>CM076989.1:38073953-39273953 GCA_039090855.1 Macrothele yani
ATGCAGTAGTCGAAGTACCGTCATCTGATCGTTCTACCACAGTGGGCCTTGGTTCGAGTCAGGCAGGTGTGGTGTGTTTGCTTTATAGCATTGGCTATCTCCCTTCCCTGGAACAAGCGTCCCTAAATTTGGAAAGAGCGACCGCTCTCAAAGCCCACGATAGGCTCATTTTTTTTCAACCGAAGTGTAAAAAAATTAGTCTAAAATAAAATGTTAATGCTTTCTAAGACACTTTTCATACACACAGTTTGAGATTATTACAGTACAAGGACAATATAGAATAGAACAAAAAATGCAAACGACGAATTTGAAGCCTGAAAATATTTTGAACTTTAAAAACTGCCGGATAGATGGCAGCACGATTATACTTTTCGCATAAATATTTTTGAAAGGTGCCCATAGGAGCACTCACCCAAACAAGATATTTTATTTTTTTCTGGGGGGGGGGGGATTTTAAAAACAAACAAAGAAACTGTAGTGTTGTATATCCTCACCCCCCCCCCTCAAGGTGTTCCTAACGATTTTATTTTCAAGTAAAAGAAGCCAACAGAGCAGGAGTAACAGATGACAAAATTCCGTTTCTGTCTTTCTATGATTTACCACGAAATACGAAAATAACAATTTTTAATCTTTTCTGTTCTCAATAAGGTCATTTTTTCTGAGTCTAATAGTGTTTTTAAAAGGAAACAGGGACAAAAGTGACCGTTTCTTTGTTCCCCGCGTAGAAAACTTTTCCAGTTCATCATCATTTTGAAGGATGAGTAGCAGAGGCGTGGCTGAAGGGGGCGGCTGTAGGGCACAGCTTAAGAGAAGGTACAATAATAGTAGGGCAGGGTTTCTGACGGGCCGGCTGCTCTGGGCGCAGCTTAAGAGAGGGCGCAATAATCACTCGCTTGGCAATCAGCTTAAAGTTGGAATTGGAACTTTTAAACCAGTTTCTGGTACATTTACAGTTCAGATTTGTTCCTCAAAATGTTCAGGGTATGCTAGTTGCGCTTACATTCAAATATGAAGTCGCAGTTGTACAGTCCGAACAACCAAAGAAGAACCGCGGCTGTCGTCAGAAACAACAATGGGGCCTGGAAGTTTTTCTTTAGATTCTTGGATGAGATGAAAGTAAGATAAGGATGTCATTTCACACATCAGTTGAAGATTCTCTGCGGGCTTTTCGATTAGTACTGTGGCCGCTAGCCCTAACTGTCAGCTACCCATTCGGCCCGTTTGATGTGATACTACAGGTCCGAACTCTGAAACTGTTGTGAAAACTTGTACAAACATGAACAGTTTAATTGTGCCTCTATCACAGAAATGGCATTGGGCTATGGATAAGGTTAGATCTTGTTTTGTCGAGTACTGTATGCTTATATATAGTATATATGTATCATCACCACCATCATCATTATTATCATCATTTTCAACCATTATCTATTCACTGCTGGATGGAGGTCTCCCCAAGTTTCTTCCACAACGGTCCATCTTGCGACACTTTGTCTTGCGTTTGTCAGTGCCCCCAGTGCACCTGTACCATACTATGTCTTTTGTACTGCCTGGCGCGCCCCACCGTATTCTGTTGTTTTATTGAGGCCCCGTTTTTCTCCCGTTTTTTCGATGTAATAGTCCCAGAGACTCAATTAAGCGATGTTGAAACTGCCGTGCGCCAGTCTCCTCCATGTTCACATTGTTGAAGTCATCTTCTTCTTTTTTTCATTTGCCCATAACTCACCGCCGGTTGGTGGAATGTGGGATACCAATTTCCTCTAATTCCGTTAAGTATAGTTATACCGCTGTGTGCCGCCCCCACGGGTGGCGCAGTGGTCTAAACTGATGGCCTCTGATCATTCTTCCGAACGGGGTCCGGGTTCGAATCCCGGTGAGGCATGGATGTTGTGTTTGTCTTACGGCACTGGCTCTCTCCCTTCCCTGGAACCAGTGACCCTAAATTAGGGACGGGCGATCTGCTGTATAGCCTATTGAGTTGCTCACGGTGGTCAGTTAAACCTCCAATCAAAAAAAAAAAAAAAATACCGCTGTGTGTCGGTCGTCAGAGCCCCTTTTGTGGGAATGGGATGCACCGCAAGAAGGCGCGGGTTGGCATTTGTCAAGGAGAAGTTGTATGTTTGCGCATCACCTGACCTTGCATTCCATATAGGCTAGGGGCTGGGGGTTGCAGCCCCGGGCCCCGCATTTTCAAGTGGCCCCCCCCCCCCAGAATTATGCAGAATGACTTCCGAAAGAATTGACAGAGTTCTGCAGCTTTTTTTTTGCAGATAGAACAACGAAAACAATAAGATCCTCAGCCCCCCCCCCCAGATGTTTCTAACGATTTTTGTCCCCAATATGAAAAAAAAATTCTGTTTCCCTTCTCCTTTGAAGAAGTCCACAAAAAAGTATAGTTGCCCCCAGTCTATCCTCAAATCTTTCGAAAGCATTACGGATGTTTTTTGTGCGCGATATTGGGGACAAGTTTCATACATACAACGTAAAAGTCTTTTCTTACTTCTACGTTATTTTAAAACATCACCATACGAAGAAAAAAGTTCCTAAATTAAACCTAAATTCGGTCAGACAAAACATTTAAAAAAACAGATGCACTTCACATAACAAATCGGTATCAACATTAAACACACCACACACCAACAACGCTACGTTCCACAACGCTCCACATTAATCGCTCTCCAACACAACGCTTCATAAGCCAAGAAGTTTACTCGTAGTTTATATCTCTGGTTCTTGGCATACGTTACGTTCATTTCAACCTCAGTTATGTTGCCAACAGTATTCGTTTGAGAGAAAAGATATCACGTTAAGTGTGCAGTATACCTGAGAACAAACTCCAAGATTTACATAGGGAAAGAAACTAAAAAGGAAAGTCAATTTAGAATATACGTCACATACTATTACGAATTCGTTGTAATCATGATATTTGAATCATATATTTTTGTCCAGTACTTCAATATAATTTCAACAAGCTGAACCCTGGGGGGAGGGTGGGTGGGTATTAAGAAGTAGAACTGAACTGGTGTCCATTTTTTTAAACATGCAATTTTTATATATTTTCTTGCTAATACTGATTTGTCCATGAATCACTGGATACTCACTTCAATATGGCGGTGATCATTTTTATTAGCTTCCTCATCATATTTTGGGAATGTTTTCTCCTGGGTATTTTTATTCGGCCAACCATAGTGAAATCCTATACATGTACCAACTAATACTGGGCCCCAAAAACTGTCCAGCCCTCGGGCCCCCTGTTTTTCTTAAATAGGCTCCGATATATAGGCACCGTAAATGTGTGTATACAGGGTGATTCAGTTAAGCGTGTACACATTTCTGGGAGAGGTAGGTTGCACAAAGACAAATCGGAATCACACTTAGCAATGCAGGGGTCGGAAACGCCATCTTCATGCGGTAGATGGCGTTGTTCGACCGCCATTTGTAAAACCACCCCGCAGAGGTATGGGCGGTGGAGAACCCCCATGCTGTACGACCACGTGCAGCTTTCAAAACCGTTTTGCTGTTAATGTTTGAGCCGGCATTGTCAGGAGACCACTTAATTGGCCCATACCTCATGCCTCCTCCGTCTGGATGGAAGTTGGAGTTGCCGGATATTTCTGGAGGACGTCTTGCTAGAGCTATTAAACGAACAACAGGTCCCTCAGTCATTGCGTCATGCGGTAACGTGGTTCCAGCGGGATGGAGCCCCCGCCCATTTCAGCACGACGTTCGTCATCACTTAAACATGGACATTTGGACATCAGTGGATCGGGCGTGATGCTCCTGTTCATTGGCCTACAAGATCGCCGGACTTAACATGCCTTGATTACTTCTTCTGGGGTTACATCAAATGACTGGTGTACGACACTCCCGTTGAAAGTGATGAGGACCTTGTAGCACGCATCTCTGTAACTACTTCCGAAGTCCGAGACACTCCAGGAATTTTCCAAAATGTACGTTATTCCGCACCGACGATGTCAAGCGTGTGTCACAGCTCATGGTCGCAACTTTGAACACTTTCTGTAACCTCAATGCATTTCCGCAAATGTCTTGTGAGGTAATAAAAAGCATTTGTTCTCCTACGTGCTTCTCTTTTCATTTCTCGTCCTCTCTGTACACTATGTACACTAGCACATGAAGATGGCGTTCCTGACCCTGCATTGTTATGTGATTCCAATTTGTCTTTGTGCAATTTACCCCTCCCAGAAGTTTGTACACGCTTAGCTGAATCACATTGTATAATCATACAGCATAAAAAAAATATATATATATTGTATTAAATTAGTTATATACACTGGAAGAGCAATTGAATTACAGAGATACCTGTCTAGTAACGTGTAGCACCACCTTTCGCCCTGATGACGTCGGCGATTCGTCTCGGCATGGACTCGACAAGACACCGGAAGCGTTGGGAAGCCATACGGATCCACGACCCCCTGAACAAGCTCCCTCAGTTCACGAAAGACTTGATGGAAGGGGTAAGAGCCTCGAACATCTCTTTCGATGGCATCCCAGATGTGCTCGAGGGTCAGGTGACCTAGCTGGCCAAGGAAAGCGAGGTCACGTCAGGTGGAGTGTTCATCCAACCATTTGGACACAATTCGGGAGCGATGGCGCAGCACATTGTCTTGTTACAGGATGAGGTCCCAGTGGGATGTTGAAGACGCACAAACGGGAGCAAATGGTCGTCCAGGATATCCCGGTAACGTTGACCCTGTGAGGGACGATGTCACACGTACCAGGGGTCCCATTTCACTCCACGTAAACAGTCCTCCAGACGGGAAGAAATGCCACCCCTACCAACTTGAAGAGTACCCTGCTAGCAAGAAGGATCCATCGCTTCATGTGGTTTCCACCGTACTCGTATCCTGTCATCCGCATGTACCAACGTGAATCCCGACTCATCAGTCCAGGCAACATTTTCCCACACGTCTAGGGTCCAGTTGCGAAGTTCCCGCGCCCATGCTAATTTTTGAACCCTGTGATGTGGAAGGTCAGCAGCGATACCCTCGTGGAACAGATTTCTTATGTGCCCCATAGCGTGTAGATGGTTCTGGATGGTGTGTAGCGTGCTTACACGTTTTTGTGCACCAGCGTTAAATTGCCGAGTGATTTCTTGCACTGTGGCCCGTCTATCCGCTGTTACAATGCGTGAGCAAGCTGACGATGATCCCGCTCATCCACACGCTGTTGTCCACGGCAGTTGGCCCTTGCAAGTATGGTTTTACCGGATTCGATGTACTCACGGTACACTCGTGACACAGTGGCTCGTGAAAATCCCAGTGCCCTACACGACTTCCGAGATGGAGTGAGCCATTCGTCGAGCCCCGACAATTTGTCCCATGATCAAATGCGCTTAGATCTTTTTGTCTTACCCATATTTCGTCCGGGTCTTACTATATTGTCGGATCGCAGCATCACCTACTTATATTGTCGGATCGCTGCATACGTCACATGTCGTTTCCGTTTACAGGGGCTGCCCACAGCGCCACATTTGCATAACGCCAGCTGTCTCTAATTCAATTTGCTCTTCGGTAGTGTATATATACAGAGTGTTCGTAAACTGTTTTGACAAAAGAAGAGGGATGATAGTACCCATCAAGACAAACAATATTTACAATAGAACCTAGGGTAGCATTCCACTCTGAGTGTCAGAAAAAGAGTAACTCCGAAATACGTCCAACGAGCACAAGTCGTCACCTTAGACGCCATTTTATTTCGTGCCGGAGAAGTAGCACATCGCCATGAAGATCACCGTCAAGCATTTACCGTATGCAAATTGCCAGAGAAAAGACGCAGCATGGACAGTTGCAGCTGATTTGGCTTTATCAAGGCGCAGTATACACTTCCTGGGATATGCACCACATATCCCGCACGATGGATTGGACGTGGCGGACCTGCTGGCATGGCCTCCACGCTCACCGGACTTCTAAACCCACTGGACTTGTTCTTCTGGGGGCACATGAAATCGTTGGTGTACCCCGAGACGCCTGTGGACTCCGTGGAAGATCTCGTCGCGAGAAACGTTGTTGCAGCGGACAGGATAAACACGACACCAGGAGTCTTCGAGAGGATGCGCCAGATCTTTTCATTCGCCAGTGTGAATTGTGCCAACGGCACCCGTGGCCGCCACTTTGAGCATCTACTTTGAGGATTTGTCCCTGATCTCCATAAATGGGATTGTACAACTTCTGATGTCGTTAATTCTCTTTCGTTGCACTGTTGAAAGTTCCAACTTGGACATCTAACTTTACTCTTTTGTGACAGTCTGAGTGGAATGCGACCCTGGGTTCCATTGTAAATATTGTTCATCTTGATGGGTACTATCACCCCTCTTCTTTTGTCAAAACAGTTTACAAACACCCTGTATAACAGCGGAGCCGGTTTTGTTAATGTCAACACACGAGCGCCCTTCCGCTCTTGTGTGAAAACGCTTTCCTCGTAGCGTTTGTTTCAGTTTTGTGAAGAGATCAAAGTCACATGGGCTCATGTCGGGGGATGTTCGATAATCTCCCATTGCCATCGTGCTAACAAATTCCTTACAGGAGCAGCGAGTGCGATATCGTGCATTGTCTGCGAGACAAAGGGTGCATTTGTTCAGAAATCTTGGCCGCTTTCACCATGCAGAGCAGACTGAAGATGATGTTCCAGAAAATGTGAGTAGTAACTGAGCGTTAACACTCTGGTGATGCAGAACTGCATGATGGAACTTCCACATCATGCGCCACTGTCATCATCACTTTGAGATTCCCAGGTTCCGTGGCGAAACATTGTTTTGGTCCTGGAGACGATGGATTGCCGCCATTCATTGGACTTATACGACCTTACCCACGTTTCATCCAGCAGTGATGATCCACTCCAGGAACGCGCCACCTTCTTCTGGTGTAACGTTCCAAATGGTCACTGGCAAGGATACAGTGGCGCCATTTCTGAACTTCCGCTAAGGTCATCAGGAGCCACCCATCGTGCTGCATTTTGAGATTACCAAGCACGTCGTCCATCATGTACAAAACTCTTTTGTGGCATATTCCTACCTCTGCGGCTAAATGTCTTGCTGTCCATCGTCGATTCACCGCCATCAATGATTGCATCAACTCCACGTGATGGTTTTAGATGCCAGGTCGACCTGAACATGTCACATCCTCCACTCTATCGTGATCTCGGTGGAACGCTGTCAGTGCCACCGTTCGACATGTAGTAATAGCTTGGTTTCCACATACATGCTTCCCAAAGACCTTGATATCATTCCGTAAGCGTTCGCTTCCACGCGCTACCACGAGTTTGATCCATACACGTTGTTTCAACTTGGAAAACATCTCTTTAGGGCTGTCGTGTTTGACGGCGAAAACTTGATTCTTTAACGTTTCTTACACTTCCCTCCTTAAACCTTGCACTGGGGAAATTTTCTGCGTGGAACAGCAATGCCCTCACGTGTGCATCAGGCTACGTGGGGAAAAGTGTTGCCACTTTTTCTATCCCAACCCTCGCACATAACCAACGACGGCAGAAAGCCTGTGAGCGCCAAGTAAGCAAGGCACCAGGGCGCCTTCTCCAGGGTGGCGCGCCTTGACAACGCAACTGTTGTGAAATTTTTAAATATTTAATACTTTGTGTGTGAAAAAATGAAATATTTCTGCGGTTCGTATAGCCGTATAGCCTTAATTCATTCAGTAACCGAGAACAAGTAGAGGATTCTACCCCAAAAGCAGTACTGATCAACTTATCCTCCCTCTGTGTTTGACCACAGGCTATACCTTCCTTTGCCACGCCTGTTAACGAATTTTCCTCCCCTTTCATTTCTTCCTTCCTCTGAGGGTACAATGAAACACAGAGGTTTATTTGTCTGAAGTGCCCTCTCCCTCGTAGTGTTTACGCTTTTCCCATTAAGCAAAGGAAGCAACTGCTGTGGAGTGGTCAGTTAACGGTGGCGCTGAATTTCCCTCTCTAAAAAAATTTTACGAAGCACCATTTTTTCCCCGCATAAATTAAATGTGGAAGAGGGAGGGCATGATATTATATGGTAAACACATTGCCCAGTCTGATGGGACACTTGGACTGACATTTCAGTATACACTATATTGACAAAAGTCACCGGTCACCTAGAAGAGAAACACAACATAACTTTAAATTGACATACATTAGTACGGTGTCGGTCCACCTTTGTAGCGCTAATGCATGCACTGACCCTTCCGAGACATGCTTTTTCTTTAGACAAGCAGCGATAGGTATGCGCTTCTAATTCAGTACATAATGCTGCCTCTAAATGTTGCTTAGTAGTAGGACTTAGTTCCAAACTTCTTATGCTGGCGCTCTAATTTATCCCATAGGTGCTCTATGGGATTAAGATCAGGAGCTCCTGTGCTAGCCAGTCCACACACGATACGGGATTATCGTCAAACCAAGCTGTAACAGTCCTTCTTTTATGGCTCGGTGCATTATCCTGCTGGTACCAACAAGTGCTAGGTTTCATAGTATTGCCACAGAGTTGGTAGAACATAATTGTCCAGAATAGCAAGGTAGACGTGCTGGTTTCATAGTATTGCCACAGAGTTGGTAGAACATAATTGTCCAGAATATCGAGATAGACGTGCTGGTTAACAGGTTTGTCCACGATAACCAATGGGCCGGGACCCATACCACGAAAAGCACCCCCCACGAGTACACTTCCAGCTCCAAACTTGACCGTAGGAACAGTGCACTGTGGTAAATAGCGTTCCTCCGGCTACCACCATACCAACACAGGACCATGGATCATGTATCTGGATTCATCAGTCCATAGGACCCGTTTCCCATTGATCTACGGTCCACGATAAATGTTCTTTACACCATGATAAACGACGAGTAGTATTCCGAGTGGAAATGAAAGAGCTTATGAGCAGCCGCACAACCACGGTAACCCTTGGAATGAAGTTCTCTGAGAATTGTAGTTGTACATACCGAGGTTACAGCATTTTTACTCACCTGTACACTGAGGTCTTGTGGCAGTACTCCGTCGATTAGCTGCTTGCCAACGTCTCTCCTGAGGCTTCGACATCCTCTATCACTGATTTTCTTTGGTCTGCCGGTACGTTTTTGTTGCTACATTCACGCCATGTGTCTTCCACTTATTCAGTACATCCAAAACAGTTGGCTTGGGTATGTTTAAACGCCTCTCTGTTTCTGCTCTTATGGACAAGCCACTAATATAACAACACCCAAACAGTCTTTCCTTTCTCAAAGTCAAGTTCTCTCCCGCCGCGACATTTTCACTCAAATCCTCCACAGTGCGCGATGATCACTATCGGCTGCAGGCTTGTTTTTTTATGCCGTTTGCTGCTGTATCGCGCACCTTAACAACGCAGCGGACCCGATTCATTTGCTTTTTGAAAGGGTATCCGGTGACTTTTTTGTCAATATAGTGTATTTCATTTTGAAATTGCGCATAGTTTCGTATGCTTAGCAATCGAAACATTTAAAGCCATCGAGGCAACAAAAAATGAACCGTCTACTTTATCTGATGATTATCGACATAGGATAAAAAGGAAGAATCAGGAATAACACGACAATGTGGCATTTTTTTTTTGATTGGAGGTTTTAACGACCACCGTGAGCAACTCAATGGGCTATAAGCAGTCGCCCGTCCCTAATTTAGGGGTCACTGGTTCCAGGGAAGGGAGAGAGCCAGTGCCGTAAGACAAACACAACATCCATGCCTCACCGTGATTCAGAACCCGGACCCCGTTCGGACGAATGATCAGAGGCCATCGCTTAGCACCACTGCGCCACCGGGGTGGCCATTTATTGGCATTGCTCGAAAGAAAAAAAAAGAAGTGAAAAATGGAACGGTCGAATGTCTTCAATAGATAAGCTAGTTTTACTAGTAACAAATCACAATTGCTCGAAAATGTAGCATCATAAAAGATATATTAAAAGAATTAAAAAGCATTCTTGATTAAAAAAAATGAAAAAAATTCAACCAGAAAGATATATAAATAAAAATAAAAAATGAATAATCCAATATATAAATAAAAAAATGAATAATCCAATATATAAATAAAAAATAAAAATGAATAATCCAATATATAAATAAAAATAAACACGAATAATCCAATATATAAATGAAAATAAAGTGAATAATCCAATATACAAATAAAAATAAAAATGAATAATCCAATATATAAATAAAAATAAAAAAATCCAATATTTTTATTAAAATAAAAATGAATAATCCAATATATAAAATAAAACTAAAATGAATAATCCAATATATAAATAAAAATAAACACGAATAATCCAATATATAAATGAAAATAAAGTGAATAATCCAATATACAAATAAAAATAAAAATGAATAATCCAATATATAAATAAAAAATAAAAACGAATAATCCAATATTTTAATTAAAATAAAAATGAATAATCCAATATATAAATAAAACTAAAATGAATAATCCAATATATAAATAAAAATAAAAATGAATAATCCAATATATAGAATAAAAATAAAATGAATAATCCAATATATAAATAAAAATAAAATGAAATAATCCAATATATAAATAAAAATAAAATTAATAATCCAAAACATATGAGTGTAAAGGCCGCGAGTCCTAAGCTTTGGTAAAATATGAAGGTAAGTTATATTTGGGAGATTCTAACTTTTCAACTTCAAAATCAAAAACGTTCTTGTGTCCGCACTATATATACACACCAGTTCTCCCATATTACGATAAGGAAGTGGCCACAAAAGCTACGTTCTTCCTTCCGTAGAACCAGTGCCATAAATTAGGGACGGGCCACTGCTTGTAGCCCATTGAGTTGCTCAAGGTGGTCGTTAAACCTCCAATCAAAAAAAAAAAAAAAAAAAAAATGCTACGTTTTCGGCACCGGCCGCAAACAAACGCAAGTGTTGCAAAAGTGACACCTAGCAGTGCTAAGAGCTATAAAGTGGTCTCCCGTCCCTAATTTGGAGCCCTATGGGCAGCGGGTGACCTAGTGGGTAACGTTCGTGACTGCCACGGAAAGGACCTCATGTTCGATCCCAGCAGGCACGAAAGCTCGATCCACTAAATATCCGCCGTGCGTCGGATGGGCACGTTAAGCCGTCGGACCTCTACATGTGATCATTTGATGATCAAATTTGGGGCCCTGAGTAGCGGATGGCCTTGCGGTCAACGTTCGTGACTACCACGGACAATTCTCAAGAATGATCCCAAGCAAGTACAAACGCTCGAACCACTAAATATCACCCGTCCATCGGATGGGCACGTTCTCCCCTTATAAATAAGAGCGTCTTCCTCCTCCTCCTTTCTACCTCTTTCCGTGTGACTTTTCTGTCAGGCACTCTAGCCCGAATCTCGTAGCTTCCTACTTCTAAGAGTTGTTTAAGACCTGAAGTCAGACACTCTCTTCCTAAAATCGTCCACATAAATCTCTCTAAAATCTCTAATTTGGGGCCACTGGTTCCAGAGAAGGACAGAGCCAGTGCCGTATGACAAACACACCATCCATGAATCATTCGGAGCTCGAACCCGGGCCCACTCCGGACGAATGGTTTGAGTCCAGTATCTCAAACCCCTTGGCCATCAGGGCGGTTGCGCAACTGTTTAACCAGCTTTTATAGAATTTTCAGAATATCAGGATTTGACTTTAAGTGGAAATTAAGTAAACAGAATGAGGACATTGTTATGAAAGAAGATAATTAATAACACAGAGAAAGTGTAATTTCTGGTATCATGCCAGTTTAAGAAACAGAATCTATAATCCCTTGGCGATGAGAATGTTTGACCTAGGTCTCATGTCAGCTGAATTATTTCATCTACCCCGACGCAACAATTGTCGGTAGCGTCATTCTAAGTACATTGTTTGTTGCAAATGTTCTCATACCGTGAATGCCATTTAATATATTATAACATGTAGGGGTCACAGGTCCGTGTGTTATGATCCCCTTTTTTACCAGAGAGACGTTAAAGATGGTAAATATAATCTTTTTAATCTTTGATATCCAATTGGTGTTATTATGGGGATTGTTTAGTGATTAATTATCAGGTAACGTTCTTCAAAAAATAAGCGGAATTTTAACAACAACCGAGGCACTGTTATTAGCCTACTTCTTTCGATTGCCAGTTCTATTAAATTTCATTATTCGGAAAGTTGAACGAGATTTTACAGTTAATGTCTAAGGAGAAGCGAAGCGACATAGTTCTAAAATAGACGAACTCAAATAAGTCCCAAGTTAGGAAGAAAAATAAGTCCCAAGGCAGGAAAAAAAAACAATTAGATTGAAAAAAGAAGTAGGAACTTACACAATGAGCAATATTTTCTCTAGCGATATAAAATCTCAATTTAATCGAAGACAAAATAAATACCACGTAAACAGTTTTTTAAAAGAAAAAATAAATCTGAAGAATGTTATTTATTTTCTCGATTCAATCGAATTTAGATACAGACTGGATAAAAGTTGTTAAACTTCAAGATACTTTCGCTTCTGTATACTGGTAGATATTTTTTTCCATTAGCAAATTTACACAGCCTTCTTACTGCCGTGTTCATCCACAGTAGAATCTCAGGAACTAACCAGAGTTCAGTCGTGATCCCCTTCTTAGGTTCATAAACAGCAAATTCTATGAGCCACGGAAGTTGCTCACGAGTCTTAAGTCCTTCTTAAAGCCCCTCCTTAAGCCGCATTTAGCCAGAAATGTGAACAACTTCAACAGAGGGAAGAAAAATATTTTTCAAGTGTCTCAAACTTTATGAAATCAAGCGATGGTCGATAACAAAATTTTTTGAAGCTCCGAAAATACTGTATATGATCGAACTTTTATTTAATATGAACAAATGTGAGAAATATGCGTAAGTTTTTGCTCAACGCGGGATTTCGTTTACCAGGTGGCGTGATCTTTAGAATCAGTAGATAATTCCATCAACAGAATTTAAGGCTGGACAGGATGAAAAATCCAAGGATTCTAAAATTGCGGTCTAGGACCCCATTTAAGGGGAATAGTAATGAAGATCAGATTAAAATAGAAAGAATGAGAGCCAGAGATGGTTCAGTTATCGTTGGGCCACTTAGAACAAACAACAAGGAAGCTTATTTCGCGGTGTAGCTGTGTTTCGAAATAACATTGAGAACGAATTTCTTAAAAGATATTGTGGTCTTAAATCATTTTTTTAATATTTATTGTCTTTAAACTGGTATATATAATCATCATCATCATCATCATTGTCAACCATTATCAATCCACTGCTGGACGAAGGTCTCCCCAAGTTTCCTCCACAACGGTCTGTCTTGTGCCAGTCTCCTCCATGTTACTCCCGCATACTTTCGAATTTCATCCACCCATCTTCCATGTGGTCTTCTTCTGGGTCTTTTCCTGTCCCTTGGAATCCAATCTAAAATTTCGGCTGTCCATCGATGGTCTGTTCTTCTGGCAGTATGTCCAGCCCATTGCCATTTCAGGGATTTAACTCTGATCATGATGTCTTCCACTCTTGTCATTTTTCGGATCCACGTGTTCCTCTTCTTATCTCTCCTGGTTACACCAAGCATGCACCTCTCCATGCTGCTTTGAGTTGTCTGCAGCCTTTGTATGTCTCTTTTAGCTAAGGTCCACGTCTCTGCACCATACGTAAGCACTGGAAGGATGCATTGATCAAACACTTTTCTTTTAAGACATAATGGCATATTGCTCTTGAAAATTATGCTGTTTCTTCCAAAAGCTCTCCAGGCAAGTTTTGTACGCCGATTAATTTCTTCACCAATGTGACCCTCACTTGATATCTGCTGTCCAAGATAAACGTACCTGTCTGTTATCTCCAGCTTTTCTCTATCAATCGATAAATCTTCATTTCTTGTAAAAGCATTGTACATCACTTTTGTCTTCTGAAAGTTCATTTTTAATCCCACTTCTTTACTCTTGTCAGCAAGTTCCTGGATCCTACTCTGTAGCTCTGATGGGGTAGTTGCAAAAATGACTATGTCATCAACAAAACGAAGGTGGGTTAGATAATCTCCATTAATCTTTATCCCTTTGTTTTCCCAGTTCAGTGATTGAAAGACATTTTCCAATGTGGAATTAAAGAGCTTCGGGGATATGGTGTCACCTTGTCTCACTCCTTTTCCAATTTTTATGTGTGTTGTATTTTCAAACAGCCGAATCTTTGCACTTGCATTTTCATAGATGTTATTAATAATATTATGTACGCATGTTCAATACCGCAGGATTTCAGAGCCATTGCAACTGCTGATGGTTTCACCAAATCAAAGGCTTTTTCATAATCGATAAAAGCCATGCACAATGGAAGCTCATATATTTTATGTGAGTGCACTTTAATAGGGAAAAATATCACATTCGAGTGATGCAAGTGGCTGAAAGGTATTCGACCAATTTTTTTCATTGAAGGGTTAAAGTTTTCTACGTCAGAGAGATGACTAATATTTCATTTCAGGGATAACTGATGTTATTTGAACCTTTCGTCATAAACGAGTGCACGGCGAGCGTGTAAATGGAATCTGCTAACAGAACGTGGAAGGATTGTTGCGATATTATTTGCAGAACGATGAGACGAATTTTTGTTTTGCTGCGGAAAACTCTTGACGCAAAATTATATTCCTGAGTTTTGGCACGGAGGAAAGTTAAACTGTTCGTAGATGTACGATGAAATAATAAAAGCAAGAAAGATGACTCAGAATTCTCGGGTTTAATAAGCACGTCTTTTGAATCAGGGTTACAGCAAACTTTTTCTTTTTTTATATCTGGGAAAGGGAGACTTGAAACTACGCTCTCCGGTCTAATGTTTATGAAAATTTCGACATCAAGAAAGAATCGCGCTATTCAAATAAAATTCATATCACAGATTCCTCATGTTACAGGAGATAACTGATTACATTTGGAGGATGTGAATCCGTTTATTGGTGTGACATGAATGGCAAGTCAGATAATATCCGAAAACTTGAAAACTTCGTCGTCCTGGAGCGGGAATCGAACCCGCGTCTCCTGGATAGCTCCCGAGTATGCTAACCACTGCACCACCCAGAACGACCAAGTTTCAAGTTTCCGATTAATTGGAATATAACCAATTCAAACACTCGACGTGGATCAGGAACATCAAACGGAAATCATCGCTCATTCCACGTTAATAAGGAGTCACGGAAAAATTCTCATCGGCTGCCACCGGGAATCGAACCCAGGTCTTCCAGTTACGCGCCGGACATGCTACCACTGCACGTAACTGGCTGCACATGTTCTGTCTGTGTTCGGAACAACATACTCATGTGAACAGTTGTTTTCAAGAATGAACCAAGTAAAATGTCTTGAAAGGAATAGGTTAAGTGAGCATCAAACCAAGGTCTTCGCACATTCCACGTTTATAAGTGAGTCACTGAAAAATTCTCATTGGCCGCCACCGGGAATCGAAACCAGGGTCTTCCAGTTACGCCCCGGATATGCTTCCACTACACCACAGCGGCCTCGAATTCCTCCAGACGCACACACGCTAACAGCCAAGCCAATTTGGCAGGTTGCTTCTTGGAGCCCTGCACAATGCTGGGGATTCACCAAAGATGGCAGGCAGCACCTGAAGAAATAATTAGAAGGCGAATGAACAATGAAGCAACCTACCAAATTAGCATAAGTGCGGGATACAGTAAGACGTGTTGTGCGTATGCAAATTTTGGATTGCCGAACTTGTTCGTGACGTCATAGCGCTGATAAGAAGTATAAAGGATTTGACGTGTATTGACCGTTGTTGTTCAAACGCAAAGTTGAAAGGGAAAGAATCAATTGACGAACTTGCAATTTTCAGTATGTCTTCCCGCTATCACCTAGATGATTTTACGCGTGGCCGTATTATTGGCAAGATTGAAGAAGGGCGAAAAATAACAAATGTTGCCAGGGAGTTCGACGTCAGCCACAGTGTTGTTTCAAGGCTTTGGAAATCATTTCAAACAAATGGAGAGTGTAGCAAACGTCACGGGGGAGGTCGTGTTTGCAGTGCGACACCTGCAGAAGATCGGTACATAGTGCTATCAACAAAAAGACACCGGCGCAACACAGCTAGTGAGGTAGCAAATCAGTTTATGACTGCTACTGGCAAGCGGATCTCCCGAAAAACTGTCGCCAGACGTTTGCATGAAGGAGGACTATACGCCCGCCGTCCTGTTGTGTGCATCCCATTTTCCAGAGGTCACCGTACCGCCCGTTTGCAATGGTGCCATCAACATCGCAATTGGACTGATAACGACTGGTCTGCTGTCCTCTTCTCAGATGAGAGTAGATACAGTCTATCGTCTGATTGTCGACGACAACTGATCTGGCGTGATAGTGGTACTGCATATTGTCCAGCAAACATACAGGAAAGGGACCGATATCCGACATGTAGTGTCATGGTATGGGCTGGCATCATGATCAATGGCCGTACGTCCCTCTATGTGCTTCCAACTGGGACTATGACTGGCCAACGATACATTAATGATGTTCTGCTACCTCATGCTCGCATGTTCCGTGGTGCTGTCGGAGATAGATTCATTTTCATGGACGACAACGCAACATGTCATCGAACAGTCGCTGTCCAGGAGTGTCTTGAGAGCGAGGATAGTCAACACCTCGTATGGCCAGCACGTTCTCCAGATCTGAATCCCATTGAAAATGTGTGGGATGCTTTGGGTAGGAGTCTTGCTGGTCGCCAATGCCCTCCAATAAACAAGGACACCCTCATCCGTGCACTGACAGAGGAATGGGATAAATTACCCCACCAGCTGCTTGATAATGTTGTGCAAAGCATGACACGACGTGTGGAATCTTGCATCGCCCTCCATGGTGGCCATATCCCGTATTGACATCTTACGCCGGAACGCCTGCGGACGGTAATTGCATTTTTTTTCACGTTTACGTATTCTGCACAAAATGGCCTGTTTGTCTCTTTGAACACGTTCCGAAGCCTTCTGGATTTCAGAGCACAATAAATTGTCTTTCTTGTAATGTCCTGGCATTCTGACATTATTTTATTTCACTTGGCATTCAACCACACTTACTTTTTTACGCGCTATGTAGCCGTTTATGATCCGTCCTTAGCAATTGTCCAGCAGTGTATTAGCAGACATTACTTTCTTTCCAACCCAATACATAAGGCAACACGGCGAGAAAAGCGAAACACGTTATGTCCTGGCAAAGCTCGGAATATATTTTAAATTGAAAAAAAAAATGTGTGGAAATGGCACATTTTTAACCGGATGGGTGGCAAGGTGGACCAAAAACATTTCCGCTTACACCCTCTTGGTGTCGTCCCAGGCGTCGAGAATAAAAGATTGGAGGAATAGCGTTACAACGGCTCATCAGTTTGACGCCAACTGGTTTTTGCCCACTCCGTAAAACTGCCACAACGTAGGAAGCGCATGGTCATCCAAAATGGTGCAGTAGGTCTCGGCGTTGAGTCTACCAGGAATTGCGACCAAGGGTCCCGTGCCATACCAGGAGAAACACCCCCATAGCATAATTCCACCGCCGCCGAACTTTACAGTTTGCACAATACATTCCAGCAGGAGGCGTTCTCCAGGCAGACGCCAAACCCAGACCCTGCCATCCGAACGGTAGAGGGTGAACCTTGATTCGTCGCTCCAAAGAACCTGTTTCCACCGTTCAGCGGTCCACTGTTGACGTTCTTTGCACCATGTTAGCCGAGCAGCGCTATTGGACTTGGTGATCAAAGGCTTGTGGGCGGCAGCACGTCAACGATAATCGAGCAGACGGGCTTCTTTACGGATAGTATTCATCGAAAGGACACTCCCGGATGCCTGTTGAAACTCCTGGCGGACGTGGCCCATCGATTTGGTGCGGTTCTTCCCAATTTCTCTGGCCATCACCCGTCGGTCTCTAACTCCCAGTTTTGTGGGTCTGCCGGGTCGGGGCGCATTCCGACAGTCACCTCTTATCTTCCACTTGTCAATCACGTAGGCCACTGTCGATTTTGGGTACTTCAACTAGCTGGATATGTCACGTATGGATCGGCCATTTCTGTGATACCCGACGATAACACCTTTCTCGAAATCAGAGAGTTTCGAACTGCGTGGCATCTTGCATGCGACTGGTTGCGTTGTTGTTTCCCACACGATATTTAACGGCGGCGGCCGTGACGTGTATCAAGACCGCAGATATCGTCGATTGCAGGGGTGTCTAATTACTTGTTGGTGGATAGTGTATAAAGTGCTTAACTAAAAGGTTGAGCATTAGCCTTTCGTTAAATGAACTGAAATTCTGTGAAAAAGTTACCGAAACTCTGAAACGTCGCACAAGTTCTGAAGAATGCTGCTCATGAGCCTTATACTATGTAAATTAATAAAGAGAAAATAATGAAACATATTAAGTTCAACCTCAGGAACATAACACAAATCCTAGAAACATGCACATAGGGCTTTCAAGCTATGAAACGGCAGACAGAACCTTGAAACATTACACGCTTTCTGAAAAATTTGCGCATCTACATTGCAGAAATTGCGGTTTATCTGTAATGTTGCACTAGGTTTCGAAACGTATAATTGATTATACATACGGGCTTGATCTTTTTAATGCTCCAGAAACTTTTAGAAAAAATGTAGGAACTTATTCAGAAAATCCCAAAAAATTTCATAGATTTCTAACCGTGAAGTTAAGCACACATCTCAAATATACCAGAATGGTATAAAGCAAACTTAAGTAAAATGATGAAAAAAAAAGAAAAAAAGAAAAAAGATTAGTCATTTAAGTACCTTCCTGTTGTACGTATAATTTGTGTACCAGCAAACAATGAACCATATACATACACTGCCGGAAAGTGAAAAAAGAACACCAAGAAGGAATGGGCGGACGATCATAAAATTTACATATGTTAATCGCGTCGAGTTTACGTAGGTGTGATGTTAATTTCAGGGACCAACCGGTGAGCGCTTACGCCACAGCACGGCATAGTATGCAAATTATCGTCGGTGGTATTTAAGGAATACGGCGAAGTGAATGTAATCAGTCGTCGGCGTACGGACACGTGCAAAGACCCTGAAGAAGCTGCAATATCTGGACATGGAAGACGTGTACGATTTCAGCAGTTATCGGACTTTGAGCGAGGTCGTCTAGTCGGACTCCGCGAGGCCGGGTGGTCGTATCGTCGTATTGCGGAGCGAATTGGACGGGAAGTATCGGTCGTGGTACGATGGTGACGTAGATGGTCCGAGGAACATTCCCACACGAGAAGACGTGGAACCGGGAGTCAAAGACGGACTGATGAGCGGACCGATCGACGCATAAGAAGAGCGGCGTTGTCAAGCAGAACATCCGCTGCGACGCAAATCCGAGCTGCCGTTGCACCTGAGGTGACTGTGCGAACAATCCGCAACCGTCTACTGGATGCAGGACTACGTGCACGTGTACCTCTGGCATGTGTACCTCTGACTCCAGCCCACCGTCAGGAATGGGTGCAGTGGTGTCGCCAACGTCTGCACTGGAGAACGCAATGGCGATCTGTCGTGTTCAGCGATGAAAGCAGATTCTGCTTGGGAGCCTCCGATGGCCGTATACGTGTTCGCAGACGCACAGGTGAGCGTCTCCACCCTTCTTGCATCCGCCAGTGACACACAGGGCCTACACCTGGTCTCCTGGTGTGAGGAGCGATCAGCTATCACTCCCGTACAGAACTAGTGTTTGTACCGGGTACGTTAAACAGCACCTCCTACATCAACAACATCATTCAGCCCGTTGTTGTGCCATTTGTAAGGTCGGTCCATCGTGGTGTTTTCCAGCAAGATAACGCACGCCCACACAAAGTACGTGCAACGCAACATGCACTTCAGTGTGTGAGACAACTTCCATGGCCTGCACGTTCACCGGATTTTTCTCCCATTGAGCACGTGTGGAATTTTATGGGACAACGACTTATCCGGTCTCCTCGGCCAGCCACGACCATCCCCGATTTACGCGTCCAGGTTGAGGATGCTTGGAACTCAATACACAAAACTTACATCCAACATCTGTACGACAGACTCCATGCCAGAATTGCACAGTGTGACGCAGTTCATGGCGGTTCAACCTCGTACTAACCATGTTACATGGAAATGTTATTTTTCAGTAAGCCAGCAAATACAGCTGTATTTTGCCATAATGTTTTGATCACGTTATCCTCTGTATTCCGTTATGATGCTGTATAAATTTCGTTGGTATCAGACGTCTCCTTCTTGGTGTTCTGTTTTCACTTTCCGCCATGGATATTCTAAATTACGAAATGACAGAGAGCTGTGTAACTACAACTTGTAATTCCGTTGCAGTAATGAAAGATTCATAAGCTTGAATCAATATGCTTAATGAACGGACTTGTAAAACACATCTATCAAACACAAATGTATATGGTTCTGCAGCCACTACGAAATTGGTTATTTAAAATCTGTAACTTATAATGCTAATTGCAAAAATACTGACTTTTATGCGGTCAAAGTCAATAGGTAGTAGATCACAGTTATTCTGTGAAGCTGCAAGGAGTTCCAATTAATTCATCTAATCAGTTCTACGAAACATAGTGATTTTCTTATTTTTATTCATGAGTTGCATTTTTTTAGAGTTAAAGAATCATGTGAAGCGAAACTTCATGTAAATGAAAATGCAACTTCTTTATGCTCAGCCATATCATAGAAATAATTTTCATATAAGGTTACAAATGAAAGCTGAATAAAAACCTTTGGAAAAAAATATCATCGTGTTAAAGATATCATCCCATCGTTCAACACCATGGGTTGTTCTGATTGTAATCGTACCAAAAACAAGGCAATCCCAAGGAAATTCGCATCTGTGGAGGAGTCAATCCACGGAACCAAGAAGTTCTCTGACAAAGAAATTTTACCCTCACACTGGGTGATGTCATTCTAAACTTAAGTGGACCACTTTACTTTCTGAACTAGGTTTGAAGAAAGTATATTTTTGTTTAGGTGTTCCGGTATATAAGCCCACCATGAAGAGCGCGAAGCAGTCGCTTTTGCGGCTAGTATTGTAAAACGTAACTTACGTGGTATTGGTACCTTGACTCCCCAGTTTTAAACATAACAGGGGCTGTCCCTTTGGGCTTCATAAGGTAAATACAAGGATCAAAGCGGGCGTTATTTTCGTGTTGTTCCTCAACCATCGATTATAGAAGAGAGGCAAGACGTTATATGGTTAATACCGGGGATGGCTTAGTGGTTAGCGATTCAGACTATCGATGCAAAGTCCTGAGATTCGAGCCTGAGCTGATCTTTCCAGAGATGGTGTGATTTACTAACAATCGCTGAATATCTGCCGTGCATCGGACGAGCACGTTAAGTGACGGCCCCCAGACTGGACCCACTGGTTAAATAGATATCCTTTCCTATGCCCTGCCCTGAAATTCTCTCACCCCTCTATGTGTAGCATCGTACTTGTACGGTGGCGCCATCTACTGGACTCTAATGTCACTACAAACTGTTCTGTCAAAGTCACTAGACTTGCTCTCATTCCTTCCGTTTCTGTGTCCTGCCCAAAAGGCGATCTCTCTGTAGGTGGCTGGGACCTAAACTCTACTCACTGTGGACGGAAGTCCTACAAGAAAATGACAAATACTTATGTGGTTAATAAATTGCCCAATCTCATGGGGGACTCTTGGACTGATATTTCAGTATTATTCACATTGTGCGCACATCGCTTCGCATGCTTAGCGATGGAATCATTTAAAGTGATTGACGCAACAAAAAATGAGCTGTTTTCTTTATCTAATGGTTATCGATACAGGGCAAAAAAGGAAGAATCGGAATGGCATGATATTGTAGAATTGCTCGAAAAGAAAAAAAATGGAAAAGTGTAACGTCGAATGTCTTTAATAGATAAACTTGTTTTACAAGTAACAGATCATACTTGTCAAAAATGTAGTACATAAGAAAAATTGAAAGTATCAAAAAATTCTTAAGTAAAAGGAAAACGAAAAAAAAAAAAAATCAGCCAGAAAATATATAAATAAAAATAAAAATAAATAAATCAATACAATCATGACCTTCAAAACACGCCAGCGATTTCTTATGAGGGTAAACACCACCATTCCTAAGGCTGGGTAAAGTATGAAGGCAAGTTAACAATTTTGAAGCTTCTACTTTTCAGCTAAAAATAAAACATTTGTCTGTCTCCACTATATGCACACCTGTTCTCGGATTACGTTAAGGAAGTGGCCGTAAAAGGCGCGCTTTGGGGACCGGCCGCAAACGGAAAAAAACTTCAAAAACGACGACTCGAAGCAGTGCTAAGGGCTATAAGCAGTTTCCCGTTCCTAATTTATGGCCGTGGGCAGTGGATGGCCTAGTGGTCAACGTTCATGACTGCCACGGAAAAGTCTCAAGATTGATCCTAGGCAGGCTCGAACCGCTAAATATCCGCTGTGCGTCGTATGGGCACGTTAAGCAGTCGGACCGCGGGTTCCGCTTCCCTCCTCGTTATAATTAAGAGCGTCTTTCTGCCTCGCTTCCTGGTGACTTTCCTGGGTTCACACCCATTCTGCATTATTTCCGCTTTCGTTTATATTGGGGTCGTTAGCGGCCATTAGTGGCTGTAAAGCGGGGAGAGGAAATTTAAGTCAACAGCAATTCCCAATCGACCATAGGGCTTTATATTGCTGCCATGATACGCGGAAAATTTTATCTACTAGAAAAGAGAAGTACATACCTTTTAAGGGGAAATCACCTGGTTTCTTTCATAGCAGTTAGCGGCGTGTAAATCAGCGGAAGAATTGATTCAGCTCATGCGCTCTGCGTCGTAATCCAATATCAGCCATTTTCAACACATTACTTCGATATGCACCATTTTTTCCCATCGAGTTTTTAAGTAAACGGTCGTCTTCTCGGGGTCCTAATAATAAACTAAAATTTCGACGGAATTGAAGGCCTTCGTATGCGTATTATCATGCGTAAGTTTCGAAGAACATAACTGAAACCAGATGAAAATTTCCGCAAAAAGCGCGTAATCAAGAAACAAGTTTTGGCACAATGAGCAATGCTTTTTCTTAGCTTTCAAAATAGTTAGACATATACAAAGTGCGTTAAAAAGTTTTTTCCGAATTGGTGGTAAAGTGACGCTACAGCCGTTATAGTGCAAAAATACACTCTTGGACAATTGCTAAGGACGGATCATAAACGGCTATATAGCGCATAAAAAAGTAAGTGTGGTTGGATGCCAAGTGAAATAAAATAATGTCAAAATGCCAGGACATTACAAGAAAGACAATTTACTGTGCTCTGAAATCCAGAAGGCTTCGGAACGTGTTCAAGAGACAAACAGGCCATTTTGTGCAGAATACGTAAACGTGAAAAAAATGTAATTACCGTCCGCATGCGTTCCGGCGTAAGATGTCAATACGGGATATGGCCACCATGGAGGGCGATGCAAGATTCCACACGTCGTGTCAGGCCTTGCACAACATTATCAAGCAGCTGGTGGGGTAATTTATCCCATTCCTCTGTCAGTGCACGGATGAGGGTGTGTATATTGGAGGGCATTGGCGACCATCAAGACTCCTCCCCAAAGCATCCCACACATTTTCAATGGGATTCAGATCTGGAGAACGTGCTGGCCATACGAGGAGTTGAATATCCTCTCTCTCAAGACACTCCTGGACAGTGACTGTTCGATGACATGTTGCGTTGTCGTCCATGAAATTGAATCTATCACCGACAGCACCACGGAACATGCAAACATGAGGTAGCAGAACATCATTAATGTATCGTTGGCCAGTCATAGTCCCAGTTGGAAGCACATAGAGGGACGTACGGCCATTGATCATGATTCCAGCCCATACCATGACACTACATGTCAGATATCGGTCACTTTCCTGTATGTTTGCTGGACAATATGCAGTACCACTATCACGCCAGATCAGTTGTCGTCGACAATCTGACGATAGACTGTACCTACTCTCATCTGAGAAGAGGACAGCAGACCAGTCGTTATCAGTCCAATTGCGATGTTGATGGCACCATTGCAAACGGGCGGTACGGTGACGTCTGGAGAATGGGATGCACACAACAGGACCGCGGGCGTATAGTCCTCCTTTATGCAAACGTCTGGCGACAGTTTTTCGGGAGATCTGCTTGCCAGTAGCAGCCATAAACTGATTTGCTACCTCACTAGCTGTGTTGCGCCGGTGTCTTTTTGTTGATAGCACTATGTACCGATCTTCTGCAGGTGTCGCACTGCAAACACGACCTCCCCGTGACGTTTGCTACACTCTCCATTTGTTTGAAATGATTTCCAAAGCCTTGAAACAACACTGTGGCTGACGTCGAACTCCCTGGCAACATCTGTTATTTTTCGCCCTTCTTCAATCTTGCCAATAATACGGCCACGCGTAAAATCATCTAGGTGATAGCGGGAAGACATACTGAAAATTGCAAGTTCGTCAATTGATTCTTTCCCTATCAACTTTGCGTTTGAACAACAACGGTCAATACACGTCAAATCCTTTATACTTCTTATCAGCGCTATGACGTCACGAACAAGTTCGGCAATCCAAAATTTGCATACGCACAACACGTCTTACTGTAGCCCGCACTTATGCTAATTTCCACATTTTCCTGCCTTGCATTTTATGGTTGCTATCGTTGCTATTGTCATCCGTCCTTAGCAATTGTCCGGCAGTGTATTTCCACAATGTGTTTTTGTATTTGAATCTATAAATCAACGTTTCCCTCAACAAACTGATTGGGTAGCATTATATATATATATATATATATATATATATATAATGCTATATTTAAAGCAATTGAAAAACAACCAAAGCCTAAAGATAGCAAAGGGACATCTCAGTAAGGGAAGAAAACAGATTATGGCTCTGAGAAAAGAAGATGGTTCTATAACAAGAAATAGAGGCAGAAATTTTGACAAGAGTGAAAGATTTCTACTCCAAATTATATGAAGAAGGGATGATACATGTACTCCAGACATCATGAGAAGGTACCAGAGTTCTTCCAGTCCTCCCAGCAGAAGTTGCTCATGCAATCAAGAACATGAAGCGGGGGAAAGCTCCAGGAGGAAGATGGAGTTACTATAGACATCATACAAGAAGCAAGTGGAGAAATTGAAACAGTACTCGCCCAAATTTTCACTCGATGCCTTAATGAAGGAAGATTCCTGAGGATTGGAACAATGCTACAATGATCCTGCTACATAAAAAAGGTGACATTGAGGATCTCAGGAACTACAGACCTATCAGCCTCCTATCAGTGGTTTATAAAATCTTCACTAAAGTTCTTTCACACCGCTTGAAGGTAACACTGGACATGGCTCAACCGAGAGAACAAGCTGGATTCAGGAGTGGCTACAGCACAATAGATCATATCCACGTACTGAGAGAACTAATTGAAAGAGCGAGGGAATATGAACTTCCATTGTGCATGGCTTTTATCGATTATGAAAAAGCCTTTGATTCGGTGAAACCATCAGCAGTTACCACGGCTCTGAAATCCTGCGGTATTGAAGATGCATACATTAATATTATTAATAACATCTATGAAAATGCAAGTGCAAAGATTCGGCTGTTTGAAAATACAACACACATAAAAATTGGAAAGGGAGTGAGACAAGGTGACACCATATCTCCGAAGCTCTTTAATGCCACATTGGAAAATGTCTTTCAATCACTGAACTGGGAAAACAAAGGGATAAAGATTAATGGAGATTATCTAACCCACCTTCGTTTTGCTGATGACATAGTCATTTTTTGCAACTACCCCATCAGAGCTGCAGAGTATGATCCAGGAACTTGCTGACAAGAGTAAAGAAGTGGGATTAAAAATGAACTTTCAGAAGACAAAAGTGATGTTCAATGCTTTTACAAGGAATGAAGATTTATCGATTGATGGAGAAAAACTGGAGATAACAGATACGTATGTTTATCTTGGACAGCAGATATCAAGTGAGGGTCACATTGATGAAGAAATTAATCGGCGTACAAAACTTGCTTGGAGAGCTTTTGGAAGAAACAGCATAATTTTCAAGAGCAATATGCCATTATGTCTTAAAAGAAAAGTGTTTGATCAATGCATCCTTCCAGTGCTTACGTATGGTGCAGAGACGTGGACCTTAACTAAAAGAGACATACAAAGGCTGCAGACAACTCAAAGAAGCATGGAGAGGTGCATGCTTGGTATAACCAGGAGAGATAAGAAGAGGAACTCGTGGATCCGAAAAATGACGAGAGTGGAAGACATCATGATCAGAGTTAAATCCCTGAAATGGCAATGGGCTGGACATACTGCCAGAAGGACAGACCATAGATGGACAGCCGAAATTTTAGATTGGATTCCAAGGGACAGGAAAAGACCCAGAAAAAGACCACATGGGAGATGGGTGGATGAAATTCGTAAATATGCGGGTGTGACATGGTGGAGACTGGCACAAGACAGACCGTTGTGGAGGAAACTTGGGGAGACCTTCGTCCAGCAGTGGATTGATAATGGTTGACGATGATGATGATGATGATATATATATATATATATATATATACACACACGGTCGAGTCACATTGTTGTGACTACCAACTAATATCCAGAGAATCCGCTGTGTGCAGCGCGAACAGCAGCTTGACGGGCTGAGAGTGACTCAATAAGGTGCTGAAAGGTGTTCACAGGTTTCTGGAACCATGCTTACTGCAATGCACCTGACAACTGCTGGAAGGTGCGTGGTGGAGGAGCCATAAAGCGAACAACACGATCGAGGTGGTCATACCGATGCTCAATTGGGTTTAAGTCTGGGGAATCAGGGGGCATGGGAAGTATTTTGAAGTCTTCATCGTGTTCTTC
This sequence comes from Macrothele yani, assembly GCA_039090855.1. Lineage (NCBI taxonomy): Eukaryota > Metazoa > Arthropoda > Arachnida > Araneae > Macrothelidae > Macrothele > Macrothele yani. The sequence goes on from CM076989.1 coordinate 38,100,733, forward strand.
CAACCACTCCCAGACATTTCTAGCTGTGTGACACTACGCATTGTCGTTCTGGAAGATCCCATCCGCCCCAGGTAAGACAATCAGCATGTATGGGTGTACGTGATCCGCAAGGATGGGTTCATAAGGAATTCGATCCACGGTGCCTTCCACAGGTATAAGTGGATCCAGGGAATGCCACAAAAACACTCCCCAGGCCATAACGCTGCCACCACCAGCTTGTGTTCTTTCAGCAATAGTTGAAGAGTGTTTGTTTTCCGATGTTTCTTCTCTTATACGCGAACGTCCATCCGTTCGCCGAAGCAGAAAACGTGACTGATCAGAGAAGGTAATCCTCTGCCAATCAGCGGAGGTCCAATTCCGATACTGTAGTGCAAATGTAAGCTTTTTCTGCCGATGCACTTTCGTTAGCATAGGCGCAGTTGCCATCCGTCTGCATCGGAGCCCCATACGTAGCAGGGTTCCTGAACTGTCGTTTTAGACACACTTCAGTTAGCCCCCTGGTTCATTCGGTCAGTGAGTTGCTCCATTGTAGCGTGTCGATCGGCCCTCACGCCCTTAGCAGCCGACGTTCACCTCACATCAATGGTACGTGGTGCTCCGCAGTTTACACGTCGCTTATTTGCAATGGTGTCATTTCTCCAATCACGATACACTTTAACCTCAGCAGCACGCTAACAGTTCCCAAACTGCGCTATTTCAGAAATACTGCCACCCTTGGCCCGAAATCCTATAATCAACCCTTTTGCAAATCTCATAAATCCCTTCTTTTATCCATGACAGCAACGAGTGATATGTTTTCGGAATGCCTGCAACACACCTTATATACCCTCGAAGCTAGCTCATGACACGTGCCTTATTTCATTGGCTACACGCTGTTGACGTCAAAAGTAGGAGGTGGTCAAAATAATGTGACTTGACTGTGTATATACAATCGAGTCTAGAATTTGGGTTGTCCATCGGTGATCCATTTTTCTGGCAACATGCCCAGCCCATTACCATTTTAGGGATTTTACTCTGATCATGATGTCTTCCACTCTTGCCATTTTCCTTATCCACGATTTCCTTTTCTTATCTTTCCCGCTTACACCAAGTATGCATCTCGCCATGCTGCTTTCATTGGCTGCCGTCCTTGTATGTCTTTTTTAGTTAAGGCCAATGCCTCTGCTCCGTACGCAAGCACTGGAAGGATGCACTGATTAAACACTTTTCTTTTAAGACATAATGACATATTGCTTTTAAAAATTATACTGTTTCTTCCAAAAGCTCTCCAACTAATTTTTCACAGGTCGATTAATTTCCACATACATGAGACCTTTGCTTGATATCTGCTGTCCAAAGTAAATCTTAGCAACGTCTGTTTTCCTGTCGCACTGTCCGCTTGTATAATACTGTATATACAGACAAAAGTCACCGGACGCCAAAAAGAGAAACATAACTTAGCATTTATGGACATACGTTAGCACGGTGTCAGTCCATCTTTGGCCTTAATGAATGCACTGACTCTTCGAGACATGCTTTCGACAAGGTTTTGGAACACAGCGAGAGGTATGCGCTTCCATTCTGTATATAATGCTGCATCTAACTGTTGCTTAGCAGTAGGTCTTGGTTCCAAACTTCTTATGCGGCGCTCTAATTCATCCGATAAGGGCTCTATGGGATTAAGATCAGAGCTCTGCGCTGGCCAGTTAACACACAATACAGAATTATCGTCAAACCACGCCGTTACACTCCTTGCTTTATGGCTCGGTGCATTATCCTGCTCGTACCAACAAAGCTCGGTTCCATAGTACTGCTACAGAGTTGGTAGGTTATAATTGCTCAGAATATCGAGGTAGACGTACTGGTTAACAGGTTTGTCCACGATAACCAATGGGTCGGGACCATACCACGAAAAACAACTCTACACGAGTACTCTTCCAGCTTCAAACGTGTCCGTAGGAACAGTACACTATGGTAAATAGTGTTCCCCGGCTGCCGCCATTCCCACACACGGCCATCAGACTGATGGATCGTGTATCTGGATTCATCAGTCCATAGGACCCGTTTCCATTGATCTACGGTCCACGATAAATGTTCTTTACACCATGCCAAACGATGAGTAGCATTTCCGAGTGGAGATGAAAAAGGTTTATGAGCAGCCGCACGACCACGGTAACCCATGGAATGAAGTTTTCTGCGAATGGTACGTGTACATACCGAGGTTCCAGCATTTTTACTCATTTGTACACTAAGGTCTTGTGCAGTACTCCGTCGATTAGCTGTAACGACTCTCCTGAGGCTTCGACGCTTTCTATCACTGATTTTCTTTGGTCATCCGGTACGTTTTGCTGCTTCAGAAACACCATGTGTCTTCCACTTATTCAGCACATCCAAAACAGTTGACTTGGGTATGTTTAAACGCCTCTCGATTTCTTTTATGGACAACCCACTAATATGACACCCAAGAATCTTTCCTCTCTCAAAGTGAGTTCTCTCCCGCCGCAACACTTTCACTCAACTTCACAGTACGATATGACCTCGGTCAGCTGCAGGCTTGTTTTTATACCGTTTGCAGCTGTACCGCGCATCCTAACAATGCAGCGGATCCGGTCATTTGCTTTTGAAGGGGTGTCCGGTGACTTTTGTCAATATAGTGTATATTAAATATATATATGGGTAGCTCAGCCCATAAAATCAGACCCAGTTCCTTCCTCCATTTTTTTAAATCAACTTTTATTAATGAAACACATTTACATTATTTCGGCCCGTCTTAATGTAGTTCCTAAGGTGATGTGTTAAGCGGAATGAAGTTTGACGATGCACGAATTTTTAAATTTGCTGAATAAACACAAGTTTGAAACAATTTTTTTTAACAAAATTATTTTTTACAAATACTACTAAGCTTTACAGTTATAAAAATATAACACATATATGAAGTATATGCATTATTAATAACATTTATGGAAATGCTAGTGCAAAGGTTCGGCAATTTGAGTATGCAGCACCAATAAAAATTGGAAAGGGAGATAGACCAGTTGACACCATATCTCCCAAACTCTTTAATGCCACATTGCAAAATGTATTTCCATCATTCAACTGGGAAAACAAGGGGATAAAGATTAATAGAGATTATTTAACTCACTTTCGTTTTCCTGATGACGTAATAATTTTTGCAACTACCCCTTCACAGCTTCACAGTATGATCCAGGAACTTACTGACAAGAGTAAAGAAGTGGGAATAAAAATGAACTTTCAGAAAACAAAACTGATGTACAATGCCTTTTTCAAAAAAATAAAGATTGTGTGATTGATAGGGAAAAGCTCGAGGTAATCTATACCTACATTTACCTCGGACAATAGATACCAAGCAAGGGTACATTGATGAGCAAATTATAATCGGCGTATAAAACTTGGTTGGAGAGCTTTTGGAAGAAACAGTACAATTTTCAAGAGCAGTATACCATTAGGTTTCAAAAGAAAAGTGTTTAATCAATGCATCCCTCCAGTTCTTACATATGGAGCCTAGACATAGACCTAAACTAAAAAAAACACAAAGACTGCAGACAACTGAAAGAAGCATGGAGAGATGCATACTTGGTGTAACCAGGAAAGATAAGAAGAGGAAACCGTGGATAAGGAAAATTACAATAGTGCAAGACCTCACAACCACAGTAAAAACCCTGAAATGGCAGTGGGCTGGGCATGTTATCAGAAGAACGAAACCCCGATGGACAACCGAAATTCTAGACTGGATTAAGGTACAGGAAAAGACTCAGGAGAAGACCACATGGGAGATGTGTAGATGAAATTCGAAAGCATGCGGGAGTGACATGGAGGAGACTGGCGCAAAGCAGACCTTTGTGGAAGAAACTTGGGGAGACCTTCATCCAGCAGCGGATTGTAAATGGTTGACAATGATGGTGATGACTGAAATATTATATTATATATATATGTATTTCTGCTCTAACAGCAGTAGCACCATGTTGCCGCCAATTCAAAAACAAGTTTTTGAACGCATTTTGTATGTGTCTAACCATTTTGATAGCTAAGAGAAAAGTCAATGCTCGTAGTGCCTAAAAATATGATTTTTGATTACGCGCTTATCCCGGAAGTTTGTCATTTTCTTCCGGATATTTTCATCTGGTTTCATTTATGTTCTTCGAAATGCACGCATGATAATACGCGTACAAAAGCCTTCAATTCCGTCGAAGTTTTAGTTTGTTCTTAGGGACCCTGAGAAGGCGATCTTTTACTTAAAAACTCGATGGGAAAATATAGTGCATATCGAAGGAATGTGTTGAAAATGGCTGAAATTGGATTAATACTCAGAGCGCATGAGCGGGATCAATCCTTCCATTGATCTGCACGCCGCTAACTGCTATGAAAGGAACCAGGTGAATTCCCCTTAAAAGGTATGTACTTCTCTTTTCTAGCAGGTAAAGTTTCCTTCATTTCATGGCAGCAATATAAAGTCGTATGGGAACAAAGGTGGATTAGGAATTACTGCTGACTTTAATTTCCTCTCCCCGCTTTACCAATGACCCCAATATGAACGAGAGGGGGAATAAAGCAGAATGGGAAGGCAGGCTTAATTGTTTGGCACCTTATCCCAAATCTCTTAGATTTCTACTTCTATGGGTTGTTTAAGACCTGAAGTCAGATACTCCCTTCTAAACTCCTCTATATAAATTGCTCTAAAATATCTAATTTGGGGGCACTAGTTTCGGAGAAGGACAGAGCCATTGTCGTAGGACAAACGCAGTATACGGGACTCGAACCCGGGCCCACTCCGGATGATTGGCTAGAAGCTAATATCTCAGACCTCTTGGCTATTCGGGTGGCTGTCTGACGTTTTATAACGAAGTAAATTTCTCCGTCATTTCTGTCCACGCCAAGATTCGAACCCGGATCCCCTCATTCCGGAATAAGTCGCTCTACCATTTGAGCTACGCGGACGTTTGTTCTGATTGCTATGTGCCTTTATGTCGTGTGCGTCCTGCTGGCAGGTACGTCACATCTCCCCCCCCGAAAGAGGGCCGGGGGCATGGCCCACGGGTCAGCCGTGACCATGAATCGTTGCAGGCAGCCATCCACTGTAGAACGTGCACTTGAGAACTCCCAGTCAATCTGGTGTGTGGAATGCAACGTCACACACATTTATTTTTCGAAGCGCTGGAGAAGGGATTCTCTGATTTTTCCTATCTCGCGGTGTGGAAATAACATCACACCATTGCGAGATTTTGAACGGTCGGGTCATCCGGATAGTTCGGGCGCCATTATAACGAAGTAAATTTCTCCGTCATTTCTGTCCACGCCAAGATTCGAACCCGGATCCCCTCATTCCGGAATAAGTCGCTCTACCAATTGAGCTACGCGGACGTTTGTTCTGATTGCTATGTGCCTTTATGTCGTGTGCGTCCTGCTGGCAGGTACGTCACAGTTTAAACCAGCTTTTTTCAGAATATCAGGATTTGACTTTGTGTGGGAATTAATTAAATACGATGAGGACACTGTGATGAAAGAAGAGAATTAATAACACAAAAAAGGGCACTTTTGTGTTATTAATTCAAAAAAGGGTATGATGCAAGTTTAAGAAACAGTATCTGTAATTTTTTGGCGATGGGAATAGTTGATCTAAGTCTGATGTATGCTATATTATTTCATGTACCTGAACGCAACAATTGTCGGTAGCGTCATTCTAAATACATTGTTTGAAACAAATTCTTTACCACCGTGAATTCCATTTAATCATATTAAGGAGTACATGTAGGGGTCACAGGTCCGTGTATGATGGCCCCCTTACCAGCAGAAGGACGAAGAGGACGGTAAATATTCTTTTTAATCTTTCATATCCAATTGGTATTAATATGGAGGTTGTTTAGTGATTAATTATCAGGCGAGGTTCTTGGACACATAATCGGAATTTTAAGAACTACTGAGGCACGATTATTACTTCTTCCAAGGGCCAATTCTATTAAATTTTATTTCATGAAAGTTGAACGAGATTTTATAGTTAAACATTTAATATCTTAAGAAGTAGCGAACATAGTTCTAAAAGAGACGAACTGAAATAAGTCTCAAGTTCGGAAGAAAAGTAAGTTCCAAGTCAGGAGAAAATACAATTAGATTGAGAAAAAGTGCGAGCTTGCACAATAAGCAGTATTGTCTCTAGCGATATAAATTCTGAAATTTAATTGTAGCTAAAAAATGCCACGTAAACAGTTTTTCAAAAGAAATGTCAGAAGAATGTTATTTATTTGCTCAATTCAATCAAATTTAGATGCAGGCGGGGAAAAGGTCGTTAAACTTCAAGATATTTTCGATTCTACATACTGGTAAATATTTTGCCATTAGGAAATTCACATTGTCTTCTTTACTGCCGTGTTTATCTACAGCAGAATCTCAGGAACTAACCACAGTTCAGTTGTCATGACTTTGTCGATGGCAAAATAGAGGATGTTTTGATCTTAGAAAGTGCACAGGTTCGTAAACGGCCGATTCTATGTTCCAGGAAAGAAGCCACGGGCCACAAATATGAGCAACGTGAAGGGAGGAATAAATAAAATGTTTCAAGTGTCTCAAACTTTATGGAACCAAGCGATCGATAAAAAAAGGTTTCGGAAGCTCCAAAATTGTTTTTTTTTTATCGAACTTTATTCAATATGAACAAATGTGGGAAATGTGCCCAAATTCTTATCGTACTAGATGTTTCGTTTACTAGGTGGCGTGATTTTCATTCATTGGGCCACTTTGAACAGAACGGAAGCTTAGTTCGCGGTGTAGCTTTGTTGCGAAATAACTTTCAGAACGGATTTCCGAAAAATATTGCTAAGTCACAAATCGTTTTTTGAATATTTATTGTTTTTTTTTTGTCTTTAAACTAGTATATCATTTTCTTATGTGAATACACTCTCATAGGTGAAAGTATCATATTCGACTAATACAAATAAAAGTTTGAAAAGTATTCGATCAGTTTCTTTTGGCTGAAGTGTTAAAGTTTTCTATGTCAGAGAACTGAATTTTATTTTCATATCGGGGAATACTGATGTTCTTATTCGAACCTTTCGCCACAGACGAGCGCACGGCGAGCTTGCAAATTGAATCTGCTAACAGAACGCGGAAGGATTGTTACGTCATTATTTGCAGTTGTACATATCCTGTAAGTTTCAAGCTAATAGCAGAAGTCCTTCATGGTGTTGCAGTTTCACAAACAGTAGTGTAGTTTCTATTTTCCACTTAAGTAAAGGCAGAATGAAAAACGAAGAGCAAATTAGAATCAGATATTGAAAGTAAAAATAGCAAAGCTCTTCCAGGATAGGGCTTGGAAAAATTCCATTCAAGGGAAAATGCTCAGAGGGGCTTTCGGCGACAGAGCACAGACGGCAACTTAGCTCTTTGTCCCTTTAGCGTATTCGGAAAGGAGTGAGCGCTTTTTTAGCACGTCTTTTGTAAAAAAAGATCGTGCTTATGTTACCGATTTGTCCGTCCGTCCGTCCGTCTGTACCCACGATATCTCTGCAACTATTAGTCCGATTTGAAAAATTCTTTTTGCATTCGGAAGCTTGAAATATGCAAATGATGATCCTTTATTTCGTTTTTTTACGATGTACAATTTCTCCGGTAGAGGGCGTAAATGCAGATGATATCGAATTCAAAAATACGTTTTATTCCACATATTTGCTTCTAAACATCCGATTGGATTTTTTTATCTTTCGATTCCATTTATGTCGAACAGTATTTCAGATATAGTTACTTTTTCAAATTACGCACAGATTTTCCGCTAGGGGGCGTAAAATAAATTACATTTCCCCGATAACTCCTCTTCTAAAACTCCGATTTGAAATTTTTTATCTTCAGCGGATACATCTCCTGATGGAAAATCTTTTGCATATAATTTGAAATTTTTGGTAAAGAATACTTTGGCCACCAGGGGACGTAAGTGTTAATTTTTGCTTCTCATGTATTTCCCATAAAATCGGAGCTTCTAAAATATCGATTGAAAAAATTATTTCGTGGACTCATGCCACTCACTTCGATAAACCTTTTCGGAATATTTTCTTCTTAAAATATTCCACAGTTTCTCCGCCAGGGGGCGTAGATGTACATCTTATTTTTGTCAATATCTGCACTTCTAGGAGTCCGATTTGAAAAATTCCTTCTTTGTTGGATAGCGTTTCCAGTGTGACATGTTTATCATATAATTTCAAAATTTTCAAGCAATTCATAAACTTTCCGCTAGGGCACGTAGAGGTAAATTGCGCTTCCCCCTATATCTCTGCTTCTAAATCTCCGATTTGAAAAATTCCTTTTGTACCGGATACAGCTCCTGATGGGAAATCGCTTGCACAGAATTTCTAACTTTGTTAAGAAAATGGTTTGGCCACCAGGGGGCATAAATTTTAATTTCCGCTTCTGATGTATTTGCAGCAAAATATGAGCTTCTAAATTCTCGATTGAAAAAATTCGTCCTTTGTAGACCAATAGTACTCATGTCGACAAACCTTTTAGAAACATTTTCTTCTTAAACTAATGCATGGTTTCTACGCCAGGGAGCGTAGATGTATATCGTATTTTTACCAATATCTCTACTTCTAGGAGTCCGATTTGAAAAATTCCTTCTTTGTTGGATAGTGTTTCCGATGTGAAATGTTTTTCCCTATAAATTCAAAATTTTCAAGTAAATCATAGCCTTTCCGTTAGGGAGCACAAAGGTAAATTGCGTTTTCTGCGTTATTTCTGCTTCTAAAACTCCGATTTGAAAAATTCTTCCTGCATCGCATACAAGATCTGATAGAAAATATTTTTGACATAATTTCTAATGTTTGGTAAAGAATGGTTTGGCCACCAGGGGGCATAAGTGTTAATTTCTGCTTCTGATGTAATTGTAGCAAAATCTGGGCTCCTAAAAACTCGACTAAATTTTTTTTTTCTTAGACTGATAGTGCTCATATGGATAAACCTTTTGAGAATACTTTCTTCCTAAAATAATGCATGGGTTTCCCACCAGGGGACGTAAAGTCACATCTTATTTTTGTCGATACTCTGTTTCTAAGAGTCCGATTTGAAAACTTCTTTCTTATTGGAGAGAGTTTCCATTGTGGAATGTTTCTCATATAAATTCATGTTTTTCTTAACGCACAAGTTGACAACCAAAGGGCGTAAGCTCACGATTCCGTTTACAGCAATATCTGAGGGGAAAAAATCCGATTGAAAAACTTCTTTCTTCCGTCAGATACTATTGTTTTCCATATCGGTTCCATTGACTTTGAATAGCTTTGATAAATTAAATTTGCGTCAGAACGGATTCAAAAGACGTGCTTATTACACCCGAAAATTCGGTGTCATCTTTCTTGTTTTTGTTACGGTCGTTTAGGTAGATCTGTGCTTCATTAATAGTCACAATAAATTTTCATCTGTTTCTGGCTAAGTGATTTTTATAAAGAAGTCTACACCGTGTTCTGAGCTCAGCCACGTACCTAGGCAAAAGGCGGTGAACATTATTATTATTATTATTATTTCAGATTCAGATCCTTGTTTATTACCTTGTTTACAGTTGGTACAGAGATTTGTAACGACTTAGCGGTTGCTCTTCGGGTCAGTGGATTTTCTTTTAAGACCAGAGACATTACTCACGAAACAGTCGCAAAAGTACGCACCTTCTTTGGATATTCGTTCAGTGTTCTTTTTTCGTGTTGAAAGCAATGCCTGACGATTTCCCCTTCAATTATTAATAATATTGCTTATTGTTTTACATTTAGAAATGCTAATTCCATGATTTTCACAGAGTTTTTTCATTACAGAATATGAATATTTCTCTTCGTAAAAAGCTAAAACACAACCTTCTATCTACAGCTTGTTTACGTGCACCATGTTTTTGGCAGACGATATTTAACTGCAGCCGATTTTTCTTACGTGTTCATCTAACACGCTGTTGCCAATTTCAATTCTTTGAAATTCTTTTATTTTCTGTAATATCTTATCAAAAACGTTCTACAAATGTTTGAACATCCTCTGTAATTCCCATAACGGAAGATATCTAAGGCGAAGACGATTTTTGGAATGCACAATAATTCTTAGAATGCGTTCCCAAATATGGCAGAAAAATGGGAGTAAACACTTATTTCCTGGGTGACAAACTTGTGTTGTACAAAAATTGGCAAACGTATAAGAAATATCCCCCGCCATAAATGACATCAGTATTCAGAAGCGTAAATATCATCACTACAGAGATATTTTCCTGAACACTCCCTGGAGGAAAACGTAAGCACTATTTTGAGAAACGGATTATACATAAACGTTTTCTGCGGAGAGTGCCGTTTGACAGAAAAAAATAATTATTTCTGTAAGATCTTCAGCTGAGAAAACACGCGATTTCAAACATATGCACTTACGCCTCCTAGTGGAAAAACATTTTGCTAAAATATATTGTAAAATGCATACGAAATATTCATCGTCGTGACCTTTACCGGACGCGAAACAAATTTTAAACTCGAATTTTTAGGAGCAGAGATTTCGTAAAAAAAAATCGATATATATTCAAACCCTGTAGCAGTGATACCATGCGTTATTTTAAATAGAAACTTTTCGTAAAGTAGCATTCGCGGTAAAAGGTACAGGAGGATAAAATGAATTTTTTGAATTGATGTTGTTGAAGCAATTGCACAGCGTAGAATATATTTTGCATTTAACGTTTGTACATTTGGTCAGGTTATGCATTGAAAAAAAAACCCATGGGTCGTCGTTATTGCAGTTCAGGCTTTCGACTTGAAAATGAATTTTCCAAATTGGGCTAATATATGCAGACATACGGTGTCCACAGACAGACAAATGGATGTAGTGATACTATACACTGAGTGGCCACTTTATTATGACCACCTGACAGTTTTAAGCAAATGAGCTATGGCTACACCTTCTTGCCGCCAGAGGGCGAGGCTAGTATAAAAAGGGAAAGCTTAGTGCTTGCGACAGTAGTAGAACTGATTTTTGGGTGATGAGATGGGTAAAAAATGCGATTTGACGGATTTTCAACGTGGGATGATTGTAGGAGCTCGGAGCCATGGAGCAAGTATCACCGAAACCGCCACATTCGTGAAATGTACCAGAGCAGCTTTTGTTAAAGTGTTTAAAGACTGGACTGTCAGCCAAAAAACTGGGTCTCTACGTGCAACGTGTGGTCGTCATTGACTAGTGACTCCTCGGGCGGAACGGAGAGTGTCCGGATTGGTAACAGACAACAGAAGGGCAACAGTGCAGAAAATTACAGACCATCTTAATCAAGGATCCCCTCAAATGATCTCTGCACGCAATGTTCGCCGTACACTGCATCGGATGGGATATGGCAGCCGAAGGCCTGGTCGAACACCTTTGCTGTCTGCAGTTAACAAGAGAAACCGTCTCCAGTTCGTACAGGAGCACAAAGATTGGACAGTCGATAATTGGAAACAAATTATGTTGTCCGATGAATCACGTTTTCAGTTGCACCATGCCGATGGCCGAGTGAGAATTTGGCGGAAACAGCACGAAAGCATGGACCCCAAATGCATTTCTACAACCCTTCAAGCTGGTGGAGGCAACGTTATGGTTTGGGGAATGTTTTCCTGGCATGCTTTGGGCCCTTTAATTTGTGTTGATCAACGTCTGACTGGCACATCATATCTAAATATCGTTGTTGACCAAGTGCATCCTGTCATGTGGATGGTTTATCCCAATGGCGATGGCTACTTTCAACAAGGTAATTCGTCCTGCCATAGTGCTCGTATTGTACATGATTGGTTTCAGGAACATGCCGATGAGTTTACCACAATCACCAGATCTCAACCCCATTGAGAATTTGTGGGATGAAGTTGAACGAGCCATCAGACAGCTGGATCCACAACCCTGCATTCTCACACTCCTGGAAAGTGCTATTCATCAAGTATGGTCTCAGATTCCACAAACCACCTATCAACATCTCCTCGTGGAGTCCATGCCACGAAGAATCGACGCAGTATTAAAGGCGAAAGGTGGCCCAACGAAGTACTGAGGGGGTGGTCATAATAAAGTGGCCACTCAGTGTATAAGCACGTACCTTTTTGTTCCTAAAAGACGTGCAAATAAGAAAAAGGTCTTAGGTAAATTGATTTAATAACACTGAGACATAGGTAAAAGGCAAAATTTAAATTGCATTATACGTAGTGTAAAACGCTTTCTAATTTTCCATTATTTTATCGCCTACCTGTGAACAAATCGACTGCCTGCTGCGTCAAATCTAGGAAATATTATGCATGGAATTTTACATCCACAAATTGTTAGCGCTTCAAAAATACATGGGGGAATTTAGCAAAAGCATAACGGCATTCTTTTCTCACTTTCTTTTCCATGTCATTTTTATATTTTTTCCCGAAAACACCGTAATCAACATGAAATCCCTTGTTTTGAACCTATCCCCTATTTGGAGTTTTTTTCCTGAGTGAAACATAGGGGTTTATCATAATAATGGAAAGACCGACTTAGACTGGAGTATACGCAATGCGTCGTATGCAAATCACAGGGACGACGTTACCCGATACGTGAGGTATGTAACAGGCTGTACTGTCATGTCTCCTGTCACGTAGAAGTGCCACTGTCGTTGGTGAAACAGCTGCTGCAGAGTAATTGTCGACAATGTCAGATTTCAGAGACCTCAAAAAATGCACGGTCATTGGTGCGGGTCTTGCACGAGCTTAAGTAACTAGAACTGCAGAAAAAGTAGGTGTAACTCGAAGGGCTATATCGAAGATTATGACTACCTATCAAAACGGGCACGGTGTTGCCTCAAAACGTGGAAATTGTGAACGCCATACGATGATGTCAGATAAGGATAGGCGAACGTTGGTACGGATTGTGCCGGGTATGTAACGATTTGTCGGCAAACGGTTGGTCGACATAACGATTGGCCGACAGCAACGATTTGTCGACATAACGATTGGTCGACAGTGATGATTAGTCGACATAACGATTGGTCGACAGCAATGATTAGTCGACAGCAACGATTGGTCGACAGCACGTTTTATCGACATAATGATTGATCGACAGTAACGACTGGTCGATATAACGATTAATCGACATTGGCGACATAAAATGGTCAACGGAACTTGGAAAAAAAATAAAATTGAATAAGTGCAAACAGTTTGGTGGTAAATTGCCCCACCGGAAGATTGCCACACATCTTTTAACAAACCGGAAAATTGCCACACACAGAAAAATTGCCCCAACGAAAAATTGCTCACCGGAAAATTGCCACATGGTTTACATTAAGGGGACGAGCACAAATCGCCGTTCATCCGAGAAACGCTTTGAATGCGTGACAATTTTCCGGTGGGGCAATTTTCCGAGTTTCCGAATTATGTGTGGCAGTTTCCCCAAGGTGCCTATACCTAAAGTGCCCCGGGGCCCTTTCGGAAATACCATCGTTCAGAAGGCCCTCTATATAGATTTCACTTAGAGCACAAAAGATGACACGGGGCCTATTTGGAAATAATATGTTATAATGCTGTACGTTCTGAGGACTACATTCTAAAAGATATTATTTCCAAAAAGGTACTTTACGTTTTGAGAGGTCAGTACGTTCTGAGAGGTACCGCTGCGAATGTAAACCATAATCCTCTGAACCAATGGTTATCTCGACCAATCGGGCTGTCGACCAACCGTTACTGTCGACCAATCGTTATTCGACCAATCGGGCGACACCGATTGTGCCACGGAAACACAAGACCACAGCACAACAAATAGCAGCAGAGTAGAGCACCAAGATCCCGTTTCCGGAACTGCAGTTTGTCGGGAACTCTACCGTCATGGTATTTATGGCAGCGCTGGAATCCACAAAGCTCTTGATTATTGACATCAATGCAGCAAAACGTGCAAAGTGGTTCAAAGCACATAAAAACTAGGATGCTGAAGACCCGCAAAGTGCTATCTGGTCTGATGAATCGTGCGTCACGGTGTTTCCCATGAATAGTAGAATGTACGTCAGACGGAACCTGCAGAAGCGTACCACATCGACTGTTTGGTTCCGACAGAGAAGCATGGAAGTGGATCCCTAATGCTGTGAGCTGCCATATCATATCATGGCGCTCTCACAGCATTAGGGATCCACTTCCATGCAAACCATGATTAAACATTCCGAGCTCTGTGAATGGGGCGTAATCATCTCGATACATGGCATTAGGGATCCACTTCCGTAATGCTGTGAGGTGCCATTTGTTATTCTGACGAGTCACGGCTATACCTGCAACGTACGAATCTATTCTTTGGGACCACCTACACCCAATGTTGGAGGCATTGGGTGTATGTAGGCCGTCCATAGTTTCAAGCAGATAAATGCCCCGTGCATTGTGCGAAACGTGTTAAATTGTGGTTTGCAGAGAATGAAGATGTGGTACAGCAGTTACCCTGGCCACCCCAATCCCCAGACCTCAATATTATTGACCACTTTTGGGAATATCTTTAGCGAAAGGTGAGATCACACTTTCCACCTCCAACATCCCTGTCACAATTCGGAGATAGTTTACAGGGAGAATGGGCTGACATGGCGTTATCGTATTCATCATTTGTGTGAGTCTACTCCAAGTCGGATTTCTTCTGTTTTGAAACCCCGAGGTGACTCTACAGCTTATGAATAAAAGCTATCCACAAACTGTGTTTCAATTATTTTGATAAACCGCTGCAGTTTCGTGACCAGGAAAGGCACGTAAATAAATATATTCACTGCCTTTACTTTCATTTATCATTGAACTGAACTTGTTAGTATTTAAAAATTTTGTTCTCCACTTTATGATAATTTTCTGCAGTCGAAATTAGATCAAAAACCCTGTTTTATACGATTACGAATTCTTGTATCTCAAAAACAAAGGTTCACTTTAAATCTCGAGGGTAAGATGAACAAATATTTTAGCAAAAGCTTTTCAGTTGATAGTGCATAAATTCTCTTCACCGAAAAAAAAAAAAAATGTGAAACTACGGAAAATACAGCGTAACTTATTAACTGCTGCCTAGAACAGAAACAGACGTTTTTATATAGGAACATGCCGACTCCGAACCTTGTAACAATCGATGCTTTCGTACTTTGATATAAGTATTCCCTGTCGTGCTCAAGAGTTTGTATATCTTGCCAAACAAATACACGAGTGCATGCCTTTCTTCTCAGCCTTCGGGGCGGCCTTCGAAGTTTGTTATTGACTTCATTCAATACGAAGATCCAATATATTTTCCCCAGTTGTGAAGCATCTTGTGTACGTAGAGTTAGTGAGAGATGCAAAACTCGGAAGCCAGACATCAAGAAATTTCAATTCATTTTCATTCTCTTTGGAAAATGAATGTGTTTTTATTCCCCAGAGAGAGAGAGAGAGAGAGAGAGAGAGTACAACAACACCTCATTTCAAAGGTCAGAAAATATTTTTTTTCTCACTGAACGATGCGGATTTGAAATTTTTTGGTGGCTAGTAACAAATTGCAAAATTAAATGAAACTCACGGTTCCTGTGTACTTGTTATTTGTACGTCTCTTTCCCAGAAAAAAAAAAACATTTGTAGTCCGATTTATTTCTGTGCACAGCAGGGAATTTTCTTTTTATTCCAGTGACGCAGTTGAAAAACTAAGGCAGCTTAGACGGCAGTACAGAAAATCAGAGGTAATGGCAGGTAAAGAAAGCTGACGGGACAGATGCAGACAGTAAAACGATTGGTCCAAACGCAGTAAGATCCGCGGTCAAGTCTGGGATCTGGAGCATATATTGAACCATGTATGCCAACCCATGGTACAATATATGCGTCCACCAAGTAAGTTTACACTTGAAGGGATTCAGGTCTGCTCCTCACTGAACCCCTTCAAGTGCATAACTTTCTCTCTTTTTCTATTTTTTTTTTTTTCGTCTCATGGATTTTTACTGTACTGTATTGCATTTCATTGTTGTGTGGGAGAATAGGCCTCGTGACGTGAAAGGTATCGTTAGTAATTAAATACAAATGTCAAGTAATATTTTTTTCCCAAAATATTATTTGATTTTCACGGTTAATTGCAATTACTTTTCGCCTGTTCTTTATTTGCCGGCATTACATACCCAGACCACCTGAGGGTCACGTAATAGTTATACATAGCCTTGACAGTAAGCAGAATATAAAATAAACATTTTTAAAGTATATTTCCCGATGGCGGAAAAAATGATTAGAAATAAATGCGTTATTCATTCATAACGTCCCGCTCGTTCCTTTTCTTACGCTTAAGTTAGTTAAAAGTTAAAGCTTCCCAGTAGACGTCGTAGGAATAGAAAAATTCGCCCACCCTTAATTTACAGCTTCTGTTCTCTAGGAAAGAAGGAAACCAGAACTGATGAGCAAACACAATTCCTATGCATCTCATCCTCTCGCGTGACTTTGTTGTTCCTATCAGTCATTCACATTTCATGACATTCAGGAGCCCGCTTTTAAAGGAGTAAAGACAGCAGCCGCGTTACCTGCTGGAGGATAATGGTGGAAATCGATGCTCCAGGGAGGGTGAATAACCAAAACTATTGAACAAACACAACACCTTAATTTCTTTCACGTCAAGGGGGAACCCCGCCTTAAAAGGGGGTAACGACAGCATGCATCTTACCTCCTGGGTGCTGATGGAAATAGATGCTTTTTTTTATTATTATTTTCATCGCTGTAAGTCAATACTTACAGCCTTTTGAAATCTATAACTTTACATCTGAATTCTGACACCGATGAATTAATGACGTTATTGTATGCAACTTTCATTTCCCCATCTTAGATGGTTTAATAACCATTAATTTTGCAGCAGTAATCACATGCCACATCTTTTTTTTTTTTTGCAGGCTATTGTGTTTTCATTAGAGCATAAAAATCAAAGGGGCACAGTAGCAACTGTGCTGCAACCTACAATGTAGAACTACGTCAACTGTCACTATTTCATGGCCCTATCTCACTAGTTCTACGTCCTTAAGGTATCCCACAACGTTGAAAAGGTAGTCTTGAGCCAAATTTCACATTTTTTAAAAATGCGTTCATTTTAAAGCCCCATTCTTTAGGATTCCAAAACTGCCTTTGTTTCTTGTCTACGATGAACAGTTACAGCAATCAGAATATCTAAACCCAGGTGTCAAACGAACCGGAAGTGACACTTGAAACGCCTTTTTTGCAGGATGAGATTTTCGTCCCGAACTCTTTACGGAAAACCTGATAACTGCAAAAGGTATGTAAATAAATTGATGAAAATTGGTATACATCTTTCTTATAATGTTGTGCATGCAATGAACTTAAAGTTATGCTGTTTATCAGTTCAAAGTTAGGTCATAGCTATTTACATTCAACATAGTCAAGAAATTTGTCCAAAATTCACACTAATGCATGTAGGAATGAGTGTATCTCAGCAGTGTTTAGGAACATCACTTACCTTTTAGTTCACTGCATAGATAATAGTCATACGCATATACTCATGTAAAAAATGCCATCATATATCTGTAACGTTTTTATTTAGAACGTTTGCCGTAAACGACATATTTCCTTAAATTCTTTCACAAATTTCCCAGTTTCTTGAAAATTTATATTGATATCATTTTTTTCAACGTTTATGCGTTTTTGTGTGTTAGCCTTCCTGAAAAAAAGTACCCATTCTAGCATTTTTTCAAAAAAAGTGTCACCAACATAGTGGGATACCTTAAAATATTCAGCGAAGGACAGTTGACATAGCCCTACGCTGTATAATACAGTATAATAGGTTGCGATACAGTTGCTAATGTGCCCGTTTGAATTCCTAACATTGTTGCTGAAGAAATTGTTCTGCAGAAATTTTTCAAACTCCTTAGTTTGCCTTTAGTTGCCTTGTTATAAATTTGGCGATACGTTTTGGGCCTAATTAGTCTTATTGTTTTTGCTGTTGTTCTTGTCTAGATTCAGAATGCATAACGATGTAAAGGTTTGAGACGTAATACATTTATTATCCAGCAAAGTTTCACAGACTGGAGATGTACATTGGTATTCCATGCTCGGTGTGAATTTTTGAAAATTTTGATAGATGGCATCAATTTCCATCTTTTCTTGCTGTTCAGGCTCAGTTTGTGCAGTTGAAGTGACAGTTTGAGTCCCTAGAGTTGAACTCCAGTGAAACTCCTCCTGAAGCGCAGACATTGACGCTCCCTACATTCCCGATGACCTAGCGGGCATTTACGGATTCTTCTCTTTCTTCTTCAGCTGTTTCTTCAACTTCCGTCGGTTGTTATAATAAATTTCTCTGGATTTTCGCGGCATTTCTAAATTTTCGTCACCAAATTTTCTTTATTAAAAAAATAAATAAATTTTAAATCCACTTTATTTCGGTTTATCACATACGTCCGTTAGTTTTGACCGTCAGCTACGGAATGCGGGGCTGAGGTCATTATCTATTCACTAGTTATCAACCTTAAAATGGCGTCCGGCGAAACAAAATCACGCGAAATTCAGCTCAGATTTCTAACGCTACTGTATCGAAGGGTTAAGGGGTGGAGGGTTGAAACTTGTTTTGTTTTAAATGGGACTCTATAAACTACGTAATGATGCATTATTTATTACTCTACGATTATTAGTTTCGAAGATATAAGGGTTCAAAGGTGTGACACGTTTTCGTTGCATCCGTGCTCCCGATGCTACCCACTATCCAGCACGAAGAAAGACGTTGTTCTACGTCAAAGGCATGTACTTCTACTGGTAATTCTAATTTGGGATGTATCAGGAGAACCTGAGACCCACATAGCTTTCTCTCGAGAGTTGTGGTAAATGGGGATAATATGCTATTGCCAAACATGTGTTTTCCGTGAGTTTGTATCAATTAACAGTTCTCAGCACAGCGGAAGGATAAACTCCCTCTCTCGAGAGTAAAGGCGGCCACGGTATTCCATTCAAAATGAGACTACACATATTTGATATTTAAGCGTGCATTAAGATACCGAATTTGCCACTAATTTAGATATCACCATTTTTAAATCATGGATTTTTCAACTAAAATCATGCCTCTGTCCAAATTTATATGTTTTTAATATGCCTCAGAAGACCGCGAGATCTCGAAAAAATCGAAACAGTTTGTTAATTGTTAGTTTCATCACTGTAGCGAAATCAAATACCAGTTAGAGGTAAATGTCTAGATAAGGACATAATGAATGAAAGTGAAACTTTCAATTGAAAATGCTCATGGGAAATCTTTCTGGTCGATAATAAGAAACATAACATGTATTTCGGTTTATAAGTCGATATGGAGCATAATTCGAATGGTACAACTATACTTGTGATCTAAATATTTTGGCGTAGAACAGAAATCAAAGTTTCCAAGCTTTCGCACATCAACCAGTTGGCTTTTTCAAGGACAGCAAACTTCAAAATGAATAATAGAACACTTCAACAATTTGAAATCGGTGACTAGACTAGACAATGAATGAATAAATGCGAATGCAATTATTCATTCAGAGAAACGAGGCGTCATGTTGGTTGGGCGCGCGGTACCGTGGGAGAAAAACGCAGCATTATTTGACGATATGGTTCCAAACTCGTGGCAATTCTAGAGAGACGCTATCATTGCAAACCTCACTGTTGGTAATGGTCTCTAAGGTTTCTCGAACGGCAGTTGATTTAGTAGTGGAGTAGGAAGCTGATTTCTGTATATCATCCCGAATAAGATCAGCGGATTTGAATTTGATTTCTCTGGACAGGGCAGTGATTATTTCTCCGTCCCTTGTGTATCTTTTATGTTCGTTGAGTCTAATTCTAAATGAACGCTTGGTCATTCCGATGTAGTATAGCTTGGGGCAGTCCGAATATTGTAGTGGGATGACATAAACACCTGCCTCGTTGAAAAGAGGAGACTTGTCAATATTTTTCTTAAGCATGGTATAAAAAGACGCAGGAGACCTTATGTCGACACCGAAGTTCATCCTTCTGAGCGCGTTCCTGAGTTGATATGAAACCCAGGTAACTTAGTTGCAGCACGGAAGGATTAACACGGATGGATCTGGATTTTTCGATAAAATTTTGTATCTGTTTTGAGGTGTATCCTGCCTCAGTGGCTAATTCGATCATATTTTTCGTTCGAATTGTCTAGAGTGAGCATCGCAGCAGACGGCGAAGGCTCTTCTAATTCGAGAACGGAAGAAAGCTGTCTTGTAAGAATCAGAGCAGAACGAACTGAGGAGTATCAGGTTTGAAACGGAAGTGAGTTTATAACAGACTATTATAAACCCACTTCCGAAGGCGGTTCTCAAGCGATTTGTTCACCAGGACGCCCAGATAAGGTAAGGCACCATTGCGTTCAAGCTCCATAGGGAAATGTCTACTTTCCATGAGGCCATATGAAAAATACGTCTTTCGCATATCGTAGCCAGGTGGTAGGCCTTGGGGGGATGTTGATGAATATATATTGCTTAGTTGGGCAATATATAGCTTTCTTGAGGATTAATTTGAAGATGTTGAGGCAAGAATCCTGCGAATAAAGTGATGAATGAGATATAGCTTCTTTCAACGTTCCAATGGCTTCCAGCACGGGACCGATGGTTAAGAGAAACCAAGTCGAAACTTCCGGTAATGTCGTGTTGTGTCGGTAATGTCTTTATTGTCTACTCAAGTCACCTCGTTTAAATTAGTGAAGTGTTCTATCATTCAGTTTGCTGTCGACCTTCCTTGAAAAATCCATCTGGTTGATGAGCGAAAGCTTGTAAACTTTGATTTCTATACTGCGCCAAGAAATTCGGATTACTAGTATGGTTATACTACATTTTGAGTCTGTTTATTTATTACCTTAGAACAAATACTGTATTCTGAAATTCTGTAATTTTATTTTTAATGTTTCCGTAATTATTAAAAGGAAGGGAAAATGAGGTAACTTAAGCATTTTTCTTATCGGCAAGAAGTTGAATTTAGTAAGTTTATTCCTTTTTCTTACGAACTGATGCTACCGTATTTCTTCCCTCTCACCGACTAGTCAGAATATCCCCCGCTTAAAGGTAAAAAAACCTCACAAAGGTCACACGAGCATGCCAAATCAAAGTGATGCTTTCAGCATGAGTTATTATGGTTTGCTGCCACAGAGTCTGATGAAAATCAGAAATCAAAACGGGTTTTGATTTCAGTCGGAAACATGAAATAAATTAGAATAAGCGCAATAAATGGAAGCAACAGCTGATTTTAATTCAACTAAGACGTACAACTGAAAGAATGGCAGAACAAAAAATACAGACTGCCTTCTCTATATCTGCTGGTTATTGCGTTTTTAAATCGTCGACGCAGTTTTTACAAGCCGATGAGCTAAGAATCAGCCACGTGTTTCAGAGGTTTAATCATTGCGAGATAAGTGAGATGCACTTATTGTTGTTCTGGCGGCTGTGTAAAATCAGAGGTAAGTGGGGTCCACGGGTCCTTGGAGAAATCGCCAGGGGAATGCAATTATCAAACGACAACTGACACTCCAAATCGGTCATGCCAATTTCAATGTTTCTGTTGAACTGAAATATCTGTTTCAACAGCTTTTAAACAAGTTCTTAGTGAACGGAATATTACATTTCTTACGCTTTCGGAATGGTTTCTTATGAACGTAATATTGATTTTGCAGTGCCTGAATCACGACCGAATTTTTACCTCCTACTTCTGACGTCAACAGTGCGCAGCCAATTAAAGAAGGCACATGTCGTGAGCTGGTTTGGAAGGTATATAAGGTGCGCTGTAGGCATTCTGAAAACCTATAACTCGTTGCTGTCATGGATAAAAGGAGTGATATATCAGAGTTGCAAAAATGGATGATTATCGGCTTTCGGGCCAAGGGTGGCAGTTTTTTTGATACAGCGCAGTTTGTAAACTCTTCGCGTCCTGTTGTAGTTAAACTGTATCGTGATTGGAGAAATGGCACCATTGCAATTAAGTGACTGGAAACTGCGGAGCACCACGTGCCATTTATGTAAGAGGTGAACGTCGGCTTCGAAGGTGTGTGATGGCCGATCGACCCGCTACAGTGGAACAACTCACTAGCCGAATGAATCAGGAGACTACCAGAAGTGTGTCTAAAGCGACAGTTGAGCGAACCCTTCCGCGTATGGGATTCCGATGCAGAATAACAGTCACTACACCTATGCTAACGAAGGTGTATCGGCAGAAAAGGCCTACCTTTGCACGGCAGTATCGGAAATGGACCTCCTCTGATTGGCAAAATATTGCCTTCTCCGATGAGTCACGTTTTGTGCTTCATCGAACGGATGGACGTTCGCGTATAAGGCGAGAAACATCGAAGAACAAACACGTTTCAATCATTGCTGGAAGAGCACAAACTGGTGAGGTCAGCGTTATGGTTCGGGGCATGTTTTCGTAGTATTCCCTGGATCCACTTATACCTGTGGAAGGCACTATGGACTGAATTCATTATGAATCCATCCTTGCAGATCACGTACACGTATACATGCTGATTGTCTTCCCTGGGGCGGATGAGATTCCAGCACGACAATGCGACGTGCCACGCAGCTGGAAATGTCCGTTAGTGGTTGGAAGAGCACGATGAATACTTCAAAGTACTTCCCTGGCCCCCTAATTCCCCAGAATTAAATCCAATTGAGCATATGTGGGACAACCTCGATCGTGTTGTTCACTCTATGGGTCCTTCAGCACGCACCCTCCAGAAGCTGTCACGTGCACTGTAGTCATCATGGTTCCACATACCCGTGAACACCTTCCAGCACCTTATTGAGCCACTCCCAGCCAGTCTCGCTGCTGTCCGCGCTGCACACGGCGGTTACTCTGGATATTAGCTGGTGGTCACAATAATGTGACTCCACCGTGTACATACAGTATGCATATATATAGCATACAAATGAAGTGCTAAATACACTGGCGGAAAGTGAAAAAGGAACACCAAGAAGGAATTGGCGGACGATCATGAAATTTACATATGTTAATGGGATCGAGTTTACGTAGCTGTTATGTTAATTTCGGGACCAACCGGTGAGCGCTTACGCCACAGCACGGCATAATATGCAAATTATCGTCGGTGGTATTTAAGGAGTACGGCGAAATGAATGTAATCAGTTGTCGGCGTACGGACACGTGCGAAAACCCTGAAGAAGCTGCAATGCCTGGACATGGAAGACGTGTACGATTTCAGCAGCTAGCGGACTTTGAGCGAGGTCGTCTAGTCGGACTCCGCGAGGCCGGGTGGTCGTATCGTCGTAATGCGGAGCGAATTGGACGGGAAGTATCGGCGGTGGTACGATGGTGGCGTAGATGGTCTGAGGAACATTCCCTCACGAGAGCACGTGGAACCGGGAGTCACAGACGGACTGATGAACGGACCGATCGACGCATAAGAAGAGCGGCGTTGTCATACAGAACATCCACTGCGACGCAAATCCGAGCTGCCGTTGCACCTGAGGTGACTGTGCGAACAATCCGCAACCGTCTACTGAATGCATGACTACGTGCACGTGTGCCTCTGGCATGTGTACCTCTGACTCCAGCCCACCGTCAGGAACGGCTGCAGTGGCGTCGCCAACGTCTGCACTGGAGAACGCAATGGCGATCTGTCGTGTTCAGCGATGAAAGCAGATTCTGCTTGGGAGCCTCCGATGGCCGTATGCGTGTTCGCAGACGCACAGGTGAGCGTCTCCACCCTTCTTGCATCCGCCAGCGACACACAGGGCATACACCTGGTCTCCTGGTGTGGGGAGCGAACAGCTATCACTCCCGTACACAACTAGTGTTTGTACCGGGTACATTAAACAGCACCTCGTATATCAACAACATCATTCAGGCCGTTGTTGTGCCATTTGTAAGGTCGGTTCATCGTGGTGTTTTCCAGCAAGATAACGCACGCCCACACACTGCACGTGCAACGCAACTTGCACTTCAGGGTGTGAGACAACGTCCATGGCCTGCACGTTCACCGGATTTGTCCCCCATTGAGCACGTGTGGGATATTATGGGATAACGACTTATCCGGTCTCTACGGCCAGCCACGACCATCCCCGATTTACGCGTCCAGGTGGAGGATGCTTGGAACTCAATACCCCAAACTTACATCCAAGATCTGTACGACAGACTCCATGCCAGAATTGCACAGTGTGACGCAGTTCATGGCGGTTCAACCTCGTACTAACCATGTTACATGTAAATGTTATTTTTCAGTTTACCAGCAAATACAGCTGTATTTTTGCCATAATGTTTTGATCACGTTATCCTCTGTATTCCGTTATTAGGCTGTATAAATTTCGTTGTTATCAGACGTCTCCTTCTTGGTGTTCTTTTTTCACTTTCTGCCAGTGTAGAAACATTTAAAAAAATTAAACAACGGAAGGCAAAATTTATCATAACCTTCGTGGACAAATAAAAAAATAACTGTGCTATAATCTGGAAAAAATATTACCATGATATTATTTCGGAAGAACTAGACAATAATGAAACACCTGCCTTGATTAACCAACAACATAACGCAATTAGCAAAACAATTGTAGCGTTAAATAAGAGATTACATATTACCAACTTTAATGTCAAGTTACTGTACATATGTGCGGTACTGAAATTTCATAAATCTCCCTTAAAATATCGCTTCATAACTTCCGCTACCAAATGTTATGGAATTTCAGCCGCAAAAAATTCGAACAAAACCTTAAAATAATATCAAACGAAATCAAGGACTCCTGGGAGGTGCACAACGGTCAATCAGTTATCAAATTACTTGAAACTGTGCTCATTTAAAAAAAAATCATTTTTCAAAGATTTGACTTTAAAAATCTTTTTCTTCTATAGGATTGGAAGATCTCAACAGATTCTGCGATACCCTTTTTGGTGAAAACAAAGATATTCTTGCTCTGAAAGACGAATATTGGTACAATTTAAAAATCTATATACACTGACGGAAAAAAAAATCCCAACACCACGAAAAAATAGTTGTAGAGGAATGAAATGGCGGCAATTGTATAGGTAACATATTTAATCGATTAAGGTTTCAAGATCACAGCTTAATGTAAGCGCGAGAAGAGCCATTTTAAATGTGAAATGCTGGTACATTAATAACCGGTGTAACCGCCAGAATGTTGAATGCAAGCAAGCAAACGTTCATGCATTGTGTCGTACATTTCAAAATTGCCTTTATTCTTCAGTAAAATAACATTTCTATGTACATGACAATGGAATTCTGCCAATAAATACAGCGGTATATACATCAGCTGGAAAGTTCCAGTGAAACGTAAAACAAAATATTGTTAAAATCATAAAAAAAAAAAAAATTATTTCGCCACGTAGGGCGAAGGAGAGGCAGACAATAAAGCACGAGTGATACAAACGAAAATGTTTACCTACAGTATTGTAGACAGGGCAAGACATGATTCTATACTATGCACAAATTCCAATTAAGCATTACTACCATACTAAAGATTAAACATTAGGTACTAATTCACAGAAATGCAACAGTGATGCTACATTCAAAATTTACAACATATGTACAGAAGTATTCAGTGACAAGGGGAAATAACGCTAAATGTACTCAGAAGGGAATCTTGTTACATTATATTATACACACAGTGACTAATATTTAAAAAAAATATTCAACATAATGAAGGGGACATTGCGTGGGCAGTAAACTGTGCAGAAGGAAGAATTATATACAACATAAAACCCAACATTATCGAAGAGACCATGGGAAACATGGTGAGCTATCTTCAATATCACATTAAAACAGAAAAATCACAAATAGCGAAGCACCAAAATTAATACGTAAAAACATGATTTGTTACAGTGAACGTGGACGACAACAAAAATCCCACTTATAGGTTGAGATGTAACTGCAAATTGTGGATATGGAACCACCCAGCCGATTGGGCCCAAGTGGATTGAAAAACGCTATCGGTGTTTGTTGAGGCAGCACGAGAGTGCTCCATTTAGAGGCGAGTGGTTAACCGTGCTAGGAAGCGTCTCCGAATGATAGCACTTGCCTCCTGAGGAGGTGGAATAAGAGCAGGGAAGCGTTGTTGAAGATGGAAAGCATAGACAGTGAACTTCTTAAGAAGAAAAATATAACGGCACACAGGAGGCAAGTGAGTAGGTGGATGCTTTGTTTGGAGTAGCCGAGCATATGCAAGAAATGGTAACGATCGAGCACAAATTCGATCAGCAAGACGAAATGCTGTGTTTAGGACTGGCAGGAGAACGGGGCAGAATAGTTATTGATGTTGAACGTCGCTGACTTCAGGGCAAAAGGAGCACTGCGGAGAGGTGAGAAGGGTCATGCGAAACAGTACTGATGGGGCGGGGAGACGAAGGTGAAGAAATTGCCAATGGACATTGAGTTCAAGAGGGGAGGAAAGGGCAGAGGTAGATGCTGTCCAGATGGCGGGGAGAAGAGAAGGAGGAGCAGAATGAACAGAAAGTGGAAGTGCGGGAGGGGAAAAAAGAAGCCAATAAAGAGAAGAGGAGGAGAGAGAAGTAACTAGAACCGGGGAGCTACGAATGAGGAGAAAGAACGGTAGTGAAAGAGGAGCAGAGGGGACCGAGAAGAGACCATCAGGTGAAGCGAGGAGTGGAAAGAGGCTCCAAAGCGCTGTGCGAAGGAGAAGATATTCGTTAGCAAGAGTAATGGTTGGAGATAGAAACAGGGAAGAAAGAGGTCTCCAGGTTAGATCAGAAGTTACGAGAGAACGGACAGTTATCACACCAGAGCGGATCCAATGAGGAAAGTAAAAGTAAGGGAGGTTAGGAGGGTGAATAAGAGAAGAGAAGAAGAGAGGTTCAACAGGTGCTGGATGTCAGTTTGTGGGATGGAGTTCCATGCCTGTTGCACTTGGTCGGTCAATACAGGGACGGTTAATGCTGGTTGTGGGTGACGCTGGAGTTGTCGTCCAATGATGATCGATTGGTGAAAGATCTGGTGATCTAGCAGGCCACGGCAACATGTCGACACTCTGTAGAGCATGTTGGGTTACAACAGCGGTATGCGGGCGAGCGTTATCCTGTTGGAAAACACCCCCTGGAATGCTGTACATGAATGGCAGCACAACAGGTTGGATCACCAGACCGACGTACAACTGTGCCGCCAGGGTGCGTGGGATGACCACGAGAGTGCTCCGGCTGTCATAGGAAATTGCTCCCCAGACCATAACTCCAGGTGTAGGTCCAGTGTGTCTCGGCCGCAGACAGGTTGGTTGCAGGCGCTCACCTGGCCTCCTTCTGACCAACATACGGCCATCACTGGCACCCAGGCAGAACCGGCTTTCACCAGAAAACACAACAGATCTCCACTCCGTCCTGCAATGAGCTCTAGCTTGACACCTCTGACGTCGCAAACGGCAGTGGTTTGGAGTAAGTGGAATGCACGCTTCAGGGCGTCTGGCTCGGAGCTGTCCTTCAAGTAACCGATTTGTAACAGTTCGTTGTGTCACTGTGGTGGCAACTGCAGCTCGAATTGCTGCCGCAGACGCGGTACGATGCGCCACGGCCATACGCCGTACACGGCGGTCTTCCCTCTCAGGAGTGCCACGTGGCAAGCCGGAACCCGGTCTTCTTGAGGCAGTACATTCCCTTGACCACCGCTGCCAACAATCATGCACAGTGGCTACATTCCTGCCAAGTCGTTCTGCAATATAGCGGAACGAAAATCCACCTTCTCGTAGCCCTATTACACGACCTCATTCAAACTCCGTGAGCTGTTGATAATGGCTTCTTCGTCTTCTTAAAGGCATTCTTGACTAACATCAACACACTACGTCGAACCTCAAAGATAACTAACGCTCACGAACGTTACAGCGCGTATTTACAGCAAACCTGCTTTGCATGTTCCGAGGGCGCTACTAGCGCCACACGTATGCGCCGAGCGTGAAATTTTCATAGACGTCATCTTACAGATGTACTCTCACCGCCTACCAACTGTCGTTTATTTAACACAACCCCTTCTTGGTGTTGGGATATTTTTTTCCGTCAGTGTATCTTTAACAACTACTTAGAAATGGGATAGAAGACCTATTTACAGGCAAAAGGCGTTCCCATGGGAACGTCATTTTGTAGCGTTCTCGCTAACTTATATCTACACTTATACGAAAGGAAATACCCTGCCTCTTTGGTCTGCAGTCGGATTATTAGATACGTGGATGGCATTCTGGTGATCAAATTGGACGATTTTAATCACATAGCAAAGAACAATTACCTAGAATACTTGGATAACAAATATATATACGATCGATGAAGAAACGGGTTTCTGTACGCCCAATTAATGTGAAAGACAATAAAAATAAAAAGTGAACTCCGTTTATTAGGCGTAGAAAATAAGGGAAACAAAGATGCTAGCTTTCACTACCTCCGGGTAGCTTCATCAGGCATTTAGTAGTTAAAGATCGCAGAAGCAACTGGAACAAATGTATTTCTGAGAATGTAATTAAATTCAAAATAAGTAAAACACTTGCACGATGTCACGGGTTGTTTGATCCCAGGGCCGGGTGGTCACGTGTAACTTCTAGGAGCCGGTGCCATATGAAAGGAAGGCTCGTGGTTACATCTTTGTTACACACATTCCGTCGCGTGATGATCTCGATGGTTTCGCGAAGCGCAGTAGCTCTTGCGCTGACGTACGGTGCTAGATTCTTAAAATCTCCCCATCTGGGAACTGCCCTTTCAGATGCAACATCACGGGCTAGTGCCGTCGTAAGCTTTTCGGCCTTAACGTCCCTTTGGTGTTCAGAAAAACGGATCTGGAAGGATCTTTTTGTCATCCCGATGTAGGACTTAACGGATGCGTCAGGATAATCCAAAGGAATAGCATAGACTCCGGCTTCAGTGAGCGTAGAAGGTGATACGCGTTGGTCTGCTGAGAGGATATCTGACAAAGGTCTAGGAGCCGTCACGCCGATATCATAACCTAGCCTTCGGAGAGCATTCTTCAGGAAGTACGTTAGCCTAGGAAAGTAGGGAACCGAACCCACGAACCGGGCTGGCTGTGCCGTGGAGTTGGCACGAGGCTGTGGGAGAGCAGTTTTTGCAGCCTTTCTGACTATTTGGTCGATTGCGATCATGTCGTATCCCGCTGCAGCCGCTAGGTTTCTAATGCTACGGATCTCCTCCTCGCATTTGGCTTTGTTCGATGAGAGTTCCAAAGCTCGCTTTGCTCTGTACTTAAAAAGGGCATATTTGCGTGCGGCCGGGCCTGCTGAGTCAGGGAGTATGGGGTTGTCCACGTGGGTAGGTTTGTAGTAGACCTCTGTGCTAAGAGCACCAGAGGGTAATCTTCTTACTAGTACATCCAGAAAAGGTAATGCACCTTCGGACTCATAATCTGCTGTGAATTTAATATCTGGGTGCGCATCATTCATTCTGGCGAGAAAATCACTTAGGCTGGCTTGTCCATGCTGCCAAACAAAGAAAATGTCGTCAGCGTACCTTAACCATATTTTAGGAACTGTGGCCGACGATTGCAAGAGTTCATTTTCGAGAGGTCGGAGGACCGCTTCAGCAAGAACCGCCGACATCGAGGACCCCATAGGCACCCCTTTGTTTTGTTTGTAAATTCTGGATCGGAAGCTGAAAAAATTTGAGTCCGTGACTGCATTCAGTAGTTTGGAAATAGCTTCCACAGTTTCCGAAGGGTACAAGTTCGAGTCAGCGATAGAGCGCTTCAGGTTTGTGGTGGCTTCATGCACCGGCACTGAGGGGTATAAAGATTCGATGTCAAAGCTTCCAATTATGTCGTCTGGAGACACTGTCGTGGATCTCACTCTGGAAACGAAGTCAGCTGAGGAGAGTAGGACACCTTCGGCTATCGGTAGGAACGGCCGCAAGAAGGACGAGAATGCTTTTTCCAAATTAGCTGAAGGGGCGCATTTCCTGCTAACAATAGGTCTGATTGGATTGCCGCGCTTGTGATGTTTAAGTCGAGCAAAAAGGAGAGGAATCTTAGGTCCCGGAGGGATCTTGGCAGCCCTTCTAAGTACTTCAGGAAGCGTCTTCATTCTTGCTATTCGCTTAATCTTCGCCACCCACTTGTTAAGCGGATTTACAGCTTGCAGAATGGAATCAGACTGGGTGATGAACTCCTCCAGCTTCCTGCAGTAATCGGATTCGTCCATCACTGCAATTTGCCCGGACTTGTCTGTGAGGGTGAAGATCAGGGAGTGGTCTTTCTTGAGGTTGGAGACATATTTGGGTATTCCCGGTGCTTTTTCGATTCGGTGTTGTTTAACAGCACGAGTTAATCTGTCAACACATCCGAGTCTAATCTGGTCCCTTTTTTGGAACGGAACACTCTGTAGGACGCTTTCAATGGCGGGAATAACGGCCTTAAGTCCGACTGGTTGGTAAAATGCAAATTTTGGTCCTTTTTGTAAAACTTTCATCTCTTCCAGTGAGAAAGACCGGGATGAGACATTGACTATGGGAATGGCTGGCGGGTGCCGGGGTGGTCCAAGTTCATCTCTCAGGTTGGCTAGTTTGCACTGGTGCTTCGCCGATGGGGAGCTGTTAATATGCTTTCAAGGCGCCAATACAGCTCCCTATCGGCGAAGCACCAGTGCAAACTAGCCAACCTGAGAGATGAACTTGGACCACCCCGGCACCCGCCAGCCATTCCCATAGTCAATGTCTCATCCCGGTCTTTCTCACTGGAAGAGATGAAAGTTTTACAAAAAGGACCAAAATTTGCATTTTACCAACCAGTCGGACTTAAGGCCGTTATTCCCGCCATTGAAAGCGTCCTACAGAGTGTTCCGTTCCAAGAAAGGGACCAGATTAGACTCGGATGTGTTGACAGATTAACTCGTGCTGTTAAACAACACCGAATCGAAAAGCACCGGGAATACCCAAATATGTCTCCAACCTCAAGAAAGACCACTCCCTGATCTTCACCCTCACAGACAAGTCCGGGCAAATTGCAGTGATGGACGAATCCGACTACTACAGGAAGCTGGAGGAGTTCATCACCTAGTCTGATTCCATTCTGCAAGCTGTAAATCCGCTTAACAAGTGGGTGGCGAAGATTAAGCGAATAGCAAGAATGAAGACGCTTCCTGAAGTACTTAGAAGGGCTGCCAAGATCCCTCCGGGACCTAAGATTCCTCTCCTTTTTGCTCGACTTAAACATCACAAGCGCGGCAATCCAATCAGACCTATTGTTAGCAGGAAATGCGCCCCTTCAGCTAATTTGGAAAAAGCATTCTCGTCCTTCTTGCGGCCGTTCCTACCGATAGCCGAAGGTGTCCTACTCTCCTCAGCTGACTTCGTTTCCAGAGTGAGATCCACGACAGTGTCTCCAGACGACATAATTGGAAGCTTTGACATCGAATCTTTATACCCCCTCAGTGCCGGTGCATGAAGCCACCACAAACCTGAAGCGCTCTATCGCTGACTCGAACTTGTACCCTTCGGAAACTGTGGAAGCTATTTCCAAACTACTGGATGCAGTCACGGACTCAAATTTTTCAGCTTCCGATCCAGAATTTACAAACAAAACAAAGGGGTGCCTATGGGGTCCTCGATGTCGGCGGTTCTTGCTGAAGCGGTCCTCCGACCTCTCGAAAATGAACTCTTGCAATCGTCGGCCACAGTTCCTAAAATATGGTTAAGGTACGCTGACGACATTTTCTTTGTTTGGCAGCATGGAACAAGCCAGCCTAAGTGATTTTCTCGCCAGAATGAATGATGCGCACCCAGATATTAAATTCACAGCAGATTATGAGTCCGAAGGTGCATTACCTTTTCTGGATGTACTAGTAAGAAGATTACCCTCTGGTGCTCTTAGCACAGAGGTCTACTACAAACCTACCCACGTGGACAACCCCATACTCCCTGACTCAGCAGGCCCGGCCGCACGCAAATATGCCCTTTTTAAGTACAGAGCAAAGCGAGCTTTGGAACTCTCATCGAACAAAGCCAAATGCGAGGAGGAGATCCGTAGCATTAGAAACCTAGCGGCTGCAGCGGGATACGACATGATCGCAATCGACCAAATAGTCAGAAAGGCTGCAAAAACTGCTCTCCCACAGCCTCGTGCCAACTCCACGGCACAGCCAGCCCGGTTCGTGGGTTCGGTTCCCTACTTTCCTAGGCTAACGTACTTCCTGAAGAATGCTCTCCGAAGGCTAGGTTATGATATCGGCGTGACGGCTCCTAGACCTTTGTCAGATATCCTCTCAGCAGACCAACGCGTATCACCTTCTACGCTCACTGAAGCCGGAGTCTATGCTATTCCTTTGGATTATCCTGACGCATCCGTTAAGTCCTACATCGGGATGACAAAAAGATCCTTCCAGATCCGTTTTTCTGAACACCAAAGGGACGTTTGGGCCGGAAAGCTTACGACGGCACTAGCCCGTGATGTTGCATCTGAAAGGGCAGTTCCCAGATGGGGAGATTTTAAGAAACTAGCACCGTACGTCAGCGCAAGAGCTACTGCGCTTCGCGAAACCATCGAGATCATCACGCGACGGAATGTGTGTAACAAAGATGTAACCACGAGCCTTCCTTTCATATGGCACCGGCTCCTAGAAGTTACACGTGACCACCCGGCCCTGGGATCAAACAACCCGTGACATCGTGCAAGTGTTTTACTTATTTTGAATTTAATTATATTCTCAGAAATACATTTGTTCCAGTTGCTTCTGCGATCTTTAACTACTAAATGCCTGATGAAGCTACCCGGAGGTAGTGAAAGCTAGCATCTTTTGTTTCCCTTATTTTCTACGCCTAATAAACGGAGTTCACTTTTTATTTTTATTGTCTTTCACATAGAATACTTGGAATTGGGACCTACGGAGGGTGGAGACAATTGCATACCCTTTTTGGACATACAAATAACTTGGAAACAAGACTCTTTATCTAGTACGTATTTTGACAAAACAAATAATTATTCATTCAATGTAAGCTACCTCATAAACTGGGATTGAAGTATTTCAATCTCAGTACACCGTAATATCGTAATTTCAGCATTCTTCAGATGCTTACGTATTTGTAGTAGTATAGAACTAGTTTTAAAGCAGCTTCAAAAGTTGCTGATCATCCTTGGGAGAAATGGCTATCCCCAATCTTTTATTTATAATTTGTTCAATCAGCTTTTAAAAAGTGTACCCACCAAGAACTTCCTTTCGATTCACAGAAAATTCAATTGGACACATTTAGCTAATATATGACCCTACAAAATTAACCCATTTCCTTTTCTAGAGTGCAGCTCGATGGGTCGCGAGTTGTCGAAGATTTCTTTAATCTATGTGGCAACACCTACTCACTCTGTCACTTTACTATCTCTATTCGGGATTATAGCTTGTGTTCGAAATGTGTAGTGCTTATCGAGTTAGACGTAATGTTTGTGCTTGCTTGGTAGTCGTGCAGTGGTCTCCAAGTTGAACGCAAGTTTGTGTTCAACTCGGAGACCACTGAGTTGGTCTTCTAGTTAAACGCAAGTTAGTGTTTGCTTGGTCGTTACGTGATTCCACCGGACTTCCTTGTAGGAGGTGAGTCGATATTTTACAAGTTAGTTTTATCTCTTCTATTCGTTTGGTGACCTAGGGGATACTCGAGCGGCTTTTGTCATTTACAAGTTTTTGCTCGATTTCAAAGGTCACCTTTAAGCACTAGTGTCCCCCTGACTTGAATAGTGCACTTTTACTTCATTTGGATGGTTCGGCGCACTTCCTTGGTTACTTGATCTCGGTCTACGGAGTTTGGATAGTTTTGAAAGTGTTTCTATTTAGCACTTCATTTGTATACTTTGTACAATTAAAGCGCTATTTTGTCAAGCTGCATTGCGCTGACATAGGTTTTTATTTTTTTATTTTCATTTTTTTTATTCTTTGATTATAGTATTAGGTTGCTCTCTGAAACCTTTGACAGTACATATATCTTATATATAAAACACAAAACGTCTGTTTGTCTGAAGCAGCAAAATCTCTCGAACGCCAAACTGTGGCATCGTGAAATTTGCATAGCTTATTTACACTGGAATTTCTAGGTCAACGCAACTATTTTAAGATATCTACGTTGTTCCGTTCGCGAGTTATGAATTAATTAATAAGTTAATCAATAAAGTCAGCGTCGTTTGCTACGTCATCATTATCTGAAAGCCCGTGACTGCATTCATAGTCGCGGCACATCCACAGGTGTTTCTATTCTTTGAGAACTGTGCATAAAAAACGCAAAAACCGAACTTTGCGAAATCTTAACGAAACGGGGTGAAATTTATATTAACATCATGAATTGGTAATAAGAGGAGTCCCTCAAACTTTCACCGGAATCCGGTCAAAACTTTTTAAAATAGGCATGGGATTTTTATTTCATCGGTAAACAGAAATATATACGCAGAAACGGTTAATAAAATTCTGACGGCTAATTTAAAAAGTAGTTTACTGATTCAGGCGAAATTTTTAGGTCATGTTCCTATTAACGATTTATGGTGTTCATTAAAATTTCAGCTAGTTTCATAGAATATTCGCAAAGATACGTTTTTAACTTTTTGTCCCAGAGATTCGCCCCTCAAAGACTTCTGAAACTGAAAGCACGTGGTGCATTTGATCGTCGATAACAAATTGTTAACGAATTTTGTTCTGTCAGTGTTGTAATACTGTGTCTCCTGCACGCGTGTTAAATAATTCGTAACGCTTTTGGTCCGTTTGATTCTACAGATTCCATACATTCTGTACATTTCGTTGCTTTAATTTTCGACAAATATTTGTGACAGCAATATACGGCCAAGTGCTGAAATAATCACACTATGAATAAATAATTTGTAATGACCGAATTTGTGAAATCAGCTTTTTCATTCTTGCAAGCATCAATATTTTCCCCGATTTTTTCAGTGACATGTAAGGGAATATGAAATTAATAAGCCTAAAGCCCGGGCAAAGCCGGGTAGTAAAGCTAGTATATACCGGGTGGTCGAAAAGTCTTGCATATTTTGAAAACGTAATAACTCGCGGAGTTTTGAGAGTAGGGCAACGTGGTTTGCGTTGAAATGATCAGAATGACATCTGGTTTTTTTATGAAATCACATATATTTTTACTCATTTTACTTACATTTTTCATCGCCAGATGGCGCAGCTACCACAGGTTGGAAGTGTCGAGAAAAATAGACACCTCATTATACCAGATGTTCAATGTGATGGCCGTCCTGTTCCAGCACTGCTTGCAGACGAGAGAAAACACCATGGACGGCATTGAAGAGCATGTCCGGTGGTATAGCTGCCACATGGTGTCGAATGGCATCTTTAAGCATGGCCAATGAAGTGGGGCAACATCTGTACACTTGTGATTTTAGGTAACCACAGAGCCAGAAATCGCAGAGTGTCAGGTCTGCTGATCGAGGAGGCCAGGCCTTCGGAAAGTGTCGGCTCGACACACGATTTGCGCCAAACGTCTCTTGCAGCAGTTGCTTAGAGGAACGTGCGATGTGGGGTGGTGCTCCATCCTGCATAAATGTACACAGATTCACTGCATCCCGCTCTTGCAAGCTAGGGATAACGTACGTTCGTAACATGTTCATCGCATGACGTGCACGTGTCACTGAAACGGTTTCGAAAGAGGTGCCGCGGACCTCTTCAAAAAAAAAAAAAAAAAAAAAAAAAGGACCGATAATGAAGGAAGCTGTGAATCCACACCACACTGTCCCTTTCGGTTGATGAAGAGGCGCTTCAACGACTGCTCGGGAATGTTCCGTGGCCCAGATGCGGCAATTGTGCGTGTTTACCGCTCTGTTTAGGGAAACGTGTGCCTCATCAGTCCATAAAACGTTCATCAGCCAGTTCTCGTTGACATCCATTTGTCGAAAAAAATCATGCTGCGAACTCCTGACGTTGCACGTAATCGCCAGCTTGTAGTTCGTAATGCCGTTGCAGTTTGTACGCCTATCTGTGCAGAAGCCGTCGTAGTGTTCGTCATATACAGTCCCGTATGGAATGCTTGTTTGCCGAGAAACATGGCGAGCACTGGAGTCGCCATGTGCGGATGACATTGCAATCACATCAATTTCCTGCGTAATCGTCTCTGCTGCAGCAGCACGTGTTCGTGGTCTACCGCTTCGTGGGCGTGCTACCAAAGATCCAGTTTCCTCGAATTTTTTCACCATTCGCCGCAGCGCAGCACTTTCCATCGATCCTTTACCACTGCGATTACCTTTCAGTGACCGGTAGGCTCTCAACGCAGCACTCCCACATTCAGCGTTGCAATAGAACAATTTCACCAAGAGCGCTTTGTCCGGTAATGGCAGCATACTGACACGGACCGCTGTGACTTGTGGTTGCCACACAGTATTTTTCATTTCTTGTAGGACTTCCATCCACAGTGAGTAGAGTTTAGGTCCCAGCCACCTACAGCGAGATCACCTTTTGGGCAGGACATGGAGACGGAAGGAATGAGAGCAAGTCTAGCGACTTTGACAGAACAGTTTGTAGTGACATTAGAGTCCAGTAGATGGCGCCACCGTACAAGCACGATGTTGCACATAGAGGGGTGAGAGAATTTCAGAGGGGGGGCATAGGAAAAGATCCCCTTTTAACCAGTGGGTCCAGCCTGGGGGCCGCCACTTAACGTGCTCGTCCGATGCACGGCGGATATTCAGCGATTGTTAGTAAATCACACCATCTCTGAAAGATCAGCCCAGGAACGAACCTGAGGACCTTGCATTGATAGTCTGACTCGCTAACCACTAAGCCATCCGCGGCTCTGTGACTTGTGGTTGCTTCCCAGCTGCTGCTTTTATACCCACTATCCCAGACCTGTTCGCCTATGGCGCCATCTGGAGATGAAAAATGCAAGTAAAATGAGTAAAAATTTATGTGATTTCATAAAAAACCCGATGTCATTCCGATCATTTCTACGCAAACTGCGTTGCCCTACTCTCAAAACTCCGCGAATTATTACGTTTTCAAAATGTGCAAGACTTTTGGATCATCCGGTATATATATACAAAATAATATTAACCCACAAGCAACCAACCTTCATAAAACCAATAACCTTATGACTTCCAGATGAAGAAAAGCACAATAAAAGAAATTATAAAATCACAAAATAATGTTAAGTAAATTATTATAAATACGCACTTAGGACCCCTGGACCGCTCTTCAGGGAAAGATATCCAGAGGCCTTGAGCAAACAAATTCCGTTCAGGTTTCGTGAGAATGCTAAAAATCTGAAAAAGAGCAACAACAGACGTCCACATCAAAATTTTGTGCTAAAAATTTCAACGCATTCTGTCTTTCCTACCTGAACTGTAGAATATCCAAACAAGTTTGTAAAATCATGCAATGCATTGATTGTAATACGCTTTCCAACATACCAGAAATCGTTACACAAGTTATCACTCAAGTTATGAGAATAATGGCTGAGGAGTAAATCTCGGTGCTGTGCCATGACCTTTGATCCCATTTCGATGATATTCAACAGAACCGGTTCGGTATATGTCCGAAAACACATGATAAAGTTTTGTCGTAATCGAAGCATTTTTACATAAGTTATGATGCATAAGGGCTATGGAATAGATCCCGCTCCTGTGTCCTAACCTTTGACCCCATTTCGCCCATTTTCAATAGGGTTTGTCGCCAGGTGGTCCCCTACCACATACTAAAATTTCATCGAAATCGAACCTTTTTTACGTTAGTTATGACGCATAACAGTAGTGGAATGGATTCCGCTCCTATGTACTGACCTTTGACCCCATTTCGTTCACTTTAAATAGGATTCCTTCCCAGGTGATCCCCTACCAGATTCTAAAATTTCATCGAAATCGAACGATTGTTACGCGAGTCATCGTGCGGACGGACATACGCACACAACGCGTGACGTAATGAGACAGATGGTGTGACCGCGCGCCAACATTCTCAAACGCGAGATTGTGACGTCATAAGTTTTCTAAGCATTGGTAACATTAATGGAACAACGCCATGACCTGAAAACGTTATAATTCGGGGTGGTTATTTAACCCACTAAACGAATTCTCCTAGAGTCGAGATCAAGCTGAATCGATTTCTAGTACCAAGAAAACAGTAGGTTAACGACTTTGATCAAAATTCTTAGAGCCGTTTTCAAAATAAAATGTATATACATACATACAAGAATTGCTACTTTAAGGTGGACGTCAAGTAATTTTGCTTCCTATACTTCCAATGGAAAAACTTCTGTATACATTTTCTTCACAATTAATGCGTTCCCAAGGATGAAAATTTGGACATCGATTAAAATAGCTTCATTTCATAACTTGGAACACTTAATATTTTCTAAACCATAATCGTAATTATGCAATCCAACATTTATTTGTCCACTGACGTCATCAAAGTACAGGGCGCGCCATCTTTTCTCTGGTTGCAACACCACCAAAGGAAAAGTTATTGATTTTTAATACAATTATGGTTATGTTTTAGAAACTATTAAGTTTTCCAAGTTATAATATGAAGTTATTTTAATCGATGTTCAAATTTTCATCCTTGGGAACACATTAATTATGAAGGAAATGTGTACAAACGTTTTTCCATTGGAAGTATAGGAAGCAAAATTACTTGACGTCCACCTTAATAGTATGGGATAAGAGCGATGGAATGGATCACAATCCTATGTCCTGACATTTGACCACATTTCGTCCATTTTCAATAGGGTTCGTCCCCAGGTGGTCCCCTACTACATACTGAAATTTCATCGAAATCGAACCATTTGTACGCACGTTATGACGCATAAGGGCAATGGAATGCATCCCGATATTATGTCCTGACCTTTGTCCCCACTTCACCCATTTTGAATAGGGTTTGTGTCCAGGCGGTCTCCTACCACATAGTAAAATTTCATTGAAATCGAACCATATTTACGCAAGTTATGACGCATAAGGGCAATTGAATGATCCCGCTTCTACGACGTGACCTTTGACCCCATTTGTTCCATTTTCAATTGAGTTTGTTCTCAGGAGGTCCCCTACCACATAGTAAACTTTCATTGAAATCGAACCATATTTACGCAAGTTATGACGCATAAGGGCAATGGAATGATTTCGCTCCTACGTCGTGACCTTTGACCCCATTTGTCCCATTTTCAATTGAGTTTGTTCTCAGGAGGTCCCCTACCACATAGTAAACTTTCATTGAAATCGAACCATATTTACGCAAGTTATGACGCATAAGGGCAATGGAATGATTTCGCTCCTACGTCGTGACCTTTGACCCCATTTGTCCCATTTTCAATTGAGTTTGTCCTCAGGAGGTCCCCTACCACATAGTAAAATTTCATTGAAATCGAACCATATTTACGCAAGTTATGACGCATAAGGGCAATGGAATGATTTCGCTCCTACGTCGTGACCTTTGACCCCATTTGTCCCATTTTCAATAGGGTTCGTCCCCAGGTTGTCCCCTACCACATACTAAAATTTCGTCGAAATCGAACCATTTTCACGTGAGTTATCGTGCGGACGGACAAAGCTGGAGCATATACGCTTCTTCAGTTCAACACAATTTTATTAACAAGGTTGGGTTCAGGAGGCGAACATGGGCGTCCTGATACATATATTGTACGGTAAAATATACAAACTCTAAAATTCTATGTACATTATATACAGCACGATGTATTGATTCACAAAGGAGCCTCGTGGTAAGAGGTACAGGCATTTTGCACAAGAACAATAAGAGAGATTGTCGAAACATTTCTCTCGAAGCATAAGTATATTATAGTGCTGACAAATAACAGAACGAGAATATTATAATGAAGCACTGTACAAAAGGAGAACTGTAGATGACAAAGTAGACAATGTGAAACCTAAGGTAAACAGAATAACGGTGTCTTAGCACTGGTAGAAAAAATGATAATCAAAGAAAAAAACAAGAAAGACTATATACATTTGTACAGTATGGTGCATATTATATTCACATTTGTTAGAAGATATATGCTTTATGTTGAAGTTTGATTCCGAAAACCAATGGTGAACATACACGTTGAACTGAAGTTCAACAGAGCTAGGATAAACTACCGACAGTCAGTTGCAACGTCGCTGGCATGCCGGCGAACCAGGAAGCGGCTGGAGACCAGGTGGAACGGAAATTTTGTTCTCTCTGTTGGGCAACGGCCACAAGGTTCTCTAGACGAAGTCTTGAGAGGAAACGCTCCCGAAAGTGGCACAGTAGTTCCACAGAAGCTTGGTGGATGGTATAAGGAGATGAGATATCTCGGCAGCGCTGATAAAATACGTAAATGACGTGTTTCACCAGGATGAAAATATATGAGCAGATGGGTGGAAGCTTGACTGGCGGAGAGACCTGCAGGAGGAGTGTCTTGTAGGCATCGTAAGGAAGATCAGTTGTGGCTGAACGTTGAGCAATGGAAAATGCAAGATGGAGTAGTGGAAGGAGAATGACACAATGTAGATAAACGTGAGAGACATCTGCTACTTGAGCACAGAAGGGGCAAAGAGGTGAGTCAAGAATGGTCATGCGGTGGATAATGGATGGAACGGGAAGACGGCAATGGAGAAAAAGCCAGTGAGTGTTTATTTCAAGGGGAGCTGAAAGAGGAGAAAGGGTGGCTGACCAGACAGCGGTGAGAGAGGATTGGGAGACATCAGGGATGTGAAGGGGAAAAGGAGAGTGGGATTTTAAAAGTAACCGATAGAGAACTGAGGTTGAAAGAGAGGAGAGTGGAAGTGCAGATCTGCCGACTGAAAGAAAGAAAGGAAGGGGTAGGGAGGCGGAAGGAACAAAGGTCAGGCCGGTGGTGGTTGCGAGATGAAGAAACTTAGCAATGATGGTAGAGAGTAGGGAGTCATAGACAGAGCGAGAGGAGGGTGAAAGTAGAACGGTAAGTGGGAGGCTGGCGTAGGTTTGCCAGGACAGATCTGAGGTTACAAGGTCTTTGACGGTTACAACTCCGACTCGGAGCCAAGAAGGATAGGCGAAGCATGAAAGATGAGGGGGTGAAGAAGAGAGGAGAAGAACAGGGGTTCGGCAAGGAGTTCAGTGGTGGAATCGGGTGGGGATCGAGTGAGCGGGAGAGAGCGGAGAAAGGTAAGAGTCTCCCGTAAGGCAGCAGGAAGGCGAGAGTGAGTGGTAGTACGGAGGTCCATTACAATGAAAGAAGTGAAAGTGAAATTAGTGTTGCTCGAAGAGGTGATGACATTCCTTGCGGTAACGGCGTCGGCAACAGATGAGGTATGAAGACGGAGGAACGAAGTAATCCGGAGAGCTTGATAGTACAGTCGTGTATCAATTAGGCCAATGCCACCTTGGTCAGGAGGAAGACTGAGCTTGGGGGCACTGAGCCAGTGGTGTCCGGTCCAGATAACTGAGGTGAAGCAGCGAGTGATATCATTGAGACGAAGAAGTGGGGATTTAGTAGCAAGCCAGGAATGTGTGCACATGGAGAGAAGATAGGTTTGCGCAAGACGTGCACGTTGAAAATATGAGGTGCAGAACTGCGCTTTTCGCCAAAACGCAGTTAACCGATGAAGACGTGGCTGGATGGTATTCCACGTTGTGCTGGAGGCTTCACCTGGGACGCCAAGATGTACGCCAAGGAAACATTGAGAGGCTGAAGACCAGTGCGCTCCCCATGGGAATCCAAGCGGTCAACCCATGAGCCGCACCACAGGCCTGTGCCTTTGGTTGTATTAATCGCAGCTCCGGAGCAGGAGGCGTAATCGGCGAAAATACTTTGGAGCAAAGAGAACTGTGAATCCAGGCGTATACAGAAGGTAACGTCGTCTGCATACGCCACGGAAGTGGTGACATGGTGTCTCGTGCGGGCGATGAGTGGCGGCAGGGTGGCTTGAAAGGAGCGTTGAACGGAGCGGAGAAAAGGTTCTAAGGCTATAGCGAAAAGTTGACCGGAGAGTGGGCAGCCTTGCCTCACTCCATGGCGGAAGAGGATTGGTGCTGTAAGAAAGGTGGGCACCTTGACCTGGAAACTGGCGTCCTGGTAGAGGGAGGTGAGGAGAGAAATAAACGGAGATGGAAATCCAAATCGGAGAAGTGTGGCGGAGAGATAAGTGTGGGAGATATTATCAAAGGCGGACTGTTGGTCTAAAGAGAGGAGGGCGAGGGGTTCAGAGCGGGAGCGCACAAGGTGAATTAGATCAGTCAGGAGATGGATGTTGTGAGATAGGAAACGGCCAGGAACTGTGTAAGTCTGGTTAGGGGAGAGGATGTAAGTGAGGATGGGATTTAGTCGTTGTGAAAGAAGCTTGGTATAAAGTTTGTAGTCGAGATTCAGTAGGGAAATTGGGCGCCAGTTCATCAAGTCAAGGAGATCACCTTTCTTGGGGAAAAGGACAACGTATGCATTTGTGAATCCCCTCGGAAGAGGAGAGTAAGTAAAGGCAGCAGAGAAAGCCGATAGGAGAAACGGAAGAAGAAGAGGCAGAAAAGTTTTATAAAAGCTAAAGGTTAGGCCGTCCGGACCCGGAGCGGCACTTGAATTCAGAGAAAAGAATGTAGTGTTTAGTTCAGAGGGCGTGGGGGAAAGGAGAAGAGAAGAAGCGAGATGGGGGGGGGGAACCTGAGGTAGATTAGAAAGGAGAGAATCCATTGCTGCAG
Source organism: Macrothele yani (assembly GCA_039090855.1). Lineage (NCBI taxonomy): Eukaryota > Metazoa > Arthropoda > Arachnida > Araneae > Macrothelidae > Macrothele > Macrothele yani. The sequence goes on from CM076989.1 coordinate 38,143,190, forward strand.
AGGATGGTTGAGGAGGTTCACTTAACTTCATGGAAAAGTACTGACGGACATGGGAACAAAGCGCAATCGGCTCATCTGATACCTCTCCAGAAGAAAGGCGTAGATGATGAAGTAAGGACGAAGCTCGTCGGGTGTTTTCCACCGACGTCAGGAACTCATAGTTGTGAGCATCCGGCGTCACGTGTTGCAAACGAAGTCGGCGGAGAGCTTGTTGCGCCAGAGGAGTGAGAAGAGATTGAAGCTCTTCTTGAAAGGAGGAGAAGAGAGGATCACTGAGACTGAGCATGGATAGCATTGAACGAACATAGTCTAGGCGTATGTTCTGGAGTGTCTTTAATTGGAAAAAGTAGTTTCGGACATGCAGGACGAGCTGTTGCTTGATCTCCAACCAAGAATTTAATCCGCAGAGTGTAGATTGAAGCTGCGGTCGTCTGTCAATCAGGAATGACCGGACCGAAGAGCAGAATGCCGGGTCGGAGAGAAGTGCATCATCAAATGTCCACGGGCGAATTATCCTGGGTTTGAATGGTGCAGTATGGACTATGATGGCAATGGCGCAGTGGTCAGACGAGGCCGTGGGATGCACACTCGATTCTGTCACGGCAGGAAGTAGAGTACTGGAGGCATAAAACCTGTCAAGGCGGGCTAAGAAAGGATTTTGCGCATGAGAGGAGCGCCAAGTGTAATTAGTCGACCATGGATGAATATGCCGATGTACATCATGAAAAGCGTTGTTGGTGACAACTGTCTGGAGCAGGTTCGCCAGGGCATGGCGGCGCTCTCTATTTGTAGAAGACCTATCCAGAAGAGGATCCAGGGTACAGTTAAAATCCCCACCAGCGAGAACATGGTCTGACGGTGTGATACGGTCGAGTGCTCTGCGAAGACGCGTGAAGAGAATTGATAAATGTATTGTAGTGCTTGGAATATAGATATTGAATAAATGATATCTGGAAGACGCGATGGTAAAGGATGCATGCTGTAAGAGATCTCGACAAATATTTCGCGCAGAGAGGGATGTGATAATAGAATTGAGAGTATGACTAATGCCGATGGCAAGACCGCTATGAGATGCTAGTCCATAGGCGTGATGAAACACAAAGTTCCACTGGCGCCATCGAGAATAGACGGTAGTTGGTTTGCAATTTGTCTCTTGAAGGAGGAAAATATCAGCCCCCAACGGGTTGAGGTCTTCATATGCCAGAGAGTTGCTGAGGGGGAAGCGAATCCCCTGCAATTAAGTGACACGATCTTAAATTGTGGGGTTCCTTGCCTCTAGCTGAAGATCTTTCAGAGCTGGAAGAAAAGACTTGAGACGATTATAGAAGATTTGTGCCTACGGATGGGTGGGAACATTCTGGCGGCAGAAATGCGACACATTGAAGATCTGCTCCGGCACAAGTTGGCGAAGCGATGGATTCTTGACTGCTAAGGCACGCGCTATTGCGTAGCTTGTCGGATTCGTTAAGTATATATAGAGATCAATGTATGAGAGTGTTACGGGAGGTATATTGGCTGTCTGGAGAAATGCAGAGAACTTTTCGACCGTGGGAAAGGAGACTTCGGCTGGCGAGGTGTGTCGAGGAGAACTGCTGGAGAGAGAGGTTGAACGAGGTGAAGTAGAGTTTTGCTTCTTCGCTACTCACCTGCTGCGGCCAGAGCCGCGGCGCTTCAGTGGAGGCTCGGTCGTCTCATCCTCACACTGCGTCTCTGGACCAACGGACTCCACATCAGCTGTTTCGGAGGTTCCAGTGGTAATAGCTGGTTGTAAACCTTCTGAAAGGGACTCAGTGGTGGAGCGACGACGTTGCGGGAGTGAGGAGGCAATTGTAGGAAAGTCCTCTAGTGAAAAAGAGGAAGCGTCTGTAGGAGTGTTGCGTTGACCAACGTCTGTAAGCGAACTTTTTCATCATATCTTGGCTCCGAGGCCTGCTGTGCTGAAGTAGATGGTGTAGTACGCTTCGGGGTAGGAACAGTACCTGTAGCAGCGCCAGTCGGAGTCGGTGGAACTTGATGTGGGCAGTGCATGCGAAGATGGTTTTCGCCATGACAAAGCGTGCAGTGCAAAGAGGTAATGACGCCGATTCTCCGACATCGCTGGCCACACCGTACGGTTAGGATCTTCGGGCACGCAAGCAGATGATCGTCCGACGGAAATATGACACGGGCACTTCGACGATACCCTGCAATGGATTTGTCATCGGGATCTCTGGGCGCCGGTCGTTATTGGTCCAACCACTCGGCCAAATTTTCTGAGTAAAGTGGATATAGCGACATCTGAGACTTCAGGCGGGACTGGGTGGAAAGTGACCTGGATAGGTCGCAGCGCCACAGGTTCAGCCAGAAGATGCACATCTTTGATGGATAAGCCAGCAGTCATCACAAGGTCTGCATGTTCTTTACGGGCAAAATACACTAATACGGCCCGTGGCTTTCGAGCCATATGAGTGATATAAGCTCCTGTAGGAAGCATCTTCTTTAGGGCAATACTATATTCCTTGAGTTTCGTGTCTGGTAATGCATCAAAACAGACACCGAAATCCATTGTGGAGAAAAATTGTTTCCCGGCTGGGGAATCCTCTGGGATATCGATGGTGGCAGAACTACCCTCAACACTGACGTAAGAGTCAGGAAAAACGGGAGCAATAAACTTGGAAGGAACTCTCGCTCCGGAGGTAACTTTGGAGTAAGTGAGAGACGTAGAGTTCGCAGCGGAAGGATGCGACATAGTGCTGATTGCTGGTAGCGGCTTGGTAAACTGAGTTGAGCCAGTTGAAGGCAACGCAACCGTGCAATCGGTCACATCCATAGCTTCGGCAAATGAACCAGGGCCGTGCGTCAAGGTGACGTCACTCTCCTGGACAGGGATATCAGCTTGTACTTTTGCAGAGGAGTCGCGCGTCACATCTTGTATGCGTATGACGTCTCTGACGTGCATAAATGCTGATTGGTCTCCTGAGAGTGAGGAGGAGGAGGAGGTTGAATGAGCATCACTGATGTGGGCGTGGACACCACCCTTCTCAGTGCCTGCCATTGAAAATGGCGAGGATTAACTTAAGGATCGATCAGCTTGATAGAAAATAATAAAACGCTGAATGCAAACAAAATGTGCAACTCACCTACTTGGGAGCTGAGCTAAAAGAATGTACAGATCTTTTTCTTGAAGGGGAACACAAAAATAGGAACAAACACTCACTATATACTTTCAAAAACTGGGCACAAACACAGAGCTCGAAAGGAACGTGACTATAAAGGTTATACGCTTCTTCAACCTACGGTTGGAAAGCGTAAAAAAGAGCCACTGAAACTAAAAATGAACTATAAAACTCCTTACCAAAACTGTAATACTACCTGAACTGTTGTATTTACGAAGAAGAACCACTAAAACTAAAAATGAACTGTAAAACTCTACGCCTGATTAGAATTGTAATCCCTTTAAAAAATAGCAACAATAACTTAAATCCTTGCACTAAACCTCCCTTGACATAAATGTAAACATTCATTGTAGTTTATATTACATGAGTAGTATTTTGACTTTCCTTTAATATTTCTGCTTGAGTGTGTATTTATAATAATTTACTTAACATTATTTTGTCATTTTATAATTTCTTTTATTGTGCCTTTCTTCATCTGGAAGTCATAAGGCACTAGCTATTGGGTTATGAAGGTTGGTTGCTTGTGTGTTAATCCTCTTTTGTATACAAGTACACTATCTACATCTAATACTTGCAGCACAGCGCAGTTTTGTTGTAGTTTATGTTACATGAGTAGTATTTTAATTTCATTTGACATATATACATGTACATATATATTCGGTGAAACCATCAGCAGTTACAATGGCTCTGAAATCCTGCGGTATTGAAGATACATACATTAATATTATGAATAACATCTATGAAAATGCAAGTGCAAAGATTCGGCTGTTTGAAAATACAACACACATAAAAATTGGAAAAGGAGTGAGACAAGGTGACACCATATCTCCGAAGCTCTTTAATGCCACATTGGAAAATGTCTTTCAATCACTGAACTGCGAAAACAAAGGGGTAAAGATTAATGGAGATTATCTAACCCATCTTCGTTTTGCTGATGACGTAATCATTTTTGCAACTACCCCATCAGAGCTGCAAAGTATGATCCAGGAACTTGCTGACAAGAGTAAAGAAGTGGGATTAAAAATGAACTTTCAGAAGACAAAAGTGATGTACAATGCTTTTACAAGAAATGAAGATTTATCGATTGATAGAGAAAAGCTGGAGATGACAGACACGTACGTTTATCTTGGACAGCAGATATCAAGTGAGGGTCACATTGGTGAAAGAAATTAATCGGCGTACAAAACTTGCCTGGAGAGCTTTTGGAAGAAACAGCATAATTTTCAAGAGCAATATGCCATTATGTCTTAAAAGAAAAGTGTTTGATCAATGCATCCTTCCAGTGCTTACGTATGGTGCAGAGACGTGGACCTTAGCTAAAAGAGACATACAAAGGCTGCAGACAACTCAAAGCAGCATGGAGAGGTGCATGCGTGGTGTAACCAGGAGAGATAAAAAGAGGAACTCGTGGATCCAAAAAATGACAAGAGTGGAAGACATCATGATCGAGTTAAATCCCTGAAATGGCAATGGGCTGCACATACTTCCAGAAGGACGGACCATCGTTGGACAGCCGAAATTTTAGATTGGATTTCAAGGGACGGGAAAAGACCCAGAAGAAGACCACATGGGAGATGGGTGGATGAAATTCGAAAGAATGCGGGAGTGACATGGAGGAGACTGGTACAAGACAGACCGTTGTGGAGGAAACTTGAGGAGACCTTCGTCCAGCAGTGGATTGATAATGGTTGACGATGATGATGATATATAGTTTGCAAATATTTGCATGCATCATGAAACCGAATAATTTGTAAATATCCAGAAAGCGGAGAAGTTGGGCAAAGGGAATGCTTTTGACAATCACGAACACCAAAATACTTGAACGAAATACTGTGTTTTATATGTAAACATACTCGTATTTTAAACGGATACTCGTGTTACTGGCGTAAAACGGTTCATGAAGTTGGATTTCTTACTAATGATAAGGCTTGTAGTGAAAGGAAAGCGGAAACTGCTTTGCCAGGTGGCAGTTCTCAAAGTAAAGAAATCGGAGCTCGGTTTTCCCTGGGTTAAGACCGCACTGCTAGAATTGGAAAAAAGTCAGATAAATATTAAACAAACATGAAGGCTAAGTGCCAAGCGGTTGTGGTTACAAACGGCATTTCTACTCAAATTCTAACCACCGGCAACGTCCAGAATAAAAGTAATTCCCTTATCTCTTACCGCGATTTTGTGTGAGTAGAAAAAAAAAAAGAAAGCTACTAAATCCACCTCAGCCAATAAACCTAAGCAGTTAGGGAAAACGACGTATTTTATTCACATTAATTGCACTTGTTAACAAGGTTTTTGCTTCATGGATGGAAATATGCGCCTGTAGTCAATTTGTATATGCCGATAACGTATATGGCCTTAAAACTGCGCCATTATGCACCATTTAAAAAATAGAGGTAGGCTCAGTTCTAATTGAGCCGTCAGTTTGGAACATGGGACTACGACTTGCAGATCGGGAAGTTGAAATGAGCTAGTCGAGTACGGTTTCAAAGCGTTTCTTTAATTTGTTATAGCCAATGATATGAAAAGTCGCTTACATATTTTTTTAAAATACTGCTGGATACATTGCGAACGCAAAGCAGATCGATACACGAATTACCCAACGTGCTGCTGTGTCTTTTTGAGCTTCTTACATTCATCATCGCCTCTCGTTTTCATTTGCTTCTCTTTTGCTTGCGTTCATTCTACGAGTTCCACCGCATTGCCGAAATTTTAACCCGTTCACACGAAAACAACTTTTAAAAATTTTAGTTTAAACCAGTGCGATATGTTTTTTGTATATTTGAATAGATCTCGTCGAGAGCTTTAAAACGATACCACGCACAGCCGCTTTGCACTCATGTTTGCCGAGATAAACCGCGATATTGTCAAACATTATTCACCAGTTCACAAGAAAACGATTTTTTAAATGTTCAGTTCAATCCACTGCGAAATGATCTTCGTATATTTGAATAGATCTCGTCGAGAACTTTGAAACGATACCACGCACAGTCGTGTTGCGCTGACGGTTGCCGAGATGGACTGAGTCAAACGCGGCGGCACCCCCAGAAATATTGCATCATCTCCCCCGCTCAGAAGGAGCGAGGGGAGCGTCGCGCTCACGATGTATTGCGCAGTACGCGAATTGGACTCCATGCTGTTTACGAATATACTAACACGATTAGTGCGCGGCACGTATTTTTAACGCTATAATGATTTCAATGGGGACCTATTTTCGTCAGAAGCGATGGGCCATAAGTCGTCCCATACTATCCGCGGAGTTAAACGTAGTCATACGTCAAAATGAAAAAAAAAAACATTACAAAAGCCGAGAATCCGAAGATTTACATAACCCGAACATCGACCCAAAAAGGCTCAGCTAGATGTGCTTCTTAGCGTATCGACAACTTTTCTGTAGACAAATTTCCGCTTTGTGATAATTTTTTACGCAGCACAGTGAAGAATGATTCATTCTTCCCTGTGCTGCGCGCGCACGTGTCTTTATTTACGTTGAGGATTTCCCCTCTTTTGCAGGCCAACAAGTGGCTGAGAAGGTTTTGTTTCGTGGTAAAATGTATTCTACACACTACAGCTGAAGTGATTGTTGTACCATGTGTATGAATATTTAGTTTTCTTATAATGGATAGAATCCCCCCCCCCATAAACGTGTTAATCCAACAGAAAGTTTTGTTACATCTGCGGACAATTCGCAGTGAAAACACAGCATCACTCTTTAACAACCAATGTTAAACAAGCGTGTTACTATTATTATTATTACTATTATTATAAATGTAGAAGAGGATTTCACCTTATCCTGAGGGTTTTCTCTTCCTTCCGGAACGGGTACGACGTACCAAGTCTGGGAAGTGGTATTTCTTTCTCTCAGTTGTCCTGGAACTTCCTTACTATCTTGCAAGTGTTAAGGCTGACGTGATTGTAGTCCTTCTGTAGTTCCATGTAGATGTTAGGTTGAAGGTCTAGTGTCAGTATAAAGCTGTGAATGGTCTTAGGTACAACTCATGTGACTGATATTACTACGGGAACGGTGGTGATGTTCTACATATGCCACATTTCCTTGACTTCATATCGTAGGTCGTTATACCTTGACAGCTTCTCTCCGTGCGTCTTCTGGATGTTGCACGTGTTGGGCACGTGAAAAATCGTAGAAGACGTCAACATACCTTATTGGCACAGAGCCGATAAGGTATGTTGACGTCTTCTCCTTGTCGACCAGGACGATGTCGGGCGGATTGTGGGGGGATTGTCTTATCTGTTCTGATCAATCTGTCCCAGTACATCTTCTGGGTGTTGTTCTCTAGAAACGTTTTTGGCTCATACTTGTAACAGGGGACAAGCTCAGTTGTAATGAGGTGGTGCTTTCTTTCCAATTTTTGATGGACAATCTTGACGACTTGATTGTGCCTGTTCGTGTACTCTATTTGTGTGAGGACTCTGCACCCTGCTGTGGTATGTTGGCTGGTCTCTGGCGTTTGATGGCATTGCAGACATGTATCGTTTTCACTGACGTGTCTTTCAGGATATGCTTCCGGTAGTTTCTTGTGTTCACAACTTGATTTTGTATAGCCATCAAACAAGATGTGAAGTAGAATAGCCTACTGTTCCGCCTCCAACACGTCATATACCACACGGATCTGAACTCCTCACTACTGAGCAACCTTCGCCGTTGGAAGAATTTGCCCTTTCAGGAGAAAAAGAGGAAAGACTGAACCATTAACATCCTTTTATTCATCCTGCAATCTCGGACATAACCCGACACTGCATCTGATTCATCTAAGGAAACTACACGACTTATTCAGAGATCTTAATCTTAGCAAATATCAAGCCGAACTTTTAGGGCCTAGCTATCAGCAGTGGAATTTACTGGACCCAAGCATTAGAACTTCATTGTACAATAAGAGGCACGAACAATTTTCTGGGTACTTTACAATGCAGAATTCTATGTGCGTGTGTGTACAAATACTGACGGATTAATGGCTGAACTTGGTTTCGAGCATATCTCTCAGGAATGGAGGTTTTTTATACACTCCTCAAACGTCTTTGTGTTGCTACACAATGGCAACATTAAACCATCAATACCAGTGATACATTCAGTCGATATGAAAAAAAAAAACAACTTACGAAAGCATGTTGCTATTGTTAAGTGCAATTCAGTAAAATAAGTAGTGCTGGGAAGTGTGTCGAAATTTGGAAATCATCGCCTTGCTACTTGGACTTCAGGTGGATTTACGGAATACTGTTGTTTGCTTTGTTTGTGGGACACTAGAACAGCCGATGAACACTACACTGTGAAAGTCTGGCCTTACAGAGAGAATTACGTCTCGCTGCAACATAATCTTAAGTATTCTTCGTTGTTATACCGAAAAACAATATTACCCCCCCCCCCTTTACATATACACTCATCGTCAAAAACAGTAGTTGCACCCAGAAGGAAGCAATCGACAGGAATGAAACTTAGTGGGAAGGTTTGATATCGTGAGACATGCAAATGATTCTAGTATCACGCTCGGCCGTGCATGTGACGCAATCAAGGAGGGGTCGTAGGGCTGTGTCTGACCGGCCATATAAGGTCATCCCGTTGCGCGTACTTACCATTCTGACTCGTGCTGTCGTGTTGTTTGCATCCTTTGCAAGTGAAGCATGTCTCGGAGAAAACTTTGGAAGAAATTCGAGCAGATGAAGAAGTTCAAGAGGGGCAGCATCGTCGGGCTCCGGGAAGCGGGATGGTCTTATCACCGTATTGCGCGCCACACCGATCGTGCGTATATCACCATATCACGTTGTTGGCGGCAGTGGATAGAACAAGGCACGCAGCAGCGGCAGGAAGGATCTGGGAGACCTAGACGACCCACGGAGAGAGAGGACCGACGGGTTGTCCGACATGCGCGGAGGGACCTAACAGCCATGATTGCGGATATTCAATGAACAGTGGTGCCCTCCATGCATCGTCCGATTAGTGCTAGCACCATTGGCAGACGGCTGCACGACGTAGTACTACACGCACGCAGACCATTACGACGACTACCCTTAACAGCATTGTATCGTGGCCTAAGGCTGCAATGGTGTCGTGCCAGATTGTCAATGAGCCACTCAGAATAGCAACAGGTGATCTTCAGTGACGAGTCCCGCTTTTGTCTTGGAGGAGACGACCAACGAATTCGGGTGTTCAGGCACCGTGGTCAGCGCCAAGATGAACGGTTTGTTGTCTAGTGTCACACGTCCAGAAGGCCTGGGGTCATGGCGTGGGGTGCAAGTGCCTACGATGCCAGATCACCTTTGGTGTTCGTTACAGGCACTTTGACAGTACAACGTTACGTTAGTGAGGCCCTGCAACCAGTGGCCCTACCTATCCTGAACGCTCACTCCGGTGCGATTTTCTAAGAGGACAAAGATCGTCAGCATACTGCTGCTGTCTCGAGAGTTTGCCTTCAAGACACTGACACTCTGCCATGGCCAGCTGCATCGCCAGGCCTATCGCCGATTGGAAATGTGTGGGATGCTATTGGACGCGCTATCCACACTCCACCTCTACCGCAAGCAAAATCTATAAGCACTGCGTGAGAAGATTCAAGCTGCATGGGATGGCCTATCGCAGGATACCATTAGGAACCTGTGCAACTCCATGCTGAGACGTCTGGCATATTGTGTGAGCAAACATGGCAGCCACACGCCATACTGAGAGATACTACTTATTGGCGTGTAGCTCAATAAATATTTCCAATATCAGTCTCAATGTTTAATCATTTATTGTTCCTGGTAACCTTTACCTTCCTCTCGAATAGCATTGCAATCCGACACGTTCTTCTGGGTGCAACTATTTTTTTTGACGATGAGTGTAAATTTGGTTTTGTTAACGAACTTCATGAAGGCTGTGGACAAGAGTGGAGAAGATTACATATGTCAGGAGCCAGTTCCCAAGTGATACAAAAACGAAAGAGGGAGTATTCGTTAGCCGGAAACTTTTGAAAGATGAGAGTTTCGAGAAAAAGTTAAGCGCTCCGGAACTTGGTGCTTGGAAGGACTTTGCGTCAATGGTTAAAGGTTTTCTGAGCAATAAAAAAGACTATAGCTTTTAAGAATTAGTGAAAGGGCACCTGCACTATTACCAGATGCTAGGATGTCGGATGTCACTCAAAATTAATTTCCTGGATTCCCTTTGGACTTTTTCCCTAGAAACGTAGGAGCTGTAGGTGACGAAGAAGTGGAAACATTCCATCAAGACATTCAGAGAATGGAACAATGATACCAAGAAAGATGGGAACGGAACATGATGGGCGACTATTGCTGTTTAAGAGAGAATTAAACAGCATAAGAGGAAGAAGTAAAGTTAAGAGCTAATCCAGTTTGTACAAAATTCTAAACGTTACCATTCCATATGCTTATTTTCCACTGGTATATGGTTTGTTGGTCATTTTATTTGTCTGGCTTTCAAATTCAATCCACGAATGTTTCATTTCTTCTGAAAATTCGTGAATATAAATTTTATAACAAAACATGGGTTTCTTGTAATGAAAAGAAAACTAAGGATACTTTCTTTAACATCATGATATTTGTTGATATCTGTTACGATTCTCGTTCCGAAAATACTGCATTCTGTGCCTAAATTGCACGAGTCAGTACCTCCGTACTTTATTTCATCAGTTACTTATTTCGAAAAGTAGGCCATGTCTCTCATTCATGAATGGCTTCTGTCGCACAAAAAATGTTGCGTGTTACGCACTTCTCACTGACATTTTTGTAATCAGCAGGGTCGATTTAGTAAAAAAAACACCCAAAATAACCACTGTGGCAGGAAAAAAAGGTAAAAGTTATTGACTAGAGTTTTTTCACACTGTGGAATGACAGCAATATTTAAAGAAAAACTTAATTATTTTAACACACTCTTTCTTTCATTTAAAAGTTGCTCAAATTAAGCAGTTAAAAAATTAAAAAAGTAATCTGACGTAAACTTTGATAAAAAATAAAAACTAGTGCATAAAAATTACAAATCGAATTTAAAATTACAATTTTCAGGGACTTTTCCCTAGCATTATTTTTACCTAACCCGCTCACAGTTAACGCATTTTTTTAACCTCCGAGGTCGGATCAGTAAGTATCTTCCGATGTCAAGTGGCAAAGATTGTGCTTTGTCCGCATACAACTGACGCTCCTTGGCCCATTGAGGCACTTGCACAAATAAACGACAATCAACCAACCTACCAAGCAATCAACCTCATACAAATTGGTAAGGACAATGAATGCGGAACACGAATCCTACTTTTCCACATAATCAACGAATCGGACCAACATACTTGATCCACCAAGACACCAAATTTTCGAAATTTTGAGCTAAGAATTCATTGTTAAGTGTCTGCATCCAACACTTCTCCGAAGTGTACTTTTCCCAAGGCGCTGAGGGCACTTTTCCCAAGGCGCCTTTTGCAGCCATCTGACGCAGAGTCATCCGTCTGTTTTCTTGATCCAGAGCCTCCACACAAGATACCTTACCATTTGATGTTGATGTTGAAAGCCGGTACTGAGTTTCTCATCCGTAAACGTATTATTCTCGTGCGTGAATTTTGAACATCATTCTGACTCACTCCACACACTCATGACTTGAAGACCATAGACTTGCAGTTAGAGATGGATCTACCAAGCCGGCGTTTTCCGTGCCCAGAGAAACCTAATCACCGCTCATGGCTTGAAGATTATAGACTTATTGCAGTTGGAGATGGATCTCCGTTGCCGGCATTTTCCGTGCCTAGGGAAACCTAATAACCGCTCATAACTGGCGGACCATAGACTTCTTGCAGACTACGGACTTCTTCCAGACCTATAGACTACGGACTTCTTGCAGTCTTAGAAAACCACGGACTTCTTGCAGTTAGAGATGGATATACTATGCCGAAGTTTTCCGTGCCCAGAGAAACCTAATCACCATTCATGACTTGAAGACTATAGACTTTTTGCAGTTGGAGATGGATCTCCGTTGCTGGCGTTTTACGTGCCCAAGGAAACCTAATCACTGCTCATAACTGGCGGACCATACACTTCTTGCATACTATAAACGACAAACCGTCTTCTTCACAATATATATAAAAGAGTTTTATGATGGAATAAAAACTTTAATGGTAGTTAAAATCTAAATAAATGTTTTTTTTCATTAAAGTTTTTATTTCAACATACACTGAAGAGCAATTGAATCAGAGATACCTGTCTAATAACGTGTAGCATCACCTTTCGCCCTGATGACAGCGGCGATTCGTCTCGGCAAGGGCTCTAGAAGACACCGGAAGCGTTGGTCAGAGCCTCGAACATATCTCTCGATGGAATCCCAGATGTGCTCGATGGGATTGAGGTCAGGTTACCTAGCTGGGCAAGGAAGCGAGGTCACGTCGGTGGAGTGTTCATCCAACCATTCGAATACAATTCGGGAGCGATGGCACGGTGCATTGTCTTGTTGCGGATGAGGTCACCAGTGAGATGTTGAAGACGCACAAATGGGAGCAAACTGTCGTCCAGGATATCCCAGTAACGTTGACCTGTGAAAGACGATGTCACACGTACCAGGGGTCCCATTTCAGTCCACGTAAGCAGTCCCCAGACGAGAATGCCACCCCCACCAGCTTGAAGGGGTCCCATTTCAGTCCACGTAAGCAGTCCCCAGACGAGAATGCCACCCCCACCAGCTTGAAGGGGTCCCATTTCAGTCCACGTAAGCAGTCCCCAGACGAGAATGCCCCCCTGCTGGCAAGAAGGATCCATCGCTTCATGTGGTTTGCGCAGTACTCGTATCCTGCCATCCGCATGTACCAACGTGAATCTCGACTCATCAGTCCAGGCAATATTTTCCACGTGCCTAGGGTCCAGTGGCGATGTTTCCGCGCCCATGCTAATCTTTGCACCCTGTGATGTGCGGTCAAAGGCGGTACCCTCGTGGGACGATGGCTTCTGTACCCCATAGCGAGGAGATGGTTCTGGATGGTGTGGCTGCTTACACGTTTTTGTGCGCCGGCGTTAAATTGCCGAGTGATTTCTTGCACTGTGGCCCGTCTATCCGCTGTTACAATGCGAGCTAGCCGACGATGACCCCGCTCACCCACACGCTGTTGTTCACGGCAGTTGGCCCTTGCGGGGACGGTTTTACCGGATTCGATGTACTCACGGTGCACCCGTGAGACAGTGGCTCGTGAAAATCCCAGTGCCTGCATGACTTACGAGATCGAGTGACCCATTCGTTGGTCCCCGACAATTTGTCCATCATCAAATGCGCTTAGATCCTTCGTCTTACCCATACTGCGTCCGACTCTTACTGATTCCCGTCGCATCACTCCTTATATTTTCGGATCGCTGCATACGTCATGTCGTTTCCGTTTACAGGGCCGCCCACAGCGCCACAGTTTCACAACGGCAGCTGTCTCTAATTCAATTGCTCTTCAGTGTAAAACTCTTTTATATATCGTGTAAAGACGGTTTGTCGTTTATAGTATAACTTTTTAGCACGAGTCACTTCTTGCAGTTGGTGATGGATCTACTATGGCCGCGTTTTCCGTGCCCAAAGAATCCTTATCACCGCTCATGACATATAGATCACGACCACGAACTTCTTGCAGACCACGGACTTCTTGCAGACCTATAGACCACGGACTTCTTGCAGTTAGAGATGGATATACTTTGCCGACGTTTTCCGTGCCCAGAGACACCTAATCACCGCTCATGACTTGAAGACTATAGACTGCTTGCAGTTGGAGATGGATCTCCGTTACTGGCCTTTTCCGTGCCCAGGGAAACCTAATCACCGCTCATAACTGGCAGACTATAGACTTTTTGCAGTTGGAGATGGATCTACTATGGCCGCGTTTTCCGTGCCCAAAGAATCCTAATCACCGCTCATGACTTATAAACCACGACCACGGACTTCTTGCAGACCTATAGACCACGGACTTCTTGCAGACCTATAGACCACGGACTTCTTGCAGTTAGAGATGGATATACTTTGCTGACGTTTTCCGTGCCCAGAGAAACCTAATCACCGCTCATGACTTGAAGACTGTAGACTGCTTGCAGTTGGAGATGGATCTCCGTTACTGGCCTTTTCCGTGCTCAGGGAAACCTAATCACCGCTCATAACTGGCGGACTATAGACTTCTTGCAGTTGGAGGTGGAACTACTATGGCCGCGTTTTCCGTGCCCAAAGAATCCTAATCACCGCTCATGACTTATAAACCACGACCACGGACTTCTTGCAGACCACGGACTTCTTGCAGACCACGGACTTCTTGCAGACTTATAGACCACGGACTTCTTGCAGTTAGAGATGGATATACTATGCCGACGTTTTCTGTGCCCAGAGAAATCTAATCACCGTTTATGACTTGAAGACTATAGACGTCTTGCAATTGGAGATGGATCTGCGTTGCTGGCGTTTTCCGTGCCCAGAAAAACTTAATCACTGAGTGTACCCCTGAATAAGACCATGTTTTCTGTAGTGTCGTCATTTTCACATAAATCTCTTCTCGAACAAGTTCTATTTTTATTCAAACTCCTATGCCAAACAACGCCCTGTAGTCAGCAGAGTGCAGTGGTGGTGGGTCACACCGATTTACATATCTCTAATCCGCCGCCAAAGGTAACTGGAAGTTACTTATTCTTCAGCTCCCGTAGAACAGCATACCTGGATGAGAAATGTCTGTTTGACATAATTGAGTTTTTTTTTGCTTCCAATTCATCGTCTCAGAATTTATACAAAACTATGAGAATCCTCTTCAATCAGTTGGCATGAATTTTGGACCCTGTTCGCTTAAGATACAGTTTGAAAATAACATCACAAAAAAGGTTTACATGTGTAACCCAAAAGTATATGTCGCATTACTTAAACTTTTGATCCAATTGTTTCTTGAGAATTCGCCAGTAACAATTGGATCTAAAATTAAGTAACATATGGTTGTTTTCAAATAAACTGATACTTTTCCTCAGGTCCATTATTAAACTCTTTTCAGCTTCAAAATATCTGTTTATTGATTTTTGAAATCTCATAAATTCCATGCGATTTCCTTTGCAGTAAAGAATTAAATTTCTCTGGCATGCAATGATTAAGTCACGCTGTGGTTTTGTAAAGGGGCTACCATTATCACTTCAGAGCAGAGGCAGGTTGACAACGAAAACCCATGAAATAAAAAATCAGCAGTGAGAATATTATTTACCGACATTGGATCGCAAACATATTACCTGAAAGTTTGAATGGTAAATTTTTGCATTTAGTGACATATCTAAAAATTTTTTTTGTACAAAGAAGAAACAATTGAAGCAAGTGTTCAAAAATATTTACGCGTGACCTTCAAAATACCTTTTCCATATTGCTTATGGACCGCACCTATTTGTGCTGAATTACAAATCGCAAAATTCGAAGGGCATCTTTCATTTCTGCATTTATTAGAAACTTTTCGTATTTACAGATTTCGACTTCATGTGTTTCAGCTTCTCTGCTAATTCTGGTTTTGTCAGAGTACGAAAATAGCTCTGTTTCCACTGAAGCGAAAGCCCAGAGTTGGGATGCATGATATAGGCTTCTTACTCTGGTCACTTAACTTACTTTCTGTTTTTATTGTTTCGGGGCTTTACGACTACCGTGAGCAGCTCTAAGGGCCATAAACCGTCCCTCTCCCCTAATTTGAAGCTACTGGTTCCAAAGAAGGAGGGAAGGGACAGAGCAGGTGACACAGGAGAAACACATCATCCATACCTCATCGGGATTCGAACCAGGACCACTGACGATTATGTCTCCAGGGCTATGTAATGCTAATAGATACGTTGTTGGTATTATCATGGATTTGTGTTTATGAGCTGCGAGTCGACAAGTAAAGAAGAAAAAAGCCGCCTCGTTGGCGCAGTGGTTTAAGGGCTGGCTTCTGACCATTCGTTCGAGATAAGCACAAGTTCGAATTCCGGTGAAGCATGAACGTTGTGTTTGTCTTATGGACTGGCTCTCTCCCTTATCTGGAACTAGTGCCTTAAGTTAAGGACGGGCGACTGCTTATAGCCTATAGAGTTTCTCACTGTGGTCTTTAAACCTCCCCAAATAAATAATAACGAGTTCGAATCCCGGTGAAGTATGAATGTTGTGTTTATCTTATGGAACTGGCTCTCTCCTTTCATTGGAACTAGTGGCCCAAAATTAGAACGGGAGACTGCTTATAACCCACTGAGTTCCTCACGGCGGTCGTTACATTCCCAATTAAAAACAAGAAAAATGACACCGAATTTTCGGTTATAATAAGCACGTCTTTTGAATCTGTTCTGACCGAAATTAAATTTATCAAAGCTATTCAAAGTCAATCGAACCGGTATGGAAAACAATAGATCTGACGAAAGAAAGAAGATTTTCAATCGGGTTTTTAATCCCTCAGATATTGCTGTAAGCGGAATCGTGAGCTTACGAACTCTTAGAAACAGAGATATCGACAAAAAATAAGATGTGACTTTACGTCCCCTGGTGGGAAAACCATGCATTATTTTAGTAAAAAAAGTATTCTCAAAAGGTTTTTACATATAAGCGGTACCGGTCGAAGAAAAAAAAATTAGTCGAGTTTTCAGGAGCCCAGATTTTGCAACAAATACTTTAGAAGCAGAAATTAACACTTATGCCCCTTGGTGGCTAAACCATTCTTCACCAAATATTAGAAATTATGTGAAAAATATTTTCCATCAGGTCTTGTATGCAATACAGGAAGAATTTTTCAAATCAGATCTTTAGGAGCAGAAATAACGCAGAAAACACAATTTATCTTTGTGGCCTCTTGCGGAAAGTCTATGATTTACTTGAAAATTTTGAATTTATAGGAAAAACATTGCGCATCGGAAACACTATCTAACAAAGAAAGAATTTTTCAAATCGTACTCTTAGAAGTAGAGATATTGACAAAAACAAGATATACATCTACGCCCCTGAAGTAGAAACTATGCATTTTTTCAAGAAGAAAATTTTCCTAAGAGGTTTATCGACATGAGGAGTAGTATCGGTCAACAAACGACTTTTTTTTCAATCGAGGTTTTAGAAGCTCATATTTTGCTGCAAATACAACAGAAGCGGAAATTAAGACTTACGCCACCTGGTGGCCAAACCATTTCTTACAAAAATTAGAAAATATGTGCAAACGATTTCCCACCAGGAGCTGTATACGGTGCAGAAAGAATTTTTCAAATCGGAGATTTAGAAGCAGAGATATATTGGGAAACTCAATTTACTTTTACGCCCCCTAGCGGGAAGTCTAATGAATTACTTGAAAATTTTGAAGTTATATGAATTACATGTCACACTAGAAACACTATCCAACAAAGAAGGAATTTTTCAAATCGGACTCCTAGAAGTAGGGATATTGACAAAAATAAGATATACATCTACTCCCCTGGCGTAGAAACTATGCACTATTTTAAGAAGAAAATGTTTCTAAAAGGTTTGTCGACATGAGTGGTATCGGTCAACAAACGACGTTTTTTTCAATCGAGAATTTAGAACATCATATTTTGCTGCAAATACAACAGAAGCGGAAATTAAAATTTACCCCCCTGGTGGCCAAACGATTTTTTTACAAAAATTGAAATTATATGCAAACGATTTCCCATCAGGAGCTGTTTCCAGTGCAGAAAGAAGTTTTCAAATCTGAGGTTTAGAAGCAGAGATATAGGGAAAAACGCAATTTACCGCTACGCCCCCTAGCGGGAAGTCTATGAATTACTTGAAAATTTTGAAATTACATGAAAAACATGTCACACGGAAAACACTATCCAACAAAGAAGGAATTTTTCAAATCGGAATCCTAGAAGTAGAGATATTGACAAAAAATAAGATGTACATCTACGCCCCCTGGCGGAAAAAATGTGTTATATTTTAAGAAAAGAATATTCCGAAAAAGGTTTATCGATGTGGGTGGCATTAGTCCACGAAAGAATTTTTTCAATCGATATTTTAGAAGCTCCGATTTTATGGCAAATACACCAGAAGCAAAAATTAACGCTTACGTCCCCCCTGGTGGCCAAAGTATTCTTTAACAAAAACTTGAAATTATATGCAAAAGATTTTCCATCAGGAGATGTATCCTCTGAAGAAAAAAATTCAAACCGGAGTTTTAGAAGAAGAGTATCGAGGAAAAGGTGATTTACTTTTACGCCCCCTAGCGGAAAATCTATGCGTAATTTGAAAAAGTAACTATATCTAAAATACTCTTCGATATAAATGGAATCGAAAGATAAAATTGTTTTTTCAATCGGATGTTTAGAAGCAAATATGTGGAATAAAACGTATTTTTGAATTCGACATCATCTACATTTACGCTCTCTACCGGCGAAATTGTACATCGTAAAAGAAAACGAAATAAAGGATCATCATTTGCATATTTCAAGCTTCCCAATGCAAAAAGAATTTTTAAAATCGGACTAATAGTTGCAGAGATATCGTGGGTACAGACGGATGGACGGACGGACGGACAAACCGATAACAGAAGCACGATCTTTTTTTACAAAAGACGTGCTAAAAAGTACTGAGTTGTTAAATGACTGATCAACAACAAGTACAGTACTTACAGGTAACGACAAGTGAGGTAAGATGCAAAACACCTTAGCGCGTTCAATACGAAGCAACCGATTTGCTTTAAAAATAATTTTGTTTTAAGAACTGTAATTTTCGGAGCAGAAAGATCCTGTAATGTAAAATAAATAAGTAGCAGACAGACATTTAAGAATTTGTGATATGAATTTCTTAAATAAACTTAGTATGCAGTGATCACCCCGAATATCCTAATGCACGCCATTACTACATCGCCTGTCCAGACTTGTCCTTTTAGAAATATCAACAGGATTTTGAATTGCGATTGAAGGAGCTAATGTGTGCTCT
This sequence comes from Macrothele yani, assembly GCA_039090855.1. NCBI lineage: Eukaryota > Metazoa > Arthropoda > Arachnida > Araneae > Macrothelidae > Macrothele > Macrothele yani. Next base: position 38,162,201 of record CM076989.1, read on the forward strand.
ACTAATGATACTCGGGCCTAGAACTGGTTCTCTGTGTTTAATCCATTAACCGGCCGTAACTCGGGGTTAGCGAAATGTGCTGAAACGAGCTGTAACGAATATATTCGCTGTCTGAGAAGTGGACCGAACACGGCTGGAACGAGTGATCCTGCCCATCAGAAAACATTGCTTTTTATTTAGCCTTATTATTTAAAATGGTCATTAAGGAGAGTTATTGACACTAATCCTTTCTGACTACCCGTGAAGAGAGCTACAGTATAATAGTGGCGACAAGCCTAAGAGAGCAGAGAGAATATGCTTGTGTCATTTTCTAACCAGTGGCATGATATCCGTTTCAGCACAGAGCGGAAAATTTATTTATATTTATTAAGAAGAGTTTTTATATTTGTTTTTCATAGAGCCGAGAATAAAGGACTAGAAGGCAGAGATGTTCACTAATCGGTATTGCTGTGATTAGAGGGGGAAAGGAATTGTTTTGGAGTAGCTTTCGTTGAACCCTGCCGCAATGTGAACATTTCTATTTGAGAAGAGACGGTGGCTTAGAGGGTGTAATTTTTGTTGAAGAATGACTCTATTTTAGGGTTATACTGTGGAAGCCTGTTTCCTGTGTAATACACTCACGCACCATGAAATTTGCGCACCTAGAAGAAAATATGCTACAACCGCTAAACTTTGCAAATAGCTAGAGTGCGTGCTGGTATGCACATGATCCACGTTTGGTGCGAGTACGCATGACCGCACACCCCATGGTGGCGCTGCAAGCACGAACCGGCAGCCTTATAAACTGGCGTGCAGTCGATGCCCCATGTAAGCGAAAAGCACCGGCCGACGCAAGCAGAGTACAGAGTGACAAGAATGACACGTAGACGCTAAAGACGTCGATTTTGGCAGATTACGGACTATGAGAGAGGCCGGATCATCGGGCTGTAAACCGCAGGGTGGTCGGCGCGCCGTATAGCTCTCCACGTGGATCGTTCTGACCATACTGTCCGACTGTGTTGGGAGCAGTTGACATGTGACGGCACTGCTACACGGCGGAGCGGCTCCGCATTGTACAGGAAGACCACCGGTAGAGATGATCGACTGATCGTGCGCCAGGCACTAACGGAACCCACGGGGACCTAGTCCAGTATACAGGCAGATGTAGAGGCTCCTGTGTGCCCACGAACCATTTCTCGACGCCTCGCGGAAGCGAATCTGCGATCCCAGCGCCCCTTACGTGTGCTGCCATTAACTCCAGAACCTCGCCGACTCCGCGTGCATTGGTGCCAGGCTAGAGCGACGTGGAGCACCACAGATTGGCGACGTGTTTTGTTTAGCGATGAGTGCCGTTTCTTTTTGGGGACAGAAGATCATCGTGTCCGGGTGTGGAGGTCCGCTGGTCAACGGCACAATCCCAACCTCACTATCGAGCGCTACACCTCCCCCACGGCAAGCATTATAGTCAAGAGAGCTATAGCCTACGATAACTGATCAGCTCTAGTAGTGGTACGTGGGTCATTGACGGACAAGCGATATGTGGATGAAATCCTACGGCTCCACATGCTCTCATTGCTGGACGGGATTCCAGGTGCACTATATCAGCAAGGTAATACCCACCCCCACACAGCTCGGGTTGCCCAGGACTGCCTATGTCATGTCCAGACACTTCCATGGCCTGCCCGCTATGTCCCCTATCGAACATGTGTGGGACCAGTTGAAACGCCAGCTGCCACCGTACCGCACTGTCCGAGATTTGGAGCACACAGTCCAACACGCGTGGGCCAGTCTGCCGCAGGACAACATCAGGCGCCTGTTCGCCTTCATGTCGGACCGTATTGCAGCATGTATCGCCACACGCTATTGAAGATGACCGGACTGCATGCCACAGATCCCTCTGTAATTGTCCTGCAGCTCTGTTTTTGCCATCATGTGTATCATTCATCTGTATCATTACGTTTATAATTTTTTTTATTGGAGGTTTAACGACCACCGTGAGCTACTCAATGGGCTATAAGCAGTCGACCGTCCCTAATTTAGGGTCACTGGTTCCAGGGAAGGGAGAGAGCCAGTGCCGTAAGACAAACACAACATCCATGCCTCACCGGGATTCGAACCCGGACCCCTTTTGGACGAATGATCAGAGGCCATCGCTTAGACCACTGCACCACCGGGGCGGCCCATAAAATTTCAATTCAGTCAGATGCTTCCTTGCATTGTCCTTGAGTGTACGTTCCGGTGGTGTAATGCTTTTTTCCTTTATCATAAAGGCAAAGATTTTATTCGTTAACAAATGCTATGCCCATTTTGTGCCAAAAAGACTTTAATCTCCTGCTGTACACATTGAATGTTTCATTTTATATAGGGCGGGGAGGTAAAAAAATGAGAAACAGTGCTCGCTGAGTTCATTTCATTCAGCGATAAGCTCCCAAGGAATACATCCGCCCAGGTAATCAAGTCGCTTCAGCCTTGCACAAATCACTTATCGCACTGTAACCCGTCAACAAAGTGGCTCTGTTGTGTTGCGTCGATGGATGCGTTTTCTAGTCCGATCATTTATTTCGAGGTCCGTACGGTCACGGTGTCATGCAATTTTCGTGGAAAAGACGTCGTCGCGTGACATTGTTCAAGGACACCGATCGAACGATGTGTTAAGTGGGAGGACGCCGTAGCTACGGAAGTGCTGTTGAAAACTCTGTGACGTGCTGCGTTCTAGATTTGTTATCCGAGTTGGAAAATATTACAGTTTTAAGTTTCCTTTTCCCAAACGGAACTGGTATCTTCTACAAGGAAGATAGATTTGGTGACTCCTTGTGATTTCTTATCTCGCCTGGTGGCCATGAGGTCTAACATCGACTATCTGGGTGCAAAGGTCGGTTCCAGAATTATTATTTTTTTTTGACCGGGGGACGACCACTGAGAGCAATTCAATGGGCTTTAAAAGTAACCCGTCCACAATTTAGGGCTAGTGATTCCAGGGAAGGGAGAGAGTCAGTGTCGTAAGACAAACACAACATTCATGATCACCGGGATTCAAACCCGGATTATCTCTTAAGAGACGTTAAGAAAAATTTGAAATTATATGAGAAACGTTTCGTACCGGAAACGCTCCCCCAAAATACAGAATTTTTCAAATCGGACAATTAGAAGTACAGATATCGACAAAAATATGACACCTACGTCCACTGGCGAAAAAACTATACGCTATTTTAAGCAGGAGGTATTCTCAATCGGTTTCCTGAGGTCAGCGGTATCGGTCCACGAAAGAATTTTTGAATCGAATTTTCAGAAGCTCAGATTTTGCTGAAAATACATGAGAAGCAGAAATAAACTCTTACGCGCCCTGGTGGCTAAACCATTCTTTATCAAAGATCAGAAATTATGTGCAAAACATTTCCCACCGGGAGCTGTATCCGATGAGGAAAGAATTTTTCAAATCGGACTTTTAGAAGCAGAGATATCGGGAAAACGCTACTTGCCTTTACACCCCTAGCGGAAAATCTATGCAATACTTGAAAAAGAGACTGAACTTAAAATTGTCTTCGATATAAATGGCATCGGAACTAAAAATAATTTTTCAATCGGATATTTAGAAGCAAATATATGGAATAAAATATATTTTGAATTCAATATCCTCTGCATTTACGCCTTCTATCAGCGATGTTGTGTATCGGGAGAAAACCGGAATGCAAGGATCATCATCCTCACATTTCAAGTTTCCCAATGCAAAAAGAGTTTCTCCAATCGGGCAAATAGTTGTAGAGATATGGTATCCCCAGACTGACGGATAGACGGACAAAGTGATAACACATACACGATTTTTTTTTTTTTTACAAAACACGTGTTAAAAAGGAAAGGAATGAAAGCGCTTAAATATCTCTGCTCATCGGAGGCAAGGATTCTGAACATCAGTTCACTCTTTGAAATTTAAAACTTATTTTTAGCACGTCTTTTGCAAAGAAAAAAAATCGTTTTTATGTTATCACTTTGTACGTCTGTCTTCTGTTCATCCGTCTGTGGAGACCATATATCTGCAGCTATTAGTCCGATTCGAAAACTTCTTTTTGAATTGGGAAGCTTGAAATATGAGAATGATGATCCTTACATTCCCGTTTTTTCCGATCCAAAACTTTACCGCTAGAGGGCGTAAATGCGGATGATATCGAATTCAAAATATATTTTATTCCATATACTGTATTTGCTTCTAAATATGCGATTGAAAAAAATATTTTTCCTTTCGAAGACTTTTATAACGAAGACTATCCTTGATAAGTTTCATTTTCAAGTAAAGTACAGATTTTCCGCTTGGAGCTGTTAAATTAATTTGCGTTTTCTCCTATATCCCTGCTTCTAAAAGTCCGATTTGAATTAGGTCCTGATCGGTAAATGCTTTGCGGATACAGCTCTTGATCGGTTAATGTCTTGCATATAATTTCTGATATCTGGTAAAGAATGGTTTGGCCACCAGGGGGCGTAAATTTTTAGTTCGGGTTCTGGTATAATTTGCTACAGAATCTGAGCTTCTGAAAACTTGATTGAAAAAAATATTTCGTGAACCGATACTGTTCAACTCGGAAAACCTTTTGAGAATACCTCCAGCTTAAATTAATGCTTTTCCGCCAGTGGGTGCAGATGTATATATTATTTTTGCGATATCTCTGCTTCTAAAAGTCAGACTTGAAAAAATCTTTCTTTGTTGGAGAGTGTTCCCGGTACGAAATGTAGCACATATAATTTCAAATTTTTTGTAAGGCACAAGTGTGCCACTAGAGGGCGTACGTTCACGTTTACATTTACAGCGAGATCTGCGGGACTAGGAACCCGATTGAAAAAATCCTTTTCGGTCAGATACTACTGAATAGGAAAACCTTTTGTGTGCATTCCCTTCCCAAAATAAGGCACAATTTCGCCGCTAGGGGCGCAAACGTTTAATTTGTTTAACTCAATATTTTCGCCTCTAAATGTCCGATTTAAAAAAGTCGTTTAACGTCAGATACCATTTACCGTATGGAACACTTTAGATTGGTATTTGAGGAGTTTTGTAGTTCACAGTCCTGTCGCAAGGAGGTGTTTGTGAACTTGTTTTTTTGCAGCTTTATGTCGGCTTCTAAAAGCCCTACTGAGTCATTTCATTTTGTACTGTGTGTCATATGTTACAATAAAAATAGGGAGCATTATCATTTTTAAATAATACACGTCTTTTCCGCTATTGGGCGTAAAGGTTAAAACCTTTTTCTCGCTATCTCTTGTGACGTACCTGCCAGCAGGACGCACACGACATAAAGGCAGATTGCAGTCAGAATAAACGTCTGCGTAGCTCAGTTGGTAGAGCGACTTGTTCCGGAATAAGCGGACTCGGGTCCGAATCCCGGCGTAGAACAAAAATGACGGAGAAATTTACTTCGTTATAATGGCGCCCGGACCCGACCGTTCAAAATCTCGCAATGGTGTGATGTTATTTCCACACCGCGAGATAGGAAAAATCAGAGAATCCCTTCTCCAGCGCTTCGAAAAATAAATGTGTGCGACGTTGCATTCCACGCACCAGATTGACTGGGAGTTCTCAAGTGCACGTTCTACAGTGGATGGCTGCCTGCAACAATTCATGGTCACGGCTGACCCGTGGGCCATGCCCCGGCCCTCTTTCGGGGGGGAGATGTGACGTACCTGCCAGCAGGACGCACACGACATAAAGGCAGATAGTAGTCAGAACAAATGTCCGCGTAGCTCAATTGTGGAGTGACTTATTCCGGAATGAGGGGATCCGGGTTCGAATCCTGGCGTGAACAAAAATGACGGAGAAATGTACTTCGTTATACTCTGCTTTCGGGAGACGTATTTGAAAAGTTCGCTTTCCTTAGCATAGCTTTGGCCATGAATAATACCTTTCGCCTATTTTCAACTGTTCCATTATGAAAGTGTTTTCCGCTAGAAGGTGTAGAGTTATATCATGTTTCCGTCCATGTTTCTTCTTTCAGCTGTTCGATTTGAAAATCCCTTTGTCTCTGATATCTCTTCTGCTATGAAAAACGTTTTGTGCGCCATTTGTTAATTTTCGTAACCTACTCTTTAGCTGCCGGTGGAAGTAAGCAGCTGTTTCTATTTCTGGATGCTTTATCGATTGTAGAAATCCGGTTGATTTTTTTAACCGGTTCCATTCATCTTGAATAACTTTGTTAAATGTAATTCGCTTCGGAAAGGATTCAAAAGATGTGCTCAACCCAACCGAAAATTCGGTGTCATCTCTTTTGTTTGTTAATTGATTGAGGGGGGGATAACGACCACCGTGAGCACTTCGATGGGCTACGAACAGTCACCCGTCCCTAATTTAGGGCCATTAATTTCAGCGAAGGGAGAGAGCCAGACCCGTAAGGACAAACACAAACACAACATCCATGTATCACTAGGATTTGAACCCTGATTCATCTCGGACGAGTGGTAAAAAGGCAGCACTTAAACCACTGCACCACCGGGGCGGCTCTTCATGGACGACAACGCTACACCTCATCGTACAGTGGCTGTCGCAGAGCTGTTGGAGAGTGAAGATATTCAACGCATGGATTGGCCTGCAAGGTCTCCGAACCTAAATGCAATCGAACACTTGTGGAACCTTCTCGGGAGACGCTTGGCAGCCCGTCACCAGCCGCCAGCAACGATTCCGCAGCTGCGATTGGAACTACAAGGAGAATGGGCCGCGATGTCTCAACAGCTCCTTGACAACCTCGTCCTCAGCATGACAGACGTTGTAAATCCTGCAACGCAGTCAGGGGTGATCATATCCCCTACTAAAGACTGGATATTTCTTGGCAGACGCCTGTCCCATGGACGTTTCTGTCTTCTGTCCAGTTGTGCTCGAAGCTACCTTTTCAATAAAGTGCCTTTGTATCCTTTGGATTTCTTGTTTGGACAGTTTTGCTCACTTGTCCCATATTCTTATATCTTGGGAATCTTATGGTATGATTTGAGTCGATGTGGAGCCCTTCTGCACGACGTTACATTCGAAAAACCGTCTCGTCCTTAATTTTTGCACGCCAGTGTATTTGTTTAGTGACATCAAAAAGTTACTCTATCAAAAAGTTACAATTAGTGACATCAAAAAAAAATACTCTGTTAGGAATTCTTTTTTAATTTTTGGTCAGAGACATTTTTTTCTGCGGGAAAGTTGTGGAGAAATGTCTAAATTAAGTTGATTTCTGAAGGTATCTTTCATAAAAGTTTTGCAGCAAATTCTGGTAGAAGTAGTGAATTACGATGTACGCACGGAAACCAGCAACCATTCTAGGAAGTTTAGCTGACACGTGAGTTTGCTGAAGCTGGCCACGCCCCCTGCTCCGGAGCTACGATGATTGACGTCTAGAGACATTTTCTTGGCCGCGAATCATCTGCTCGTGACGCTCAATCATGCGCTCTGACTGAAGTACAAAAGCGATTCCCGCTTTCCACGTTGGATAACTGCGTTTTCATTTCAGTTTTGTTCCCAAGATAGTGATTTTAAGTACCGTACTTAGCAGTAGTCGAGTATATTATACATTTCTTGACAGAGAAAATGCTGTACTATTATGGAATGCTCGAAAACAGACAAAACGGCACACACAGATAGCAAGTAGGTCCTGAACAAATGATTTAATTGTCACATACAGACTAGGCTCCAGTGGCCGAATATACAGGATGATCAATAAGGAATGTGGTCCCCATTTCGGGCGACACAGCGTTGAATCCAACTTGGCATCGTAGCAGTGAGAGTCCGAATAGAATCTTGGGACATCGTGGACCATGTGGTGTTGATCCGAGTCCGCAGCAAAGGTGAAAACGGGTCAAAAATTTCGAACCAGTAACTGACCCAGACAAATCTGCTTTGAACTATAAATTCGAAACTCAATTTTGATATATATACATATAAACGTAATATATATATTCACCCGAATAACTGCTTGATATTTAATAACTGAAATCCTTTTTTAATAATAAAATTTGGTTACTTGCTAAATTTTAGTGACAGCATTTTGGGTTTCCAGAAGTAATGGCTGACTATGACCGTGACCATGGAGTATCGGGTTGTCGGAAAAGTCATGAAGTATTTTGGCACCCGATGGCGGTTGGGCCGTTTTGGAAGTAATAGAGGCATGCATGCAGCTCTGCTATCGCTATGGCATTCGGAAGGTGCCAGTTCTAGCTGTAGTCTAAAAGGAATAGTGAGCGATTTGGTTGATTTGCGAAGATCTGACATCAAGTTGAAGATGAAAGACCAAACTGTGCATTTCCGCCATATTTTACTGTTTTACTTCCGTAAAGGGAAGAACACGCGTCAAGCTTGTGAAAAGTTGCGTAAAGTGTACGGTGATAATGCTCTAAAGAAACGTCAGTGCCAGCGGTGGTTTGCAAAATTCCGTACTGGTGATTTTGACCTCAACGATGCTCCTCGGTTGTGGAGGCCCACCGAGGTTGATGACGACCAAATCAAGGCATTGATCGAGTCAAACCCACGTTACACGAAACGAGAGATTACAAACACATTGCACATGCATCATTCAAGCGTTCACGACCACCTGAAGAAGCTGGGATACGTAAGCAAGCTGAATGTGTGGGTCCCTCATGAACTCAAAGAAGCACAATTGACGGCGCGTATAAACATCTGCGATATGCTCATTAAACGTGAGGAAAGCGATCCTTTTTTGAAGCGACTGATAACTGGTGACAAAACGTGGATTATGCACAACAATGTGCTGCGCAAACGGTCTTGGTACCGACGTGCTGCTTCGCCTCAAACGACATCCAAAGCAGACATTCATCAGCGGAAGGTTCTGGTCTCAGTGTGGTGGGATTTTAAAGGTGTCGTGTTTTTCGAGCTCATAATATGGAACCAAACAATCAATTCGAATGTGTAATGCCGGCAATTGGACAGTTTGAACGAATCCATCATCCAGAAACGTCCAGAGCTCGTTCATCGTAAAGGTGTTGTGTTCCATCACGACAAAGCGAGACCACACAGAAGTTTGATCACCCGCCAAAAATTATTGGAGCTTGGGTGAGATGTGTTGCCACACCCAGCATACTCACCTGACCTTGCGCCGTCAGACTTCTACTTGTTTCGCTCTCTTCAGTAGTCCTTGCGTGGTATAACGTTCAATTCAGATGAGGCTGTAAATCAGCACCTTGTACAGTTTTTCGCCACGAAAGACAGGTCCTTCTTTGAACGAGGCATTCTGCAGCTCACTGACAGATCGCAAAATGTCATCGAACAAAATGGGCATTATATCATTGATTGATCTTTGTTCTTTCTATCAATAAATGACTTTCGCAAAACATGGCTAAAATACGTCATGACTTTTCAGACAACCCAATATATTACAAATGGGAATCATTTACGATTACACAAATGTTTTTTTTAAATGTGTTTAGATTTTTCACTTTTTCCACGCTTTGATGGAGGTGCGCATATTTTCATATGGTCCGTTAGATTTTTGGTTCCATAATCTTTTATTACAACGTCGACATCTTTTTTCGTAATTACACACTTCCCACATTGTGAACAACAAGCAAGAACGAACAACACAGAATTATTCACTGGCTCCTTAATGAGACGAAACAATTTCCAGCATTCACTCTTCCCCTTGTGGTTTTCAACAAGCACGTATTTGTTGGCCTCGACGTCTTTCTCAACCTCCTTAATATTAAATCCATCCATATTAACAAATAAGGAGTTAATTTCGACATGACATGTCATGGAAACGGAATGTTAGCACATCAATCGAAAACCTCTGAATGCTCAATGTAAAAGATGCGATGTGAAAAATAACTCTTAGTCATCCAAGCGTCCCTGTACACTCCGCAAAATGTCGCCCGTTGTGGCCTGTGAAGCCGCCACTGCATGACGTCATATGCGACGATCCGCGAGCAAGGACGTCCGTTTCCGTGCTCCGGTCCCCCTACGACGTTGCACCGATCCTTCCCGGGACCACTGTCTCCAAATGCGACCGACGGTTGTGGCATCACGTTGCGTTTCTTCCGCAATACGACGGAAGGACCATCCGGCGGTAAGAAGGCCTACGATAACATCTCTCGTGAGCTCATCCGTTTGACGAAATCGCGTCCGACAGCGTCTTAACGGCATTGGCACTATTTGGTCGTTCTCCAGACACGGTTACAGCAGAACCACTCACTTTTCGCGGCCGTGACGACGTCTTGACTGATGGCCTCAAGGGCTGGTTGTCCGCTTATATCCCGCACGCCGTTCGTGCAATTCGCATGCAAATACAATTATTTGCATAATTTGCACGTGTGCACCCACCTTGCAATCTGCATGGCGCTGCGGCCACGTCTTCGCGGTGTGGCATTTTCTCTGTCAGGCAGCTTATTTCCTGCTGAGTGGTGTGTTGTGGTCGTGATAAAAATGACTTCCCGTGATCGTGATGCTAGCACAAAATATGAATCAAATAGAAAATAACTAAATAGAACAGCAGCTACGAAATATTTCAAAACTGATAAGGCTGTTTCGGAAAAGGACCAGGTGTGTATTCAAGCATGTTCAACATCAGAAGAAAGAGTTACAGGATCCAGCAAACAGAGAAGCACTAGCAGCAGAGGTGATGAGGTGCTGCATTCAGAGTCGCCGTCTCAGCCGCCATCGCCAGCGTCTTCAACTCATTCATCACCATCACCAGAATACGAAAAGATTCATGAGGTCTGCAAAGCCCCTGAAACCCAATACCAGTGAACCATATTTATGGCCACAACCGTTAAGTGACTTCGAATTAACAAGGATAGCTCAAAACAACCCCATGCGGGTCAACAACAAAAGTTTCCCCAAAAATGAAAGTGGGCGACGTTTTAGTGAATTCCATTACACTACAATTTTAATAAATGGTGAAGAGCAAGATAGGCGATGGTTGATTTATTCTGAATCAAAGGATGCTATATATACATACTGTTTTGCGTGTCGTCTGTCCTTGTTTACTTCCGACAGTGCTTTTAGTTCGAGTGAGGGAATGAGTGGCTGGAAGCACCTGAGTGATGCCCTGAAATCTCATGAAACCAGAAAGTCCCACAAGGACTGTATATTAAGATGATTAGCTTTAGAAAAAGGGCTGAGTTGCGGGAAAACCATCAACTCCCTGTCTCAGACGGCGATTCCAGTTGAACAGCAGCGTTTGAAAGACATATTGGAGATGTTACTGGGATGTTACTGGCAATCGTGAAATTTTTGGCTTCCCACAATTTGGCTTTTAGAGGGCACAAGGAAATGTTGTCCTCAGATTCCAGCGGCAATTTTTTGGGTTTGGTCAAATCGATTGCTAGATTTGATCCCATTTTACGAGAGCATCTGCACAAGCCATGAGCTAGATGGTTGTTAGAAACCACTACCTCGGGAAAAGTATCCAAAAATGAGTTCATACAGCTCATATTAAGCCACGTTAAAGCTAAAACATCAGAATGAATGTGAAAAAACAAGTTCTGTTCAGTAATCCTGGACTGTGCTCGAGATATCGCTCGGAGTGAGCAGATCTCTATAATACTGCGAACCGCAAACAAGGACACTGCTGAAATTGGGCAACATTTTGCGGAGTTTTTTATCTGTAGAGAAAACTTCTGGTGAAGAGTTGGATGATTACATCGTCACTGAACTGGAACAACTAGGCTTGTCACTGGAAAACTGTAGAGGGCAAAGTTACTGTAATGGTGACAACATGAGCGGGAAAAAGAGTTGTCCAAAGAAGATTCTCAACATGAACCCGCTAGCTTTATTTGTACCTTGTGGACTCCACAGCTGGAACCTGTTGTTGGGTGACGCCGCTTTAACTTGCTCTCAACGCCAGTCGTTTTTCGGCCTCTTGCAGAGATTCTACACCATTTTCTTATGCTCCAGCTAGAGGTGGGCATTGTTAAGGCACGTACGAACATTTCGCTGAAACCTCTCTCAGCAACCTGGTGGGAGTGCAGAGTTGAATCTGTGAAAGCTGTAAGATATCAGTTGAACAACGTTCGCGATGCTTTGGTGAGTCTGCGTGAAAAAAACACAGACTGCGGGCAGATCAGCGAGTGCCAGTCATCGGGAAAGGAAATAACCACCTATGAATTTGTTACCTCCCTAGTGATTTGGTAGGATATTCTTGTCAAGATACATTGTATCAGCAAAATATGGCAAAGTGAAAATATGCACTTAGATGTGGCAGTTAAGCACCTAGAAGTTTTCATCAAGTGGCTCTAAGACTATCGTGAAAGTGGCCTTTCGTCAGCACTGGTGACAGTGAGGGAAGTTGCAGAAGGAGTAGGCATTGAAATTGCGTTCAAAGCCATCAGAACAAGAAGGAAAAAGAAAAATGTTTTCCTACGAAGCAAAGGACGAGGCTCCTGAGATTTAACCGAAAGACCACTTCAAAATAAACTGCTTTAATGTGGTTGAAGACATCGTGCGAATGAGCTGTCAGCCAAGATTTGAAGCTCTCAAATCCCACGAAAGCACCTTTCGCTTCATGCACCGAATTAAAGATTTTATTGACAATGAGTGACGAAGATCTAATAAAAAACTGTGAAGATTTGCAAGTATCTTTAAACGTAGGAGACAAACACGATATACACTGAAGAGCAATTGAATTAAAGACAGTTGGCGTTATGTAAATGTGGCGCTGCGGGAGGCCCTGTAAACGGAAACGACATGTCGTATGCAGCGATCCGACAATACACGGAGAGATGCGACCGGAATCGGTAAGAGTCGAACGCAATATGGGTAAGACGAAGGATCTAAGCACATTTGATCGTGGGCAAATTTTCGGGGACTGACGAATGGGCCACTCCATCTCGGAAGTCGTGCAGGCCCTAAGATTTTCACGAGCCACGGTGTCACGGGTGCACCGTGAGCACATCGAATCCGGTAAAACTATCCCTGCAAGGGCCAAATGCCGTGGACAACAGCGTGTGGATGAGTGGGGTCATCGTCGGCTGGCTCGCATTGTAACAGCGGATAGACGGGCCACAGTGCAAGAAATCACTCGGCAATTTAACGCTGATGCACAAAAACGTGTAAACAGCCACACCATCCAGATCCATCTCCTCGCTATGGGGTACATAAGCCATCGTCGCACGAGGGTACCGCTGCTGTCAGCACATCACAGGGTGCAAAGATTAGCATGGGCGCGGGAATATCGCCACTGGACCCTAGACATGTGGAAAAATGTTGCCTGGACTGATGAGTCGAGATTCACGTTGGTACATGCGGATGGCATGATACGAGTAAGGCGCAAACCACATGAAGCGATGGATCCTTCTTGCCAGCAGGGTACTCTTCAAGCTAGTGGGGGTGGCATTCTCGTTTGGGGACTGTTTACGCGGACTAAAATGGGACCCCTGGTACGTGTGACATCGTCCTTCACAGGTCAACGTTACCGGTATATCTGGACGACCATTTGCTCCCGTTTGTGTGTCTTCAACATCCCACTGGGGACCTCATCCTGCAACAAGACAATGCACTGTGCCATCGCTCCCGAATTGTATTTGAATGGTTGGATGAACACTCCACCGACGTGATCTCACTTCCTTGGCCAGCTAGGTCACCTGACCTCAATCTCATCGAGCACATCTGGGATGACATCGAGAGAGATGTTCGAGGCTCTGACTCCCCTCCATCAAATATTCGTGAACTGTGGGAGCTTGTTCAGGGGTTGTGGATCCGTATGGCTCCCCAACGCTTTCGGTGTCTTGTAGAGTCCATGCCGAGACGAATTGCCGACGTCATCAGGGCGTAGATGGTGCTACACGTTACCAGACAGGTATCTCTAATTCAATTGTTCTTCAGTGTAGAAGCATTGGAATTATATGATGAGCTCAAAATGTTCGTACGAGTCTTCTAGGGTGAGGGAGGCAACAACGTAGTTTCAGCTCTTAAGTACGTAGTCAAAAACGGCCTGTGTGAAATCTACCCGAACTTTAACATTGCACTCAGGATACTACCCACCATTCCCGGTAATGTTGCGTCTGTCGAGAGGAGCTTTTCTAATATGTAGCTCATGTAGACCTACCAAAGGAACACCATGACTCAAGACCGGCTGTCAGCTTTCGCTCTTCTGTCCATAGAAAACAACGTGGCATTTAGTCTGGGCTATAATGGTTTGATTGAAGACTTCAGCCACAAGAAAAGTCGCAGAATTCTTATTTAAATAATAGACATCCTATAATTATAGAGCTATCGCTGTTTATTTAGTAACAGGTCGTTTTGGAACAAGTAATATTTTGGATTCCTAACTATACTAATAAACAATGTATTGTATTACATCGTGTTTATTTCTTATGAATCAATACCACAATTTGCGATAAAAAAAATATTTGCTTTGGGATCACATTCACCCCAAGTGAGGGTTTCTGTGAAAAAAGACTCAAGTGTCTGGTTTACGGTCAGAGTAAGCAACATGTAATTTTTTTACGTATATATATATATATATATATATATATATATATACTATATTGACAAAAGTCACCGGACACCTAGAAGAGAAACACAACACAGCATTAATTGATATACATTAGTGCGGTGTTGGTCCACCTTTGGCCTTAATGCATGCCCTGACCCTTCGAGGTATGCTTTCCACATAAGAGTTTGAAACACAGCGATAGGTGTGCGTTTCCATTCAGTACAGAACGCTGTCGCTAACTGTTGCTTAGTAGTAGGCCTTGGTTCCAAACTACTTATGCGGTGCTCTAATTCATCCCATAGATTATTTATGGGATTAAGGTCAAAGCTCTGTGCTGGTCAGTCCACACACGATACGGAATTATCGTCAAACCACGCCGTAACAGTCCTTGCTTTATGGCTCGGTGCATTATCCTGCTAGTACTAAAAAGGCTTGGTTCCATAGTATTGCCACTGAGTTGGTAGTGCATAATCGTCCAGAATATTGAAGTAGAAGTGCTGGCCAACAGGTTTGTCCACGATAACCAATGAGCCGGGACCATACCACGAAAACCACCCCCACACGAGTACACTGCCAGCTCCAAACCTGATCGTAGGAGCAGTACACTGTGATAAATAGCGTTCTCCCGGCTGCCGCCATACCCACACACGGCCATCAGACTGATGGATCGTGTATCTGGATTCATTTGTACATAGGACCCGTTTCCATTGATCTACGGTCCACGATAAATGTTCTTTACACCACGCTAAACGACGAGCAGCATTCCGAGTGGAGATGAAGGTTTTATGAGCATCCGCACGACACGGTAACCCATGGAATGAAGTTCTCTGCGAATGGTACGTGTACATACCGAGGTTCCAGCATTTTTACTCACCTGTACACGGAGGTCTTGTGCAGTACTCCGTCGATTAGCTGTAACGATTCTCCTGAGGCTTCGACGTCTTCGATCACTGATTTTCTCTGGTCTGCCGGTACGTTTTGCTACTTCAGGCATGACACGTGTCTTCCACTCATTCAGTACATCGAAAACAGTTGACTTGGGTATGTTTAAACGCCTCTCGGTTTCTCTTATCGACAACCCACTAATATAACACCCAACAATCTTTCCTTTCTCAAAGTTAGTTCTCTCCCACCGCGACATTTTCCCTCAACCTCACAGTGCGGTATGATCTCGATCAGCTGCAGGCTTGTTTTTATACTGTTTGCAGCTTTACCGCGCATCTTAACAACGCAGAGGATCCGTTCATCTGCTTTTGAAGGGGTGTCCGGTGACCGTTGTCAATATAGTGTACATAAAATTGGTTATTGCGATGGTTTTTGGGATTGCGAAAGGCCCCACGAAGAGTTATCGCCTGGGGGCTCCGCAAGGGTCAGGGCCGCCACTGCTGATTTACGTTAATTTTCGGAACTATAAAGAAGTAAATTTCTCCGTCATTTTTGGTCCACGCCGGGGCTCGAATCCGGGTCCCCTCATTCCGGAATAAGTCGCTTTACGAATTGAGCTACGCTGACGTTCGTTACAGCTGCTATCTGCCTTTATATCGTGTGCGTCCTTCTGGGCAGGAACGTCACATCTCCCCACCCCCTCCCCCGAAAGAGTGCCGGGGGCATGGCCCACGGGTCAGCCGTGACCATTAATCGTCGCAGGCAGCCATCCCCTGTAGAACGCACTTGAGAACTCCCAGTCAATCTAGTGTGTTGGATGCAACGCCACACACATTTTTTCATATTTCCAAGCGCTGAAGAAGGGATTCTCTTATTTTTCCTCTCTCGCGGTGTGGAAAGAACATAACACTATTGCGAGATCTTGAACGGTCGGGGCATCCGGGAAGTTTGGGCGCCACTATAACGAAGTAAATTTCCCTGTCATTTTTGTCCACGCCGGGGCTGGAACCCGGGTCCCCTCATTCCGGAATAAGTTGCTCTACCAATTGAGCTACGCGGACGTTCGTTCTCGCTGCTATCTGCCTTTATATCGTGTGCGTCCTGCTGGGCAGGCACGTCACAGAACGGAGAGCGATTTGCACGCATTTCGAGATCTGCTCTACTTCCTGTTGTTGATACAGACATCAAATAAACTGTCCGTATGTTTTTTTTTGTTTCATTCAAACACGAGAAAAGTTTCTGTTATGATATGTATGTTTTCGAATGTTATTACTAATTTCTTTCAAAGTGAGAAGCACATTTGATATTTGAGAAGAAGACTAGTCAAGGAACCGTTCAGTTTCTAGGTTTCGGATAGTAGTGGTTGATATGTGAGACTAGGCGCGAGTAATTCAACATGTAATTCAACTGTTTAAAACAGCCTGAAGATGCTTTCATGAAACAGGCATTTGTTAAAAACATATAGGAACGAACCTTAGCAGACATCAGAATACCCACGAATACCACTAGTTGGAGTATGTGAAGAATACGCAGGAATACCAGCAGTTGGATGATAAACATGGGCTTAAGCAACTCGGGTACTCATACCTTCGTTCTGTCGCCCATTCCTCGAATAGTACTAGGACAAGCCGCCAACTTTAACCGATAACTCGGGTACAATTGGCAAAATTTGAGCGAAGCCATTGCAAATCTAAGCTCATTAAGGCGTCTATTATAACAAATTCTAAAAAATCGAACGGGTAAAAGTTATGACTTCCAGAACAAAAGTTCGAAACATTCTAAAAAAGAAATGCCTAAAATTTATCATGAACTACTTTCCTTCACGCCTTCACGTTGGTTGTGATCAGGTTGCATGTAAACAAAGCGGAAATACACACTCAGATCTGGAACCAAGTTTTTCATTTTGCATCGCGAAAGACAGACACACACACACATACACAAACTTCCTTTTATTATTATAGATTAAGCAAGGGTTGAGATAACAGACGCAGTCTTTCCATTTCTTCGTTTTTTAATTCCAACAAATTTTTTTAAATTAATGTTAGTGGGCCAACTTTCGTGAAACAGTTCAAGTAAAAGGCCATCTAGTTTTAATTGAAATTCTTCAATGACACGGAATTTCGGGAATCGGATGGAGGCAAAACCTGACCGTGTACGATGTACAGTCGCATGCGAAAATCACGGTGATCGGATGTGTCATGTCGTAGCTATGCCCAAACAACTAATTGCCCCGAGTCTCGTATAGAGAGCGCAAGTTTTCAATTATTATTAAAATTGGTCAGTTTTTTGATGGCCATTAGTTTATATGACACGACCAATCACCATGATACCAACCCCATGTCACTCACCATGTCCTTCCATTTCTCTGTGGCAAGTGTCACCGCGATCGGCTGTAGATCTTTGTAGGAGATAGATAACAAACGACCCATTTTCAAAACCCGGAAACCCCCTAAAATGCAAGTTTTTGGACAATAATTCCTCAATGATACGGAATTTCGGGAATCGAAAGGGGTCAAAACCTAACCATGCGATGGGACGATGTCCAATCGCATGCAAAAAATCACGGTGATCGGATGTGTCATCTCATGCCTATGCTCGAACAACTAATTGTCTCGAGTCTCGTAAAGAGAGTAATTGTCTGGCTCAAGACTAATCTCAATTGTAATTGTCTGACTCAAGACTAATTTTGTCTGACTCTTTAATTGTCTGACTCAAGACTAATTTTGTCTGACTCTTTAATTGTCTGACTCAAGACTAATTTTGTCTGACTCTGTAATTGTCTAAGAAGTCCCGCAAAGAAGCAATTGTCTAAGAAGTCCTCTGTAATTGTCTAAGAAGTCCCGTAAAGAAGCAAGGCCTTCGGCCTCGCTTCGCTCATGAAGGTGTGGGCTTTTACCTTCTAGTACTGTTGCATCTGGGTTAGAATACCTCCAAGTACCATGGATGTTGCATTTGTGTCCTTTCGGATTTGGTTCCATACTTTCCGTAGGACCAGTGGCTTTAAATTAATGATGAACGACTGCTTACAGTTGCAGATACTTATGGGGCTCATTATAGAGCGAAAGAAAACAAAAGCTTTGTTCGTAAGAGAAGGAAACTACAAATGCATATACAAGGTCGGTCAATAAGTAATGCACAATCGCCTGTAACTCCCCAGTTTTCAAAGGTTGAATCATGAAAGTTGGTGGGTGGCAACCTTGGACCTTTGGCTTTAGAGATAAGTCACTCAATGTAGGATCCATTGGTTTTAGAGATAAATCACTCAATGTAGTATCCATTGGTTTTAGAGATAAGTCACTCAATGTAGGATGCATTGGTTTTAGAGATAAGTCACTCAATGTAGGATCCATTGGCTTCACTACATTGCAGCCAACGTTGTTTCCATGAGAAGAACGCAGGTTGGTAAAACTCCGGAGGTTGGTCCTGACACACGCAATGAGTTCGGCGTCACTCCGAAATGCTGTCCAACGTAAATATACCTCCAGACGACCAAACAGATAAAAGTCTGTTGATGCTAAGTCTGGGCTGTACGGTGGTTGTGGTACCAGCGTCCAGCCCAGTCGAGTCACTTTCTGCTCTGTCATCTGTGCAGTGTGCGGTCTCGTGGTATCGTGATGCAGTTTGATGTCCTCGGCTTGCAAGTGTGGTCTCTTAGTTCTGATGGCACGCCTGAGCTTCTCTAACGATGGAAAATAACGCTCTTCGGTAATGTTAGTCCCACTTTCCAGGAAGTCGATGAAGATGACGCCCTGACGATCCCAAAACATGTGGCCATCAATTTTTTTGATGACCTTGAAAGTCGTGGCTTCTTCTTCTGCGGGGTTCCCACATGCTTCCATTCCATTGACTGACGTTTGCTCTGTGGGTCATAATGAAACTGCCATGTTTCATCACCTGGCATCACACCATGAAAAAATTGTGGAAAGTCACCAGCGAAATGCTCAGGCAGATCGTCACACACTTCTTTCCGAATTATCTTCATTTGTTTTGTGAGGAGCCGTGGTACCCAATGAGCACAGATTTTCTGGTATACCACTATTAAAACACTTCCCTTTGATATGTCAAGTTGGTTCATAAGTTGGGAAGTTGTGATGCATATGTTATCCTGAATCAGCTCCTCAAGGACTTTCTCAATTGCAGTGGTTATCACAGTGGTCGGTCTGCCGGATCGTGGTTTATCCTGAATGCTAAAATCACCTCTCTGGAACCTCTGCAACCATCGCTGCACATTACCGCGATCCATTGTTTTCTCACCATACACTCTACACTGGCAACAATTGTCTGTAGATCGATGCGACTGAACTATCCCCAGATTTGTAGAGAAACTCTATTACCGACCGTTGATGTAGTAGGGTGTCCATTTCACCATACATTCCTCTTCACCTGCAAAGAGAAGAAACAACTGTTAATGATCTTTTTTTTGATTGGAGGTTTAACGACCACCGTGAGCAACTCAAATGGGCTATAAGCAGTCGCCCGTCCCTAATTTTGGGTCACTGGTTCCAGGGAAGGGAAAGAGCCAGTGCCGTAAGACAAACACAACATCCATGCCTGACCGGGATTCGAACCCTTACCCCTTACGGAATGATCATTTGGAAGCTAATAGAATGAAGGTCCTACCCACCAACTTTCATGATTCAACCTTTGAAAACTGGGGAGTTTCAGACGATTGTAAGTTACTTATTTGAGATAAATGCGGAGTGTGCTTGATAAATCCTAATCCAGAGTAATCATGTAGGAATTATGTAGATTTGTTATCCAGTAGTCGTTAGCAAAAGTCTATAGAAATTCGGCATTATCCAGTGCAATTATGGAGCTCTTTTTCACTCTGTGAAACACGTTTTACAGGCGATACGGGCTCCATTAAGACACAGAAGAGTGATTCCTAAGACATGCTAGATTTTTGTTACCAATATATAACACAGCTAGAACAACGATGAGTTAAATGCATTGAATCTGCCGTGCAGCAGAAATGGTACAATGTATAGTCAAAATATAAGGAATAGGTACTTATGCTAAGCTTGTGAAAACACAGGTTTGTCCGTGATGAGATCGAACCTGCGCCCCCTTACCCCGGGATGAATTTCTCTCCCAGCTATGCTACACAGGCGGAATGTATCGCTGCAGATTTGTCTCCTTGACACGTGCTTTACCTCTGTAGTACGTAACGAGTTTAGAACCATTGTTTTCTACATTGTGATCTCTAAGGTTGCGAAAGCGGAGTGGTTAGAGTTGTAGGTTTCTAGCTAGTTGTCCGAGTTGGGCCCAGGTTTTAGTCCTGCTCGAGGTACTTACATTAAGAGGTAGAGAAATTACAAACAAAAATTACTAAACAGCCTTATGAGAGCAAAGCTGGAACAACACAGTTGGGAAGGTAGCATTCACCTAACATCCTCCACACCCAGACACGTTGGTCGGGCTACTTGATGATGAAGCGTAATTAATCACTCCAGAAAATGCGTTTCTACAGCTCTAGAGTTCTCTGGGGCCCAGATTTACACACTCCAACCGAGACTTTGTGTGCAAATGTTCGGCCACGAAGACCCATTCCCTTCAGCTCTTGACGAGCCGTCATGGTGCTGGCGTTGCTACCAGATGCGTTTTGGAGTTCGGTAGAGAGTGTTGAAACACTGTGCACCGAACTCAGTGGTGCAGTCCTGTAGAAAGGACTGTCCTGGCAATCTGAAGACTGCCCCAAGCATTATCGATTCTAGCAGGTATGCGGGGTCGGAAGGGGAATGCATAAAGCCTTTGCAATCGAATACATATACACTATATTGACAAAAGTCACCGGTCACCTAGAAAAGAAACACAACATAGCATTTATTGGCATACATTATTACAGTGTCGGTCTACCTTTGGCCTTAATGCATGCACAGACTTTTCGAGACATACTTTCGACAAGGTTTTAGAACACAGCGACAGGTATGCGCTTCCATTCAGTACATAATGCTACTGCCAACTGTTACTTAGTAGTAGGCGTTGGTTCCAAAATCCTTATGCGGCGCTCTGATTCATCCCATAGATGCTCTATGGGATTAAGATCAAGGCTCTCTGCTGGCCAGTTTACACCCGATACGGAATTATCGTCAAATCACCCCGTAACCGTCCTTACTTTATGGCTCGATGCATTATCCTGCTGGTACCAACAAGGCTCGGTTCCATAGTATTGCCCAGAGCTGGTAAGTCATAATTGTCCAGAATATCGAGGTAGACGAGCTGGTTAACAGGTTTGTAAACGATAACCAAAGAGCCGGGACCATACCACGTAAAACACCCCCCACACGAGTACACTGCCAGCTCTAAACTTTACCTTAGGAACAGTACAGTGTGGTAATAGCGTTCCCCCGGCTGCCGCCATACCCACATACGGCGATATGACTGATGGGTCGTGTATCTGGATTCAACAGTCCATAGGATCCCGTTTCCATTGATCTACGGTCCACGATAAATGTTCTTTACACCATGCTAAACGACGAGGAGCATTCCGAGTGGAGATGAAAGGTTTATGAGCCGCAGCACGACCACAGTAACACATGGAATTAAGTTCTCAGCAAATGGTACGTGTACATAACGAGTTTTCAGCATTTTTACTCACCTGTACACTAAAGTCTTGTGCAGTACTCCGTCGATTAGCTGTCACGACTCTCCTGAGGCTTCGACGTAATCTATCACCAATTTTCTTTGTTCTGTCGGTACGTTTTGCTGATTCACGCATGCCATGTGTCTTCCGCTTATTTAGTACGTCCTAAACAGTTGATTTGGTTATGTTTAAACGCCTCGCGGTTTATTTTATGGACAACCCACTAATATAACACCCAACGATCTTTCCTGGCGCTCTTTGGCCACACAACGCCCTGGCGAAATAAAAATTTAACAACAACATCAACCAACCTCGTAGTGCGACATGATCGCGGTCAGCTGCAGTCTTGTATTTATACCGTTTGCAGCTGTACCGCGCATCTTAACAACGCAGCAGATCCGTTCATTTGCTTACGAAGGGGTGTCCGGTGACTTTTGTCAATATAGTGTATTTCGGTGCAGCCCCCCCCCCAAAAAAAAAAAAAAAAAAATCCTGCCAGTCTCCTAAATCCTGTATGGCACTGTCAATCACTGCTAAATTACGGGAAAGAGTGAGTTAGTTGGAGCAGCCGGTTAACCGCAATATAAAATTTTAAACAACTTTGCAAAACTCTCTATTGCCAGAAACATAGACAGCGACTTGGATCAATTAAAATCTCTTGTCTTGGTGATTACTTTCTTTGGACCGACGGTCAAGCACCACTTCACTGGCTGTTTCTGAGGTGTTTTCGGTAAATAAAAGGTGTACGGACTTGTGCATAGTCAACATGGAAAAAAATAATAAATAAAACAAAAAAGAGAGTGAAAGAGAGAGAGAAGAAGAAGAAGAAAAACAAATCTCGGTTAAGATGATTATTTGTGTTAGAAAATATTGATTTCGATATTTCGATAGGCGACGACTGAATAAATAAATTAAAATAAGTCCGATTTATTTAGGTAAAAAAGTGGCCTGGCGGCGTCAGGCCTCGTCAATTTTAGACTGTACCCGTGGTTGCAACCGAAGACATGCGATTTTGTCGCACCACACACTTCAGCACTTCGCGTTCTCGCTTTGACATTTTTCATGGCTTACGGTTTGGCGATTGTGCTGTTGTTACTCCCAGACATTGTTACGTGCCTGCCCCGCTGAACGTACATGAGGGAGAGCGATTTACTCCGGAATGAGGGGAATCCGGATTAGATGTCGGGCGCGGACAAACTTGTTCGTTATATTGGCGCTCGAACTTACAGGATGACCCGGATGTTTGATTTCTCGCAATGATGTGATGTTCTTTCCACACAGCGAGACAGGAAAAATGAGAATTCCTTCTTCACTGCTTCAAAAAAATAAATGTGTGTGATGTTGCGTTCCACACACCAAATTGTCTGGGATTTTTTAAATGCACGTTCTTCATGGGATGACTGATTGCAGCGACACCTGGGCCCGGCTGAACCGTGGGTCATGCCCCCGGCCCTCTTTCGGGGGGGGGATGTGACCTGCTTGCCACGCAGGACGTACATGAGATAAAGGCAGATAGCAGGGAGAGCACATGTCCGCGTAGCACAGTTGGGAAAGCGACTTACTCCGGAGTGAGGGGACCCGACTTTAATGTCCGGTGCGGACAAACCAGTACGTTACAACGTTTCCACTTCACAATGGCATCCCTTACAGTTGATCGGGGCGGCTGCAGAAATGTAAAAATGTCCCCAACTGACTTGTTTCTAAGATGACAAACTACTACCGCACCGCGATGAAAGTCACTGAGGTTTGCCGCACTTCCCATTCTACTGTTCATGCTTGTCTGAGATATTTGTCAGGCCACGTGTGTTCTTTTATGACTGTACCGACCATAGCTCTGATATATGCACCGATGAGGTATTACATTATGACCATCTACCTAAAAAGCCGTGGAACCCCCTTTAACTATCAAAACGGCAGCCACTCGGCGAGGCATTGATTCGATGAGGTGGCGATAGGTATCCTGGGGTATCTGGTACCATAATGTCAACAGTACGCCCTCCAGTTCTCGTACATGTCGAGGTGGTAGTGCTTTAGCGCGAATCCGCTTTTCTAAGTCGAACCACATATCTTCGATTGGGTTCATGTCTGGTGAATTTGGAGGCCAGGGCATTAACTGAAATTCACCAGCATGTTCCTTGAACCACTACTTGAAAATCTTGGCAGTGTGGCATGGCGCATTTTACTGTTGGCAATGGCCATCACGAGCAGGGAACACAGTTGCCATGAAGGGGGGAACTTGGCCCGCAAAGAAGTTCAGATACCTGACAGCTGTCAAGGATTGTGCTATTGGGATAATGGGACCTACAGTGCCCTAAGAAAACATGGCCCACAGCACTACCGCTGCCGACATGTAATCGGCGTTTCCTCGCTCGGCAGTCTACGTGATGCACCAAGAACCTTAATTCTTTGGACCAGGCCACTCTCTTCCACGTCATCCACGGACCAATCTGGATGATCTTTCTTGTGCTCATTTCATGCGTTGTTGGCGATGACGTGCAGTGAGCATGGGGAACCCGGCTGGGGACTTTGGCTACGTAGGCCCATGCGCGGAACGCTGCGATGAACTGTGTGCTGTGACACATTGTCCTGATCACCACTGTTGTAGCTGTGGGCGATTTGTCGCACTGTAGCCCAGCGGTCACTTTGAACAATTCGCGATAGTGTCCGCGCCCCTATGGCATCACTGAGCTGCGGACGACCCACGGCTTGACGACGGTTCGTCGTTTGGCCATCTGTGCACCACTTTTGATACGTACTCACTACAGTGGCACGTGAGCATCCCATAAGCCGCCTCGTTTCCGAGATCGTAGTTCCAAGGCGCCGTGTCATCCCAATTTGTCCTTTATCAAACTCCGATAAATCGGTAGATTTCCCCATTCTGACTTCGAAGACTCTACTAACCGAAAGCCAGTCCTCAGGTTATATATGTACACTGCTTTGAAAACTTGAACTGCGTCACTGTTCAGTCTCCAGATGCGCTCATTTCTCTAGGCTCGGGGTGATCATAATGTAATGACTCGTCGGTGTATAGGCAAATACTTTACTCAAAAGGGATGTTCGGATATTTTTGATCGCATACTGTACCTGTGAGTATCTAAAGGAATAAGCAGACGCCCAGCCCATAATTGAGGTCTACAGGTTTCATGAAATAGAGATAGACAGTACCACAAGGCAAGCATGCTTAATTCAGGACTCCAACCAGGCCTCAGCTGGGTCGATTAGCCAGAAGTCTACTACACCTCTGATCCCTTGGCCAATGGGGAAGATTTTGTTGGTCCGAATATTTCTCCCAGAGTCTTGTTTTCAAAAAATCAAATTATCTTTCGTCGTTATCTGTAAGACTCCAAATCTCGGCATCATATAAAACGACGGACAAATAACGTATTTTACAAATCTCCAAATTTCTTATATTACTAAAACCAGATACTAAAAGAATTTGACACTCGTATTCATCATAGTTCCTCAGAAAATACAATTTGCTGCGAAAATATAGTTTTCACAGTCGTATCAGAATAACATGACCACCAATTTAATAATGGGAATAACCATCCTCGGCCTGGATGACAGCGGCGAGACGCCACGCACTATGGCTCATCTGTCCTAGCCGGTCGCGTATATCTCCGTGTGCTCGACCTTGTCATGTGCACTCTGTGACGCGCCTGGGCGGGTACACTGGGAATCTGGGGGTGGTCATATTATTCTCATAAGACCGTGTATTTCTCTTTATCGTTCTAATAGACCCGTGTTCGAGTCCCTGATGAGGCATGAGTTTGTCACACAGCTACGGCCCTTTCGTGAAGTTATTGTTCCAAAAACAGGGATGAGCATCCGCTTATAGCCTTTTAGCCTTTTTTTTTTTTTTTTTTTTTTGATTGGAGGCTTAACGACCACCGTGAGCAACTCAAGCAGTCGCCCGTCCCTAATTTTTTTTTTTTTTTTTTTTTATTGGAGGTTTAACGACCACCGTGAGCAACTCAATGGGCAATAAGCAGTCGCCCGTCCCTAATTTTTTTTTTTTTTTATTGGAGGTTTAACGACCACCGTGAGCAACTCAATGGGCAATAAGCAGTCGCCCGTCCCTAATTTTTTTTATTGGAGGTTTAACGACCACCGTGAGCAACTCAATGGGCAATAAGCAGTCGCCCGTCCCTAATTTTTTTTTATTGGAGGTTTAACGACTACCGTGAGCAACTCAATGGGCAATAAGCAGTCGCCCGTCCCTAATTTTTTTTTAATTGGAGGTTTAACGACCACCGTGAGCAACTCAATGGGCAATAAGCAGTCGCCCGTCCCTAATTTTTTTTTTATTGGAGGTTTAACGACAACCGTGAGCAACTCAATGGGCAATTAAGCAGTCGCCCGTCCCTAATTTTTTTTTATTGGAGGTTTAACGACCACCGTGAGCAACTCAATGGGCAATAAGCAGTCGCCCGTCCCTAATTTTTTTTTATTGGAGGTTTAACGACCACCGTGAGCAACTCAATGGGCAATAAGCAGTCGCCCGTCCCTAATTTTTTTTTTATTGGAGGTTTAACGACCACCGTGAGCAACTCAATGGGCAATAAGCAGTCGCCCGTCCCTAATTTTTTTTTTATTGGAGGTTTAACGACAACCGTGAGCAACTCAATGGGCAATAAGCAGTCGCCCGTCCCTAATTTTTTTTTAATTGGAGGTTTAACGACCACCGTGAGCAACTCAATGGGCAATAAGCAGTCGCCCGTCCCTAATTTTTTTTTTATTGGAGGTTTAACGACAACCGTGAGCAACTCAATGGGCAATAAGCAGTCGCCCGTCCCTAATTTTTTTTTAATTGGAGGTTTAACGACCACCGTGAGCAACTCAATGGGCAATAAGCAGTCGCCCGTCCCTAATTTTTTTTTATTGGAGGTTTAACGACCACCGTGAGCAACTCAATGGGCAATAAGCAGTCGCCCGTCCCTAATTTTTTTTTTTTATTGGAGGTTTAACGACCACCGTGAGCAACTCAATGGGTAATAAGCAGTCGCCCGTCCGTAATTTTTTTTTTTATTGGAGGTTTAACGACCACCGTGAGCAACTCAATGGGCTATAAGCAGTCGCCCGTCGCTAATTTTTTTTTTATTGGAGGTTTAACGACCACCGCGAGCAACTCAATGGGCAATAAGCAGTCGCCCGTCCCTAATTTTTTTTTTTTTTATTGGAGGTTTAACGACCACCGTGAGCAACTCAATGGGCTATAAGCAGTCACCCGTCCCTAATTTAGGGTCACTGGTCCCAGGGAAGGGAGAGAGCCAGTGCCGTAAGACAAACACAACATCCATGCCTGACGGGATTCGAACCCGGACCACTTACGGACGAATGATCAGAGGCCAGCGCCTTAGACCACTGCGCCACCGGGGCGGCATCCCTAATTTAGGGTCACTGGTTCCAGGAAAGGGAGAGAACCAGTGCCGTAAGACAAACACAACATCCATGCCACACCGGGATTCGAACCCGGACCCCTTTCGGACGAATGATCAGAGGCCATCGCTTAGACCACTGCGCCACCGGGGCGGCGCTTATAGCCTTAGATGCTCTCGAAAGACATTGAACCTTGAGAACAAAAAAGAAGAAAATAAAGGTCATAGTGACGACGCAGTGACGTCAGACGTGGTGAAGTACACGAAAAATTCTTCGGAGTGTTCATAAGTATAAGGATTTCTTTGTTTGTTTAAAGACTTAAAGCAACGCAAGTAGTCGTCAGTTCCTAATTTAGGACCACTGGTACCAAAAAAGGCTGAGAACCAGTGCCGTAAGGCAAACACAATACCCATGTTTCACCGAGATTCGAACCTAGACCCAGTCGGACGAACGGTCATAAGCCAGCGCTTATAACACTGCGCCACTGGGGTTTCTATAAGGACGATCTCCCCCAAAATGAATTTTTGATAAAGTAAAGTTGTGAAAATCCAACTCAGTTTCGGAACTTGATATCTCATAACGCTCCTATATTTTTCACAAATATGGTGGCGCAGAGTGTCAAAGCGCTGGCGTTTGACCATTCTTCCGAGATGGGTGCGGGTTCGGATCTCGGTGAGGCATGGATGTCTTCCGGCAGTGGCAGTCTGCCTTCCCTGAAACCAGTGACCTAAATTAGGGATGGGCGACTGCTTATAGACCTCACTGAGTTGCTCACGGTGGTCGTTAAACCTGCAATAAAAAAAAAAAAAAGATAATCTAGTGAATGAAGCTGTATCTTCGCCATAGCTCTCAGCTCGAGAAATCCATTAATCATAACCGCTAACTCATCGCCAGAGTTGCGCAGGAAACGGTAAACAACCATTATGATTAAAAAAAATGAAACAACGTTCAAGCGAAACTGCAGTCGAATTTGAAATTGCATTCCAATTTTATGATACCGTAATGTTGCAATGAACCCTCCCAGAACACTGGGGCCGCCCCGGTGGCGCAGTGGTCTAAGCGATGGCCTCTGATCATACGTCTGAACGGAGTCCGGGTTCGAATCCCGGTGAGGCAGGGATGTTGTGTTTGTCTTACGGCACTGGCTTTCTCCCTTCCCTGGGACCAGTGACCCTAAATTAGGGACGGACGACTGCTTATAGCCCATTGAGTTCCTCACGGTGGTCGTTAAACCTCCAATCAAAAAAAAAAAAAAAAAGGACACTGGGGATAATACATTTTGATTTTGATGAGGTTTTGACGTCAGTTTAAGTGAACAATTGAATTTCTGCAAAAAATTAGAATAAATGTTTCTGTTTACAGGATACTGGAGTGGCAACCAGAAATTGCATTCACGTAACAATGATAAACACAATACGTCATGGTCAACCAATAAATTTGCTAGGGAAAAAAGGAATTTTTTCAAATTGATCGTCGGTGCATTCGAAGAAACATCGGAATTTGCGTTATTGAAGGAAATAAAGGTAAGTTTTTGGGTAAGTATGGATTTCACGGAATTTTTTGCTAATATCTTTCAAAAGTTTTGTCTTTTAGGTGCAGCCATCGTAGACGCCGCCATTATACATGAGATTATAGGGGGAGCCGTTGTGGATACCGCCATCATGGATTCCATAGGTTGCCTCAAGTACTGGAGAATGACGGGAGAGAAGGAACGCGAACAGGAACCACAACATCGGCTGAGGATTCAACCAGTCCACACCGACATCCACAACGTAGGAGGAGGAGGTGAGTTGTGGTGGGTATAATTTTGGAATTCTGGATTCTTTGAAGTAAAATTGCTACAAGAAAGAAAATTACTTTTGGTATACTGTTCTCGAAATTAAACATATTCGAGCTCCTGGAAATTACTGATTTTAGGCTGAGAAGGTACCGCAACATTTAAAAAAATTATAAATTCTACGAAATTATTCTAAAAGATCGTGCACATCTCCACAACACAGCAGCAAACATGGAGTGTTTCATTTGGATAGAAGCTTTGTGAGTTTCAGTCACAGATAGCAGCTGGCGGAGGTTTAAGGTGGACCTCGTAATTTTGCTTCCTATACTTTTAATGGGAAAACTTCTGTACACATTTTCTTCACAATTAATGCGTTCCCAAGGATGAAAATTTGAACATCGATTAAAATAACTTCATATTATAACTTGTAATTCTTAATATTTCCTAAAACATAACCATGATTATATTAAAAATTAATAACTTTTCCTTTGGTGGTGTTGAAACCAGAAAAAAGATGGCGCAACCTGTACTTTGATGACGTCAGTAGACAAACAAATGTTGGATTGCGTAATTATGGTTATGTTTTAGAAAATATTAAGCATTCCAAGTTATAATATGAAGCTATTTTAATCGATGTTCAAATTTTCATCCTTGGGAATGCATTAATTGTGAAGAAAATGTGTACAGAAATTTTCCCATTGGAAGCATAGGAAGCAGAATTACTTGAGGTCCACCTTAACTGAAGGGAAGAAGAGTCGTTGATTGCATTTGTTCATTAGCAAGACACTGGTCAGAGGCACATTGGAGTTAGTAGAGTAAAACATCACTGATCGACTTACTATTCTGGAGAATAGTAACCCGAAAACATTCTACGGAATGTTGCTGAAAAACATTTGTACATTGCGTAAATGTACTTGATTAGTGGGGTTTGAAAAATTACTTTGATGGACTTTGCACCGGAGTTTTGACAATGACAACTGCATATCTGATGCTCATCATCTTATCACTGTGACCTCTGAAATTATTAGAATAATCGTACGTTGCTTGTTTCTTTTCTCCATTCCCTTTGTCCTTACCTTTCTGTTCTTTTGCTTTGCTTCTGCTTTTTCTCCCTCTCTCTCCCTCTCTCTATCTCGCTGTTTCCCAATAATAATAATATTAATAATAATAATAACAGATTAAACGAAACAGTTCCCATATAATAATCAGCCTTTGTTTTTATATTTTATTGCGTCGGTAAAGATCGCATAATTAAAATGCAATTTTACAGATTACTTTAAAATTTTTCATATTTTGCTGTAGGGTTTCCCATTTAAAGCAATCGAAAGTTTTCTAATCCGACGAAAATTGCACCCAAACAAAATTTCATAAAGAGCTACCAAATTTTGTCCCATAAGAAGAAAGACCATTCATCATAAAACCAGGAGCACGAAATGGTATCGATTTGATAAACTCACTTAAAAGTTGATAAAGAAAGGTATTGCCCCTAAGAAAAGGGAAAGAAAACATGCAAACTATTGGCATGCTTCATGGCCTATAGATAAAACGAAATTTCGTTATGTATTTTAATAAGTTTTAAATTGTGGTTTGTAAATATGATGTAAATAAAAACAGCCTAAGGAATGGAGAGCGTAGCGGAAGTCGTAAAAACAGTAAAAACAAAAAACAAATATTAAAAGATAATAAAAAAAAATGGAATAAGGTGCAGAAAAAAAAAAGGAAAAAAATGAGAAAACGTAAAACGATTTAATGCACGCTTTTTAAAAACATATCGTTTCTATTTTTTGCTTTATTTGGTTTCTGTTATGTCCGTTTTGTTTCGTAAATAACAGTTAGTTATTCTGAATTTCTTTTAGCGTACTTTGTAAATTGATGTATTTATATGCTCTGCGATGTTTTACATTTAATTTTAGCAAATCGAAAGATGTATAGAATTGAGTAAAAAGCTAACGGAACTAAATTGTATAGAATTGAGTAAAAAGCTAACGGAATTAAATTGTATAGAACTGAGTAAAAAGCTAACGGAATTAAATTGCATAGAATTGAGTAAAAAGCTAACGGAATTAAATTGTATAGAACTGAGTAAAAAGCTAACGGAATTAAATTGCATAGAATTGAGTAAAAAGCTAACGGAGTTAATTTGTATAGAATTGAGTAAAAAGCTAACGGAATTAAATTGTATAGAACTGAGTAAAAAGCTAACGGAATTAAATTGTATAGAATTGAGTAAAAAGCTAACGGAATTAAATTGTATAGAACTGAGTAAAAAGCTAACGGAATTAAATTGTATAGAATTGAGTAAAAAGCTAACGGAGTTAATTTGTATAGAATTGAGTAAAAAGCTAACGGAATTAAATTGTATAGAACTGAGTAAAAAGCTAACGGAATTAAATTGTATAGAATTGAGTAAAAAGCTAACGGAATTAAATTGTATAGAATTGAGTAAAACGCTAACAGAATTAAACTGTAAGTTGGAAAAGAAGAAAAATGTTGATAAAAAGGAAAACAAAAACAAAAACAACAACAAACAAAAAAAACCCTAAAAAGGAAGAAAATGGGGGAAAGGGGAAAAGGGGGGGGGGTTCCAGGCTACATCACTATGATGACTTTCACTTACGCCACCGAACCTCCCAATATTATTGTACTTAACATATATACATATAATTTCTAGATATGTATACATGACTATGCATTTATTCCACATTTCTAACTAATAATACTGTATATGTAACATATCCAGTACTACAACAATATATATATGACATATATATAACAGAATTTATAAATATATGACATATGCATATATATAAAACCATTTGTGTCCCTATTACATGCATGTACATATATTTATACAGTATTGTACATTTTTAGCTAATAGGGGAAGCCGTTTTTTTAACTTTTGCAACGATATGCCCCATGTTATATATTTATACGGATTAGCGATGTATCCTATATTATATAGGGTATATATGATATACTGTTTTTGTCCTATATAATATCAGGTATATACTGCATATCATATATACACTCACGGACAATGAAATTTGCGCACCTAGAAGAAAACGTGCTACAAACGCGAAACTTTACAAATAGCTAGAGTGCGTGCTGGAATGTAAATGATCGACGTTTAGTGATAGTGCGTAGCATGAGCGCGCACCCTGTGGTGGCGCTGCAAACACGAACCGGCAGCCTTATAAACCGGCGTGTAGTCGATGCCCCATGAAAGCGAAAAGCGCGGGACGATGCAAGCAAGAGTACAGAGTGACAAGAATGCCGGGTAAACGCCAGAGACGTCGATTTACGCAACTTACGAACTTTGAGAGAGGCCTGGTCATCGGGCTGAAAACCGCAGCGTGTTTGGATCTACGTGGATCGTTCTGACCATACCGTCCGACTGCGTTGGGTGCAGTGGACACGCGACGGCACTGCCACACGGTGGAGCAGCTTCGGACGGACCAGGAGGGCCACCGGTAGAGTGGATCGACGGATCGTGCGCCGGCACGAACGGATATAAGTAGATAAAGCGGATCCTGTCCACTATACAAGTAGATAAAGCGGATCCTGTGCGCCCACGAACCACTTCTCAACGCCTCGCGGTGGCGAATTTGCGATCCCAGCGCCCCTTACGTATGCTGCAATTAACACCGGAACAGCGCCGGCTCCGTGTGCAGTGGGGTCAGGCCAGAGCAACATGGAACGCCATAGACTGGCGACGTGTAGTGTTTAGCGATGAGTGCCGCATCCACTTGGGAACAGACTGTCATAGTGTCCGCGTGTGGAGAACACAAACCCAACCTCGCTATCGAGCGCCATACCTCATGCACTGCAGGCATTATGGTCTGGGGAGCCGTTGCCTACGATATCCTATAAGCTCCAGTAGTGGAAAGTGAATCATTGACGTGCCAGCGGTATTTGGATGACATCCTACTGCCCCATGTGCTCCCATTCTTGACCGGGATTCCATGTGTGCTATACCAGCAGGATAATGCCCGCCCGGACACGGCTCGGGTTGCTCAAGACTGCCTATGCCATGTCCAGACACTTTCATGGCCTTCCCGCTCCCCGGACATGTCCCCTATCAATCATGTGTGGGACCAGTTGAAACGCCGGCTGCAGCCGTGCCGAACTATCCGGGATTTGTAGCACACCGTCCAACACGTGTGGGCCAGCCTGCCGCAGGACAACATCAGGCGTCTGTTCGCATCCTTGCCGGACCTTATTGCAGCGTGTATTGTCGCATGGGGATGTGTGACGCGCAACTAAATACGACCGGACTGCGTGCCATAAATCTATCTGTAATTGTTCTGCAGCTCTGTTTTTGCTATCATGTGTACCATTCATCTGTAGCATTAAGTCCATAAAATTTCAGTTCAATCAGATGCTTCCTTCTGGTGCGCAAATTTAATTGTCTGTGAGTGTACAGATACATGTATTTCTTGTACCGTATATGATATAGGGTAAAAGAAAAACTGTCGTCCAAGAAACAGACGTCACTATCCCTCCAGTAACAGCGCCGTCTTCCCGTCTCTTCTTCTACACCTGGCTCGTGATGAAATTTCTTCGTTGCAGTTAGCGTATTCATATTCCCTTTTCGGATTCTTTTTTTTTTTATCTTGGACAAATATAGAAATTTATTTTGTTCGCTGTTCCTCCTCTACATAACTATTTTGCTTATCTTAATTTTGTTCATTACCTTGGAAACAAGGTACCAAACGTTTTTTATTATCGCCCTCTAAATATCGTTACTATACATGCACTGTAAACTTTTTCCGAAAATCACGTGTCATTTTCCGTGATTGCTTTCGTAAAGTAACGAAGCATATACCTGGTACTACTTTTTCCGTGAAATGACGGGAAAATACCCAAATTTCACCGAGTTTTCGTATGCCAGGAAAATTCTCAATTTCCCAAAAACCTGTCTGTTTCTAAGAGGTGTTAACGGAAAATTCTTAATTTTGCTCAATCCCTTCCATAATTCCTTTTGTATATTAAAGGGAAAATTATGCTGCTCTCACTTTTTCCGTATCCATGACGGAAAATATCCGGTAATAGGAGCGATTCGCAAGAACCCCTGATGCTGGATTAACTATTAAATTTCAACTATAGACGAAATCCGTCGGAATAGACGGTCAATTTTTTTGAAAAGGAACTCATATGAAACAACAAATATTAACTTCATTTGATTGACAAATTCATTAAACCACTGCAATAGTCCAGGTTCGTCTTTTTTTTTTTACTGAAGGTTTAATGACCACCGTGAGCAACTCAATGGGCTATAAGCAGTCGCCCGTCCCTAATTTATGGTCACTGGTTCCAGGGAAGGAAGAGAGCCGCTCTCATCCGTAAAGAGAACTCGACCCTATTGCTGATGTGTCCAGTTCTCGTGTTCCTGGCACCACAGAAACCTCCGTCTCCGATGAGCAGGCGTTAAAGGCGCGCCCCGTACTGGTCGTCTTGCAAATAGACCACCTTTGTGCAGCCTCCTGGCCACGGTAAAACGCGATAACGGACGTCCAGTTGTCTGTTGCATGTGCCTTGCAATTTCTCCCGCTGTCTGCCGTCTGTCTCGTCTCGCCTGTAGGACAATATACCGGTCGTCCGCCGCCGTGGTTGCTCGTGGACGACCACGGCTAAACTCTCGGACAGCTGTTCCTGTCGTTTGAAATGCTCTCCAAGCTCGTGAAGCGATGCTGTGAGCGATCCCGAACTCCTCGGCCACACTAGTCACAATTCGACCATCTTCCAACTTCCTAACGACGCGACCTCGGGTAAAGTCATCCAGATGTCGTCTACTGGATTGCCTGTTTGCCATATCACACGGTGGCAGAAACTCGATGTCGTTCAAACAGATGTACACCGTGCAACAGCTTTTACCGAATTGCTGAGCGCACATCGTTCGTGTGCTTTATACCCTTTCGACACTCCCCCCCCTACGTCATGCTGCATATATGCGCATGCCCGGAACCTAGTTTATCTCCTGAGTGGTCTTTCGGTCCGTTCTGCCTGCTCGTTCCGCTGTTATGCTAATTTCTCCTCTTCGTCCTTAATTTTTGCACACCAGTGTAGTTACTTATGACAACAAAAATAGAATTGGAGCTGTCACGTATTGAATTTTCGTTTCAGATCTTCCACATTACCTCGTAGTGGTATAGCTTCATTACTCGGATTTTACTTCACATCCCAGAGGTGCTATTCATGTGACTAACGGCTCAGAAAACTTGACGGGAGTAACGAACCCTCATCCCAAGTTTCGCTAGCGCATAATTATTCCCTTATGCAGCCTTAACTACTGAGAGCGAACAGGACGACCGATGTATTTTTGATTTGAGTTTTATGGAGTTGGTCGCACGGATGAAAATTGATTTCGGCTGCTATAAACTAAAGTACCAAAAGTTATGGGATAGCAGTATGCAAATTTTTAACTGGCGCTGCCGTCGTACAAAGGCTTCGACGCACGCTGCGATTTTTATGAGTTGCAAGGTGTAATATCGTGAGTCGGGTTGAACAACCGCCAGTAGGATTATGGCAAGTCGACGTGAATTATCGGAGTTTGAACGAAGCGTGGTAGTGGGAGCCAGACCAATGGGACATTCAATTTCCGAAGTTGTTTGAATATTCACCTTTCCTCGATCCACGGTGTCACGTGAGTACCGAGAATGCCTCGTGGAAAGCATTACCACCCACCGTGGACAGCGCAATGGCCGACCACGGGGACTTAACGATCGTGAACAGCAGCGTCAGACCAGGATTGTCCATGCTAACAGACAAGCGACACTGGCTCAAATAATATCCACATTCAATGCAGGATATACTAGAGACATATCCATTAGGTCAGTTCAGCGTAATTCATCGTCCATTGGGTATGGAAGCAGAAGACCAAACAGAATGGGCTTTGTTAACACCCCAACATCGGACACCTGGGCTCTTGTACAAATGCTAAATGGACCCTAGAAGAGCAGCAACATGTGGCTTGGTCCGATGAGTCACGCTTCCAGTTGTTACGAGCTGATGGTAGGGTTCGAGTGTGGCGCAGACCCAATGAAGCCATGGATGCAAGCTGTCAAAAAGGCACTGTGTCAGCTGGTGGTGGTTCCATACGAAAGTGTCTTTACGAAGCACGGTTTGGGTCTCCGGCTCCTCGTAAACATGTCATTAACTGGTAATCGCTTTGTTGCTTTGCTGAGTGACCATTTGCAGTCCTTCATGGACTTCATGTAGCCCAACAACGATGGGATTTTCCAGGATGGCAATGCACCATATCATCGGGCCCAAGTTGTCCAAAATTGGTTCTAGGAGCATTCTAGACAGTTGCCACGGATGGTGTGGCCACTACGTTCGCCCGACATGAACCCCATGGAGCACTTATGGGAAGTGGTGGAAAGTTTCATTCGCACTCAAGATCCTGTATCTACAAATACCAGGTAACTGTGAGTGGCTTTTCAGACGGAATGGCTCAACATCTCTCCAGAAGATAAACGTACGTAAACGCACTTTTTTGAAGTTATTTCAAATACAACTGAACCTCGTTCAACTCTCATATTTTTTTCATAGTGCTAAACTGCTTTGAAGTTGTTTCAAATGCAGTTGAACCTCGTTGAACTGTGATATTTCGTTCATTGGGCTAAACTGCTTCGAAATTATTTCAAATACAGCTGAAACTCCTTGAATTGTTATATGTATTTTGTTCATCGACCTAAGCTACTTTCAAGTTGTTTCAAATCCAGTTGAACCACCTCGTTGAACTGTGATATTTCGTTCATTGCGCTAAACTGCTTCGAAATTATTTCAAATGCAGCTGAAACTCGTTGAATTGTTATATGTATTTTGTTCATCGACCTAAGCTACTTTCAAGTTATTTCAAATGCAGTTGAACCTCGTTGAACTGTCATTTTTTGTTCATCGGGCTAAAGTGCTTCGAAGTTATTTCAAATGCAGTTGAACATCGTTGAAATGTCATATATTGATCATCCGGCTAAACTGCTTTGAAGTTACTCCAAATGCAGCTGAACCTCGTTGAGCTGCCGCATTTTGTAGCGGGCTAAACTGCGTCAAAGATACTTCAAATGCAGTTCAACCTCGTTAGATTTTGTTAATCGAACTAAACTGCTTTGAAGTTATTTCAAATGCAGCTGAACCTCGTTGAATCGTCAGATTTTGTTCATCGAGCTAAACTGGCGGTAAGCGAGGGTAGCTGTTGAAAGTGGTTTACATAAAAAAGCGGTAAAATTTACTGAATAACAATATAAGGATAAAATAAAACAAACATATGTTATGTATCGGATCCCTAACTCTGAGAACGTAGGGATTGAAAGGCTATTTTTTAAGTAAAGCGTACGATGAAATTCCGTAAAGCAACGTGGATTTTTACATTTTCCTGTAACATCAACACTTCCTTTATCAGAACCATCGGCGTTTACCAAATGAATTGTTATTATATCTTAAATTGTTTTGCAATCTTTCATTTTTGTTGAATATCGATTTATTGGGTATCATTCTATAAAACGAACCAAATTCTTAGGTGTTACATACGTCTTTTTATTCATATCCAAATACAATTCTAACATTTTTCTTCTTGCCTCATCTACTACAAGTTCAACGGTTTCGGCTGTTTCACCATTTCGTATTCTCAATGATAATCGGTGCCGATGTTTGAACCTTTCAGGTCAACCATTACGGAAGCTGAACTCTTGAATTTGGTATTGTTTCCCAAATTGTCTCTCTCTTCTTCAAAAATAACTTCATCGGTAATGATTCCATACTTGGCATTTACCTGGCCAATCCATTGAATAAGATCTATCTCTAAATTTCGTTTTTCTCACTTTAAAAGTTTTTAACTGAGTGCAGTTGTTTTACAGATCCCATAAATTTATGCTTATCGTTCAATACGTCTCCACCTGTTCTGCTAATTGACTTGTAAAAATGCTTAGGAAAATAATTTCTCCACGCCTGACGACAGATCTACGGTTACGGTCTTTGAACTCGCTTATCAAAAGTTCATCATGAACATCATAACTTATGATGTTTTTCCCATTTCAGGATGCTTTAAAATAAACAAAAGTTGATGAATGAAAACAGTCTACCCAAGAGTGTTACTCGAAACTGCAAGTTAGCGTGCGTTTTTTTATGGGAAAAACATTTGAACCTAACTGAAATCCAACGTGAAGTGTCGGCTGTTTATGGAGAAGAGTCTCGCCATGCAATTCGAAAATGGTGTAAGCAGTTCAAAGAAGGACGTACGGATCTGACAGATGAACCAGACGGAGGCAGACCTTCGACGACCATTGATCACATTTCGCGCGTCGAAGAGTTGATTAGGGATAACCGCCGCATTAAAATTGATGAAACTGTCGAAGATTTGGGTGTGTTATATGGTAGTGTACACGCTATTATTCAAGAACACCTCCTTTTCAGAAAAGTGCGCGCAAAATAGGTTCCACGGTATTTAACGGAACAGCACAGATATCAACGATTTGCGTCCAGTCTTGCGTTCCTGCAACGTTATTCTGAAGAAGGCACCAGATTTTTTGCAGCGCATCGTCACAGGCGATGAGACATGGCTGCATCGTTTCGCACCAGAAAGCAAATCGACATCCTTGGTGTGGAAACACCTCAGTTCATCAACTGCAAAAAAATTTAAAGTCGTGCTGTTTGCCGGAAGAGTGATGGCAACGGTCTTTTTTGACTGCAAGGGGAGGGTGTACGTAGAGTTTATGGCAAAAAGGAGTACGATAAAGACTGCAGTGTTCTGCGAGACATTGACGAAGTTAAAGAAAGCAATTAAAGATCGAAGACGAGGAAAAATTGCCAAAAGGAATCATTTTGTTGTATGACAACGCAACCCCACACAAAGCTGCCGGCACGCAGGAGATTCTTCGCAATTTCAAGTGGGAAGTATAGCCGCTTTCCCCATACAGTCCTGATTTAGCCCTCTACGGTTATCACTTGTTCCCAAGAATGAAAAAGAACCTTGGAAGCAAGCAAGCATTTCGCAAATGATGATGAAGTCGAAGAAGCTGTAAAAACACGTCTCCTTGAAGTTGGAGCGAAATTTTGCTTTATCGGTATTGGAAACCTCGTTTCTCGTTCCGACAAGTGTTTACTGGCACTTGGAGATTACGTGGAATAATAACGGAAAGCTGTATCTTCCAGAAATAATATAATACTTTTTTGGTTTGTCATTGTTTAACAAAAATTATGCGAAACATGTGAAACTTGTTTTCTGATTCACCTACGTACACTGCTGATTATTTCTCACTGTAGAGCCGGTTTTCAAAAAAATAGCAACTTTTGTTGTCTTGCCAAATTACTTTCCATCATCTAAGCAGGTATTTCATAATGCTAGAAATGGAAGGCGTTATTGAGTGACCTTCTATCTTTTGTCAACACATTTAGAATAGTGCAACATATGGACGCCTGAGATATCGTACGCAGCAAATTTTGATATCTCAAAGATTTCTGATAATATTTGGAATTTCACTTTTCCAAAGTAAACTTTTTCATAAGACGTCAATTGTTTTCTGAGTCACTGATTTTTAAGGTTGTTTCTCAACGCAACACAGTATTTGTACTCCTGCCATTAACACGGTCATGCCTCAAGAATGATTGTTGCCTCTTGCACAGCAACGATTTTCCTTTTGCTTCCATTTTCTTATTCGCAGTCATGTTGTCATCCCTTAATGCCCTCAGCATGCATTAGTGGTAGGAAACTGCTTACCGAGTGCCCTTCTTGCTAAAGACTGAGTAGTGTGGGTAAGCAGTGGAAAATGAGCTTTATTCACTCAGTGGTCACTTTATTATGACCACCTGACAGTTTTAAGCAAATGAGCTATGGCTGTACGCTGTTGCCACCAGAGGGAGAGGCTAGAATAAAAAGGGAAAGCGTAGTGCTTGCGACAGTAGTAGAAGTGATTTTTGGGTGATGAGATGGGTAAAAAATACGATTTGACGGACTTTCAACGTGGGATAATTGTAGGAGCTCGGAGCCATGGAGCGAGTATCACCAAAACCGCCGCATTCGTGAAATGTTCCAAAGCAGCTCTTGTTAAAGTGTTTAAAGACTGGACTGTCAGCTAAAAAACGGTGTCTCTACTTACAACGTGTGGTCGTCATCGACTAATGACTGCTCAGTCGGAACGGAGAGTGTCCAGACTGGTAACAGACAACAGAAGGGCCGATGAATCGCGTTTTCGGTTGCACCATGTCGATGGCCGAGTGAGAATTTGGCGGAAACAGCACGAAAGCATGGACCCCAAATGCATTGCTACAACCCTTCAAGCTGGTGGAGGCAACGTTATGGTTTGAGGAATGTTTTCCTGGCATGCTTTGGGCCCTTTAATTCATGTTGATCAACGTCTGACTGGCACATTGTATCTAAACATCGTTGCGGGCCAAGTGCATCCTGTCATGTGGATGGTTTATCCCAATGGTGATGGCTACTTTCAACAAGATAATGCGTCCTGTCAGGGTGCTCGTATTGTACATGATTGGTTTCACGAATATGCCGGTGAGTTTACTTCGCTTAGGTAGCCCCCACAATCTCCAGATCTCAACCCCATTGAGAATTTGTGGGATGAAGTTGAACGAGCCATCAGACAGCTGGATCCACAACCCTGAAAATCTCACACTCCTGGAAAATGCTATTCATCAAGCATGGTCCCCGATTCCACAATCCACCTATCAATATCTCGTGGAGTCCATGCCACGAAGAATCGACGCAGTAGGCCAATCAGTGTATACGTATGTTGTAGTATGCTCTGCGTGAGCGTTTGTGAAGGTGAAGCTACAGAATACATTGCTTGATGAGAAGTGAGCAGTGTGCTCAATATAAGCAGTAAAATGGACGCTGTGTCAGGGCCGGATTAAGTGTGGAGTTCTATAGGGGCGATAGCCTTGGGGTCCACTATGACCAAGGGCACAGGAGGCATGCCTGGTTAAATAATAGATTGATAGGCAGAGAGAGAGAGAGAGAGAGAGAGGTTTATCCAATAGTTTTACTTTTGTCTCGTATGATTTCCACTTAGTCAGAAACAGAGGCTTTAAGACGAACAGATTTCAAGACAATGACTCACCAAAGGTAAAAGTTTCGTATCGCTGTATACAACGGGGTCTGCGAGACAGTTTCAGCTTTTTCACTACCATCCACCCACACCTCCCAATCTGCATTTGGAACCGTTAATGGTCGAATCCCCCCCCCCTCCCTTCTGGTGGCTTCACATTGCATAACAAAAAGACGCACTAAAAAAGTATACGATGATAAGTCATTAGAAAATCCAAGACAAAATCTAGCAATCTTAAGCTTTTAACTTTTGACTAAGAACAATGAAAGATGCAGTGACTTATTATGAACACTCTCTAGAAAATTTAATAGTTACAATTTCGTGCTTTAACGGACTTCTTAATAATTCCCTGTGATAAGTTTTTTGGTGGCTCACTCAGATGTCTTATCCTTGGGGCCCACTCAAATGTCTTAGCCTAGGGGCCCACTAAATCCGGCCATGCGCTGTATTCGTTGTGTGCTCTGTGTTAGCAGTAAGAAGTATTCTGTGTCTGTATAGTGTGCTCTGAGGAACAATACAAGTGTCTGAATAGTGAACATTGGGAAATGAGTGGTTAATGCTAATGGTGTTTGTACAGTGACGATAGTGTAACCATTGAGAAGAGTGAGCAGTGGGGAAATTGTTGCTAATGAGCAGTGAGAAGAGTGAAGTTACTGTGCAGTAAGGTTCGTTTGTGGTTGTAGCATAATACTGAGAGTATTATTATTTTGGAACTTTTGAGTACTGTTGTTCTTTGGTGGTTCATAGAGTCTGAGTTCTTAGAGAGTGTCAGTGTGTGACGATAACAAAACAGGGAATAAGAAATAAAGTGGAAGGAAAAGCATTGCTGTGCAAGAGACAGCAACCCTGTAATTAAAAGGATTGGAAAATAGAAACAACCCTTTGTTTTGTTCCTATTTTCCAATCATTGCTACTTTTAATTACCACAGGCAAGAAATGTTACTCGTACCGAGCTCTTATTGTATCCAGCAGCGCATCCTTCTCTAGCTGCCAGTGTTTTGTCTGTAACCAAGAAGATGGAGGATCGTCGAGTCCAGACCTCCCCTTGATGCTTGAGTTTTATTGCACATGTCTGAAAACATATAGCACTTTCAAAAATATGTATGTAGATACAGGGTGTGCTGCTTAGACTATATAATAAAAGGAAGTATCATGAATTCTGAACTTTATTAGCGACACGTATAGTTCCAGATTCACAAACTGAGAATTTGTTTTCACATGCCTTCTAAATTTCAACATGAGTTCCACTGGTGACACAGCAAACGTCTAACCGGTAGTTTAGCTTATCCCAAGTGTTGAGAAGCATTTGTGGTGTCACTGCAGAGCAAATTCTGTAGCGTAAATCTTGCAGATTA
This sequence comes from Macrothele yani, assembly GCA_039090855.1. NCBI lineage: Eukaryota > Metazoa > Arthropoda > Arachnida > Araneae > Macrothelidae > Macrothele > Macrothele yani. Next base: position 38,204,617 of record CM076989.1, read on the forward strand.
CACATCGGTGTAGCATACACCTGATCCTTAACAATCCCCAGCGGGAAAAAGTCAGGTGGAGTTAGGTCTGGTAATCTGGGGTAGTGGGGCATATAGTGAATGTTTATCCCTTCCCAATAATTGTAGCAAAGTGGTTGTCCAAGAATGTTTGGACATCATTCGCGCGGCGGATAGCTCCATCTAGTTATAAAAATGTTCCTTCAGACAGTTGAGGCACAGACTATTCCTGTAATATGTCCATGTATGTTAGTGCAGTTACCGTGGCCCTTTCGGAAAAATTTAAGGAACCGATGAATTTGTACGTCATGATCTTACATTGATCATTGTATTATGGAGAATACCGTTCGTGTTCATGAACAGCGTACACATTTTTGGGCACCCAGATGCGGCAGTTATGTCTGTTTACTTTTCCAGACACGTAGAATATTGACTCGCCTAAAAAGCATACCCGGTTTAGGAATGTATTGTCGGCATCAATTTTGGCCAACATTGTCTCCGCAAAGTTTTTCCGTGTCTTCCTGTCATGCGGCTTAACTTGTTGATGCAGTTGAAACCTTGTACGCATGTAAACACAACCTCTTATGGAGTACCAGATGCAATATTGTTTGTGGGATGTCTAAATGTACACTAGCCTCTTAGATGGATTTCCTCGGGCTTTCCTGAAAAGAATTTCTAATAAGTTCAACGTTTTCCTCAGACACCGTGCGGTTAAAATGTTTACCAGTCATCAGTAGCAATCTCCTTTTCTCTGAGTCGCTTGTCCCATTGCATAATGGGCACGTAAGACGGAACGCCTGCCTTCATTCCAAGGTTGTACTCACGGCGAAAACAGCACTGTAGGAGTTTCCCGGACCTCAATTCCGCAATCGATAGCACACAAAACACCCACAAACACCTGTGGAGTCCACGAAGCATCTGCGCATGCTCTGTGCGCCCAAATTCGCCTGGTTTGTTTTGCAGATGCTCATTACAATGACTCCCACTTTCTGGCATTCCAATTAGTATTTTGTATGTCACGAATTTTTTTATATGTTTAAGCGGAACACCCGATAATTGTTTTCCTAGCAATGTCTTTTTTTTCATTTAATAAAAAATGTTGCTTAAACAGAGCACAGTGGATGAGTTCGACAATGGCGTTTTACTGGTTTAACCTCCTCCATAGGTGAGGTTAAACCAGTAAAAACAACAGTACCTGTTGCATATGAATCTCGGACCTAAGATACGCCACTAATGTGTCGCATGTGTGCACGACGACTACATCAAAACTGGCAGCCGCCGAGAAGTGCATACGAAGGTTTCTTTAAAGACCGTTTGAGGTATGCGATCGCTCGACTGGACTATTGCAGCAGATTCCCGCATGGTGTACCTTTGTTAATGGCATGCATCGGACTACGAGGTTGCAGTGTGAAGAAGAACACCGCCACTATACCGTAGAAGACTGGAAACGGGAAGCTTGGCTAGAAGAATCGAGGTTCCAACTACAATACGTCAAAGGGAGAGTGCGTATACGGCGTGGAAGACATGTGGCCATGGACTCCTACTGTCAAGTTACAAGCCTGTATAGAAATTGTGTTCTGGGCTGTATTTATATGGGGTCTCTTTGGGCCCCCTTGTACCTTTTGAGACCACCATCACCGCACAACAAAATTTGTGCATTATTTTATTGTGCATCCGGAAAAAACAAAATTTTATGGAACATCTTTCTCACGTTTCAAGCTTTTCAACGGTATTCAAATCGGATAAATAAGTGCAAAGGTATGATGCCCACAGACGGACTGACGGACAAAATGATATTATAAACATGTATTTCTATTATTATTTTATAGAAGACGTGCTACAGGATGTGCACAATTTTGATGTACAGAGTTGTTGTTGAGATTATGCGTAAATAAAAATGAATAAAAATACTGCGGTGTTTTCTCTTTGCTTTAAGATATTGCTAAAGTTGTCAAATAGCCTCTTTCTTATAACAGTGAGAAAATAAAGAACACGCTGTGATCTTGTAGATACTAAAATCTATTATTCCGAAGTGCAGCTAGCAAGTAATCGTGTAGAAATTAATAACTCTAAAGATTTTTAATAACTATAAAATTTTGGAATTTCATGAAAAGCTTTATTTAGAAAGCTACAGCATGCTGTATTAAAGAATAAAAGGATTCATATGGAAGAAATGTTTTACATCGCGAAGTGTTTAACATGAAAAAAATGGCTAACTTTTATTGTCTAGATAACAGAACTGTTTTTGAAGTAGCGCAAACTTGCTACCATGAAATGAATAGATAAATTAAAACACACAGTATTAAAATGCAAAGCTTTTTCAAGAATTTTACAGACAGGATAATTAAATGCTATCCTACACCATTTAATTGTATCTTCTGTTTACTTATGTTCCGCATGTTATAATGAATTAGCTTTATTTTGCTTCCGCTAAGCTAATTAATATGAATGATGCTCTTCCTACCAGCTAGCTAATGATATACTTGTACTAAGCTTCAAAATAGTGAACTCAAAATGGTTGTTACTAGTTAATTACGAACGAGAATAAAGTCTTAACGCTGGTTATTTATGGTAAGAAAACTAATGTTATAAACCTAACAGCCAGACAGAGGTCTGACAAAAACTATGAATTGAGAAAGACTAACTTACGGTAACTTCTTTATTATAAGACTCTTGGTCAACTAAAGCACACACACAACTTGTTTTACAATAATGAAGAATCTCTCCTCGTATTATAAACGCTCTCCGTAAACAACAACGCTCTCTCATAACAACAACAAAAGCTCTCCCTAAGTCTCGATGAACGCGCCTATATACTAGCTACCACCACGTCATGACTTACACTCATTGCCAGATCTCATTCAGCGGGTGAAATAATATTTCGTTCAGTAGGAAGATAATTTACATAGTAAAATAAAATAACCAGAGATAGTAAAATCAAAAGGAAAGTGAATATAGAGTATACGTTACAATGTGCTTAAGGTAGAGGTTTCATCGAGTTCTTTGCAGCACACTGGTAATTTCAGATAATTTTTAATTCATATTTTTTTGCACATGTACTGGGTGTTTCAAATTCGTGGAACAAACTTTCAGGATGTTTCGTAATTTGTGAACAAACTTTCAGGGGTGGTAGAACACACCGAAAATTTTTTTTTCGTCATGCAATGTGTGGTCTAAACGGCAGCGTGGAGGCGCTAGTGGGCGCGACCTGGCGAGCGTATAAACCGTCGGACGTCGCTCAAACCGTCATTCGCAACGTCGGTTTCGCGCGCAATGGATAAGTTTACGAACGCTTAGAGACCGACATGCATTGGATTTACGGAGCCGCCAACGGCAATGACAGAGCAGGTCAAAGACTGTACCGCTGCCCCTGTCCCGATAGGCGAGTGCCCGATCATCGCATCTTTGAGCGCTTGCACTGCCAGCTGTGTGAGACGAAATCCCTCCTAGCCGGCAGGCATCATGCAGGTCGTGCAAGGAGAGTCCAAACGCCAGAAATGACAGAGAACATTCTACGGATGGTGGACAACCGGCTGGACACAAGCACAAGAGCTGTAGGCCGTAGCGTAGGTGTGGCTCATACCACGGTTTGGCGAGTATTACGGGAGGAAGAACTCCACCCCTACCACTTGCAGAGATTACAAGCCTTGACAGCTGTGGATTATCCTCGTCGCCTCGAATTCGTCCGCTGGTACCTGCAGCAAAGTGTGGCGCAGACGGATTTTCCGGCACACGTGTCTTCACGGCCGAAGCGACCTTCACACGTGATGGCGTATTTAATATCCAAAATGAGCATGTGTGGGCGACCGTGTGTTACGGTTGGCGGTCGCTCGTTTGAGCAATTCTTGTAATTAGTCCTGAATAAAGCTTCTTTACCCGTCGTCTGTCTCGTTCCTGCGTTTGCACCTCGACACTTCCGTTTCGATCAAACATTGTATGACGAAAAATGTTTGTTTGTTCCATGAATTACTAAACACCCTACATATACGGTCGTATCAGAATAATATGATCACCTACCTAATAATGGGAATAACCATCCTTGGCCCGGATGACAGCGGCGAGACGGCGTGGCATGAACCCAATGAGGCATGGAATGTTCCACCGGAGGCACACGTCCCTGTTAGGACTGCAGCAGAGCACGAAGTTCCCGGGATGATGTTGTTGTGGGTCAGCACGTCGAGACTTTCGATCCAAATATTCCCACAATTGCTCTATGGAATTAAGGTGGCGATTTCGTCGGCCAAGGGAGAACGGAGACACCGCAGTCGTGTTCTTTGAACCAGTCACGCACTCCCTTAGTGACGTGACACTGAGCATTGTCCTGTTGGTAGACACCATAACCATCAGGGTAAATGTCCAACATGAAGGGATGCATGTGCTAAGCAAGAATGGACAGGTAATCATTGGCGTTCAGAGACCTATCCAGTGGTACCAGAAGTCCCAGATCATACCAGCAAAACATCCCCCAGACATGCGCAGTGCCACCGCCTGCCTGTACTTGACCGACAAGCGTGTCCGGGGGTTGGTTCTCGCGTGTCTGACGTCATATCCGCCACCACCCGTCACTTCTGTGAAGTAGAAACCTCGATTCGTCGGAGTAGGCAGTCTTTTCTCATTCTTCCACTGTCCAATGACGGTAGTACCATGAAAACTGGACGCAATGGACCTGGGTTAACATGAGCGCCTTGATGCAGTGTTGACTCTAGAGACCCACGCGTAACAGGGTTCGCTCTACTGCTATCGGGTACACGTACGTAGGTGCTCCAGTTTTCATCTGCTTCGTCAATTGTTGCACTGTTGCGCGACGATTGCCCTTTACCAGTCTACTGAGGCGACGTTCTCTTCCGGGATCGATGGCCTTTGGGGCTGCCCAGTTATGACGTAGTGAGGTACTCGGTGTTCCAGCGGTCCATTCTTGGTACACCCTTACTACAGCACCTTGCGAGCAGCCAACGAAGTCTGCTCTTTCTGAGATGCTTCCACCCTTGGAGCAATAGCCGACGATTATTCCTTTCTGAACGTCTGTTAAATCACTACCTCCTCCCGTTGTGCACACGTCACGCACTATGGTTCATCTGTCCTGGCCTGCCGCTTACATTTCCGTGTGGTCAATCTTGTCACGTGCACTCTGTGACGATCCTGGGCAGATACACTGTGATTCCGGGGATGGTCATATTATTCTGATACGACTGTGTAATGTGTGGAGCGAGCATAGTAAAGTGTGGGTACATAGTGCAACCTAGAGTGGCACCTTATATATTTGATAAAATCATGTACGAACACACTGAGTGATAATTCAATTTTGACAACCTACCTAATACTTCGTAGCTCCTCATTTCGTCCCCAGTACAGCAGCTGTCCGACGTGGCATCGGTACAATAAGATACCGGAAGCAGTTGGGAGGTATGGCCAACGAAGCTGTATGTAATGCGGCGTTCAATTCAGGTATGGCGGTGATTGGTATATCCAGTTGCCTGACATGCGGTTCAATAGTGCATTAGTGCTCTGTGGGATTGATATCGGGGGAGTTCGGAGGCCAGTTGATAGGTTGAAAGTCTAAACTGTGTTCCTCAAATCATGTATTGGACTTGTGGCTCGGCGCATTGTTATCTTGAAAGACACCGTTGCCATTCGGGAAACATTGATGGGTGTACAGAGGCAGCAAGAAATTCACGATAGGGGTCACCAGTCATACGTTGTTCACGTGTACCACGGGTCGTAGTTCCTGCAAAGTAAACATGCCCCACAGCATACAACCACCTCCACTGCCTTGAACTGTGGAGACCATGCGCAGATGGATCAAGTGCCTCATGTTGTTTGCGCCAAATACGTACACGACCATCCACGGAATGGAGTACAAATCTCCACTCGTCAGACCAACACACTTTTTTCAGTCATCCAACGTTTGATTTGCATGATCTTTACACCAGGCGAATCTTTTGCGCCAATGAACCTTTGTTAGAAGAAGACGTCGTCGTGGACATCTGCTGGGATAAGTCATACGTGCGAGCATGCGACACATGGCCATGGCAGATACTGTTCCCGGTTGACCTCTGTTGTATTGGGAAGTCAATTGTGGAAGCGTGCTGCGTCTGTTGGTCTTTGTCAGTCGTAGAACCTGGCGCTCACGTCTCACATCAACCTTTCGCTATCCCGCATAGTTTTCCCTCCGGATTGTTGTTTGACTATTTTCACTCTAGTCGTAATACAGTTCAACTGCGGTGGCACGCAAAGAACCTGCCGATTTAACCGCTTGATAAATCAAATAACCCGCTCTCCGACCTCTTATAATCTGTTGTTTCCCGAAGTCGATAAATCCTTCCATTTATACATCACGCTCCGAGGTTTGCTACATACTGATCCACCTTACACTGAAGATCAATTGAATGAGAGATACCTGTCTAGTAACGTGTAGCACCACCTTTCGCCCTGATGACGGCAGCGATTCGTCTCGGCATGGACTCGACAAGACACCAGAAGCGTTGGGAAGCCATACAGATCCACGACCCCTGAACAAGCTCCCACAGTTCACGAATATTTGATGGAGGTGGGTCAGAGCCTCGAACATCTCTTTTGGTGGCATCCCAGATGTGCTCGATGGGATTGAGGTCAGGTGACCTAGCTGGCTAAGGAAGCGGGGTCACGTCGGTGGAGTGTTCATCCAATCATTCGGTTACAATTCGGGAGCTGCACTATCTTGTTGCAGGATGAGGTCCCCAGTGGGATGTTGAAGACGCACAAACGAGAGCAAAGGGTCGTCCAGGATATCCCGGTAACGTTGACCTGTGAGGGACGATGTCACACGTACCAGGGTTCCCATTTTAGTCCAGGTAAACAGTTCCCAGAAGAGAATGCCACCGCCACCAGCTTGAGGAGTACCCTGCTGGCAAGAAGGATCCATCGCTTCATGTGGTTTACGCCGTACTTGTATCCTGCCATCCGCATGTACCAACGTGAATCTCGACTCATCAGTCCAGGCAACATTTTTCCACATGGGGATGTTCCCACGCCCATGCTAATCTTTGCACCCTGTGATGTGCGGTCTGCAGGGGTACCCTCGTGGGACGATGGCTTCTGTACCCCATAACGAGGAGATGGTTCTGGATGGTGTGGCTGCTTACACATTTTTGTGCACCAGCGTTAAATTGCCGAGTGATTTCTTGCACTGTGGCCCGTCTATCCGCTGTTACAATGCGAGCTAGCCGACGATGACCCCGCTCATCCACACGCTGTTGTCCACGGCAGTTGGCCCTTGCAGGTATGGTTTTACCTGATTCGATGTACTCACGGTGCACCCGTAACACAGCGGCTCGTGAAAATCCAAGTGCCTGCACGACTTCCGAGATGGAGTGACCCATTCGTAGGGCCCCGACAATTTGCTCACGATCAAATGCTCTTAGATGCTTCGTCTTACCCATACTGCGTCCGACTCTTACTGATTCCCGTCGCATCACGCCTTATATTGTCGGATCGCTGCATACGTCATGTCGTTTCCGTTTACAGGGCCGCCCACAGCGCCACATTTGCATAACGCCAGCTTTCTCTAATTCAATTGCTCTTCAGTGTATGTGCAGTATGTTTTGTCGTCTACTAATCGCACCCTCTCCGAAATCACGTGGTCAACGGGGAGCATCCGTTTGTGACAGGGGCGGTCATTATTCAGTGATCACGTGGTGTATACACACTTTGAGCCACATGTTATAGAGGTTCAGTTCCTTAAGACTACTGAAGGTGCTTCAGAAGCGTAGTGCTGTTATTCTTGGAAAACCAATAAAGACGATTTATGTGAGTAAATATAGACTATCATTTCAGGTCGTTAGGTCGCCTAATATTGGTCAATGTGTATTAAGGATTTTGTGCTAGCTATCCAGAGGATAACATTAAGAAGCTCCAATGTTACAAGAACCAGTGATTGTACGACAGGTAATGTTTAAGTGAACAAGATAATTAAAAAACCAACCAACCAACCAAGCAACCAAACAAACAAACATCATACAGTTTCTCACGAACTGTCGTTACATGGCTAACTGGGAGACTCTAAAGGTATGTTCTTATGGGTGTTTGCGTCTTTATCTGAGAGATTCCGTAAAAGAAAAGAGAGAGGGGAATGTCAATTATAAAGCATTCTGTTCCGTAAGGACAGTGTAGAGAAACACTAACGGGCTAGGGTAAAGAATAAGTAGATAACCACTTACGTTTTACAGCCCATGCTTTACTCGTTCTTCGTTGGCACATGATCACAGAACAACGATGGCGTTTTAAATGATATCACAGCATTGAACGCTTCTATTAAAATGCTCTTCTATCTACAAAGTTGTTATCTGAAAAATACATGCTATCAAAACGTTATCCGCCCTCTGCTTAACCGATCGCTATCACAAACTGCTCTGTTTTCAACATTATCTCAACTGCCCAGCACTTAGCAAATCGTTAACACGTTCACACACTTTTTCTACATTCAGTGATCACGTTATATTGATCTCTGACCTACTGCCAGTGATGCCAAATTTAGAAAACTCACCTGGAAAAACAATATGCCATTCAGTAAGAAAACGTTTAACGAGAAGGAACAAATTTACATAAGAACGCAGACTTTCAAAAGAAAGATTAAACGAAAGCTACAGGCGCTCATGTAGTTTTTATGAAGGATTATTTCCTCCATAAAACAACAGGACCTCTTACGTCGTTTGATTTTGGAATTCATTCCAATTGCTTTATGTATTTAGAGGAAAGGCCAAATCTGATCATTATATGTTTGAATTTATACGGTACCAACATTAAAAGAAAAGATGGATTGAAATTATGAATACGACATGGCGAAGTGGAAAAGGGTGCAACCATTTTTGATGCAGATTTTGCGTTTTTTGGTATCTTAAAAATTTTGCTTCTTACTATATTTTGAAATAAGAGATAAATTTTTTTACCAAATTTTGGCAATAAATTCAGAATACGCAATACATACATACATACATATCAGTAAGCTGTTCTCTGAGATTCAGAGGTTAGCTCCAAAAAGAAATACAAACTTCCAGATATTTTTACTTACTGTTGTCGTATCAAACTGCTCCATTTACAGCGATCTTGACATACAACTCGTGCTTCACTAATATCCATTACACGCCGTACACAAGGTCTTTTATACTACATACTCATAATCTTTTTCTCATGCAGACACTCCTGAATCTGATCCACCCATGTCTTCCTTGGCCTTTCTCTGCCTTTCCTTCCTGCCACTTGGGCTGAAATTTTTTTCTTAGTAAGCATTTCATCACTCATTCTTTCAACATGGCCAAACCACCGAAGCATATTGGTCTCCACCTTGCTAACAACATTTTGCTTCACATCACACAACTGCAATACATCTTCATTCCTCACACAATCAGATCGTGTCTTGCCACAAACCCCACGTAAGTAACGCATTTCTCCAGCACACAAACGACTCCTATGTTTCTTCTGCAGTACCCAGGTTTCACTGCCGTACATCAGAGTAGGAACAATTACTGTTTCATACACAGCCATGCGGGACTCTCTAGAGAACCCATCATTCCTGTAAAAACCTCCCAGAGCAGCTATGACTTTCAAAGAAGAATTCACTCGCCTACTGATTTCACCATCCAACTTGTTCTCTCTGTCAAACATGATTCCTAAATACACAAACTCACTCACCTGGTCAATCACAGTGCCATTTATACTTACATTACATTCAGTGCTACCCGTTCCTCTCTCAAACACCATAACTTTGGTTTTTCCCTTATTTATACTCAGTTTGAATTTCATGGAAACTTCGTGCATCGAGCAATACGCAATACAAGAAAATAAAATCTACAAGTCGGCGAGACTTCTTCGAATAGTGATGTTACCGCATCTGGAGGCTTCACGTAGCAGTGTGACCGTCTACAGAATTCGGTGAGATTTGATAGTTTCGTTCGGTGTTTCATCTCAGATTTACATTGAATAATATAATCATATATACGCTCTGGTCAGATGTTTAGTAGATATGTGATAACTTCCAAGTTCTTTCTGTTTGTTTGTTTGTTTAGGGTTACCAGGTATTGCCAGCCCATAATTTCAGGCCACTGTTGCACGGATTATTCCAGGATTTATTGTGTTGAGGGGTAAACATTTGACCTAGGGGGATAAAACCGTTCCCAAGGCTCAGTCGATTGAAATTGTAATTCAGTACCACTTTTCATTCCTATCACATTTTATGTGCATAAAAATGGATTTTCACGTATCGATTATTGAAATATGGCTTAATTAACTGATTATTTAAAAACAGAACCATTCATAATTTGAACGCAAGATAACAACTGCAATGCTTTTCATTACATGCATCTGATCTGTCTTTACCTCCTACATTAAAAGTTCTCAAGATTTCTAATATCGTCGTATTTTTTTATTTTTTTTTCTATTTATTTAATTTTGTTATATAGAAATATTTGAAATATAATTAAATAGTGACTTCGGGTATTCAACGCGCGAAAAGCATGAGCTAGAAATTCACTTTCAGATAAAAAAGGCGCTGAAAATATCCCTCGGGAAAACCATTTCTTCGTTGACCGTGGACCACCGACGAACAAAAGGACCCCCTGCTACATCCCTCGTCGTTGGAGGCCAAACACTTTCTCTGAGAAACCTCGCGAGTGAGAATTTGACCCTCAGCAATCAACAATCAACTTCTTACGTCACGAGCATCTTTCTTCAAGCGGCAGAGAGTGAAAAGAAAAAATACACAGTAGTCTTAAAAAGGGAGTCTTGCTTGGGACTTGGGGGAGAGAGAAACGTTTTTGCTCAAGCATGTAAGCAGGAAGGAAAGAGAACAGATTCTGGTGGGAAATACACAGCGAAAGCCATCCGAAAATACCCAACTGCCCGCTGGAAGTATATGCTATTTATTTTAACTGACTGATATTTCCTTTTTTCCCCCAATCAGAAGAATAAAGATTCGTGCCAGCGAAATCACCTCTCATTACATTCAATTTGTTTAAGTATTTATTTATTTACTTCCGTGCTCCAATGACATAGGAACCTGAAACAGCGATTCTTCTGACAATATGGCGTCTACTTCAGTAAACAACACGCGTGCCAACACAACAATTTATTTCAGCGTGGTTTACTTATACTGTAATTATTGACTTCTACTTGTAATTAAGAATTACTAAGAATAATACTCAACATTAAAAAGCACTTTAATATTGAATCTTATCCTTTAGGATTGCTTTCTTCTCCCATCTGAGTTTAATCGCTGGTTTCTTTCTTTGCGAAGTTATATTGGCCTCTTATAGTCAACTGAACTTCAGCGAGTTACTCTAACGTGACTGAGAATGTTGTAGCAGTTCCTCGACTCCAGCGTAATATTCCGTGCAGTCATATGCTGTTGAACTGTTATCATATGAAACTGTAACATCCCAAGCGTAATGTACATATAGTTATTACATCTTGCCGCTCTCCTAAAGATCAGATAAGATCATATGTAGAGGATTTTAGGAAGGGAGTGTCTGACCTCAGGTCTTCCAAATCTTTTGGCCCTTGGTTTCAACTCCTATATCTCTGAGGTAGCGTTCTAGTCCTGCAGTTCTTGTATCTTAAAATCATGGTTTCAGAAGTTCAGGTTGTTTGGAGAAGTTGCCGCAAGGTGAATGAAAATAAATATAGTAAATAATCGAATATGGTTACTTTAAGAAAATAACGAGAGGAAATTTGCTGAAAAATGTAGCGCTGCAGAACATAAATGTGAAGTATGGGCGAAAATGTAGGATGTGAATTAAATACCACTTCAAATGTTTAATTTAGAGCGCCTAACAAAGTAATGCTGGTGGTCACAGAAGCAGCAGTATTTGGCAAAAATGCTCACGCTGTTTGAAATTCGTTCTGTAAACCCAGATATTTCGATGGATCCGTGTAGAGAACTTCCATACCTTACTAAAGTTTGACTTAGCAATGTACCCATCACAATACCCTGCGGAAATCTCATGGTAATGCATCTACGTCCAGGTTTTGAGAATTCAGAAGATAATTCATATGTTCACCTTCATATTTTACTAAGGCCTCTTCTGGCCAACCGTCCCACTTCGACCAGGTTCCGTCCCGGTAGCGCAGTGGTCAATACGCTGGCTTCTAATAGTTCTTCACAGTGAGCTAGGGTTCGAATTCTGGATGTAGCATGGGTAGTGTGTTTGCCTTACGACACTGATTCCCTTCTTTTCCTGAAGCCAGTGACCCTAATTTAGAGCCACTGATTCCACGGAAGGCCCCTGCTTATATCCGTTAGAGTTGCTCAAGGTAGTCATTAAACTCCCAAATATAGAAAAAAGGTAACCGTGTGTAGCATTGGTAGTGCATACACCTATCCTATACGGCGCAAAGGGGAAAAATTGCGTCCGTATTTCACGTTTTTATAAATGAAACCTTTATGACGGTAACTTGGGGATACAGGAGTCATTGAAGTTTATTTCGTCATAGCTAACAGAATTTTGCAAGAAGCAAATATCATCATATGATGAAAGTCAAACTTAAAACCCCTTCTTTTAGGTTCTACCTGCGAATCTTCATAAAGGAAGACGTTTACTTACGCAATTCATTCTCTGATACACTGGCACTTAGTTTCGATGCCATGCTGATGAGGTGATCGTGAGTTCTGTCTACATGATTAACTGGTTAGTTCGTATGATGTCGCTTCATATATTCCGCAATGTAGCGCACGAGTACCGCAGGAGTTTGTTTGCGTGTTTCGAATGCAGGGTCTGTTAGAAAACAACTATAGCGTTGTGACGTACGACACACGTGAAAACATGTGTCAAGACGACAAATCTGCAGCGAGACGTTCTATTTGCATAGCTCAGTTGGGAGAGCGACTTACTCCGGAGCAAGGGAACACCGCTTCGATGTCCGTCGCGAACAAAATTGTGCTTTCACAGCGTCAGAAAGCTTCAGCAGTTGCAAGGCAAGGCGTTAATAATGTGTTTAACCGTTAGGCTGACTAGCCATTGATCAGTTATTTAATTGTGTTCTTACGGTTCTTACTTTTAAATTTGTTGTGCCTACCATGCGTGAATCTTAGAATAATTATTAGAATAATTATCCCCTGGAGCGAGCCCTAAGGTTGTAGCAAATCAACTGCCCTTGGACCACTGCGCCACTGGAAACTGAAGCCTACTAATTTGATTAATTCAAGATGTAATCTTTGAAGAGGATGGGACAACTAAATTCAAAGGCAGCCGTGTTTACCGAACTAGTATCGCGGCGCAGACAAACCAGTTTTCAGACTAAAAGAAAGAAATGCAAAGAACTTAACCTTCGTATAAGAAGAACAGAAGACCAAACAATAATCCTCACACAGTGGTCTAAAAGTCATAACACTATGTGATTAGTAGAAACCGGATTATATGCATTAAAAATCAGCCACCCTGGGGGCGCGGTGGTCTAAGAGATGGTTTCTGACCATTCGCCCGTGATGGGTCTGCGTTCGAATCCCATGAAGCATGGATGTTGTGATTGCCTTACGGCACTGGCTCTTTCCCTTCCCTGGAACCAGTGGTCCAAAATTAGGGACGGATGACTGCTTAGAGCCCATTGAGGTGCTTACGATGGTCGTTAAACCTTCAATCAAAGAAAAAAAAACCAGCAAAATATACACTTAAAATGTAAATTATGCATATACACAGTCGAGTCACATTATTGTGACCACCTCCTACTTTTGGCGTCAACAGCACGCAGCCAATCAAAGTAAGCACGTGTCGTGAGCTGGCTTGGAGGGTATATAAGGTGTGTTGTAGGCAATCTGAAAACATGTCACTCGTTCCTGTCATGGATAAAACGAGCAATTTATCAAATTTGCAGAAAGGGATGGTTATCGACTTGCGGGCCAACGGTGGCAGTATTTCTGAAACAGCGCAGTTTGTGAACTGTTCGCGTGCTGCTGTGATTAAAGTGTATCGTGATTGGAAAAATGTCACCACCGTAAATAATCGACGAGAAAACTGCGGAGCACCACGTGCCATTGATTTGAGAGGTGAACGTCGTCTTCGAACGTGCGTGAGGGTCAATTGACACGCTACAGTGGAGCAAATCACTGGCCAAATGAACCAGGGGACTACCGGAAGCGTGTCTAAAATGACAGTTCAGCGAACCCTGCTGCGTATGGGGCCCCGATGCAGACGGATGGTCACTGCACTTAAGATAACGAAGGTGCATGTGTACAAAAAGGCTTGTATTTGCACGGCAGTATCGGAATCGAACGTTCGTTGATTGGCAAAAGATTGCCTTCTCGGATGAGTCACGCTTTATGGTTCACCAAACGGATGGACGTTGGCGTATAAGGGGAGAAACATCGGAGAACGAACAATCTTCAACAACTGCTGCAAGAACAAAGCTGGTGGGGCCAACGTTGTCGTCTGGGGAATGTTTTCGTGGCATTCTTCAGGTCCACTCATACCTGTGGAAGGCACTATGTACCGAATTCATTATGAATCCATCCTTGAAGACCACGCACACCCATACATGCTGATTGTCTTTCCTAAGGCTGATGGGATCTTCCAGAACGACAATACGACGTGTCACATAGCTAGAAATGTCCAAGAGTGGTTGGTAGAGCACGATGAAGACTTCAAAGTACTTCCCTGGTCTCCTAAATCCCCAGACTTAAACCCAATTGCGCATCTGTGTTACCACCTCAAACGTGTTGTTCGCTCTATGAATCCTCCACCACGCACTCTCCAGCAGCTGTCAGATGCACTGCAGTCAGCATGGCACCACATACCTGTGAACCCCTTCTAGCATCTTATTGAGTCACTTCCAGCCAGTCTAGCTACTGTCCGCGCTGCACACGGCGGTTACTCTGGATATTAGCTGGTAGTCACAATAATATGAATCGACCGTTTATATACACCGAAGTGTCAAAACGTTTTGACCACCTGCCTAATGTGATGTTGGTCCACCATGTGCCACACGTTCACCTTTTATCCATCGAGATATGGACGCTGCAAGATTTCTAAAGGTGTCTTGTGGTATGTGGTAGCAACCCGTCGCCAGGAAATCATTTAACTCTCGTAAGTTATCTGGTTGAGCTGCGCCATATCGGATTTGCTGTTCCAACGGAAGCCACAGCTTCTCAATTGGATTGATGTCTGGGGAATTTGGAAGTCAGGGAATTCCTGGAAGTCTTCCTCATATCCCTGGAATTATTTTCGAAAAGTCCTGGCAGTGCTGCATGGCATACTATGCTGCTGAAAGAAGGCACTACTAGAAAGGAATACCGCAATTGTAAACCTATCTTCGGCGTAATACACTCATCATTCTTGGTATGCACCATCTCACTACTAAAATCTCATTTCAATCCAATGCCTCCTTCTTGGCGCCCGGATTTTTATGACAATGAGTGTATTACGCTGAGACAAGTAAACTATAGGCAATTCAGCCCAATTCTGATTGCTTTGAATAACCTTTCATAGATTTCCTTTCTCAATCAGAGCATAAAAATGTAAAACACCTCCATGTAACAAAACTTTCTTTTCTGGGACTGGTAGATGGAAAAAAGAATGTGGAGCACTCTCCTTGTTCGATAACTTTCTTGAGTAATGAATTCAAGATAGTAAGCGTGATGGTGAAAATCAATTCCATGCCTTAATTTCATGTTGTAGTTCATAAAAACTTAAAGAACATCCATTGTTCTTTAATTTCCTGCGATAAAGCTTTTTTCATTAAAATGTTTAAAAAACTGTTTTTCGCTTGTAGCAATTTGTTAAAATCACTGATTTTTTTTTTGTTTAACATTTTCACGAAAACCTGAATTTCAAAGAACTACCAAACTTGAAACGAATGGGCCATGATTATTTTGGTCAGGAAAATTTGGATTTTGAGAGCTTGTTGACCTTAAACTTTCATTTCCTTCGATTATTTTGCAATTTAGTGCGTAATGAAGTCACTGAAATTTGAGCAGGTGTTTTGAAGAAACATTAAGCCTAAATTACATTCTTTTCTCTTTTTTTCTTCATTTAGCATGCTGTTAAGTAAACTTTCTTATGAGTTCAAGGGAGGACTGGTGTTCAAAAATATTTGTTTTACTTTTATTAAGTAAGACAACCATTTTTGTTCGCGAAAAGTATTCTAAAATAATCTACAATGCAGTTTCAACGGACTCCTTCCTCACGGAAATTCGTAAAAACTCATTAAATTAACTGATATGTTAATTTCAGCTCTCAATGAGTGCTGAATATTCCAATTTTATAGGAAGAGAGTTTATTCTTGTAATGACTGAATCACGGGATCCACAAAAAACATTTTAAGTGGTTGAGTACGAAAGAAGTTAGTCTGAAGAAAAGTCTAGTTTGAAAAAGTTAAAGGAAAATTGATATTTTTGTCAGAATGAGATTATTTTCTAGAGTCACACTCGAACGGAAATGTGCGTGTGTGTGTGTGTGCTGCAGAGTTTGGTGAAAAGGGATAAAAGAGAACACGCTGTTTTATAGTAAGAAGAAAGCTACGAACTTCATGCAATACATTTGCTCCCAGACAACGGACGCAATGAATATATTCTGAAGCATGGAATATAAAAGACGGCTAATTTTGTTTTACTTTTACTTCAAAATCATGATACTTTAACATAAAATATATTTTTATCTATACAACACGCTAGGTATCTTCTTCACTAGGAAGTTTTGTATCATTAGGAAGAGGAAGATATCTACGGTGCTTTGAAATTCTGATAAACCTGGGAAACTAACTGACTTGAACAACATTGCGTTCGTGCATTTCGCTGCAAAAAGGAAGCAAATGCTAGTAATGGGGGAAAATACTTCTTCCATTTCCCTCTTAAATAAAAACGTTTTTCGAACATCCGTTAATGCATTAACTACACAGTTAGGTAAACTAAGGGTCAACATTAACGGCATCCAAGTAAAAACAGCAATTCTTCAATAGACGTTGATTTTTATTTCGCAATTCGATTGCTGATTGCTTTTGCATTTAGTTCCATTTAGAAAAAAATGAGGATCACACACTCACAAAAATTTACTTTTTCGCAATTGAAGCATTTGAGGGAACATGTTTCTCCTTTTTTACGCTTTCCAACCGTAGGTTCAAGAAGCATATATGCTCCAGCTTTGTCCGTCTGTCTGTATGTCTGTCCTCATGATAACTCGCGTAAAAATGGTTCGATTTCGATGAAATGTTAGTATGTGGTAGGGGATCACCTGGGGTCAAAGGTCAGGGCACAGGAGCGGGATGCATTTCACTGCCTTTATGCGTCATAACTTGCATAAAAATGGTTCGATTACGATGAAATTTTACTATGCGGTAGGGGACCACCTAGGAATGAATCCTGTCGAAAATGGGCGAAATGGGGTAAAAGGTCAAGGCATAGGAGAGGGATCCATTTCATCACCCTTATGTGTCATAAATTGCGCAAACATGGTTCGATTTCGATGAAAGTTTAGTATGTGGTGAGGGACCAGCTGGGGATAAACCCTATTGAAAATAGGAGAAATGGGGTGAAAGTTCAAGACATAGGAGCGTGATCCGTTCCATTACCCTTATGCGTCATAACTTGCGTAAACATGGTTCGATTTCGATGAAATTTTAGTATGTGGTGAGGGATCACCTGGGGACAAACCCTGTTGAAAATGGGCGAAATGGGGTCCAAGATCAGGACATAAGAGCGAGATTTATTCTACAGCCATTATCCTCATAACTTGAGTAATGATTTCTGGTATATTGGAAAGCGTATCATAATCAATGCATTTGCATAATTTTACTAACTTGTTTTTTGGGGTTTAGCACCGACAGAGAGTAATTATAGGTGCTGTGGGCCCGTCTCTGGTTTGGAGACACTGGTGTCTGAAAAGGAAGGGGGTGCCATTAGGACAGAGTGCCACCCATGCCTCATCCGGGACTCTGGCTCAGGCCCAATCGGACAAACGATCAATAGCCAGAGCTCGAACCACTGCACTACCCATGCCTCATCTCATCCGGGACTCAAGCCCGGAAACTATCGGACAAACGATCTGAAGTCAACGCATTGACCCACATCTACTACAGGACTCGTGCGCGTGCCCTATTGGTCGAAAGATCAGAAGCCAACGATTTGAACACCCATGCTTCTTCCGGGACTCGAACAGAAGCCAGCACTTAGTAACGGGGACAGAGTACCAGTGACGTGATTTCCGAACCATCTCTACAAGATGCAAGGTCTGGTGAACACGGTGGGTAGGTGCTGAAGCAACTCAATTCTGTAGTCTGTAAAGTGACCTTCGCAATCTGAGGGGTGTGACTCGGTGCATTGACTTGAAGGAAAAAGAAAGTGCGCAGTTCAGTTTGCCGCGTTTTCTTATTGGCTGCACGATGTTGGCATTGTGCGCACAAGCGATTGTGGATTTTTATTTCACAAAATACAACGGCCGTTCCATAAAAACTGAGAATAAAATCACACAAAATGAAGAAATATTGGTACAGCAAAATATATGTTATTCTTTCTCAAGCGTATCTTCCCTCGGATGATATGCAACCGTACCATCGTTCAGCCCACTTTTCAAAGCATGTGGCGAAGGCATTTTGTGGAAGCTGCTTTAACGACCCCTGCACAGCTTAAATTACATCAACATTTGTGTTGAATGTTGCGCCACGGAACTTCTCCTTCATTGTTGGAAGCAACCAGAAATCGCACGGGGCGAGGTCAAAACTGTAAGCACGCTGTGGCACGATTTCAATACTGCATTTCGTAAGAAACTGTTGAACACAAGCTGTCACGTGTGGGAGGGCGTTATGCTTAATTGATATGTGTCGTCGCAGACGCTTCAAGACAGAAATGCAATACTCAGCATTGACAGTAATTTCTGGCAAAACGGCATGCTGGTATACTACACCTTTACGATCAAAGAAAATTATCATTATCACCATCCCAGCTGATTTGGTTTGGCGGACTTTTTTCGGAGAACGCGAGCCTGTGTGTTTACCGGACAATCGTTGATCGTTGAGCGCTTCGTGAGGGTGTCGAAATAGTGGACCCATGTTTCATCAGCAGTTATTACTGTGTATAGAAAATTTGGATCCTTTGCAATAATTTTTTTCCACTCATGACACACCTGAGCTCTGGCTAACAATTGTTCTCTCGTCAGGTGATGAGGTACCCATCTGGAACACACACGATGCAGCAGTAATTTGTCGCGTAGAATGCGAAATGCCGACGTTTTTGAAATATTAGTTGACGCCGCTATGTCTTCACACGTCATTCGTCGATCTTCTTGCAGGATTGCCCAAACAGTGTTAGCAATACACTCCGTAACAACACTTTCAGGTCGACCAGGCCTAGGAGCGAGTTCTGCCAACAAATGCCTTTTTTTAAAATCATGGTGCCATCTAAAAACCATTGAATCACTCAAACATTTATATTTGAAAGCTTTTTTCATTAAATCAACTGTTTCTGGAGCTGTGTAACCCCAAAGGATAGCAAAATTCTACCACACAACGCATTTCACTCTTTAACTTTGAATCACTCACGAAATGAAGACGTACCTTAAACAACCAAGCAATAACAAAACCAGAATCATCTGTCACGGCTAATAACTGTTGCCATAGATACTTTCTTAATTCAATTAGTCGTCTGCGTGGTTATTTTACCCCTTCGCTCTGCTGCCAAATAAAAAAAAATAACTCTCACTTTTTATGGAGCGACCTTTGTAAATAAATAAAGATGCTTATGAAATCTGTACAACGCAATACAAAAATTCGTATAATGTCCTCAGTGACGAGCAAAAATTTGAAGTGTGGTGTATTTAGTTTTCGAAGTAATAAAAAAAAACTGGATTTTTTACTTCAGAACAAGAATTCCAATAAACTTTAGTTAGATTCCTGCATCTTCTTATATATATATATATATATATATATATATATATTTTTTTTCTTTTGAAATGCCAGGTTGTCGTACTGATCGAACCGAACCACAGAAATAGCATGTTTATTGAGCATGAGTGAATGTAGACAAAGATAAATTGCATTTGCTGCTACTTACTAACTGGAGCATGCCGTAATGACTGAAGAACTGGAAAGGAGAAAATCTAAAAATAGATGCATCTTAAAATGATTATAGGAGGACCGGCTGCTTCGTCTTCTGCGTTGCTCTCAGGCAGAATTCAAAATAAATTCTTGTTCGATAGATCTCTCGATGCATTAAATTCCCATTTGGCTTGGATATATAAAATTCTAAACGAAACTTCAAGCTCTCTTTATTTTCTAAGTGATACGATGCTTTCTGATGCTAATGCAGAGCAGATGAAAATGCAGGCATTCCAATTCAGAAGAAAAAAATATTCAGTTGGCTGAGATTATACCGAATTCATTTCAATAGCTTACGATTTTAAATTTCTTTTTTTTTCTAGTCTTTTTCAACTAACAAACGTGGAGCTCCAATGTACTACTTTTGCAATCACTATCGTCGTGAATAATTAATTGTTTTAGAGTGTAGGCTGTGCGCGGTAGCAGTGCTGTAAATGATGTTTTCCCCAGAACTTTAAGGATATTAAAAATCACCATCCTGCCTTTATAAGCGAGCTATTTTTCTTCCCTCTTTACAATTTTTAATAAGATGTCTACAAATTTCGTTCATAGAATTGTGGTGAAGATATTTACCATGTGGATTTTATTTATTTTCTTATTGTTGCGTGTTCTGAGCAAAAAAAAAAAAAAAAAAAAAAATGAGGGTAGTCCCTGTCCGGGACACACCGTAGGTTTTATTTACGTGAATACGTGTTTCACAGTAAGGGGTTTGAGGTAGAAGTCGGTTGATAAATGAAAGAGGAATGCAGTTAGACTTTAATTTTATTTGTTAAAGGGCGATGATATGAGAAGAAACAAATCTATGGCATACATTTCACATTTATGTTTCGTACAAAGGTTAAGTAGATACAAGTATTGCCTAAGGTAGTTGGTGGATACTTTATATAAGTCAAGCCGAAATTGTCTTTCATGAACTTGAGTAAGTTGGTGTTTTGTTGCATATCAATGTCAAAATCATCAGTGAGAATAATAGGCACTTGAGCATCCGGTACCATACTTGGTATGATTTTCTTGATGTTTTCAAAGCAATCGCATAGTATCCGGAACATGAAGACCTCTAGTGATGTTTGTGAAACGTTGGGATGAATGTAAACCGAATCAAGTATGAAGCGAGTTTGAACAAACGCTGTCACATCAACTAGACACGTGTCACCCACATAGTCATCTTCAATTCTCAATCTGTTGTTGACTGAGACATTTACGGGTTGGCAATCTGTTAGACTATTGATGTTTCTGCAAACAGCAACACACCCCCGCAGTTCGTTTTGTGGGCGAAGCAGTACATTTGGAAGTGGATGGTTTGTATTGGGCTATTGTCCTATTTGATTTCGCCTTCAATTCGAAACAGGGCAAATGTATGGGATGATAATCATCCATCCAAGTTTCACTCACGGCCAAGTAGCCCATTGGTTCACATGTAGTACCTGTAGAAGTGCTTGGTTGTGGCTCCACACGTTACGCCGCTTCGGCTTTCTTCTTCTGTCTATAAACCCTACATCGTTCTGCATTAGTCGTTTTTCGGCTTATTCGATTCCTTTTCAGTTTTTCTTTCTTCTGATATACGTTTGTAGTATTTTGAGTCGGAATTTAGTTTCAAAATATTTAGATATTTGCATTTTCTCACAAATATTTCTTCGTTTATCACATAAATTATAATGTACTTATTAAATGTTTATAAATTATTGTTTTTTTAGATAGATCTCATCCAGGCGAATCGTTTGAGATCAATATCATGATCCTACATCTACGCAATCTCGAGTTATGCTGATTTCAAGGCGCTTGACTCAGCGTATTCGACCCCAAAATGGCGGACGCCCTTCCCTCTGCCTGCGCAAGAGCATGACCTTGAAGTTGATATTTTTAGAATCATTGGTTATAACTATTTTTATGTCAGTTATTAGATTTCAGCTATTTGTTATAATTTAGAAATTATAAGCATTTGATTAATCGTAAGAAATTATGTCGGTTCAGATCTTTCTAATTCAGAGCTCTTGGACAATCTTCGACACATTTAGTTCTATGAATGATGCAAAACTTGAAATATCACAATATAGAATTTCATCGAAAAAGTAACAAAACATTTTAATGCAAAAACAAAAATGTTTGAAATTATTTTGGTAGTTATGGGCCAATTTGCTGAAATCCTAAAGCCAATGTAATAATTAATAAGTGAATAATTCCGAAAAGTGAATGGAAACAAGATCGGATTTCCAGCTGCGTATACACTGAAGTAATGAATTATTAAGAAAACCCAATAGCAATCAGACATGTGCCATCCTCATCATTGGTGTAGAAGAGCCTTAGGGCCCTTTAGCGGTGCTAAGGCCCTTTTGTAGTGGGCTTAGGCAGGGCCCGACTTAAGTCAGTCGAGGCCCTGTGCACGTACTATGTCTGGGGCCCACTCGATACAAATTTTCAGTCAACAGCTGAAAAGAATATTTCCTGGTAATTTTTTTTGCAAGCAGTTTTTATACACTGCCGGACAATTGCTAAGGACGGATGACAATAGCAACGATAGCAACCATAAAATGGAAGGCAGGAAAATGTGGAAATTAGCATAAGTGCGGGATACAGTAAGACGTGTTGTGCGTATGCAAATTTTGGATTGCCGAACTTGTTCGTGACGTCATAGCGCTGATAAGAGATATAAAGGATTTGACGCGTATTGACCGTTTTTGTTCAAACGCAAATCTGAAAGGGAAAGAATCAATTGACGAACTTACAATTTTCAGTATGTCTTCCCGAGATCACTTAGATGATTTTACGCGTGGCCGTATTATTGGCAAGATTGAAAAAGGGCGAAAAATAACAGATGTTGCCAGGGAGTTTGACGTCAGCCACAGTGTTGTTTCAAGGCTTTGGAAATCATTTCAGACAAATGGAGAGTGTAGCAAACGTCACGGGGGAGGTCGTGTTCGCAGTACGACACCTGCAGAAGATCGGTACATAGTGCTATCAACAAAAAGACACCGGCGCAGCACAGCTAGTGAGGTAACAAATCAGTTTATGGCTGCTACTGGCAAGCGGATCTCCCGAAAAACTGTCGCCAGACGTTTGCATGAAGGAGGACTATACGCCCGCCGTCCTGTTGTGTGCATCCCATTGTCCAGACGTCACCGTACCGCCCGTTTGCAATGGTGCCATCAACATCGCAATTGGACTGATAACGACTGGTCTGCTGTCCTCTTCTCAGATGAGAGTAGATACAGTCTATCGTCTGATTGTCGACGACAACTGATCTGGCGTGATAGTGGTACTGCATATTGTCCAGCAAACATACAGGAAAGGGACCGATATCCGACATGTAGTGTCATGGTATGGACTGGCATCATGATCAATGGCCGTACGTCTCTCTATGTGCTTCCAACTGGGACTATGACTGGATAACGATACATTAATGATGTTCTGCTACCTCATGTTTGCATGTTCCGTGGTGCTGTCGGTGATAGATTCATTTTCATGGACGACAACGCAACATGTCATCGAACAGTCGCTGTCCAGGAGTGTCTTGAGAGCGAGGATATTCAACGCCTCGTATGGCCAGCACGTTCTCCAGATCTGAATCCCATTGAAAATGTGTGGGATGCTTTGGGGAGGAGTCTTGCTGGTCGCCAATGCCTCCAATAAACAAGGACACCCTCATACGTGCACTGACAGAGGAATGGGATAAATTACCCCACCAGCTGCTTGATAATGTTGTGCAAAGCATGACACGACGTGTGGAATCTTGCATCGCCCTCCATGGTGGCCATATCCCGCATTGACATCTTACGCCGGAACGCCTGCGGACGGTAATTGCATTTTTTTCAGGTTTACGTATTCTGCACAAAATGGCCTGTTTGTCCCTTGAACACGTTCCAAAGCCTGCTGGATTCCAGAGCACAATAAATTGTCTTTCTTGTAATGTCCTGGCATTCTGACATTATTTTATTTTACTTGGTATCCAACCACACTTACTTTTTTATGCGCTATATAGCCGTTTATGATCCGTCCTTAGCAACTGTCCAGCAGTGTAGTAGTAAAGCATTAAAACATATCCCACATGCTAGTCAACTTTATAGCCAATGTGGCTTGTAATAGACGAGCAAGAGACCAATGCGGTACCAGAAAGATCTTGTGCTTTTAATGTTTTTATCGTATTTTAACATCATCTTTTGCATCAAAGTAATATTGCTTTTAAATCGTACAAAAAGGGCTTTTTTAGTATCTTAATTTGAATACTGCTTTTGCAACAATTCAGCTGCTTCCATCAAATCACTTAGGTCATTCTTTTAGACAAATACATATCTAGAGTCCAGTTCCTAATATGACTTCTTTCTGGTTTGCAACTGTGAAACAAGATTGTCACATATGACGTAAACCATTTGAGTGATGAAGGAATCTCGATTATTAAAAACACCATCTGGAGTTGATGAATCATCTAGAAGTCGACCCTTTGGTATTGATTTTCCTTCTTGAGGAATCATAATCCATTTCTCTCCTTAGCAACTGGTTGGATTCTTTTTCGAACAGTCCCAAATTCTTTTCTCACACAATTCAGGATGAAGTCAATAATTGACTCATATAATGATAGAACTAATGACAAATTGCCCATGGAAGTTTTCAGGGGCCGCCCCGGTGGCGCAGTGGTCTAAGCGATGGCCTCTGATCATTCGTCCGAACGGGGTCCGGGTTCGAATCCCGGTGAGGCATGGATGTTGTGTTTGTCTTACGGCACTGGCTCTCTCCCTTCCCTGGAGCCAGTGACCCTAAATTAGGGACGGGCGACTGCTTATAGCCCATTGAGTTGCTCACGGTGGTCGTTAAACCTCCAATCAAAAAAAAAAAAAAAGTTTGCAGGGAAGTGCTCACTTCGTTGATTCGGTGCAATATTGTCCCAGAAAATAATCGTTAACAAAGCACCGTCTTTTTTCATTAATTTGGCATGAAGGGATTTAAAAATATATTTGGTTTTTGGAGGTAGTTTGGAGGCTCCCCAAATTCTGAGGCCCTGTGCATGTGCAGAAATCAGGCCCTGGGCTTAGGTGCTGAGGCACTTTTTTCTCTGGGCTTAGGAGTGTTAAGGTACTTTTCGTGGTTAGTTGGGAAGAAAATCAGGGCAAAGAAATTTTTTTTAGATGAGCATGTAAAAAGAATGCTGATTTACAGGGATTGGTCAGAATAATGTGACCAACGCCACGCTCCAGAGACGTGACTTCTAATGCAGCTGCTTATGTCGCAATTCGCAAAGATATCCACAACTTCTTCGTTGTAATAGCTATGTTTACAATCTCAAGGTCATGCTTAAGTGCATTTAGTGTCTTGTTGCAGACTTTTTTACAGGCTGACTAGAAAATGCGCGACCTAAAAGAACTTAAAGCCAATTTTCGGTGGACGGCTAGTTGGTGCTTCCGTGACAACAGATGCTAGGGTAGTGGGGGTAATGAGCTACTGCGTCTAGCGTCATGGCAACATACCGTGTTTGTGGCAAAACCTCGTCTGCGAAACACAAGAGCGGCTGGAAAACCACCCTGACTGGTAGAGACAGGAGACCATTAAAAAGGATTGCTACCCGTAATAAGAACATCACGGCGCAAAAAATTAAACTGGAGCTCAATCTGTATCACCAGACATCAGTATCAACGAAAACAGTTCAAAGGGAACTGCATAAACAAGATATTAATGGCAGAGCTGCTATTGCAAAACCTCTGGTGGCCCGGTTGAATGCATAACTGTGACGTCAGTGGCAGGAACATACACCGTGGACTGCCGATGCTTGGAAGCGTGTAATGTGGTCGAATGAATCCACATTCCCACTATTATGCAGGAGGTGTTTACATGTGGAGAACCCCGTCAGAAGCGTACAATCCAAACTGTATGCTCACAACAGTGCAGCACGGTGGTGGTTCTGTTATGCTCTGGGCGGTCATATCATGGTTTTCAGAAGGTCCCCTGATCATCTTGAACGGATGGATGACTGAAAGGATGCATAGAACCATTTTGGCCAACCAAGTCCCTCTAATGGCTCAGGCATTATTTCCTGCACGGGATGTCATCTGTCAAGATAATAACTCCCCGATTCACACACCTCGGAATGTCCAATCATGGGTATGAAGAATATCAGAACGAACTTTCACACCTTCCTTGGCCTCCCCAATCACCATACTTAAACATCATCGAGCCATTGTAGTCTGTGTTGGAAAACAGAGTACGAGCCCGTTATCCTCCTCCTGCATCTCTCAAGCACCTGGAGTAGTTTCTGCAAGAAGAATGGTGTAACATCCCACTAACCACTATCCAGGATTTGTATGCGTCCGTTCCAAGGATGATTCAATCGGTTTTAAATGCCAAAGGTTGTCCCACACCCTATTCGGTAGGTAAAACCTTCTTTTCCTAGGAGTTGACATTATTCTGTCCAACCCGTGTATGTGAAATCATACTCGTACCTCAACAAAACGCTCATTTTGCAAGGACGAGACTAAATTGTCAGATCACGCAATAAGGTGTGATCCGATAGTTATAAGACAAAGCAACACAGAAAAGTTTAGTATGTATGTAGACACGACAACAAGTGGCCGCTACGACGCCGTAGGCTACTTTCCGTTCGTCTGGGGGGAGGGGGTGAGTTCGAGTCCTAGTCCAGGCATAGGTAGTGTGTTTGTCTTAAAGCACTGCTTTTATTTCTTCTCTGGAGTCAGTAACCCTAATTTAGGGTCACTGGCTTAGACATGATATTCTAATAACCCCGGCCCCTTCCAAAGTTGGCAAGTGTTTTATGGTTGAGAAGAGCGTTTCAGTTAAATTCGCCATAAGCTCCAACAAAAATAATGCCCCGAGACCATTCTGTGATTCTTAACGTGTAACGCAAAAGGAACCTCCGGAATCCGAGTGGTCAGAGTCACTGGCTTCTAGACAATCGATCGAAATGGGCTCGAGCGCCCGTAGAGGCATGGGAGGTGCTCCCTAGGTGATCGCGGTTGTCAATATACACTGAAAGGAACAAAAAGCAAAGCAAAAGATATCCGCCATTCCCACTACATAATCATAACAAGAGCGGCATATAAGTTACATGTACATTCAGTGTGACTCACAAATGCTATTCACACTGAATATCTGGAACCGTACTGCATGACAAAACAGTATTAAAAGGAAAATTTCATATCTGATTCCCACATAACTTTTACCTTTTATTTAAGTTCGCTCTAAAAAAGCAATTTTAACAAAAGTTGATAAAAATAATTAATATTTAATAAAATTGGGGCTGTGCCTCTAGGCTCGCTACGCTCGTTTCCAGAGTAGTGCTCGGGCCCTACAGCCCGATCTCCAAGTATATCACATGAAATAAAAACTGGAAAATTCTTATAAATTTCAATTTTTATTGCATGTCTAAGCAAATAAGGCTTTGTTATTCCGAAATTTCAGAGTTTTTTTTTTGCTGTAGTTAACTTTTAGAATGTCGGACGTTTGTCGTTTGAACTTATAGCACTTACTAAATTTACCACTAAAGAAAACAAAAGCGGTTCAAGAAGCATTTCCGTAAACCGTAAACCGTTATGCTGAACCGTTAAGGTGGACGTCAAGTAATTTTGCTTCCTATACTTCGAATGGAAAAACTTTTGTACACATTTCCTTCACAATTAGTGTGTTTCCAAGGATGAAAATTTGAACATCGATTAAAATAACTTCATATTATAACTTGGAATACTTAATATTTTCTAAAACATAACCATAATTTTAGAAAAATCAATAACTTTTCCTTTGTTGGTATTGGAACCAGAAAAAAGATGGCGCGACCTGTTCTTTGATGACGTCAGTAGACAAACAAATGTTGGATTGCATAATTATGGATTATGGTTATGTTTTAGAAAAATATTAAGTATTCCAAATTATAAAATGAAGCTATTTTAATCGATGTTCAAATTTTCATCCTTGGGAACGCATTAATTGTCCAGGAAAAAGATGGCGCGACCTGTACTTTGATCACGTCAGTAGACAAATAAATGTTGGATTGCATAATTATGGTTATGTTTTAGAAAATATTAAGTATTCCAAGTTATGAAATGAAGCTATTTTAATCGATGTTCAAATTTTCATCCTTGGGAACGCATTAATTGTGAAGAAAATGTGTACAGAAATTTTTCCATTGGAAGTATAGGAAGCAAAATTACTTGACGTCCACCTTAAACAACTGAGATAGCTTTACCAACAAAACATATGTATAAAAAATTCTCTGCGTCACCATTGCAACAGATCATGGGACCAGAACGTTCCTCTGTGGTTATCGTGAAGACAGACAAGCCGTTCGTTTCTTTCCTTTGCGTCTGTAAAAAAAATGTTTTTTTCCTGTGAATTTATCGTCTGCGTTAGTGGTTCGTGTTGACTGTGTTGTGTTTTCACCGTTTTGCCTCACTTGAAGTGAGTGTGTGTGCCTTCTGTTTCGTTATTTTGTGTTTCTTCTGTGTGACGCAGTTGCAGCACACAGTGTTGTGTTGTTCGGCTTAGCGGCCATGATGGCTGCTTCCCAAGTACAATTGCAAGTTCCGTCTGCTGATTTTATCTCCGCTGGATTTTCTTTGGCTACATCGACCGCTTGTGAGACAACTATGACCTCTTCAAATGTGGATTTGTCTACTTCTAATTGTGTTTCTGCTTCTAATGTGCTTCGTCCTAATGTTTCTGCATCGAATGTTCTTCGTCCTAATTTGCATATCCTGGATGCCGAGTCACGTTCTGCTGCCACGGCTGCTACTCCTCCACGCTCGTATGCTGCGACTGCTCGTCCAAACCAATCTCATGCACCTCTTTCAATGCAACCAGAATTTTCTAGAGAAGATAAAGTTCTCAAGATTCGGATTTCTGACGACTCACCAGCAGGTAAAGAACTTTCCTCAGCTTTGTTATTAAGTGTGTATTTTCCGTCTCTTCGTGACACCCCCCTCCCCCTCTATTTGGAGGCCTTGGTTAAAGTTGTTCCCAAGGAAAGCATCGTTTCAATTATTCGCATTGGAGGGTGTTGTCGTTCATTTTGTTCACCAAACAGCCACCGACACCGTTCTTGCCACAGGCATTGATATTGGCTCTTTTCACTTGCAACCTGTTGCTTCTGCACAGCGCCCGGTCACAGTGACATTATCTCCTGTGCTTACTGCTATTCCTGACAACTTACTTGTTGCTGCACTCGGCACTCTTGGTCGAGTAGTGGGAGAGACTAAATTTCTCCCAGCTGCTGCCAGAGACTCTCCATTCAAATTTGTGCAAGGAGGACGTCGCCAATATCGTGTTATTTTCCCCACTGACCAAGCCATTTCTAACCGCCCCACATCTCTGCAACTTGTTACGGACACACGAACATACGTTTTCAACTTATTTGCTGGTGTCCAGTGTTTCCGGTGTAGAGCTCAGGGACACCTGGCTTATGAGTGCCCTCAGCGCACACTTGCACAAGGTGCTGTCCCTTCGTTGAAGGTTCGTAACACACCTCCATCATACACTTCCTCCGCCCTTACTACTGAACAAACTGTTTCCCCAATGTCAACCACGTCACCATCTCTGCTACTTGCTCCTTCAATGACTGCAGATATTTCGTTGTCTTCACCTGTTTCAGTTCCGCCACTGCCATTCAACTCCGAGCAGCCGCTGTCTTTCAAAACTCCTACACAGTTATTGCCAAGCACTAAACAGCCATTACCATACAACTCCGAGCAGGCGCTTTCTTTCAAAACAACTACGCAGTTATTGCCAAACACTGAACTGCCATTTCCATTCAACTCCGAGCAGCCGCTTTCTTCCGAAACTACTGCGTCATCATTGCCCAGCTCTCACGCGCCACCACCAAGCAACAAATTGCCTCCCGTTTCACAGCCTGTTTCGCAAGTGCAAACACCTGCTTCTGAACTGTTCAAATCTGCTCTCATTGTTGACATGTCATTTCCACCTCTTCCTACTTCGGTGGGCTCCTCTGGACCCAAAACTGCCGGGAAACGTCCAAATTCTGCCGAGTCTTCTCCTAGGCCTTCGCGTCGCACTAGGCGTTTTCGGACCAAATCTTCTGCCACTTCCTCTGGAACCTCACCTGGCGTAGAAAATTTTTCTTCTCAACTTCGTACAACAAACAGATTCGCTTGCCTCCCTACTGATGATGATATGGATGTTGCTGCTAATTTAAGTGAATCAGCATCGATTGCTTCGGATGTTGTTGGAGATGATTCTTCTCTTCCCACCATTCCCAAACTTTCCGCTCTGTTCAAAGACTGTTCTGTTCCAATGCAACCGCTCACATTTACTGAACTTCTTAAACTAATTCAACGCCCTAGGATTGACAAATTTCTAACAATCCCGTGTATTCAATCTAAGTTAAATTGGTTACCTGAAATGCTTCAACAACTGCAATTGCTTGATGAATTTTTGATTAACGTTTCCGTTCCCCCTGAAGATGCCCAGCTTCAGCATCGTCTGTGGTACATGCTGAAGTTGCTCACAGCTGAACTCGAAAACAATCAACAGCCTGTTCATGATTTCCCAACTGACTGAGTTTTTTTTTCTTCTGAATAAACGTTTTGTTTTGAAATTGCTTACCTTTGAACTTGTACTGCTTTACCGTCTGTTTTTGTTTAGTTTTCGGCGAACTCTTAGACACAGTTTAATACTATTGCTATCAACGGACTAATAGACTTTTATTTTTACTGCTGTTCAACTGGGCAGCCTCTCAGCGCCCTCTTTTTCACACCCTTTACACTGTTGTTATTGTTTTTTTAAATGCTTGCGTATACCTTGTTCTCTCCCACATCTTGTTACTGTTTTGTATTCTGTACTTGTTCATATTTTGTGGAGGCGTTTTTTATAACTAACATTTTGAGCAATAAATACCTTATGAAGACAAACCGTTCGTTTCTTTCCTTTGCGTCTGTAAAAAAAAATGTTTTTTTCCTGTGAATTTATCGTCTGCGTTAGTGGTTCGTGTTGACTGTGTTGTGTTTTCACCGTTTTGCCTCACTTGAAGTGAGTGTGTGTGCCTTCTGTTTCGTTATTTTGTGTTTCTTCTGTGTGACGCAGTTGCAGCACACAGTGTTGTGTTGTTCGGCTTAGCGGCCATGATGGCTGCTTCCCAAGTACAATTGCAAGTTCCGTCTGCTGATTTTATCTCCGCTGGATTTTCTTTGGCTACATCGACCGCTTGTGAGACAACTATGACCTCTTCAAATGTGGATTTGTCTACTTCTAATTGTGTTTCTGCTTCTAATGTGCTTCGTCCTAATGTTTCTGCATCGAATGTTCTTCGTCCTAATTTGCATATCCTGGATGCCGAGTCACGTTCTGCTGCCACGGCTGCTACTCCTCCACGCTCGTATGCTGCGACTGCTCGTCCAAACCAATCTCATGCACCTCTTTCAATGCAACCACAATTTTCTAGAGAAGATAAAGTTCTCAAGATTCGGATTTCTGACGACTCACCAGCAGGTAAAGAACTTTCCTCAGCTTTGTTATTAAGTGTGTATTTTCCGTCTCTTCGTGACACCCCCTCCCCCTCTATTTGGAGGCCTTGGTTAAAGTTGTTCCCAAGGAAAGCATCGTTTCAATTATTCGCATTGGAGGGTGTTGTCGTTCATTTTGTTCACCAAACAGCCACCGACACCGTTCTTGCCACAGGCATTGATATTGGCTCTTTTCACTTGCAACCTGTTGCTTCTGCACAGCGCCCGGTCACAGTGACATTATCTCCTGTGCCTACTGCTATTCCTGACAACTTACTTGTTGCTGCACTCGGCACTCTTGGTCGAGTAGTGGGAGAGACTAAATTTCTCCCAGCTGCTGCCAGAGACTCTCCATTCAAATTTGTGCAAGGAGGACGTCGCCAATATCGTGTTATTTTCCCCACTGACCAAGCCATTTCTAACCGCCCCACATCTCTGCAACTTGTTACGGACACACGAACATACGTTTTCAACTTATTTGCTGGTGTCCAGTGTTTCCGGTGTAGAGCTGAGGGACACCTGGCTTATGAGTGCCCTCAGCGCATACTTGCGCAAGGTGCTGTCCCTTCGTTGAAGGTTCGTGACACACCTCCATCATACACTTCCTCCGCCCTTACTACTGAACAAACTGTTTCCCCAATGTCAACCACGTCACCATCTCTGCTACTTGCTCCTTCAATGACTGCAGATATTTCGTTGTCTTCACCTGTTTCAGTTCCGCCACTGCCATTCAACTCCGAGCAGCCGCTGTCTTTCAAAACTCCTACACAGTTATTGCCAAGCACTAAACAGCCATTACCATACAACTCCGAGCAGGCGCTTTCTTTCAAAACAACTACGCAGTTATTGCCAAACACTGAACTGCCATTTCCATTCAACTCCGAGCAGCCGCTTTCTTCCGAAACTACTGCGTCATCATTGCCCAGCTCTCACGCGCCACCACCAAGCAACAAATTGCCTCCCGTTTCACAGCCTGTTTCGCAAGTGCAAACACCTGCTTCTGAACTGTTCAAATCTGCTCTCATTGTTGACATGTCATTTCCACCTCTTCCTACTTCGGTGGGCTCCTCTGGACCCAAAACTGCCGGGAAACGTCCAAATTCTGCCGAGTCTTCTCCTAGGCCTTCGCGTCGCACTAGGCGTTTTCGGACCAAATCTTCTGCCACTTCCTCTGGAACCTCACCTGGCGTAGAAAATTTTTCTTCTCAACTTCGTACAACAAACAGATTCGCTTGCCTCCCTACTGATGATGATATGGATGTTGCTGCTAATTTAAGTGAATCAGCATCGATTGCTTCGGATGTTGTTGGAGATGATTCTTCTCTTCCCACCATTCCCAAACTTTCCGCTCTGTTCAAAGACTGTTCTGTTCCAATGCAACCGCTCACATTTACTGAACTTCTTGAACTAATTCAACGCCCTAGGATTGACAAATTTCTAACAATCCCGTGTATTCAATCTAAGTTAAATTGGTTACCTGAAATGCTTCAACAACTGCAATTGCTTGATGAATTTTTGATTAACGTTTCCGTTCCCCCTGAAGATGCCCAGCTTCAGCATCGTCTGTGGTACATGCTGAAGTTGCTCACAGCTGAACTCGAAAACAATCAACAGCCTGTTCATGATTTCCCAACTGACTGAGTTTTTTTTTTCTTCTGAATAAACGTTTTGTTTTGAAATTGCTTACCTTTGAACTTGTACTGCTTTACCGTCTGTTTTTGTTTAGTTTTCGGCGAACTCTTAGACACAGTTTAATACTATTGCTATCAACGGACTAATAGACTTTTATTTTTACTGCTGTTCAACTGGGCAGCCTCTCAGCGCCCTCTTTTTCACACCCTTTACACTGTTGTTATTGTTTTTTTAAATGCTTGCGTATACCTTGTTCTCTCCCACATCTTGTTACTGTTTTGTATTCTGTACTTGTTCATATTTTGTGGAGGCGTTTTTTATAACTAACATTTTGAGCAATAAATACCTTATGAAGACAAGCCGTTCGTTTCTTTCCTTTGCGTCTGTAAAAAAAAATGTTTTTTTCCTGTGAATTTATCGTCTGCGTTAGTGGTTCGTGTTGACTGTGTTGTGTTTTCACCGTTTTGCCTCACTTGAAGTGAGTGTGTGTGCCTTCTGTTTCGTTATTTTGTGTTTCTTCTGTGTGACGCAGTTGCAGCACACAGTGTTGTGTTGTTCGGCTTAGCGGCCATGATGGCTGCTTCCCAAGTACAATTGCAAGTTCCGTCTGCTGATTTTATCTCCGCTGGATTTTCTTTGGCTACATCGACCGCTTGTGAGACAACTATGACCTCTTCAAATGTGGATTTGTCTACTTCTAATTGTGTTTCTGCTTCTAATGTGCTTCGTCCTAATGTTTCTGCATCGAATGTTCTTCGTCCTAATTTGCATATCCTGGATGCCGAGTCACGTTCTGCTGCCACGGCTGCTACTCCTCCACGCTCGTATGCTGCGACTGCTCGTCCAAACCAATCTCATGCACCTCTTTCAATGCAACCACAATTTTCTAGAGAAGATAAAGTTCTCAAGATTCGGATTTCTGACGACTCACCAGCAGGTAAAGAACTTTCCTCAGCTTTGTTATTAAGTGTGTATTTTCCGTCTCTTCGTGACACCCCCTCCCCCTCTATTTGGAGGCCTTGGTTAAAGTTGTTCCCAAGGAAAGCATCGTTTCAATTATTCGCATTGGAGGGGTGTTGTCGTTCATTTTGTTCACCAAACAGCCACCGACACCGTTCTTGCCACAGGCATTGATATTGGCTCTTTTCACTTGCAACCTGTTGCTTCTGCACAGCGCCCGGTCACAGTGACATTATCTCCTGTGCCTACTGCTATTCCTGACAACTTACTTGTTGCTGCACTCGGCACTCTTGGTCGAGTAGTGGGAGAGACTAAATTTCTCCCAGCTGCTGCCAGAGACTCTCCATTCAAATTTGTGCAAGGAGGACGTCGCCAATATCGTGTTATTTTCCCCACTGACCAAGCCATTTCTAACCGCCCCACATCTCTGCAACTTGTTACGGACACACGAACATACGTTTTCAACTTATTTGCTGGTGTCCAGTGTTTCCGGTGTAGAGCTGAGGGACACCTGGCTTATGAGTGCCCTCAGCGCATACTTGCGCAAGGTGCTGTCCCTTCGTTGAAGGTTCGTGACACACCTCCATCATACACTTCCTCCGCCCTTACTACTGAACAAACTGTTTCCCCAATGTCAACCACGTCACCATCTCTGCTACTTGCTCCTTCAATGACTGCAGATATTTCGTTGTCTTCACCTGTTTCAGTTCCGCCACTGCCATTCAACTCCGAGCAGCCGCTGTCTTTCAAAACTCCTACACAGTTATTGCCAAGCACTAAACAGCCATTACCATACAACTCCGAGCAGGCGCTTTCTTTCAAAACAACTACGCAGTTATTGCCAAACACTGAACTGCCATTTCCATTCAACTCCGAGCAGCCGCTTTCTTCCGAAACTACTGCGTCATCATTGCCCAGCTCTCACGCGCCACCACCAAGCAACAAATTGCCTCCCGTTTCACAGCCTGTTTCGCAAGTGCAAACACCTGCTTCTGAACTGTTCAAATCTGCTCTCATTGTTGACATGTCATTTCCACCTCTTCCTACTTCGGTGGGCTCCTCTGGACCCAAAACTGCCGGGAAACGCCCAAATTCTGCCGAGTCTTCTCCTAGGCCTTCGCGTCGCACTAGGCGTTTTCGGACCAAATCTTCTGCCACTTCCTCTGGAACCTCACCTGGCGTAGAAAATTTTTCTTCTCAACTTCGTACAACAAACAGTTTCGCTTGCCTCCCTACTGATGATGATATGGATGTTGCTGCTAATTTAAGTGAATCAGCATCGATTGCTTCGGATGTTGTTGGAGATGATTCTTCTCTTCCCACCATTCCCAAACTTTCCGCTCTGTTCAAAGACTGTTCTGTTCCAATGCAACCGCTCACATTTACTGAACTTCTTGAACTAATTCAACGCCCTAGGATTGACAAATTTCTAACAATCCCGTGTATTCAATCTAAGTTAAATTGGTTACCTGAAATGCTTCAACAACTGCAATTGCTTGATGAATTTTTGATTAACGTTTCCGTTCCCCCTGAAGATGCCCAGCTTCAGCATCGTCTGTGGTACATGCTGAAGTTGCTCACAGCTGAACTCGAAAACAATCAACAGCCTGTTCATGATTTCCCAACTGACTGAGTTTTTTTCTTCTGAATAAACGTTTTGTTTTGAAATTGTTTACCTTTGAACTTGTACTGCTTTACGGTCTGTTTTTGTTTAGTTTTCGGCGAACTCTTAGACACAGTTTAATACTATTGTTATCAACGGACTCATAGACTTTTATTTTTACTATTGTTCAACTGGGCAGCCTGTGAGAGCCCTCTTTTTAACACCCTTTACACTGTTGTTATTCTTTTTTTAAATGCTTGCGTATACCTTGTTCTCTCCCACATCTTGTTACTGTTTTGTATTCTGTACTTGTTCATATTTTGTAGAGGCGTTTTTTATAACTAACATTTTGAGCAATAAATACCTTATGAAGACAAGCCGTTCGTTTCTTTCCTTTGCGTCTGTAAAAAAAAATGTTTTTTTTTCCTGTGAATTTATCGTCTGCGTTAGTGGTTCGTGTTGACTGTGTTGTGTTTTCACCGTTTTGCCTCACTTGAAGTGAGTGTGTGTGCCTTCTGTTTCGTTATTTTGTGTTTCTTCTGTGTGACGCAGTTGCAGCACACAGTGTTGTGCTGTTCGGCTTAGCGGCCATGATGGCTGCTTCCCAAGTACAATTGCAAGTTCCGTCTGCTGATTTTATCTCCGCTGGATTTTCTTTGGCTACATCGACCGCTTGTGAGACAACTATGACCTCTTCAAATGTGGATTTGTCTACTTCTAATTGTGTTTCTGCTTCTAATGTGCTTCGTCCTAATGTTTCTGCATCGAATGTTCTTCGTCCTAATTTGCATATCCTGGATGCCGAGTCACGTTCTGCTGCCACGGCTGCTACTCCTCCACGCTCGTATGCTGCGACTGCTCGTCCAAACCAATCTCATGCACCTCTTTCAATGCAACCAGAATTTTCTAGAGAAGATAAAGTTCTCAAGATTCGGATTTCTGACGACTCACCAGCAGGTAAAGAACTTTCCTCAGCTTTGTTATTAAGTGTGTATTTTCCGTCTCTTCGTGACACCCCCTCCCCCTCTATTTGGAGGCCTTGGTTAAAGTTGTTCCCAAGGAAAGCATCGTTTCAATTATTCGCATTGGAGGGTGTTGTCGTTCATTTTGTTCACCAAACAGCCACCGACACCGTTCTTGCCACAGGCATTGATATTGGCTCTTTTCACTTGCAACCTGTTGCTTCTGCACAGCGCCCGGTCACAGTGACATTATCCCCTGTGCCTACTGTTATTCCTGACAACTTACTTGTTGCTGCACTCGGCACTCTTGGTCGAGTAGTGGGAGAGCCTAAATTTCTCCCAGCTGCTGCCAGAGACTCTCCATTCAAATTTGTGCAAGGAGGACGTCGCCAATATCGTGTTATTTTCCCCACTGACCAAGCCATTTCTAACCGCCCCACATCTCTGCAACTTGTTACGGACACACGAACATACGTTTTCAACTTATTTGCTGGTGTCCAGTGTTTCCGGTGTAGAGCTCAGGGACACCTGGCTTATGAGTGCCCTCAGCGCACACTTGCACAAGGTGCTGTCCCTTCGTTGAAGGTTCGTGACACACCTCCATCATACACTTCCTCCGCCCTTACTACTGAACAAACTGTTTCCCCAATGTCAACCACGTCACCATCTCTGCTACTTGCTCCTTCAATGACTGCAGATATTTCGTTGTCTTCACCTGTTTCAGTTCCGCCACTGCCATTCAACTCCGAGCAGCCGCTGTCTTTCAAAACTCCTACGCAGTTATTGCCAAGCACTAAACTGCCATTACCATACAACTCCGAGCAGCCGCTGTCTTTCAAAACTCCTACGCAGTTATTGCCAAGCACTGAACTGCCATTTCCATTCAACTCCGAGCAGCCGCTTTCTTCCGAAACTACTGCGTCATCATTGCCCAGCTCTCACGCGCCACCACCAAGCAACAAATTGCCTCCTGTTTCACAGCCTGTTTCGCAAGTGCAAACACCTGCTTCTGAACTGTTCAAATCTGCTCTCATTGTTGACATGTCATTTCCACCTCTTCCTACTTCGGTGGGCTCCTCTGGACCCAAAACTGCCGGGAAACGCCCAAATTCTGCCGAGTCTTCTCCTAGGCCTTCGCGTCGCACTAGGCGTTTTCGGACCAAATCTTCTGCCACTTCCTCTGGAACCTCACCTGGCGTAGAAAATTTTTCTTCTCAACTTCGTACAACAAACAGTTTCGCTTGCCTCCCTACTGATGATGATATGGATGTTGCTGCTAATTTAAGTGAATCAGCATCGATTGCTTCGGATGTTGTTGGAGATGATTCTTCTCTTCCCACCATTCCCAAACTTTCCGCTCTGTTCAAAGACTGTTCTGTTCCAATGCAACCGCTCATATTTACTGAACTTCTTGAACTAATTCAACGCCCTAGGATTGACAAATTTCTAACAATCCCGTGTATTCAATCTAAGTTAAATTGGTTACCTGAAATGCTTCAACAACTGCAATTGCTTGATGAATTTTTGATTAACGTTTCCGTTCCCCCTGAAGATGCCCAGCTTCAGCATTGTCTGTGGTACATGCTGAAGTTGCTCACAGCTGAACTCGAAAACAATCAACAGCCTGTTCATGATTTCCCAACTGACTGAGTTTTTTCTTCTGAATAAACGTTTTGTTTTGAAATTGTTTACCTTTGAACTTGTACTGCTTTACGGTCTGTTTTTGTTTAGTTTTCGGCGAACTCTTAGACACAGTTTAATACTATTGTTATCAACGGACTCATAGACTTTTATTTTTACTATTGTTCAACTGGGCAGCCTGTGAGAGCCCTCTTTTTAACACCCTTTACACTGTTGTTATTCTTTTTTTAAATGCTTGCGTATCACCTTGTTCTCTCCCACATCTTGTTACTGTTTTGTATTCTGTACTTGTTCATATTTTGTAGAGGCGTTTTTTATAACTAACATTTTGAGCAATAAATACCTTATGAAGACAAGCCGTTCGTTTCTTTCCTTTGCGTCTGTAAAAAAAAATGTTTTTTTTCCTGTGAATTTATCGTCTGCGTTAGTGGTTCGTGTTGACTGTGTTGTGTTTTCACCGTTTTGCCTCACTTGAAGTGAGTGTGTGTGCCTTCTGTTTCGTTATTTTGTGTTTCTTCTGTGTGACGCAGTTGCAGCACACAGTGTTGTGCTGTTCGGCTTAGCGGCCATGATGGCTGCTTCCCAAGTACAATTGCAAGTTCCGTCTGCTGATTTTATCTCCGCTGGATTTTCTTTGGCTACATCGACCGCTTGTGAGACAACTATGACCTCTTCAAATGTGGATTTGTCTACTTCTAATTGTGTTTCTGCTTCTAATGTGCTTCGTCCTAATGTTTCTGCATCGAATGTTCTTCGTCCTAATTTGCATATCCTGGATGCCGAGTCACGTTCTGCTGCCACGGCTGCTACTCCTCCACGCTCGTATGCTGCGACTGCTCGTCCAAACCAATCTCATGCACCTCTTTCAATGCAACCAGAATTTTCTAGAGAAGATAAAGTTCTCAAGATTCGGATTTCTGACGACTCACCAGCAGGTAAAGAACTTTCCTCAGCTTTGTTATTAAGTGTGTATTTTCCGTCTCTTCGTGACACCCCCTCCCCCTCTATTTGGAGGCCTTGGTTAAAGTTGTTCCCAAGGAAAGCATCGTTTCAATTATTCGCATTGGAGGGTGTTGTCGTTCATTTTGTTCACCAAACAGCCACCGACACCGTTCTTGCCACAGGCATTGATATTGGCTCTTTTCACTTGCAACCTGTTGCTTCTGCACAGCGCCCGGTCACAGTGACATTATCTCCCTGTGCCTACTGTTATTCCTGACAACTTACTTGTTGCTGCACTCGGCACTCTTGGTCGAGTAGTGGGAGAGCCTAAATTTCTCCCAGCTGCTGCCAGAGACTCTCCATTCAAATTTGTGCAAGGAGGACGTCGCCAATATCGTGTTATTTTCCCCACTGACCAAGCCATTTCTAACCGCCCCACATCTCTGCAACTTGTTACGGACACACGAACATACGTTTTCAACTTATTTGCTGGTGTCCAGTGTTTCCGGTGTAGAGCTCAAGGCCACCTGGCTTATGAGTGCCCTCAGCGCACACTTGCACAAGGTGCTGTCCCTTCGTTGAAGGTTCGTGACACACCTCCATCATACACTTCCTCCGCCCTTACTACTGAACAAACTGTTTCCCCAATGTCAACCACGTCACCATCTCTGCTACTTGCTCCTTCAATGACTGCAGATATTTCGTTGTCTTCACCTGTTTCAGTTCCGCCACTGCCATTCAACTCCGAGCAGCCGCTGTCTTTCAAAACTCCTACGCAGTTATTGCCAAGCACTAAACTGCCATTACCATACAACTCCGAGCAGCCGCTGTCTTTCAAAACTCCTACGCAGTTATTGCCAAGCACTGAACTGCCATTTCCATTCAACTCCGAGCAGCCGCTTTCTTCCGAAACTACTGCGTCATCATTGCCCAGCTCTCACGCGCCACCACCAAGCAACAAATTGCCTCCTGTTTCACAGCCTGTTTCGCAAGTGCAAACACCTGCTTCTGAACTGTTCAAATCTGCTCTCATTGTTGACATGTCATTTCCACCTCTTCCTACTTCGGTGGGCTCCTCTGGACCCAAAACTGCCGGGAAACGCCCAAATTCTGCCGAGTCTTCTCCTAGGCCTTCGCGTCGCACTAGGCGTTTTCGGACCAAATCTTCTGCCACTTCCTCTGGAACCTCACCTGGCGTAGAAAATTTTTCTTCTCAACTTCGTACAACAAACAGTTTCGCTTGCCTCCCTACTGATGATGATATGGATGTTGCTGCTAATTTAAGTGAATCAGCATCGATTGCTTCGGATGTTGTTGGAGATGATTCTTCTCTTCCCACCATTCCCAAACTTTCCGCTCTGTTCAAAGACTGTTCTGTTCCAATGCAACCGCTCATATTTACTGAACTTCTTGAACTAATTCAACGCCCTAGGATTGACAAATTTCTAACAATCCCGTGTATTCAATCTAAGTTAAATTGGTTACCTGAAATGCTTCAACAACTGCAATTGCTTGATGAATTTTTGATTAACGTTTCCGTTCCCCCTGAAGATGCCCAGCTTCAGCATTGTCTGTGGTACATGCTGAAGTTGCTCACAGCTGAACTCGAAAACAATCAACAGCCTGTTCATGATTTCCCAACTGACTGAGTTTTTTTCTTCTGAATAAACGTTTTGTTTTGAAATTGTTTACCTTTGAACTTGTACTGCTTTACGGTCTGTTTTTGTTTAGTTTTCGGCAAACTCTTAGACACAGTTTAATACTATTGTTATCAACGGACTCATAGACTTTTATTTTTACTATTGTTCAACTGGGCAGCCTGTGAGAGCCCTCTTTTTAACACCCTTTACACTGTTGTTATTCTTTTTTTAAATGCTTGCGTATACCTTGTTCTCTCCCACATCTTGTTACTGTTTTGTATTCTGTACTTGTTCATATTTTGTAGAGGCGTTTTTTATAACTAACATTTTGAGCAATAAATACCTTATGAAGACAAGCCGTTCGTTTCTTTCCTTTGCGTCTGTAAAAAAAAATGTTTTTTTCCTGTGAATTTATCGTCTGCGTTAGTGGTTCGTGTTGACTGTGTTGTGTTTTCACCGTTTTGCCTCACTTGAAGTGAGTGTGTGTGCCTTCTGTTTCGTTATTTTGTGTTTCTTCTGTGTGACGCAGTTGCAGCACACAGTGTTGTGCTGTTCGGCTTAGCGGCCATGATGGCTGCTTCCCAAGTACAATTGCAAGTTCCGTCTGCTGATTTTATCTCCGCTGGATTTTCTTTGGCTACATCGACCGCTTGTGAGACAACTATGACCTCTTCAAATGTGGATTTGTCTACTTCTAATTGTGTTTCTGCTTCTAATGTGCTTCGTCCTAATGTTTCTGCATCGAATGTTCTTCGTCCTAATTTGCATATCCTGGATGCCGAGTCACGTTCTGCTGCCACGGCTGCTACTCCTCCACGCTCGTATGCTGCGACTGCTCGTCCAAACCAATCTCATGCACCTCTTTCAATGCAACCACAATTTTCTAGAGAAGATAAAGTTCTCAAGATTCGGATTTCTGACGACTCACCAGCAGGTAAAGAACTTTCCTCAGCTTTGTTATTAAGTGTGTATTTTCCGTCTCTTCGTGACACCCCCTCCCCCTCTATTTGGAGGCCTTGGTTAAAGTTGTTCCCAAGGAAAGCATCGTTTCAATTATTCGCATTGG
Source organism: Macrothele yani (assembly GCA_039090855.1). Taxonomy (NCBI): domain Eukaryota; kingdom Metazoa; phylum Arthropoda; class Arachnida; order Araneae; family Macrothelidae; genus Macrothele; species Macrothele yani. Next base: position 38,246,556 of record CM076989.1, read on the forward strand.
AGGGGGTGTTGTCGTTCATTTTGTTCACCAAACAGCCACCGACACCGTTCTTGCCACAGGCATTGATATTGGCTCTTTTCACTTGCAACCTGTTGCTTCTGCACAGCGCCCGGTCACAGTGACATTATCCCCTGTGCCTACTGTTATTCCTGACAACTTACTTGTTGCTGCACTCGGCACTCTTGGTCGAGTAGTGGGAGAGACTAAATTTCTCCCAGCTGCTGCCAGAGACTCTCCATTCAAATTTGTGCAAGGAGGACGTCGCCAATATCGTGTTATTTTCCCCACTGACCAAGCCATTTCTAACCGCCCCACATCTCTGCAACTTGTTACGGACACACGAACATACGTTTTCAACTTATTTGCTGGTGTCCAGTGTTTCCGGTGTAGAGCTCAGGGACACCTGGCTTATGAGTGCCCTCAGCGCACACTTGCACAAGGTGCTGTCCCTTCGTTGAAGGTTCGTGACACACCTCCATCATACACTTCCTCCGCCCTTACTACTGAACAAACTGTTTCCCCAATGTCAACCACGTCACCATCTCTGCTACTTGCTCCTTCAATGACTGCAGATATTTCGTTGTCTTCACCTGTTTCAGTTCCGCCACTGCCATTCAACTCCGAGCAGCCGCTGTCTTTCAAAACTCCTACGCAGTTATTGCCAAGCACTAAACTGCCATTACCATACAACTCCGAGCAGCCGCTGTCTTTCAAAACTCCTACGCAGTTATTGCCAAGCACTGAACTGCCATTTCCATTCAACTCCGAGCAGCCGCTTTCTTCCGAAACTACTGCGTCATCATTGCCCAGCTCTCACGCGCCACCACCAAGCAACAAATTGCCTCCTGTTTCACAGCCTGTTTCGCAAGTGCAAACACCTGCTTCTGAACTGTTCAAATCTGCTCTCATTGTTGACATGTCATTTCCACCTCTTCCTACTTCGGTGGGCTCCTCTGGACCCAAAACTGCCGGGAAACGCCCAAATTCTGCCGAGTCTTCTCCTAGGCCTTCGCGTCGCACTAGGCGTTTTCGGACCAAATCTTCTGCCACTTCCTCTGGAACCTCACCTGGCGTAGAAAATTTTTCTTCTCAACTTCGTACAACAAACAGATTCGCTTGCCTCCCTACTGATGATGATATGGATGTTGCTGCTAATTTAAGTGAATCAGCATCGATTGCTTCGGATGTTGTTGGAGATGATTCTTCTCTTCCCACCATTCCCAAACTTTCCGCTCTGTTCAAAGACTGTTCTGTTCCAATGCAACCGCTCACATTTACTGAACTTCTTGAACTAATTCAACGCCCTAGGATTGACAAATTTCTAACAATCCCGTGTATTCAATCTAAGTTAAATTGGTTACCTGAAATGCTTCAACAACTGCAATTGCTTGATGAATTTTTGATTAACGTTTCCGTTCCCCCTGAAGATGCCCAGCTTCAGCATTGTCTGTGGTACATGCTGAAGTTGCTCACAGCTGAACTCGAAAACAATCAACAGCCTGTTCATGATTTCCCAACTGACTGAGTTTTTTTCTTCTGAATAAACGTTTTGTTTTGAAATTGTTTACCTTTGAACTTGTACTGCTTTACGGTCTGTTTTTGTTTAGTTTTCGGCGAACTCTTAGACACAGTTTAATACTATTGTTATCAACGGACTCATAGACTTTTATTTTTACTATTGTTCAACTGGGCAGCCTGTGAGAGCCCTCTTTTTAACACCCTTTACACTGTTGTTATTCTTTTTTTAAATGCTTGCGTATACCTTGTTCTCTCCCACATCTTGTTACTGTTTTGTATTCTGTACTGGTTCATATTTTGTAGAGGCGTTTTTTATACCTAACATTTTGAGCAATAAATACCTTATGAAGACAAGCCGTTCGTTTCGTTCCTTTGCGTCTTTAAAAAATGCTTAAAAATCAGGAATTGACGTTTTCTTAAATTTGTTTTTGTGAAAAAGGGACGATAGTTGTAAGTTTATGCTGCGAAAATTGCAATGCGTTACGATTTATAGTTTGCCATATATCTGTTTCTTTAAATGGGTCCCATCGCGAAATAGAGATTTTTGTGAAATTCAGAAATTTAATTTCTCGTAAACTAAATCGAAATTCAAAAAAAAAAAAAAAAAAAAAAAAAGGGCGACGAGGTGCAAACATTCGGTCATGACACTACATGCCTGCAAAGTTTCGTGGTTCTGTTGCTGTTAGTGTGTCCGGAACGCGACCTGATAGCACTTTTTTGCTTACCTTAACTTTTAAAAACAATAACTCTTTAAGTATCGCAAGAATCGAGAAACGGTTCATTTCAGCGTGTTCTTCAAGCAATTTTCTACAAACGATGTAAATTTCATATTTTTGGGTTCAATACGTTTTGCGCTGCGAGCTAGGAAAGCAAGAGTGTCGCGAAATTTCTAAAACAGCGGCAGTTACTTTTCTTTAGAATAGAGAGAAATTCTAGCTGATGAAAACAACAAACCAAATTCTAAATTGCTTTAAAAAAATTTAAGGTCTTTCTTTTTCGGTTTTGTTTTACCTAACCCGCTCACTGCTAAGGCACGTTTTTCTTACAACTACGTCACTAACCCTCACTTAAGTATGCAACAATGACGTTTAGATGGCTTTATTTTTTGATTGAGGGTTTAACAACCACCATGAGCAACTCAGTGGACTATAAGCAGTCGCCCATTCCTAATTTAGGGTTACTGATTCCACGGAACGGAGAGCCCAGCGCCGTTAGGCAAACACAACATCCATGACTTACAGGGATTTGAACGCGGACCCTTCTCCAAGGAATGATAAGATGCCAGCGCATAGACCAGTGCGCCATCGAGGTGGAAAAAGATGGCTTTATCAACAGCTCACTACAAAGGATTCAGAAGCATCAGAAGCGTAGATAAAGGCAATATGGAAAAGGCTCGTGATTTAAGTGACTTTCAAAGAGGCATGATAGAGGACGTAGGTGGACTGATGCAAGCATCTCAGTGACGGCAAACCTTCTCGGCCATGCAACAACAGCAGTAATGAGGGCGTACACCAAGTGCTGCACAAACAACAAAATAAGCAGTACATGGTCTTCCTAAGGGCAGAAATGATTGGGTGATGTTCGAGGGCGTCAGAAGCTGGAGAGGATTGTACGAGGAAACAGATGAGCTTGATACGACAGGTAACTGCACAGTACAATAGCGGTACTGGGAAGAGAATTTTGGCATACTCAGCCCACTGCACATTGGCTCATGAGCGGTAACAGCACACACACACACACACACACACACACACACACACACACACGCCGCCCCGGTGGCGCAGTGGTCTAAGCGATGGCCTCTGATCATTCGTCCGAAAGGGGTCCGGGTTCGAATCCCGTCAGGCATGGATGTTGTGTTTGTCTTACGGCACTGGCTCTCTCCTTTCCCTGGAACCAGCGACCCTAAATTAGGGACGGGCGACTGCTAATGGCCCATTGAGTTGCTCACGGTGGTCGTTAAACCTCCAATCAACAACAACAACACACACACACACACACACACACACACACACGTTCCCTTTGTGTACCACTCGTCTCAGATATTAACCCTTTAACCGGCTGGAACGAATTAACTCGGGGTTAGAAAAATGAACTTAAATCAGGCTGCACGGATATACACTATATTGACAAAAGTCACCGGACATTCCTTCAAAAGCGAATGAACGGATCCACTCCGTTGTTAAGATGCGCGGTACAGTTGCAAAAGGTATAAAAATAAGCCTAAAGCTGACCGCGATCATATCGCACTGTGAGGTTCAGTGAAAATGTTGCTGCGGCAGAGAACTGACATTGAGAAAGGAAAGGTTGTTGGGTGTTATATTAGTGGGTTGTCCATAAAAGAGACCGAGAGGCATTCAAACATACCCAAGTAAAATGTTTTGGATGTACTGAATAAGTGGAAGATACATGGCGTGCCTGAAGCAGCAAAAAGGACCTGCAAATCAAAGAAAATCAGTGATAGAGGACGTCGCAGCCTCAGGAGAGTCGTTACAGCTAATCGACGGAGTACTGCACAAGACCTCAGTGTACAGGTAAGTAAAAACGCTAGAACCTCGGTATGTACACGTACCATTCGCAGAGAACTTCATTCCATCTGTTACCGTGGTCGTGCTGCTTCTCATAAGCCTTTGATCTCCACTCGGAATGCTACTAGCGTTTAGCATGGGGAAAAGAACATTTATCGTGGACCGTGCATCAATAGAAACGGGTCCTATAGATAAATGAATCCAGATACACGATCCATCAGTCTGATGGCCAAGTGTGAGTATGGCGGCAGCCGGGGGAACGTTATTTACCACAGTGTGCTGTGTCTACGGTTAAGTTTGGAGCTGGCAGTGTACTCGTGTGGGTTTTTTTTTTGTGGTATGGTCCCGGCCCATTGGTTATCGTGGACAAACCTGTTAATCAGCACGTCTTCCTCGATATTCTGGACAATTATGCCCTACCAACTCTGTGTCAATACTATGGAACCGAGCCTTGTTGTTACCAGAAGGATAATGCACAGAGCCGTAAAGCAAGGACTGTTACGGCATGGTTTGACGAAAATTCTGTATCGTGTGTGGACTGGCCAGCAGAGAGCCTGATCTTAATCCCATAGAGCACCTATGGGATTAGTTAGAGCGCCGCATAAGAAGTTTGGAACCAAGGCCTACTACTAAGCAACAGTTAGTGGTAGTACTGTGTACTGAATGGAAGCGCATACCTATCACTGTGTTCCAAAACCTTGTCGAAAGCATGTCCCGAGTGGTGAGTGCATGCATTAAGGCCAAAGATCGACCGACACCGTACTAATGTATGCCAATAAATGCTACGTTGCGTTTCTCTCCTAGGTTTCCGGTGACGTTTGTCAATATAGTGTATTTACTGCCCAAGAAGGGGACCGAAAGCGGTTGAAATGAGTCAATGTGCTCATGAGTAAGATTTGCTTCCCCCTATAGCTATTCAAAATGGTCATTTAGGGAGATGATTGACATTAAATCTTTCTGACTGATTACCCTTTAAAAAGAGTGTAACAATGACGAAGAACCTAAGAAAGGTAGAGAGAAGGTGTTTGAGTCCCTCGTTATTACATAGTGGTGTGATGCCCCAGTCATGTCTTGGGTTATGGGGCAGACATTAAAGAAATTTTAACGCCTGTCACCAAGAAAGGACTACTGGGATACCAATCACGAAGGACAATCACCAAATAGTAGTGAGATGAATATGAGTATAGACTAGTGGGATGCCTACCAACAGTGACAGGTTCGTGGTCAGGGTTGATCAGGTGAGAGGGGACAAGAAATTGTTGTGCGGCAGCTTTCGGAAAACCCGAACGCTATGTGAATATTTCTGTTTGGAAAACGTGGAGAGTTTTGGCAACATTTAGTTCAGATTCATCGACCGGTTAAAGGGTTAATATAAAACTACAAATTCATCTACAGTGAGCACCGTAACATCAAAACTAGACTTTCAAGACTGAAAAAGGTCGCCTGGTCCAATGGATTACGTTTTCTGTTAATACACGCTCATGGATGGGCCAGGATGTGCCTTCAACAAAACTCGACCCTTGAGGACAAGCAAAATGTCGCCTGGTCCAATGAATTACATTTTCTGTTATTACACGCCAATGGATGTTCCAGAATGTGGCGTCAACAGTGCAAATCGATTAAAGTTGAGGCTAAAAGGACGCCGATTTGTTGGTTTATGACATTCAGAAGAATGCTGAACTAAATATCTTTCAATATGTGTTGTCTTTTAGTCTCGCTTGCTTCGAATGAAAAAACACTTTGTGTTATGTTATTAGCGGATCATAAATACACTATATTGACAAAAGTCACCGGACACCTAGAAGAGAAACACAACATAGCACATATTGACATACAATAGTACGGTGTCGGTCCACCTTTGGCCTTAATTCATGCACTAACCTTTCGAGACATGCTTTCGACAAGGTTTTGGAACACAGCGATAGGTATGCGCTTCCATTCAGTACTTAATGTTGTCGCTAATTGTTGCTTAGTAGTAGGCCTTGGTTTCAAACTTTTTATGCGGCGCTCTAATTCATTCCATAGGTGCTCTATGGGATTAAGATCAGGGCTCTGTGTAGGCCAGTCCACACACGATACGGAATTATCGTCAAACCACGCCGTAACAGTCCTTCCTTTATGGTTCGGTGCATTATCCTGCTGGTACCAACAAGGCTCGGTTCCACAGTTTTGACACAGAGTTGGTAGGGCATAATTGTCCAGAATATCGAGGTGGACGTGTGACGTACCTGCCAGCAGGACGCACACGACATAAAGGCAGATAGTAGTCAGAACAAACGTCCGCGTAGCTCAATTGGTAGAGTGACTTATTCCGGAATGAGGGGATCCGGGTTCAAATCCTGGCGTGGACAGAAATGACGGAGAAATTTACTTCGGTATAATGGCGCTCGAACTATCCGGATGACCCGACCGTTCAAAATCTCGCAATGGTGTGATGTTATTTCCACACCGCGAGATAGGAAAAATCAGAGAATCCCTTCTCCAGCGCTTCGAAAAATAAAAATGTGTGATGTTGCATTCCACACACTAGATTGACCGGGAGTTCTCAAGTGCACGTTGTACAGTGGATTGCTGCCTGCGACGATTCATGGTCACGGCTGACCCGTGGGCCATGCCCGGCCCTCTTTCGGGGAGGGGGAGATGTGACGTACCTGCCAGCAGGACGCACACGACATAAAGGCAGATAGTAGTCAGAACAAACGTCCGCGTGGCTCAATTGGTAGAGTGACTTATTCCGGAATGAGGGGATCCGGGTTCGAATCCTGGCATGGACAGAAATGACGGAGAAATTTACTTCGTTATAGATGTGCTAATTAACAGGTTTGTGCACGATAACCAATGGGCCGGGGCCATACCACGAAAGACATCCCCATACTAGTACACTGCTAACTCCAAACTTAACCGTAGGAACAGTACACTGTGGCAAATAGCGTTTCTCCGGCTTCCACCATAACCACACACGGCCATCAGACTGATGGTTCGTGTATTTGGATTCATAAGTCCATTGGACCCGTTTCTATTGATGCACGGTCCACTATGAATGTTCTTTACACCATGCTAAACGCTAGTAGCATTCCGAGTGGAGATCAAAGGCTTATGAGCAGCCGCACGACCACGGTAACAGATGGAATGAAGTTCTCTGCGAATGGTACGTGTACATACCGAGGTTCTAGCGTTTGTACTTACCTGTACACTGAGGTCTTGTGCAGTACGCCGTCGATTAGCAGTAACGACTCTCCTGAGGCTTCGACGTCCACTATCACTGATTCTCTTTGATTTGCAGGTACGTTTTGCTGCTTGAGGCACGCCATGTGTCTTCCACTTATTCAGTACATCCTAAACAGTTGACTTGGGTATTTTTAAACGCCTCTTGGTTTCTCCTATGGACAACCTACTAATATATTACCCGACAATATTTCCTTTCTCGCTCTTTCAATTAGTTCTCTCAGTACGTGGATATGATCTATTGTGCTGTAGCCACTCCTGAGAACAAGCTGGATTCAGGAGTGGCTACAGCACAATAGATCATATCCACGTACTGAGAGAACTAATTGAAAGAGCGAGGGAATATGAACTTCCATTGTGCATGGCTTTTATCGGTTATGAAAAAGCCTTTGATTCGGTGAAACCATCAGCAGTTACCACGGCTCTGAAATCCTGCGGTATTGAAGATGCATACATTAATATTATTAATAACATTTATGAAAATGCAAGTGCAAAGATTCGGCTGTTTGAAAATACAACACACATAAAAATTGGAAAGGGAGTGAGACAAGGTGACACCATATCTCCGAAGCTCTCTAATGCCACATTGGAAAATGTCTTTCAATCACTGAACTGGGAAAACAAAGGGATAAAGATTAATGGAGATTATCTAACCCACCTTCGTTTTGCTGATGACGTAGTCATTTTTGCAACTACCCCATCAGAGCTGCAGAGTATGATCCAGGAACTTGCTGACAAGAGTAAAGAAGTGGGATTAAAAATGAACTTTCAGAAGACAAAAGTGATGTTCAATGCTTTTACAAGAAATGAAGATTTATCGATTGATGGAGAAAAACTGGAGATAACAGATACGTATGTTTATCTTGGACAACAGATATCAAGTAAGGGTCACATTGATGAAGAAATTAATCGGCGTACAAAACTTGCCTGGAGAGCTTTTGGAAGAAACAGCATAATTTTCAAGAGCAATATGCCATTATGTCTTAAAAGAAAAGTGTTTGATCAATGCATCCTTCCAGTGCTTACGTATGGTGCAGAGACGTGGACCTTAACTAAAAGAGACATACAAAGGCTGCAGACAACTCAAAGCAGCATGGAGAGGTGCATGCTTGGTATAACCAGGAGAGATAAGAAGAGAAACTCGTGGATCCGAAAAATGACGAGAGTGGAAGACATCATGATCAGGGTTAAATCCCTGAAATGGCAATGGGCTGGACATACTGCCAGAAGGACAGACCATAGATGGACAGCCGAAATTTTAGATTGGATTCCAAGGGACAGGAAAAGACCCAGAAAAAGACCACATGGGAGATGGGTGGATGAAATTCGTAAATATGCGGGAGTGACATGGAGGAGACTGGCACAAGACAGACCGTTGTGGAGGAAACTTGGGGAGACCTTCGTCCAGCAGTGGATTGATAATGGTTGACAATGATGATGATGATGATTTCCTTTCTTAAAGTCCGTTCTCTCCCTCTGCGACTTTTTCACTGAACCTTACAGTGCGACATGATCGCGGGCAGCTGCAGGCTTGTTTCTATACTGTTTTACAGCTGTACCGTGCATCTTAACAACGCATCGAATCCATTCATTTGCTTTTGAAGGGGTGATAGGTGACTTTTGTCAATATAGTGTAGGTCGTTACTTCTCAATGTGCGCCTAAACCTGAATTTTAGATGGATCTTCCATTTGAGGATAAATCTGACAATGGTTCCTGCAGTTCGAAGAAACAGGTATTGGGTCAAAGCAGTAAAAAGCATATCAATAGAGTGTCCTGGTACCTTTTGTAAATAATGTAATGTATGCATCCTTCGCATGCCAAGATCTTTGTGGGTGTGATACATAAACGAGTGATTCCAGTATACATTCATTTATGTACAGAACATTACATTTTTTCGCGTCACTCATTACCACACGGAACTACAGTCGATTACATACTAAATGGAATTAAATCATCATAACAAACAATAAGGTTTACGATTTGCTGATATTGGACGGTACTTATGTAGGTGGATTAATCAATGTTATTGTCGTAAAAGCAATGATAGAAGATGTGAGTCATAAAAGGAAATATTTACTAAACTTGCGGGGCAAATGGTAAGTAATTCGAGTGTTTAATTGTTCAAAAACAATATTTATTAATATTATTATTATATATTACTCAGATTTAGACGAACGTTGTGACGCACTACAGAGGTGAACACATGTGTCAAGACGACAAATCTTCAACGAGACGCTCTGTCCGCTTACCCCGGAGAGAGGGGACACGATTTCGATTCGCGTCTAGGAAAAACATGTGTTTCACAGCGTCAGAAAGCTTCAGCAGTTGCAAGGTAAGGCGTTAATTATATGTTAAACTCTTAGCCTTACTAGCCATTGCTCAGTTACGTAATTTTGTGGTTAACTGATTTTTTCGTATGACCTCGCTTCATACACTGAAGAGCAATTGAATTAGAGACAGCTGGCGTTATGCAAATGGGGCGCTGTGGGCGGCCCTGTAAACGGAAACGACATGACGTATGCGGCGATCCGACAACATAAGGAGTGATGCGGCGGGAATCAGTAAGAGTCGGACGCAGTATGCTTAAGACGAAGGATCTAAGCGCATTTGATCGTTGGAAAATTGTCGGGCCCCGACGAATGGGTCACTCCATCTCGGAAGTCGTGCAGGCACTGGGATTTTCACAAGCCACTGTGTTCCGGGTGCACCGTGAGTACATCGAATCAGGTAAAACCATACCTGCAAGGGCCAACTGCCGTGGACAACAGCGTGTGGATGAACGGGGCCATCGTCAGGTAGCTCGCATTGTAACAGCGGATAGACGGGCCACAGTGCAAGAAATCACTCGGCAATTTAACGCTGGTGCACAAAAACGTGTAAGCAGCCACACCATATCCTCGTTGTGGGGTACAGAAGCCATCGTCCCACGAGGGTACCGCTGCTGACCGCACATCACAGGGTGCAAAGATTAGCATGGGCGCGGGAACATCGCCATTGGACCCTAGACATGTGGAAAAATGTTGCCTGGACTGATGAGTCGAGATTCACGTTGGTACATGCGGATGGCAGGATACGAGTACGGCACAAACCACATGAAACGATGGATCCTTCTTGCCAGCAGGGTAGTCTTCAACCTGGTGGGGGTGACGTTCTCGTCTGAGAACTGTTTACGTGGACTGAAATAGGACACCTGGTTCGTGTAACATCGTCCCTCACAGGTCAACGTTACCGGGATATCCTGGACGACCATTTGCTCCCGTTTGTGGGTCTTCAACATCCCACTGAGGACCTCATCCTGCAACAAGACAATGCACCGTGCCATCGCTCCCGTATTGTATCCAAATGGTTGGATGAACACTCCACCGACGTGACCTTGCTTCCTTGGCCAGCTAGGTCATCTGGCCTCAATGCCATCGAGTACATCTGGGATGCCATCGAGCACATCTGGCATGCCGTCGAGCACATCTGGCATGCCGTCGAGCACATCTGGCATGCCATCGAGCACATCTGGGACGCCATTGAAAGAGATGTTCGAGGCTCTGACCCCCTCCATCAAATCTTCGTTAACTGTGTGTGGGAGCTTGTTCAATGGTCGTGGATCCGTATGGCTTCCCAACGCTTCCGGTGTTTTGTCGAGTCCATGCGGAGATGCATCGCCGCCGTCATCAGGGCGAAAGGTGGTGCTACACGTTACTAGACAGGTATCTCTAATTCAATTGCTCTTAAGTGTATATATTCTGCAATGTAGCGCACGAGTACCACACGAGATTGTTTGCGTGCTTCGAATGCACGGGCGCTTAGAAAACAACGATAGCGTAATACAGACGTGAAAACATGCGTCAAGACGACAAATCTCCAACGAGACGTTCTGTCCGCATACCTCAGTTGAGACAGCGACTTACTCCATAGTGAGGGGGCAAGAATTAGATGCTCTTCGCGGACAAACTTGTGTTTTCACAACCTAAGAAACGACCCTGACACCGATGAAATGTGATGTAGCTACGAAAGTCTATTTGTGCATGCGGAAGCTAAGACCTGACCCCAAGATACACTGACGGGAAAAAAATCCCAACACCAAGAAGGGGTGGGTTAGATAAACGACAGTTGGTAGGCGGTGAGGGTACATCTGTAAGATGACGTCAATGCAAATTTCGCGCTCGGCGCATACGTGTGGCGCTAGTAGCGCCCCTCAGAACATGCAAAGCAGGTTTGCTGTAAATACGCGCTGTAACGTTCGTGAGCGTTAGTTATCGTTGAGATTCGACGTAGTGTGTTCATGTTAGTCAAGAATGCCTTTGGGAAGACGAAGACGCCATTATCAACAGCTCACGGAATTTGAACGAGGTCGTGTAATAGGGCTACGAGAAGGTGGATTTTCTTTCCGCAATATTGCAGAACGACTTGGCAGGAATGTAGCCACTGTGCATGATTGTTGGCAGCGGTGGTCAAGGGAAGGTACTGCCTCAAGAAGACCGGGTCCCGGTCGGCCACGTATCACTACTGAGAGGGAAGACCGCCGTGTACGGCGCATGGCCGTGGCGCATCGTACCGCGTCTGCGGCAGCAATTCGAGCTGCAGTTACCACCACAGTGACACAACGAACTGTTACAAATCGGTTACTTGAAGGACAGCTCTGAGCCAGACGCCCTGTAGCGTGCATTCCACTTACTCCAAACCACTGCCGTTTGCGACGTCAGTGGTGTTACGCTAGAGCTAATTGGAGGACGGAGTGGAGATCTGTTGTGTTTTCTGATTAAAGCCGGTTCTGCCTGGGTGCCAGTGATGGCCGTGTGTTGGTTAGAAGGAGGGCAGGTGAGCGCCTGCAACCAATCTGTCTGCGGCCGAGACACACTGGACCTACACCTGGAGTTATTGTCTGGGGAACAATTTCCTATGACAGCAGGAGCACTCTCGTGGTTATCCCACGCACCCTGACGGCACAGTTGTACGTCGGTCTGATGATTCAACCTGTTGTGCTGCCATTCATGAACAGCATTCCAGGGGTGTTTTCCATCAGGATAACGCTCGATCGCATACCGTTGTTGTAACCCAACATGCTCTACAGAGTGTCGATATGTTACCGTGGCCTTCTAGATCACCAGATCTTTCACCAATCGAGCACGTATGGGGCATCATTGGACGACAACTCCAGCGTCACCCCCAACCAGCATTAACCGTCCCTGTATTGACCGACCAAGTGACACAGGCATGGAACTCCATCCCACAAACTGACATCCAGCACCTGTACAGCACAATGCATGAACATTTGCGTGCTTGTATTCAACATTCTGGGGGTTACACCGGTTATTAATGTACCAGCATTTCATATTTAAAATGGCTCTTCTCGCGCTTACATTAAGCTGCGATCTTGAAACCTTAATCGATTAAATATGTTACCTATACAAATGTATTGCCGCCATTTCATTCCTCTACAACTATTTTTTCGTGGTGTTGGGATTTTTTTCCCGTCAGTGTTGAAAGAAAAGCTTAATTGCAAGTGTGTTAGTGAGCGTGATTGGTAACTTTTGGCCTAGGATATTTGCAGGTTACATCCACCGTATTGTATGTAATTTTAAAGTTCTCGTCAATCGCAGGTTACATCATCTAGGGTGGAAAGGGAGGGTCAATGAAGTCGAGGGGGAAGATAAATTTCACTTCGGCGCATACTTGGCTACTGTCGGAAAGATGCATAGCATCAAAACGCATTTTTGTAATGGCTTTCATCACATTTAGCATCAGGTTCTCATAATATACGGCCGTCCCGGTGGCGCAGTGGTCTAAGCGATGGCTTCTGATCATTCTTCCGGAAGGGGTAAGGGTTCGAATACCGTGAGGCATGGATGTTGTATTTGTCTTACGGCACTGGCTCTCTCCCTTCCCTGGAGTCAGTGGCCCTAATTAGGGACGGGCGACGGCTTATAGCCCATTGAGTTGCTCACGGTAGTCGTTAAACATAAAAAAATACGCAGATTACAATGAGATATCATTACGTTTATACAAACCGTGATGAAATAATGTCCGGCGATCGTTTAGTAAAACATATTGTTGAGTAACAATGAAATTAACTATTGTTACGCCACTTCATGGGACAACCATGGTTTTAACAATCACCCATCGCTACCCATTTTCGTTACATCGAAATATTTTACTTGGGATTTTCTTTACTACTGTCAGTAAAAGTCTATAGCATTAAAAACGACAACAACAACAACTAAAAAAAAAAAACAAGAAAGATGAGGGTGTAATCAGCACGTCTTTTGAATCCGTTCTGACACAAATTAAATTTATCTAAGCTATTCAAAGTCAATGGAACCGGTATGGAAAACAATAGTATCTGACGGAAGTTTTTCAATTGGGTCTTTAATCCCTCAGATATTGCTGTAAACGGAATCGTGAGCTTACGAACTCTTAGAAACAGAGATATCGACAAAAATAAGATATGACTTTACGTCCCCTGGTGGGAAAACCATGCATTATTTTAGGAAGAAAGTATTCTCAAAAGGTTTTTCCATATAAGCGGTATCGGTCCAAGAAAAAAAAAAATTAGTCGAGTTTTCAGGAGCCCAGATTTTGCAACAAATACTTCAGAAGCAGAAATCAACACTTATGACACCTGATGACTGAACCATTCTTTACCAAACATTAGAAATTATGTGAAAAATATTTTCCATCAGGTCTTGTATGCGATACAGGAAGCATTTTTCAAATCAGAGCTTTAGGAGCAGAAATAACGCAGAAAACGCAATTTACCTTTGTGCCCCCTAGCGGAAGGTCTATGATTTACTTGAAAATTTTGAATTTATAGCAAAAACATTTCGCATCGGAAACACTATCCAACAAAGAAAGAATTTTTCAAATCGTACTCTTAGAAGTAGAGATATTGCCAAAATAAGATATACATCTACGCCCTCTGGCGTAGAAATCATGCACAATTTTAAGAAAAAATGTTTCTAAAAGGTTTGTCGACATGACTAGTATCGGTCAACATAAAGCGTTTTTTTCAATCGAGAATTTAGAAGCTCATAATTTGTTGCAAATACAACAGAAGCGGAAATTAAGATTTACGCCACCTGGTGGCCAAACTATTTTTTACAAAAATTAAAAATTATGTGCAAACGACTTTCCATCAGGAGCTGTATCCGGTGCAAAAAGAATTTTTCAAATCGGAGATTTTGAAGCAAAGATATAGGGGAAACGCAATTTACCTTTACGCCCCCTAGCCAAAAGTCTATGAATTACTTGAAAATTTTGAAATTATATGAAAAACATGTCACACGGAAAACACTATCCAACAAAGAGGGAAGTTTTCAAATCGGACTCCTAGAAGTAGAGATATTGACAAAAATAAGATGTACATCTACGCCCCTGGCGGAAAAACTGTGGAATGATTTAGGAAGAAAATATTCCGAAAATGTTTATCGATGTGAGTGGCATCAGTCCACGAAAGAAGTTTTTCAATCAATATTTTAGAAGCTCCTATTTTATGGCAAATACATCAGAAGCAGAAATTAACACTTACTCCCCCTGGTGGCCAAAGTATTCTTTACCAAAAATTTGAAATTATATGCAAAAGATTTTCCATCAGAAGATGTTGCCGCCGAAGAAAAAAATTTTCAAATCGGAGTTTTAGAAGACGAGTTATCGGGAAAAATGTAATTTACTTTTACGCCCCCTAGCGGAAAATCTATGCGTAATTTGAAAAAGTAACTATATCTAAAATACTCTTCGACATAAGTGGAATCGAAAGATAAAATTTTTTTCAATCGGATGTTTAGAAGCAAGTATGTGGAATAAAGCGTATTTTTGAATTCGACATCATCTGCATTTACGCCCTCTACCGGCGAAATTGTACATCGTTTAAAAAATCCGAAACAAAGGATCATCATTTGCATATTTCACGCTTCCGAATGCAAAAAGAATTTTTCAAATCGGACTAATAGTTGCAGAGATCGTGTGTACGGACGGACAAACCGATAACAGAAGCACGATCTCTTTATCCAAAAGACGTGCTAAAAACGGGACGACCAACAGCAAGAAGTTGTGAAAAGCGTTAAACAATGTGGTTTGCGTAGCTCCACGAAGACAATTACTCGGTGTACTTTTTCACCGTAAATAAACAAAATTTCATGACGCGGTACATAAACGACTTCAGTAGCAAAATCTAGTATAGGCGCAAAAAGTTAAGCCCATTGGCAAACCAAGATGTATGGAATTTGCCAATTTCAATTGCGTCGATGATGAAGAAGCGCTTTCGAACAACACCCTATTTAGTGAGAAAGACACGTTTCATATCAGCCAACTCGTAAACAGATGTAATTGTCGAATACGGGGAGCACAAAATTCACATTCGTTCTAAGAAACACCTAAATGATACCCACTTGCAGGGAATTATGCACCCCCAACCCAACCTCCACCACCAACCCCTATTTTATACACCTTGCTCTTTCCAGACAATAAAGTGATCTTCGAATAAAGTGAGATAAGTTACACAAAAAAGCTGTATACAAACTAAATACCATAATAAATCAGCAGCGTAAGAAAAAACCAAAATCACAATATGCAAAGGACAGGTGCCTGTTAAGAACAAAGTAGTTATAGATAACAAAGAAATGGAACAATAAATGATTTTGATTATTTGAGCTGTAAGATAAGTTAGAGGATCTAGATATTCCCAATGAAACACGATATTCCTGAATGCATCACAGTTAGAAACGGGTCAAAAATTTTGGACATGGACCCGACCCGGAACTGTCCCGAAAAAATCTGCTTTGAGCTATAAATTCGTATATCATGATTGTCAATCATTATCATTGCACTGCTGGACGAAGGTCTCTCCAAGTTTCTTCCACAACTGACTGTTTTGGGCCAGTCTCCTCCATCCCCCCATCTCCCACGTGATCTTCTGGGTCTTTTCCTCTCCCTTGGAATCCAGTCTAGAATTTCGGTTGTTCATCAGTGGTCAGTTCTGGCAATATGTCCAGCTCATTGCCACATCAGGGATTTTACTCTGATCCTGATGTCTTCCACTCTTGTCATTTTCCTTATCCACGAGTTCCTCTTATTATCTTTCTTGGTTACACCAAGCATTCATGCTTCTTTCAGTTGTCTGCACGCTTTGAATGTCTTTTTTACGCTTTCCAACTGCAGTTTGAAGAAGCGTATACGCTCCAGATTTGTCCGCCTGTCCGTCCGTCTGTCTGTCGGCACGATAAATCGCGTAAAAACGGTTCGATTTCGATGAAATTTTAGTATGTGGTAGGGGACCAATTGGAGACAAACCCTATTGAAAATGGAAGAGTTATGTCCTTATGCGTCATAACTTGCGTAAATACGGTTCGATGTCGATGAAATTTTTATATGTAGTAGGGGATCATTTGGGAAGGAACCCTGTTTAAAATGGGTGAAGTGGGATCAAAGGTCAGGACATAGGAGCGGGATGCATTCCATTGCTCTTATGCGTCATAACTTAAGTAAATATGGTTCGATTTCGATGAAATTGTAGTATGCCGTAGGGGACCACCTGGGGACGAACCCTATTGCAAATGAACGAAATGGGGTCAAAGGTCAGGACATAGAATCAGGATCTATTCCATCGCCCTTATCCTATACTATTAAAGCAGCACTTCTTGCACGTATGTAAATTTTATTTTGAAAACCGCTCTAAGGATTTTGATGAAAGTCGTTAAGCTACCGTTTTCTGGTACTAGAAATCGATTTAGGTTGATCTCGACTTTAGAAAAATTCGTTTAGTGGGTTAAATAACCACCCCGAATTACCACGTTATTAGTGTCATGGCGTCGTCCCATTAATGTTACCCATGCTTAGAAATCTTATGACGTCACAATCTAGCGATTGAGATGTTGGCGCGCTGTCACGCCATCTGTCTCATTACGTCACACGTTGTGTGAGGATCCTATAAAAGTTTCATGACGTCACACTCTTGCGAGCAGATGATCGCGATTCCCATCTGCCTCATTACGTCACGCGTTGTGTGCGTATGTCCGTCCGCACGATAACTCGCGTAACAATCGTTCGATTTCGATGAAATTTTAGTATGTGGTAAGGGAACACCTTTGAAGGAACCCTAATGAAAGTGAAAGAAATGGGGTCAAAGGTCAGGACATGGGAGCGGGATCCATTCCATTGCTTTTATGCGTCATAACTAACGTAAAAAAAGGTTCGATTTCGATGAAATTTTAGTATGTGGTAGGGGACTACCTGGGAACAAACCCTATTGAAAATGGGCGAAATGGGATCAAAGGTCAGGACATAGGAGCGGAATCACTTCCATCGCCATTATGCATCATAACTTACGTAAAAATGTTTCGATTTGGATGAAATGTTAGTATGTTGTAGGGGCCTGCCTGGGGACGAATCCTGTTGGAAATGGGCGAAATGGGGTCAAAGGTTAGGATACAGGAGCGGGATCTATTTCATAGCCCTTATGCATCATAACGTACGTAAAAATGCTTCGATTGGGCCAAAACGTTATCATGTTATTTCGGAGGTATACTGAACCGGTTCTGTTGAATATAATCGAAATGGAATCAAAGGTCAGGGCACAGGACCCATATTTATTCCACAGCCATTATCCTCATAACTTGAGTAATGATTTCTGGTATGTTGGAAAGCGTATTATAATCAATGCATTGCATGATTTTACTAACTTGTTCAGTTCAGATCCACGTCTCTGCTCCGTAGATAAGCATTGGAAGGATGCATTGATTAAACACTTTTATTTTAAGACATAGCAGCATATCGCTCTTAAAAATCGTACTGTTCCTTTTAAAAGCTCTCCAACCAAATTTTATGGGCTAATTAATTTCTTCATGAATGTGACCGTCACTTGATATCTGCTGCCCAAGGTAAATTTAGGAATTGGTTATCTCCAGCTTTTCCCCATCAATTGATAAATCTTCATTCTTTCTAAAAGCATGATGCCTCAGTTTTCTCTTTTGAAAGTTCGTTTTTAATCCCATTTCTTTACCCTTCTTAGCAAGTTCCTGGATCATGCTCTGCAGCTCTGAAGTATTATGTCAAAGATCTCTGAAGGGTTCTTCGAAATAATTTTTTTCTATACAAAAATAAAACGAAAATAAAAA
Organism: Macrothele yani; assembly: GCA_039090855.1. Taxonomy (NCBI): domain Eukaryota; kingdom Metazoa; phylum Arthropoda; class Arachnida; order Araneae; family Macrothelidae; genus Macrothele; species Macrothele yani. The sequence goes on from CM076989.1 coordinate 38,264,930, forward strand.
CCGGGTCGAAACCCCGTCAGGAACACCTTGACATGATCCGTTTGACCCGCAAGAAATTTTCGACCCTCTGACCCGTAACCAGTTTCCATCTGTGAAATACATATGTACATAGATTCTCCAGTGTCAGTGGAATATAAAATAGCATGTTAAGACAGTCGCTAGTCACCAAAAGTAGCAGATTGAGAAAGTATGATAGTCTACAAAAACCACCGTTGCTACAAATACTGTAGGAAGTTGCACCAAATAGTGATGCAGCTTGTGTAGCAACACCTTTTGGTAAAACATACACAAATGAAGGTGCACGCCATTGTGTTTTGCATGAAACAAAACAACGCGACGCAATTATGCACCATTTTATGGTATCAGTTGTGACGTGTGAATTAAGTGGACAGGTTCGAATCCCATTGTCGGCAAAAGAAAGGTGATACAGTCCTGAAAAGATCCTGAATACTGCAACGTTTCACTTTGTTAGGTGCGTTCTATGCCCCCCCCCCCATTGTGTGGTGCATAGAACACCTTTACCCCTCAAAAATGGTACAGCTGGTGTAGCACCACATTTTGGGGCAAAATACTACATAAGATTTATCAGTATATATAACAGCAAAGTATGGAAAAGAAGAGAGGGAGATAAGAAGAAAACAATCGCAGCAGACGCAAGATTTATAGGAAAAACTGCTGGCTAAACCAAATTTGGAAATATATATATATATATATATTTTTTTTTTTTGATTGGAGGTTTAACGATCACCGTGAGCAACTCAATGGGCTATAAGCAGTCGCCCGTCCCTAATTTAGGGTCACTGGTTCCAGGGAAGGGAGAGAGCCAGTGCCGTAAGACAAACACAACATCCATGCCTGACCCTGGATTCGAACCCGGACCCCTTACGGACGAATGATCAGAGGCCCGTGCCTTAGACCACTGCGCCACCGGGGCGGCTTTGGAAATATATATTAAAAGAAATAAATCAGACGCCAATAATAAGAAAAATACAGGAAAAATTGGATAGATCACTTAGAAAGAATACCGCAGGAAAGAATACCTAGGAAAGAAATAATTTATAAGACCGAAAGAAACGAGAAGCACAGGAAGACCGATGTGACAATGGAAACTGGGCCATTTTGTGACGTACACTCTGATTTAACTGTCCTTTTGTTATCTGTACTCTTATGTAAATTTTGGTTTATTTTCTTTCATCAGTTTCCAGTCTTAACGCTACATTTCCCATCGCGTTTTGTCAACCTGAAGTTAGGTCAAAAGTGAATGACTTATGTTAACGAGACGGATAAGAATGTTGTTTGCGATTTTATCAGAGCTGTCACTTCAAATCGGCTGGAGCGTGAGTTCGTAATTTCTTTGCAGTGAGATTGTTGAGAGAGCTGACACTATTTTGATGTCGTGTGATTAGCATTTAGTCGTACATAATCTGATGAATTCCTTCACGCTGAATATTGCACTCGTTTAGTCACTGAAGCCAAATTTTTGTGGAGCCATGCGACTTGAAGTGCATTCTAAGTTAAGAGAGTATTATACTCGGACATCGAAGCAAATGATTGTTTGAATACCAAGTTGGAATTATACACCACATGCGATGTTGTACTGACATTTAAGGTGCCTGAATAAACAAGTTGATTACTGTAAGCACAAGACTATTTTTGGGAGGGGTTGTAGGTTTTTTTTTTTTGTTGATTGGAGGTTTAACGACCACCGTGAGCAACTCAATGGGCTGTAAGCAGTCGCCCGTTCCTAATTTAGAGTCATTGGTTCCAGGGAAGGGAGAGAGCCAGTGCCGTAAGACAAACACAACATCCATGCCTCACCGGGATTCGAACCCGGACCCCTTTCGAACGAATGATCAGAGGCCATCGCTTTAGACCACTGCGCCACCGGGGCGGCCGGACAAATGATCAGAGGCCATCGCTTAGACCACTGCGCCACCGGGGCGGCGGTTGTAGATTTAACGACCACCGTGAGCAACTTATAACGAAGTGAATTTCTCCGTCATTTTTATCCGCGCCGGGGTTCGAACCCGGGTCCCCTCATTCCGGAATAAGTTGCTCTACCAATTAAGCTACGCGGACGTTTTATTCTGATTCCTATCTGCCTTTATGTCGTGTGCGTCCTTCTGGCAGGTACGTCACATCTCCTGGTACGTTACAAACTCAATGGGCTATAAGCAATCGCCCGTCCCTTATTTAGGGTCACTAGTTCCAGGGAAGGGAGAGAGCCAGTGCCGTAAGACAAACAAAACATCCATGCTTCACCGGGATTCGAACCCGGACCCCTTTTCGGACGAATGATCAGAGACCATCGCTCAGACCACTGCGCTACCGGGGCGGCCTATTTATTTTGCTTCCCGTCAGTGTCATTTATTGTGTAATTAAGTGTTTAATATGTTTTGATTAAACTATCCGGCGAATGAAGTTAACAGTACAGCCAAGTTCTGCAGCAGCATTTTGTTTAAGTCAGGAATTGATTTACAGTGAAGAAATGTTTAAATTTTAGTGTAACATAAACAATTAACAGGTATTTTCAACCAATAACACCAAAAACATTACAATTTCGAATACGTACGGGACAGGAAGAAGGAAAGTAAGACATAATTCCTGAAAGACTTATTCTTACGGTTTAAATTTTTTTGCTGGTAATTGCGTTTTGCTGCTTCATAAAAATGCCATTTTATGTGCAATCCACTTGGCAAAAATCCAGAGGAATTCCACCATGACCTTCTTCTGAGGTTTCTGTAAAGGGTATTTATTATCTACATTCTGTGGCAACACAGAAGTTCATAACTCGATTTTGAGCGCGTTCCTCTAATCTACTGATTCTCGGAACAAAATGAAGTTTACTTAGAAACTCATTGAAGAACTTCCTCCTCGAACGATTCCAGGAATACATTAAAGAATGAATTCTGGGAATACAATGTGGCAGTTTCTTGGAATTTTTGATAAGATGATAGAACGTTTCTACAAGTAGAAACTGAATCAGTTTTAAATGAGTGAGCATCAGATTCTTTTATGCTGTACATGCGTGCTTTAGCCGCATCACATCAAAAATATATGAAGTTTATTTCCTGAACATTGCTTTTCTAAGAGCTGTTGGACAAAATAGCTGGAGCAGTATCATTTATTATGTTTACATGAGGGCATATACCAATTAAAATACTGTATTTAATTATTTCAGTTAACTTTATTTTGAAAATCAAGGACTTGTAAAAGCGTAAGGGTGTATGGAAATTTACCATCAATAATTTGTATAAGCGCAAGTACCCAAAAGTTTAACATTTGGGAAATTACACTGGCGGAAAGTGAAAAAAAGAACACCAAGAAGGAATTGGCGGACGATCATGAAATTTACATATGTTAATAGGGTCGAGTTTACGTAGGTGTGATGTTAATTTCGGGACCAACCGGTGAGCACCTACGCCACAGCACGGCATAATATGCAAATTATCGTAGGTGGTATTTAAGGAGTACGGCGAAGTCAATGTAATCAGTCGTCGGCGTACGGACACGTGCGAAGACCCTGAAGAAGCTGCAATGCCTGGACATGGAAGACATGTAGGATTTCAGCAGTTATCGGACTTTGAGCGAGGTCATCTAGTCGGACTCCGCAAGGCCGGGTGGTCGTATCGTCGTATTGCGGAGCGAATTGGACGGGAAGTATCGGTGGTGGCACGATGGTGGCGTAGATGGTCCGAGGAACATTCCCACACGTGAAGACGTGGAACCGGGAGTCACAGACGGACTGATGAGCGGACCGATCGACGCATAAGAAGAGCGGCGTTGTCAAGCAGAACATCCACTGCGACGCAAATCCGAGCTGCCGTTGCACCTGAGGTGACTGTGCGAACAATCCGCAACCGTCTACTGGATGCTGGACTACGTGCACGTGTGCCTCTGGCATGTGTACCTCTGACTCCAGCCCACTGTCAGGAACGGCTGCAGTGGTGTCGTCAACGTCTGCACTGGAGAACGCAATGGCGATCTGTCGTGTTCAGCGATGAAAGCAGATTCTGCTTCGGAGCCTCCGATGGCCGTATGCATGTTCGCAGACGCACAGGGGAGCGTCTCCACCCTTCTTGCATCCAGCAGCGACACACAGGGCCTACACCTGGTCTCCTGGTGTGGGGAGCGATCAGCTATCACTCCCGTACACAACTAGTGTTTGTACCGGGTACGTTAAACAGCACCTCCTACATCAACAACATCATTCAGCCCGTTGTTGTGCCATTTGTAAGGTCGGTCCATCGTGGTGTTTTCCAGCAAGATAACGCACACCCACACAAGGCACGTGCAACGCAATATGCATTTCAGGGTGTGAGACAACTTCTATGGCCTGCACGTTCACCGGATTTGTCACCCATTGAGCACGTGTGGGATTTATTGGGAGAACGACTTATCCGGTCTCCACGGCCATCCACGACCATCCCCGATTTACGCGTCCAGGTTGAGGATGCTTGGAACTCAATATTTCAAATTTACATCTAACATCTGTACGACAGACTCCATGCCAGAATTGCACAGTGTGACGCAGTTCATGGCGATTCAACCTCGTACTAACCATGTTACATAGAAATGTTATTTTTCAGTTTACCAACAAATACAGCTGTATTTGGCCATAATGTTTTGATCACGTTATCCTCTATATTCTGTTATTAGGCTGTATAAATTTCGTTGGTATCAGACGTCTCCTTCTTGGTGTTCTATTTTCAATTTCCGCCAGTGTATTTTGCAGGTAAAGGACTTTTCTTCTGGTTTTTGATTAAAACTTACAAGGAATGAATGGTTGCAGATGAGAGTTAAGACTGATTTTGAACAAAACTAAATTAATCGAAGAAACCCATTAAGACATTTTTGTCAATTTTATATAATTTATGACTACTCTATCAAAAATGGCTGCTTACCATTCCTTGATGTCTTTTTGTCACGCTCTGAAGGATCCTTTAGTGCAACATTTTATCGAAAACCATTTGATGTTTCCTTACCCCCACATGCAAAATCAAATCACCCATGGAAACAAAAAAACTCTGCCCTCTACAGATACGTATATCGTGCAATACACATATGCTCAACTGAAGATTCCTTGCAGAAAGAGCTTGATTTTCTTAAATGAATTGCAGTACGCAGAGAATATAGCCCTTTCGTTATAAACAAAGCTGTCCAAAAATTTAGGAAACCGAAGCCTTTATGCTCGCTCACGCCAATAGACCTCCCAATACGAAAGAATTGGGCGGTTATTCCATTTGCTCCTCAGATTTGTTTCAGAATTTCTAAAATTCTCAATAATTTTGAAATTAAAAAAAAATCAAAATTATTTTCAAGCCCATAAACAAGATGATGTTTCACAGATCAAAAGACTACGTCGAAGACGTAGATTCCTGGGGAATTTATCAGATACCTTGTGAATGTGGACTTTCATATATAGGACAGACGCGCAGGGCTTTGAAATTTCGTGTGAAGAAACACAACAACTACGTACGGAAATACACTGACGGAAAAAAAATCCCAACACCAAGAAGGGGTGGTGTTAGATAAACGACAGTTGGTAGGCGGTGAGAGTACATCTGTAAGATGACGTCTATGCAAATTTCGCGCTCAGCGCATACGTGTGGCGCTAGTACCGCCCCTCGGAACATGCAAAGCAGGTTTGCTGTAAATACGCGCTGTAACGTTCGTGAGCGTTACTTATCGTTGAGATTCGACGTAGGGTGTTGATGTTAGTCAAGAATGCCTTTAAGAAGACGAAGAAGCCATTATCAACAGCTCACGGAGTTTGAACGAGGTCGTGTAATAAGGCTACGAGAAGGTGGATTTTCTTTCCGCAATATTGCAGAACGACTTGGCAGGAATGTAGCCACTGTGCATGATTGTTGGCAGCGGTGTTCAAGGGAAGGTACTGCCTCAAGAAGACCGGGTTCCGGCCGGCCACGTGGCACTACTGAGAGGGAAGACCGCCGTGTACGGCGTATGGCCGTGGCACATCGTACCGCGTCTGCGGCAGCAAATCGAGCTACAGTTGCCACCACAGTGACACAACGAACTGTTACAAATCGGTTACTTGAAGGACAGTTCCGAGCCTGAAGCCCTGTAGCGTGCATTCCACTTACTCCAAACCACTGCCGTTCGCGACATCAGTGGTGTCAAGCTAGAGCTCATTGGAGGACGGAGTGGAGATCTGTTGTGTTTTCTGATGAAAGCCGGTTCTTCCCGGGTGCCTGTGATGGCCGTGTGTTGGTTAGAAGGAGGCCAGGTGAGCGCCTGCAACCAACCTGTCTGCGGCCGAGACACACTGGACGTACACCAGGAGTTATGGTCTGGGGAGCAATTTCCTATGACAGCAGGAGCACTCTCGTGGTTATCCCACGCACCCTGACGGCACAGTTGTACGTCGGTCTGGTGATTCAACCTGTTGTGCTGCCATTCATGAACAGCATTCCAGGGGGTGTTTTCCAACAGGATAACGCTCGCCCGCATGCCGCTGTTGTAACCCAACATTCTCTACAGAGTGTCGACATGTTGCTGCGGCCTGCTAGATCACCAGATCTTCACCAATCGAGCACGTATGGGGCATCATTGGACGACAACTCCAGCGTCACCCCCAACCAGCATTAACCGTCCCTGTATTGACTTACCAAGTGCAACAGGCATGGAACTCCATCCCGCAAACTGACATCCAGCACCTTTACGACACAATGCATGAACGTTTGCGTGCTTGCATTCAACATTCTGGCGGTTACACCGGTTATTAATGTACCAGCATTTCACATTTAAAATGGCTCTTCTCGCGCTTACAGTAAGCTGTGATCTTGAAACCTTAATCGATTAAATATGTTACCTATACAAATGTATTGCTGACATTTCATTCCTCTACAGTTTTCGTGGTGTTGGGATTTTTTTCCGTCAGTATATGAACTGAAGAAGTCGTCTATAGCCCAACATTGTCATGAAAGTAACCATAAATTTTTGTTTAGGAACGGCACGTTTATTAATAAACCTGATTCGACTATCAAGCTTAATACAGTATATTAGAAGCTTTTCACATATATTGGAACTCTTCACGGCTTGTCAACAACATGACGTCGACTCCATTTCTTTCAAGGGCGTGGAAACGACACACCGAAATCCGTGACCGTCAGAACTCTGATGATGTCACATTGATATAAATGTTTACGCTCCATTCGTCCTGACGAAGCCGAGCCAGACGCTCTGCGAAACTACAGTCGTTGGTATTTTTATTCTACATTTTGTCAAGTTTAGATACACTCACCAAGATGGACACCAAATCTCATTCGTAAGTTAAAATTCTGTGTTTGACCGATAACTGGTGTTCAACTGGGTGCTTTAAATCTACAAAATAATAAAAGAAAATGTTGCCTCGACCTGAAAGAACAAAAGCTACGCTTATGCAAATCAGTGTGGGGTGTTCTTTTTTTTTTTTTGATTGGAGGTTTAACGACCACCGTGAGCAACTCAATGGGCTATAAGCAGTCGCCCGTCCCTAATTTAGGGTCACTGGTTCCAGGGAAGGGAGAGAGCCAGTGCCGTAAGACAAACACAACATCCATGCCTGACCGGGATTCGAACCCGGACCCCTTACGGACGAATGATCAGAGGCCAGCGCCTTAGACCACTACGCCACCGGGACGGCCAGTGTGGGGTGTGGCAGCATTAAAAGAAAATCACTGTCTGGCAGTTTTTAAAATGCAATGGAATATACGACTTTCGCTCATTGTAGCAAGGTTGACATTGAGAAAATGAGGACAATGTATATATTAAAGAATGTGAACCTGGCTTGTATTCAAAACCTTCAGAATTAGAACTCTTTAAAGTAAAGCACCTTAAGCTATAGGAATTTTTAATATCCCATCTAAAGTACTCGAGGAAGGCAAAGCATTTATTGTGGACTCATTTCACAAAATGTGCCAGCACTGCAAAAATAAGGCAAAAAGATTGGAGTAAACTTATGTTAATCCTCATACCTTAAAAGGAAAGTAGCAAAAAACGTAGCTACTGGAGAAATATTAGTCCGCGAGAGCTGATCAATAAGTAAACTCTCATGAGCTTTGGTAGCGGATTAGGATTACCTTCACCAGTGTCTCCCAAACTTATTAAACTTTCCTGACTAGAGGTTGTTGTTTGACATAGGATTTAAAATTAAAAACCACCTACCAGGCATGATCAATAAATAACTTCTGATGAACTTTGACGTCGGATTAGGAGCATGTAAACTGGTGCCACACAAACTCATTACCCTTCCTAACTTGAGAGCATTGTTTGGTACACGATTTAAAATTAAAAAGCACCTACGAGGGATCAGTAAATAACTTCTGATGAATTTTGGCAAATGATTAGGGATATGTAAAGCTGTGTCTCCCAAAGTCATTGCTCTCTTCTGACAAGAGGGTGTTGCACATAAAACTAAGGTTCGGGTAGATTACGCCAAAAAATCAGTAAGAAAAGGAATAAAACATCCGTTTATTGACGCACAATTATTATTATTCAAGCGTAAGCTTTGAACACCAACGGGTGCCTTCTTCAGACTTATGCGTGGTTAGGCAAGACAAAAGAAGTAAACAACAGAAACAAATTTAAAAACTAAACATGAACAGATTGTGAGAGCATGATATGTTGTTGCGTTGCGTGCAAGGAGGTTAGAATAAATGGAGTACGGATGACGTCACAAACTTGAAGCACTTTGAGCACACGAATTTAATGCTCAAACGTCTCACCAACATGGCAGCAGAGACTGTGATTGGCCGTGACTCGTCTCAAACGTCTCACCAACATGGCGGCAGAGGCTGTGATTGGCTGTGACGTCATGATCGTGACGTTTCGGTGGCTTCACTTTGATTAAACGAGGGGAATGGCTGGCCCTTACTCCATCTATTCTAACCTCCTTGGTTGCGTGCATGCGACAGCGAGAGATGTCCACAGAAGCGTGCTGAGTGTGAAGAAATGTGCGCCATATTTGGGGAAGCTCAAGTGAGACGTCATCATTGCAAAGCTCAGGGTTAGTCAATATCTCCATGGTTTCCATGAGGGCAGTGCCCCTGGCGGTAGTATAAAGAGCAACTCGCTTGATCTGGTCCCACTTTGGGATGGCGGGATGGGTAACCACTTCCCGGGATAAGGCGGTTGTCAACCTTCTGTGCGAGACGTCCCGCTTGCGTTCGACTATTCGAAGAGCGAAAGAGCGTTTTGTCATTCCGATATAATGCTTGGGAGTACCATCCGGGTATTCCAATGGTATGGAGTACACTCCAGCATCAGTCAGTGAGGTATGGGTGTTTCGGGATGATAGCAGGTGGCGTGATATCGATCTTAGTGAGCGTATCCCAAAGCTAAGCCCGAGTTTCTTTAAAGTGTTTTACAAGAAGTAGGTTAGGCCGGGTACATAATAACAAGCCCTAATGTATTGCAGGGAAGGCTTGGTATGGCGGCTACCCGGGTTGGAAAAAACAGCGTCGGCGTTTTTGATGATGTCCTCGATTACTTGCACACTGTAGCCGCGGAAGAGGCCAGATCTCTCATGTTGTCGACTTCTTCAAGTCTGGATGCAGTGTTCCGAGGAGAGAGTAAAGGCACGTTTATCCTGTGCCTGAAAATGGCTAATTTGTGCATAACGGATCCCATACAGGTGGGCAGGATTACATTCGGGACATATGTTGGATTGTAATAAACTGTGGTTTGGAGGGATCCATAACGTGATTTCTTGACTAAGACGTCCAAAAACGGGAGACTGCCGTTGTCTTCACACTCCATGGTGAAACGTATGTTCCGGTGGATTTTGAATAAAATGGCAAGGCTGATCAATAGGAAACTTCCGGTGACCTATTGCCGAGGATTAAATAGGTAATGTTGGATCTTACCTTTACAGGCTGATGTGGCCGCGGCACCAGGTGAAGTATTGCATGCAGTGAAGCACCCGATATCTCCACCAAAAATAAAATAACCAAATAAATAAAAAAATAAAAGTAAAAAAAAACTAAAGAAAATTTTGTCAAAAATTTTGCCCCTCCTCCTCTGCTGCTCGAGGCTAGCTAGCAAGGAGTTTCCCTACTTGCGTTGACAATCGAAAATTATGCAACAACAAATTAATTCTGTGATTCCAATAATTAATAATGACCTCCCATAATAACTTATAACCAATTAATTATTAACTTCCCGCAAAACCCGTACCGCGATTGGGCGTGGATGCCTGGATTTAACTCCAGCACGTCCCAATCTACCGAAAAGTCACAGCAACGCACACACACACTCGAAAAGATACCCAACGCTCATTTCACGTACGCTTGACATTTAATACCCAACGTTATATTATATACACTGCCACCTTTATCCATGAAGTGACACAAAATCTGCTGAGATGAATGTATGGTGGGCTGCTCTATCGGCAGCATAATTATGCACAATGATTTCAACACTTTATCACTGATTAAACGATGATTTAACTAACTCTGACACTGACTTAACTAACTCTGATTTAACAATTAACACTGATTCAAACACTGTTCACTGATGAAATTCTAGCATGCACAATAAACAAATAGAGCAGAAGGAAACATATGTGAGAGATTACCCAAAACATTTAAATACACACTTTAGAAAACGATAATTGAGTACGAGCGTGGGTACCAGCAATTAAAATGATACAGTAATTATCATGACTGCCGCAGTTTAATTATAAGCTATATATATATTTCTGTCCCATTACACACACCTGCATAGGCTTGATTCCAAATTAGCAGGGAAGCGCTCTTAAGACTTATGGCCATAACACAAATAAAAATCACGAATAAAATGTGTTGGAGGCCTCCGCTTTCGTGCGTACTCCCTTTCGTAGGGGACAGAGTTCTATACGCTGTTCACTGTCCGACGGCACTTGGAAGTCGTGAGCAAATGTTCATATAAAGTCCACATACCTTGGCAAGCTTTTTATGAAGTCCTTAGCGCAGAGAAGTGGCAAGAAAATATCATGCCTGTTTCCGTGTGTAGACAGCCTAGGCAAAAGTGCACCAATGTCGACCTAGTATCGGTCGAGAAGTCCAAAGGACTGAGATGTCCTCGTTTTAAGAGGGGATCATTCGTAGCCCTCCTTACTTCTTTCTCTGGTTCTTTTCCGAGGCTCTCCCAGCGGTCAGCTCTCAAGCCATGGTTCCATGCACCTCGCTGATGCTTTTCTCGTGCGTGTGTTTGGCTTTGCCTCCATCCTGAGAATGCCTCGCCGCTTGTTTTTCGCTTCTCCTCGGTTCTCTCCTCTTTGTCCTGTCACAGGGCTTCTCTTCGCCACTTGAAGAGGGATTTATCACCTTGTTTTCAACTGTGGGTGGTAGTCGGTTCTCCGCTTATCCCGTTTAGTTCGGAGAAAAATGCAACCACCAGAATGTCTCTTGGCTTCAAGAGGGAATTTTGGGGGTGAGTTTTGCAGACTTTCGTTAGAGTTGAAAATGCACAAGACTGTTGCTATGAGTCCGAAATAGAGATGGTCTGTCGTCATGTGGCCTTTCACAATTCTCGTTTGCCAGAAGGTTACGAATTATGCACTTTTCAAATAATGAACAAATTTTAACAATGGCAGTGATGAACAAATTAGAAGATTAATTACCGTAATTAATTAGAACTATGAGTGCCGCCTTGCAGTTACATCGAAACAAAAATTTATCGCATAAATGAAATATAAAATTTTTCCATAAGTTAGGCTGCAACCTATAACAGTAATACGGTGTCTAATAACGTCATTGCATTCTCCTGACTAGAGGGCGTTGTTTGCACAGGATTTTGAATAAAAAGACAAGACTGATCACAATGGGTAACTTCCGGTGACCTATTGCAGCGGGTAAGGGATATGTAATTCGGTGTTACCCAACGTCATTATACTCTCCTGACTAGAGGATGTTGTTTGGCCTAGAAGTTTTAATAAAAAGGATACGTGTGGAAGAACAGATTCAGGTAAAATGACCACTCGCCTGAAAACATGGTCTCCCTCGGAGGTGCGCGCAGTGATTCTGCTGAACGATGTGACGCGCTGTACCGAAAAATAAGTTTGTATTTGCGGCAATCTGACGCAAAGTCACCCGCCTTTTTTCTTGCATCGGAGCCTCCACGCACTCTCCGTTGCTGTCTGTTTTTAATGCTGAAGGCTTATCACCGCGTTCCTCATTAAGCAAAACATTGTGCCCGTGTGCGGATTAGGAACACCACTCTGACACGCTGTAAAGTTTCATGACTTGAAGACCATTGACTTAACAATGAACCTGCTGCCAGAGTTTTCCTTGCTCGGAGAAACCTAATCAAAGCGCATAGCTCGGAGTGAGACCATGCTTTCAGGTAGATAGGCGTTTTCTAATCTCCAGCACGTTGCCTTTTTATTCAGACTCCTGTGTCAAACATTGCTCTGTACTTAAAAGAGTGCAATGACGTTACTTGTTGATCAGCCTACGCATTTGTCGCCCAAGCAAAATTTTCTTGGATATTTTGCTGTCATGTATCAAAACAAATATTGAATCCAAAGTGTCAGAATTGCAGGCTGGATAAAGAAATATACTAGTCTCATTATTGACCATTTTTTTTACAATCCATATATTGGGTTTAAAATAAATACATAGAACATATTAACTTAGAATAGTATGATTAACGTAGAATACACTTCAAGTCATATGGCTCAATCAAATTCAAAATAAGACAAACAATGGCTCGACAAAAAAGGAAAGTTAAATTAGAGTATACGTCAGACACAATAAAATAGCTTTCAATGACTTTGCTGATTTCGAAAATGCTTTCCACTACGAATTGGTATTCAAATAGTCATTTGCTTCGACGTCCTATAACGAAGTGAATTTCTCCGTCATTTCTGTCCACGCCAAAATTCGAACCCGGATCCCCTCATTCCGGAATAGGTCACTCTACCAATTGAGCTACGCGGACGTTTTATTCTGATTCCTATCTGCCTTTATGTCGTGTGCGTCCTTCTGGCAGGTACGTGACATCTCCTGGTACGTTACAGTCCGAGTACAATACTCTCCTAACTTAGAATGCACTTCAAGTCGTATGGCTCAACCAAAATCGAAATAAGACATTTTAAGTCTAATGGCTCAATCGAAATGGAAAGTTAAATTAGAGTATATATCAAACACAATAAAATTGTTTTCTATGACTTTGCTGGTTTAAAATATGCTTTCCACTACATCTGGTATTCAAGCAATCATTTACTTCGGTGTCCGAGTACAGTACTCTCCTAATTCAGAATACGCTTCCAAGTCGTATGGCTCAACCAAAATCGAAAGTTAAATTAGAGTGTACGTCAGAAACAATAAAATAGTTTTCTATGACTTTGCTGATTTTGCTTTCCATTACAACTTGGTATTCAAACAGTCATTTGCGGCGATGTCCGAGCACAATAATCTCTTAACTTAGAATACACTTCAAGTCGTATGGTTCAACCAAGATGGAAATATTATGCCTGACGTACACTCTAATTAATTTTTCATTTTGGTTGAACCATATAACACTTCAAGTCTTGACTGAACCAAAATGGAGAGTTAAATTACAGTAAACGTCAGACGCAGTAAAATAGTTTTTATGACTTTGCCGATTTAAGAAATGTGTTCTACTAAATGTAGCATGATGCTTTGTGAAAAAATACTGTAAACCTGTGGAATAGACAATCAAATACGTGGTTCATAACATCACTATACACAACAGCAGCAATGGTAGTAGAAAATAAAGGTAGATATAATAGTCTTATACCAGTAGAACGTAGAATTTGGCAAGGGTGAACACTTACTCTATTGTCATTTAATTGTTTCTTTTATGTGCTGTAAATGAGGCAATACAGAATTGCAAAATTAGAGCAACATCTGAAGAAAAGAAGATTCGACAACTTAAAGTTCGGAGATGACAATAACATTATCGCAGAAAACAAATGCGATTTAACGAAAGATTAGCACCAGACTGAACAGGAAATTCAAGAAATATGTCCTTACCTGGTCGAACCCATGTATAACGAAGTTGAAGTAAGAGTCGAAAACAAAACCGGATAAAGAAAAAAGGTTACTTCTGGCATTTACGTATGTCAGTTTAAAAACTAGTCAATCATGAAATATTTATCAATTAATCAAAGGCAAATCATGTTTTTTAAGTGAAAGCTACTCAGTCGAGTCACATTATTGTAACCACCTCCTACTTCTGACGTCAATAGCGCGTAGCCAATGAAAGAAGGCACGTATCGTGAGCTGGCTTCGAGGGTATGTATATAAGGTATGCTGTAGGCAATCTGAAAACATATAACTCGTTGCTGTCATCGATAAAAGGAGCGATTTATCAGATTTGCAAAAGGGGATGATTATCAGCTTTCGGGCCAAGGGTGGCAGTATTTATGAAACAGCGCAGTATGTGAACTGTTCGCGTGCTACTGTGTTTAAATTGTATCGTGATTGGAGAAATGGCACCATTGCGAATAGCGACGTGGAAAGTGCGGAGCACCGCGTGCCATTGATGTGAAAGGCGAACGTCGGCTGCGAAGGTGCGAGAGGGCTGATTGACACGCTACAGTGGAGCAACTCACTGGCCGAATGAACTAGTGGTCAACCGGAAGTGTGTCTAAAATGAAAGTTCAGCGAACATTGCTGCGTATGAGGCTCAGATGCAGACGGATGGTCAGTGCACCTATGCTAAGGAAGGTGCATCGGCAAAAAAGGCTTACATTTGCACGGCAGTATGGGAGTTGGACCTCCGCTGATTGGCAAAGGATTGCCTTCTCCGATGAGTCACGCTTTCTGCTTCATCGAACGGATGGACGTTGGCATATAAGACGAGAAACATCGGATAACAAACACTCTTCAACCACTGCTGGAAAAACACAAGCTGGTGAGGGCAGCGTTATGGTCTGGGGAATGTTTTCGTGTCATTCTCTGTGTCCACTCATATCTGTGGAAGGCACTATGAACCAAATTCGTTATGAATCCATCCTTGAAGACCACGTACACCCATATATGCTGATTGTCTTCCCTGGGGCGGATAGGATCTTTCGTCCCGACAATGCGAAGTGTCACACCCCTAGAAATCCCCGAGAGTGGTTGGAAGAGCACGATGAAGACTTCGAAGTACTTCCCTGGGCCCCTAATTCCTCAAACGTAAACATAATTGAGCATCTGTGGGACCACCTTGGTCGTGTTGTTCGCTCTATGGATCCTCCACCACGCACCCTCCAGCAGCTGCCAGATGCACTGCAGTCAGCATGACTCCACATACCTCTGAACACCTTCCAGCACCTTATTGAGTCACTCCCAGCCCGTCTAGCTGCTGTCCGCGCTGCACACGGCGGTTACTCTGAATATTAGCTGGTGGTCACAATAATATGACTCGACCGTGAATATCCAGAAAAATAATATGAGTGAGTATGGAATATAATAGGTGGGTAGTTACACCAGAAATCAACCACAACGACCGTCTTTGTTCTCAGCTCTGGCAGCAGCTTTGCAGGAGGAATGGCGATCCATTCCTGTCGAGATCTACCGGAAAGTGGTTGATAGTATGCCTCGACGTTTTGCTCCTGTCATACAAACAACAGTTAACGGACTAATTACTAACTACGGTTATAATGCCATTCGTCCCAAAATATTGTGGTATCCGGATCCTTTTGATAATATAGTGTGCCTGTAAGGCAGGAACGTTTCCGAGGGGATGCGAGGGTGGACCTGAGCCCACCCTGAAATTTGTCTTGCCCACCCTGCCGCCCACCCAGTTCAAAATGGGTCATTTTTCAGTAGATTTAACTTTAAAATATAATCTGCACTGGTGTTTTATATCATGTATTCCTACGTATTTTACACTAGGGAGTGCGTTGTTTACTTTTCTGTAGAAAGGTTATCCAAATAGCATCCATAGGGCCATGAAAAGTTGTGCTCCACTCTTTCAATTCCTTAGTTGCAGCCTCTTTTTCATGTCTATATGGCCAGGGAACTAATGAGAAGGGTGGATAGGAATTAACTGAGGAGGTCTCAATGAATTACTTTTGCTCTTTGTTTTCTTTACAAAATAGGGGATTTCAACACGAAAAGGGGAGTATAAGCATACACTGAAGAGCAATTGAATTAGAGACAGCTGGCGTTATGCAAATGTGGCGCTGTGTGCGCCCCTGTAAACGGATACGACATGATGTATGCAGCGATCCGACAAAATAAGGAGTGAGACGAAGGTTCTAAGCGCATTTGATCGTGGGAAAATTGTCGGGGCCAGACAAATGGGTCACTCCATCTCCGAAGTCGTGCAGGCACTGAGATTTTAACGAGCCACTGGGTCACGGGTGCACCGTGAGTACATCGAATCCGGTAAAATCATCCCTGCAAGGGACAACTGCCGTGGACAACAGCGTGTGGATGAGCGGGGTCATCGTCGGCTAGCTCGCATTGTAACAGCGGATAGACGGGCCACAGTGCAAGAAATCACTCGGCAATTTAACGCCGGTGCACAAAAACGTGTAAGTAGCCACACCAACCAGAAACATCTCCTCGCTATGGGGTACAGAAGCCATCGTCCCACGAGGGTACTGCTGCTGACCACACATCACAGGGTGCAAAGATTAGCATGGGCGCAGGAACATCGCCACTGGACCCTAGACATGTGGAAAAATGTTGCCTGGCCTGATGAGTCGAGATTCACGTCGGTATATGCGGATGGCAGGATACGAGTACGGCGCAAACCACATGAAGCGATGGATCCCTCTTACCAGCAGGGTACTCTTCAAGCTGGTGGTGGTGGCAGTCTCGTCTGGGGTATGTTTACGTGGACTGAAATGGGACCTCTGGTACGTGTGATGTTGTCTCTCACAGGTCAACGTTACCGGGATATCCTGGACGACCCTTTGCTCCCGTTTGTGCGTCTTCAACATCCCACTGGGGACCTCATCCTGCAACAAGACAATGCACCGTGCCATCGCTCCCGAATTGTATCCGAATGGTTGGATGAACACTCCACCGACGTGACCTCGCTTCTTTGGCCAGCTAGGTCCCCTGATCGCAATCCCATCAAGAACATCTGGGATGCCATCGAGAGAGATGTTCGAGGCTCTGACCTTCCCTTCATCAAATCTTCGTGAACTGTAGGAGCTTGTTCAGGGGTCGTGGATCCGTATGGCTTCCCAACGCCTCCGGTGACTTGTCGAGTCTATGCCGAAACGAATCGCTGCCGTCATCAGGGCGAAAGGTGGTGCTGCACGTTACTAGACAGGTATCTCTAATTTAATTGCTCTTCAGTGTACAGGAGCCACCCCGGTGGAGCAGTGGTCTAAGCGATGGATTCTGACCATTCGTCCAAAAGGGGTCCGGGTTCGAATCCCGGTGAGGCATGGCTGTTGTGTTTGCTTTACGGCACTGGTTCTCTCCCTTCCCTGAAACCAGTGACCCTAAATTAGGGACGGGAGACTCTTTTAGCCCATTGAGCTGCTCATAGTGATCGTTAAACCGCCAATCAAAAAAAAAAAAAAAAAGATACAGGAGCGCTTTTAAGATTGCCTCGGGACAGTGAAAGTGCAGGAAGTGGCTTTTGTGGGAGAGGAGTGCAAGGCAAAGTCGCTGGCTTGAAGGAAGAAAGTGTTAATGAAGGGAGAGTGTAGGTATTGTGTCTGTTTGGCACGACTTAAAATTAAATTTAGGTAAACAAAAGCAACGTTTTCCTTTAAATTGTTCAAGTACACTACTATTTTCGTTCGCAAGAATGCAAACGTTTGAAAAGCAGTTGAAGACAACGGATTCAGAGCAAGCAAAATGTTGAAGGCGACGTTTTAGCAACAATTGTACCTTATACCAGTGGCGTAACTAGTCAGACCTGGGTATGTGTGTGTGTGTGCGCTTGTGTGTGCGCTTGTATGTGCGTGCGTGTGTGTGTGTGTGTGCGTGCGTGTGCGTGTGTGTGTGTGTGCCCAGTGTGACGTGCCGGCCCCGCATAACGCAAACGACATAAAGACAGATAGCAGCGAGAACGAACGTCTGCGTAGTGTTCCGGAATAACTGGACTCGGGTTCAATCCCCGGCGTGGACCAAAAATGGCGGAAAAATTTAGTTCGTTATACCGGGTGGAGTGGGGTAGAATTGCATGAATTCTTTTGTAGCCGTTTCGGAAAAAGCATCATTAATTAGTTCTTTCAGTGTTACGTAAAAAAAAAAAATTGCTATCAAGCTTGGCCCACCAAAAAAGATGCTCGCCCACGCGTCACCCATCCTGATTTCGAAGTCTAGCGACGTCCCTGCTGTAAGGGGAACCATGGGGTATCTTCAATAGCAAGTAATTCATTGGTTTGCAGTGAAAGAGGAAGCTTTGAAAACTGCGTGAGTGCCACTTAGTTTGTTTGCTGAAAACGAGCTGAAGTTCGATACATGCGGTTTCTCTTAAAATTGTTGTCCTAAATATGCGGTTAAAATAAGAAGGGAGAATATGACGGAGTTCAAGGGATGTTTAAGAACTTCGGTTTATGCGGAGCTTTGCATTATACGAACTCGTTATGTATAGTGTATCTACACTGAAGAGCAATTGAATTAGAGATGTTACGTGTAGCACCACCTTTCGCCCTGATATCGGCGGCGATTCGTCTCGGCATGGACTCGACAAGACACTGGAAGCGTTGGGAAGCCTTACGGATCCACGACCCCTGAAAAAGCTCCCACAGTTCACGAAGATTTGATGGAGGGGAGTCTTCTCTCTCAATGGCATCCCAGATATGCTCGATGGGATTAAGGTCAGGTGACCTAGCTGGCCAAGGAAGCGAGGTCACGTCGGTGGAGTGTTCATCCAACCATTCGGATACAATTCGGGAGCTGCATTGTCTTGTTGCAGGATGAGGTCCCCAGTGGGATGTTGAAGACGCACAAACGGGAGCAACAGGGTCGTCCAGGATATCCCGGTAACGTTGACCTGTGAGGGACGATGTCACACGTACCAGAGGTCCCATTTCACTCCACGTAAACAGTCCTCAGACGAGAATGCCACCCCCACCAGCTTGAAGAGTACCCTGCTGGCAAGAAGGATCCATCGCTTCATGTGGTTTGCGCCGTACTCGTATCCTGCCATCCGCATGTACCAACGTGAATCTCGACTCATAAGTCCAGGCAACATTTTCCACATGTCTAGGGTCCAGTGGCGATGTTCCAGCGCCCATGCTAATCTTTGCATCCTGTGATGTGCGGTCAGCTGCGGTACCCTCGTCGGACGATGGCTTCTTTACCCTATAGCGAAGAGATGGTTCTGGATGGTGTGGCTGCATACACGTTTTTGTGCACCAGCGTTAAATTGCCGAGTGATTTCTTGCACTGTGGCCCGTCTATCCGCTGTTACAATGCGAGCTAGCCGACGATGACCCCGCTCATCCACACGCTCTTGTCCACGGCAGTTGTCCCTTGCAGGGATGGTTTTACCGGATTCGATGTACTCACGGTGAACCCGTGACACAGTGGCTCGTGAAAATCCCAGAGGAGCACGACTTCCGAGATGGAGTGACCCATTCGTCGGGCCCCGACAATTTGCCCATGATCAAATGCGCTTAGATCTTTAGTCTTACCCATACTGCGTCCAACTCTTACTGATTCTTGTCGCATCACTCCTTATATTGTCGGATCGCTGCATACGTCATGTCGTTTCCGTTTACAAGGCCGCCCACAGCGCCACATTTGCATGACACCAGCTGCCTCTAATTCAATTGCTCTTCAGTTTATAAGTTCCACTGTATTAGTGCGAAAAAAATCAAGCACCAGGACAACCAGCACTGATTGCAATTTTTAAGAAAGCATAAAAATTACAAGGGAAGATCAATCGAGAAGTGAAAGAACTGAAAATTCTTTATTTTTCGATTCACCCGTGTGAGTTATGTTTTTAAAAAGGATGGACGTTCTAATGAATAGAAAAAGGAAAAAAAATTAGCAAAAGCAATAGTGGCACTTCAAAAACTGGAAAAGGCTTTGAGCTGACGAAAAATTAAGATCAAGACAATACTTCGCCTCATCGGTTGACTTGTGTATTTTGTACTCCATTGTAGATGTGAAGCATGGACACTGCCAAAAGGGCGATGAAAAGAAATTATTAGCATTTCATATGCGATCCCACACGCAACTAAAACTACCATAGAGGGACCATATCACGAATAATGAAATTGGAAGACTGATTCCTATGGCTATCTGCGTGATAAAATCCTCACACGAATATGGTGACATATTTACCCTAGTGTTCAAAATTAAAGTAACAGCCACAGAAACTTAGTTAACAGGGAAACGCTGCCCCGATATCACACCTAAATGTTACACAGTTATGTAAAGAAGCAAATGCTGTGGCCAATAAGTGCAAAACGGCGTTATTAAAAGCCACGGAACAACAAAAATTTCATGCAGTCATTTGCAAAAGTTTAAGACCACCTGTTGGTACTAGGAGATTTCTGCCAATTGTGTCAGCTACTGTCTGTATTACTCAATTTCCTGTCGGTGTTGCATCATCCTACAGCGGCAGCTGTTGATAGAGTTGGGGGAAGCGTGCGAGCGTCAGTTTACTTCTGATTTTCATGCTGAGAAGTTTCGTATGTATTTTCTATATAGTGAAAAATGGGCAAAAATAATCATTAAGTGTTACTCAGAGGGCACAAATAGGGACTTTATATCACGAAGGATACTCAGCAAGACTGCTATTCATAATGCGATCATGAAATATCGAGATACAGGTGCATTTAGCGACCGAAACAGAAGTGGACGTCCAAGGAAAACAACCCCACGTGATGGCAATACCATAAGGCAAATAGGTATGCGTTCTCCGAAGAGTTTGTGTAAGAAACTCAAGGCCTTTCTACATTGAAAAGGGTCTGATATTAGTATCAGCACTGTTTCCCGACGTCTTACCAAAGATTTTGGATTGAAGTCTTATAAACCTACACATAAACCTAGACTAACTTCTGTCATGAAAAAGAAGAGACTCCAGTTTGCGAAACGTCATCAGTCGTGGACTGATGAAAATTGGAGACAAGTTTTTTTTTCCGATGAATCAACTGTTCGTCAATTTGAATCACGTGAAGCACATGTTTGAAAACCAAAAGGGAAAAGGTTCGATGAAAAGTGCACCGTTAGCACCGTGAGACATTCGTCTAGTCAGATGTATGGGGTGCTATGTCAGCATCAGGTACTGCTTTATTATCCTTTTTGCCGACAGGCAATACCATGACTGGTCCTTTTTATGTGGAAATATTCCGTGAGAAGCTGTTAACCCATATGCATGTGCACAAATGCACAATCTTTATGCATGATGGTGCTCCATGTCACAGATCAAAGACTACAGAGGAAAAACATTAGTGTACTTGACTGGCTAGGTAATAGTCCCGACCTTAAATCCATCGAAAATTTGTGGATAATTTTAAAAGACAAGGTAGCAGATAAACAGCCATCACATTCCCAAGCTTTGATTGACGCGATAAAGTACGTGTGGTGCAAAGACATTTCAAGTGACTACGGCAAATCTCTCATTGAGAGTAAGCCATTATTCTGCCCGTTATGGAAACAAAGGTGGGCACACAGATTACTGATTTCGGGCTTTTTTGTGTTCTAAAGAATATAAGTATTCATCTGTGGTGTAATTTTTTCAAATATATCTGATTAGTAATTAGCTGGTTCTTTAAAAATCTTAATTTTCAATAAATTGACAGGTGTTCTTAAATTTTTGCAAATGACTGTATGCCACACCCAAGAAGATTCCGTATTTAAGCGATTGAAGTTGAATATGTGGACAATCTTAGGATTTGCACTGTCAGGCGCAGTGATAAGACGTCATCATAGCTCAGAGAGTTCGTTTCGTTAATTCATTGTGGTGGAGAGCTATAGGGAGATTAGAAGAGGACAGTCTCAAGCTGAAGTAGACAGATGGTTCAGTGTGGATCAATCCGTTGTTTGAAATGTCTGCAGACAATTTCAGGACAATGAAACATCTCGAGAAGGCCCGGGCAAGGACGTTGGAGGGTCACTTCTCTACAAGACCATATTTTGGCGTTCATATCTATGCACAATCTAACAAGGGAACGGTCAGGACCGCTGCCGCTAGATGCACAGTGCTTGTTATATCATTCGACAGTACTGAAGGGTTAATGTACAATGACAAACGTTTAGGTGCTATGGAATATAAATGATGAAGTTATAAGACATCAAAGAACACTGGGAGAGACAATATTCATGGAATTTCGATTACTCTTGCGGCCTGCATCGGAATTGTTTTTGTTGTTTTAAGCAATTGGTATACATTACAAAGTATTCATGAATGGATATACAATATAGCGTGTTTAGTAATGGATATACATTGCACTCATCTTTCATGTACGACAAAAATATGAAGATTTTTTAATTATGGAATGATCCAAACAAAAGTAGTTCTCACAGTGAGCACATTTGATGAATGCTGATTCTTCGCAATCTTCTCTACCACATTCCTCAACTAGGCCTGATTCAAAACAATACTGGAGAGGTGTTTGGAAGTATCCAGGGTGAGTAGTGACATAACTACACTTATAAAATGCAAAGCGGATTAGGCTTTGAAATCGAGGCGCTGAAAACTGACAGCGAACAAAAGACTGCAGACGGAGAAATTGGTCTCTGTGCCAAAAGTTCATGTCTGATGTTACCAACACAGTGTCCGTTATGAATTTTTCCATATTTTTCTAGGGACTTCTTGCACTTATTTTTATAGAAAATAATTGTAAGAAGTTCTAATATAACAACTATAATATACATACATTACATAATATAATGCTTATGAACAAGGATACAGTGGCTCCCCCTGTTGTCCATAGCAGCTCAAAGTTTGGATATAAACATATCTTATGATCCTTTACTTTTGTTTTGCAATCAGCAACAACCACATGTCCGTGTCCTTGTGAGCAACACGGCACGCCGATTGGCCCAGATGTTCATTGAAGACAAATTCTATCCCGACGCTAGGCACGCTGAAGATTGCATAACAATGGTCTGTGTGCAAGATGGCCTGTTATGTGTGTTCCATTGACTGTAACCAGGAGAAGAGCTCTCTTCAAATAGTTTCGTCAAAATGTTTATTATACTCATAAGGAGTGAGCACACGTAATCTATACTAATGACAGCAGATTCTATTTGCAACCAGATTTTTGGAGAACATTCGTATGGCAAGAACGTGGGACACGATATCAACAGATGAACGTCCGGGAACGGGATCATTTCCGAGGTATTGGAATAAATGTTTGGACCGGAATCTGTATTGAAGGTCCTTCGATTCTCCACGCAATAACCCGAAAAACCTTCGAGATCTAACAGCTGTCCGATATCTCGACGAAATTCTGGATTCTCGTGTTCATCGTTTTAGAGGTGAAGTTGGTCCAGATTTCTTATTAACAAATAAAAGGCCCGACTACAGGGATCTTTTGCTCAATCAATATCTTAACAGTAAAGATATTGTACGTACGGATTGAGCGGTATGGTCACCAGAGTTTAATTTGATTCAGCATGTTTAGGACACTTTAGGTCGACTAACTGTTGGCTTTCTTCCCTTCTCCTACAGCTCTACAGGACTTATAGTGTGCTGTTCTGAAAACATGGGCCACTATCTTGTGGACACTCTCATTCAAAGCATGGTCCGGCGCTGTGGTGCTTGCATTTCTGTTCGTGGTGATTATATTTCGTATTGAAGATTTGCTGACATATGATGTATTGTTTCGTGCTTTATTTCACTTCCTAGGCCCATAATTTGGGATTGCATACATCTTACTTCTTTTGTGTTGTGTGACGTACTATAAAAGAGACGCACATGTCAAGACTGTAAGTAACACTGATAAAATAAGCCTTTGCCGGCTTAGCTTAAATGGGAAAGCATTCCGCTCCGGAGCATAGAGATCTCGTCACCGGCAAATTTGGGTTCACATCGGCGCCCGAACGTAAAAAATGGATCTACTGGCTGTTAGGTTCTTCGAAAAATGTGTGATGCTTCTTCCACACATTCTTTGAAATTAGTGAGAATTTCTTCTTCTACAGAGGGTTACATCAAACATGGTTTGCAGAGGACCCCAAACTTGCTATTTACTGGCCCCGGCTTCCTAAAAGGGTGGGGTGTATGTATGACGTAATACAGAGGTGCCGCACATGTCAAGACGGCAAGAAGCCGAATGCTTTCCCAGTTAGGCTACACAAATTGGGTTCTACGTCAATTCGTCGCGTGCGTCAATTCGTCGACTACGTCAATTCGTCGACTGCGACGATTCGTCGCACGTCAATTCGTCGCCTACGTCAATTCGTCGACTGCGTCAATTCGTCGCGCGTTAATTCGTCGCGCGTCAATTCGTCGACTGCGTCAATTCGTCGCGGACAAATTCGTCGACTACGTCAATTCGTCGACTACGTCAATTCGTCGCGTTTACAGATTTTGGTTACATACAAAACGAATTCAGGAAAACGTACGATTTCGAACGTCTAGCTCCCTGATCAAATTTATAAAATTTGGACACGCAGACAGGATAGGAATATTACGTTTTTCTTTGGCACTAAAAATATTAGACGGTAAACGGTTTTTGGAACGGGGCAGGGCCCGGTTGGTCAGAGCCCCCATATACAAAATTTTCGTAAAATCTACAGTTTTCAATTCAGAACCACCAAATCTGGTATACTATCTCGTGGTATTCTAACTTAGACTGTAGACGGTTTTGGGAAGCGGTTGCAGAGAGGAGGGGGGGGGGGGTACAGCCCCCCTACAGAATTGCCGTAAGATATAGTTTTCAATTTAGAACTACCAAATTTGGTATATTATATCAGGGTACTCTAACTTAGACGGTTTTTGGAAAGGGTCAGGGGCCCGGTTGGTCAGAGAACCCCACACTACAGTTTTCAATTCAGAACCACCAAATCAGGTATCCTATCACATAGTGTTCACAAAGTATTTATTCAAGGAATGTACATGAGACGAGCAAGAGAAAAAACGTCTCAAAAAGAACAGTGACACATGAATGCACTATTTACAGATGACAGTAGATACCTATTTACAATATATACATGACATTTAGATGTAAACAAATCTTGAGGAGATCGTACACACTAGGTTGAGCAGCTATGGCAAGAGTTCAGGTAGAGCAGCACAGAGTAAAAAGTTATAATATAGTCGTATGAGCCCTAACTGTACTGTGCAGCGAAGGTGGAGTCCCAACAACCCCAAGGCCTCTGGGGACCATGGAGAGAGGAAGCTGGGTTCACTTGAAGACGCAACGGCACCGTTATGAAAACAAGATAAGTACATGTACATGAGACGAGCAAAAAGTAGAATGACCGATAATTGTGACATAGAAATGGGATATGTACAGATTACTGTAGAAACAAAGAGACATTATAGTTGCATGACATTCAGATGGAAATAGATGTTCAGGAATCTCGTGGAGATAAGACATACCTTGATGAGCAGGTGTGACGAAGGTTCGGATATAAAGAGTCACTGAGTTAAGTGTTAAATAGTCATACAAGCACCAACTGTAAGATGCAATGAAGTCGGTGTCCCAGCGAACCATGGGGCCGCTGGGGACCATGTAGAGAAGAAGCTGGGTTCACTTTGTCGAGAAACGGCGGTGTGGTACTCAAGGCGTAATCGAGAAAGGAGACATTCCCGAAAAAAACTGAGCAACGCGGCACTTGCGTGAGGTACCGTAGGAGGCACCTCCCGAGCACGACACTGTTGATGATAGACGTATATAACGTGCTTCACTAGCACAAAAATGTAGGTGCAGACTACAGGGAGTCTGATTGGAGGCACAAGGTTGAGCAACAGCGTTCGGTAAGCACTGAAGGAAAGATCAGTTGTACAGGATCTTTGCGCAATTGAAAAGGCAAGATTCAGCATTGGTAGCAGTATAGTGCAATATTGATAGACATGACTCACATCTGCCTCCCCGGCGCAGAAAGGGCAGAGTGGGGAGGAAAGAAGGGTCATCCGGTGCAAGATTGAGGGTACGGGAAGACGGTTATGTAAGAAGAACCAGTGGGTGTTGATCTCTGGGGGTGTAAATAGAGGAGAGAGGGTGGCAGACCACACAGCAGAGAGAGAGGAAGACGGGATATCAGGGATAGGTGTAGGCGTAGAAGAGCGGGAGAGAGAGAGAAATCTGTAAAGAGCGGATGCGGAGAAGGAGAAAATCGGAAGATCTATGCCGTGAGCGGACAAGAAAAAGGGGAGGGGGAGAGACGCGGATAGAACGGGAACGAGACCGGCGGGGGAAGCAAGATCGGGAAAGAGAGAAATAAGGGATGAGAGTAAGGAGGTGTGAACCTGAAGAGCGTGGGATAGAGCACGAATAGCAGGAGGAAAGTCGGAGAAGGAGCGCCAGAGAAAATCAGGGGTGACAAGGTCTCGGACTGTGACTACTCCGGCGCGGAGCCAGGTGGGGAAAGCAAAACAGGGGAGGTGTGGAGGATGAATGACGGAGGAGAAAAATAGAGGTTCTGAGAGTAGTTCGGAGGTTGTAGCTGGTGGAGAGCGAGACAGAGGGAAAGAGCGAAGCAAGGTGATAGCCTCCCGATAGACAGGAGGTAAGTTGGAAAGGAGGGGGCAGTGATCCATTAATAGATAGGAAAGAAAAGTAAGGTGGGGATTACGCGGGGAGACAGTGACGTCCCGGGTTGTCTCCGCAGGCAGAACCGGTGAAGCAAGAAGGCGAAGAAATGCAGACACTCGGAATGCCTGATAGTATAACCGCACGTCAAGCAGTCCAATACCGCCATTCTGAGGAGACAAGCTGAGAAGTGAAGCGTTAACCCAATGATGACCAGCCCACACGATATTGGTTTGGCACTGGGTGATTGCAAGAAGACGATGAACAGGTTGTTTGGACGCAAGCCAAGAGAACGTGCACATGGATAACAAATATGTTCGAGTGATCTGGGCACGCTGGTACAGAGAAGTGCAGAACTGTGCTTGTCTCCAGTTGGCAGCCGTACGCAGCAGGCGGGGGTGCAGTGCATTCCACGTTATCGTCGAGGCTGTAGGAGGTTTGCCCAGGTGCACTCCTAGAAAACGCTGTGAGGATGTGGACCATTCGGCTCCCCATGGAGAGTCGGTTCGACTAGCCCACGACCCACACCACAAGCCAGTGCTTTTTGACTCGTTTAGCGTGGCACTAGAACAAGAGGCATACCGAGCGTAGAGGTGGCGAAGTTTGCAGAATTGTGCATCTTGTCGAACACAAAAAGTCACGTCATCAGCATAGGCAACATAGGTGACAATATGATGGCGAGTGCTGGCGACCACTGGAGGCAGGGAAGCATAGAAGGATCTGTGAACGGAGCGGAGAAAAGGTTCGATCGCAAGAGCAAAGAGCTGTCCGGACAAGGGGCAGCCTTGCCGGACGCCGCGACGGAAAGGAATTGGCGCTGTGAGAAGGGTGGGCAACCTGACGTGGAAAGTGGCGTCCTGAGAGAGGGAGAGGAGAATAGAAACAAAAGGAGGTGGAAACCCGAAACTATAAAGTGTAGACGAGAGGTAAGCGTGAGATATATTATCGAAGGCGGATTGTTGATCGAGAGACAGCAGAGCAAGAGGTTCAGAGCGAGATCGAGCGAGATGGATTAGGTCACTGAGAAGTTGAATGTTATGCGAGATGGAGCGCCCTGGGACAGTGTAGGTCTGGTTAGAGGACAGGATGTGGGGGAGGATTGGATTAATACGGCGCGAGAGTAGTTTAGAATAAAGCTTGTAATCAAGATTCAGAAGTGAGATGGGACGCCAGTTCCCCAAGTCTAGGAGATCACCCTTCTTTGGGAAGAGGACTATATGGGCAATTGTGAAACTCCTCGGAAGGGTGGATAGGTGGAAAGCAGCGGAGAAAGCACTAAGCAGAAAAGGAAGGAGGGCTGGGAGGAAAGCTTTGTAGAAACAGAAAGGAAGTCCATCTGGGCCAGGTGCAGCCTTGGAGTTTAGAGAAGAAAACGTCTCGGAAATCTCTGTTAGCGTGGGAGGCCGGAGGAGAGAATCAGAAAAATAAGAGGGGACTTGAGGTAAAGCAGAGTGTAGACCAGATAAGGCAGTGCTGGAAGGAGGAGGAGTCTCACAAAACTTCGTTGTAAAATAGCTGCGGGCAACAGAGCAAAGAGTAACTGGGTCAGAGGATACCTCGCCAGTAGAGAGGCGGAGATGGCGAATTGAAGCAGAGGCATGACGCTTAGATTCAAGATTGGAAAGAAACTCATAAGTGCAGGCATCGGGCGCGAGATGCTGTAATCTCAGCCGCCGAATGACCTGTTGCGCGAGTGGGACTAGGAGAGAATTCAGTTCAGCCTTATACACAGCAAAAAGAGGGTCAGCCATATTTATAAGGGAAAGCATCGTACGGATGTGATCCAAACGCATCCTCTGTAG
Organism: Macrothele yani; assembly: GCA_039090855.1. Classification (NCBI taxonomy): domain Eukaryota; kingdom Metazoa; phylum Arthropoda; class Arachnida; order Araneae; family Macrothelidae; genus Macrothele; species Macrothele yani. Next base: position 38,293,298 of record CM076989.1, read on the forward strand.
CGTCGTGATCGTAAAAGCCTGATTTCGCACATGAAGCAAGAGGCGATGTTTTACCTCCAGCCAGAAAGTCAGGGCACACGGCGCAGACTGTAGTTGCGTGCGCCATTCGGAGAGGAAATGGCGGACTGAAGAGCAAAAACCGGCGTCATCCAAAAGAGCGGCATCAAATGTCCACGGCCGGGTTGTCCTGTGCTGTGCATGAGTGTGGAACACTGTGAGAGTGATGGCGCAATGGTCGGACGACGCAGTGGGCTGGCAACAGGATGCAGAGATCGCTGGAAGAAGTATGGGCGTGGTATAAAATCTGTCAAGTCTGGCCGTGGCCGGGTTTATTGCACCAGATGCACGCCAGGTATGGGAGGGTGTAGTCGGATATAAGTGTCGATGGACATCTATCAGTGAGAAATCAAAAACGAGGGACTGTAGCTGCTGTACAAGGTCTGCACGATGTTCGCGTGAAGGCGGGGAACGATCAAGTTGAGGGTGTAGAGTACAATTAAAGTCGCCACCAACGAGAACTCGGTCGGTGGCAGGTATACCAGAGAGAGCACCGCGAAAGCACAGAAAAAGCTCCGACACATAAGTGGAGGTGTTTGGCACGTAGATGTTAAAGATATGAAACCTCTCCGTTTGAATAGTGAACGTGACTTGTTGTAAGAGGTCACGACAGAGATTTTTTACAGAGAAGAGAGTCATCGTAGAGCGAAAAGTCGAACGTACCCCGACGGCAATACCACCATATGATGAACAGCTGAATGCGTGGTGGAAAGCAAAATTCCATGATCGCCAGCGGGTAAACAAAGTGGTAGGATGACAGTTCGTCTCTTGTAAAAGTAGCACGTCCGCACTCAGTGGGGAAAGGTCCTCATAGGCTAAGGCGTTCGCAAGTGGTGTCGCAAAACCGCGACAATTAAGTGACGTGACCTTGAACTTTTAGGTCCGTCGGCGGATGTAAGATGTGTTGACTTGCAGTAGCGAGAACATGTAGGCGCTGGATAAAACCCAGACCCCACGGAATGTCATCGACGTTCCGCCGAAGAGTGTGCAAAAGAGAATCAAGTTGACTGAGAACCCGAGGTAGGGCAGCTTCATACTTTAGTAAAAAAGCACGGGCAGTGGCCGTGCTGGTGGGACTCACTAAATATTCAAGAAGATCTACGTAAGGCAGCGGCTCAGCGGGGAAAGCATTCTCTTGAAGGAGATTAGTGAAGTCCTCTAACGAGGGAGAAACATCCTCCGTCTCTGGTTCAGTCCAGGCTTGTACTTGAGAAGACGAAATGCCACGTCGAGAGAAGACTGCGCGAGTAACCGGGCGATTAGACCGCCTAGTGAACAAGTGCGGGGATGAGGACGTTTTAGACTTCTTCAACTTCTTCCGTGAGGAGACACTGCGTTTGCCAAAAATCGCGGAGGAACCAGCTGGTATAGAAGTTTCTGTGCTGGAAAGGGTTTCGGCTGCTGGATCTGCAGCGCCAACGGTAAACACCGACGACATATCAGCAGGTAAATCTGTAGGAGCAGAAAGTATACGCTGCGGGGGTGCCGTAGGAAGCGTGGGAAAATTCCGATCTGTAACTGAAAGTGAGTCTGCCAAAGACGTTTGTCGACCAACGTCTGCAGGCCGACGTCGGGAAGATCTGGGTCCTGCAACCTTCCACTCGTGTGGAGACGTTGACACAGCAGCAACAGGAGGGACAGAAGGTGCCACAGCACTTGGCACGGTTATGGAAACAGCACGAGTGCAATTGGCTCGCACATGACTCTCACTTTGACAAAGGGTGCAATGCTGAGAAGTGATGATCTCGATACGACGTCGCTGTTGCCCACAGCGCACGTGAAGGACAGTTGGACAGGCCTGAAGATGAGTATCAGACGGAAAGAGCACACGAGCGGTGCGACGGAAGCCACGAATGGCTTTGTCTTCTGGGTCTCTGGGTGCCGCCGAGAGGGTTGTTATGGGACCGACTACTCGGCCGAACTTACTGAGTAACGTGCAAAGAATTGTATCAGATACCTCTGGCGGGACAGGGTAGAAAGTCACCTGCACGGGGCGGTGCGCGACTGGTTGTGGTAGTAGATGTACATCATTAATGGTCAGTCCTGCTGTCAAGACAAGGTCAGCATATTCCTTTTTCTTGAAGTAAACCAGCACTGATCGTGGTTTTCGGGCAACATAATCTATTGCATCCGCCGGTAAAATGGATTTAAGAGCTCGGCTATAGAGCTGAAGCTTTGTATCCGGCAGCGCATCAAAACATACGCCGAGGTCCATCGTTGATTGCAGTTGACGGCCGGCTGGTGAGTCTTCGGGAATATCTATCGTTGCTGTGGATCCCACGACATGAAGATACGAATCGGGAAGGAGAGTATCAGACGATAGGAGTGACGTAGAGCCACTAGACATGGCAGTCGCATATGATGGAGGAACAGTACTTTTACTAGATGTAGAGGGCGAAACTCCAGCTGTTATAGGGGAATCTGGTAGTTGAGATGAAGTGGTGGCCGTAGAAGCGACGTCACCCGACACCTCCATAGCATCCGCGACAGGGACAGAGAGTAGACCTGTAACGGCAGTACCCTCAGTGGGAAGGCAGCCCGTAGGCGCAGGCAAGGCAGAGGAACTCATGACGTCAGTAAGGCAGTTAGAGATCTCTGCGACCAACGAAGCTGTGTCAGCAGCTGGGTTGGAAGAAGAGGAGGAAGATGGCTTCTCTTCCAAGATAAGGGCGTGAGCTTCACCCTTATCTAATGCCGCCATGTCAACGGCGAGGCTTACTGAAGAACAAGACCAACTCGTGCGAAAAATATAACTAACGATAAAGAATAAAGTAATTCGCTCACCACCTCGTGAGACAAACGAAACGAAAGCACTGATCTTCAACTGGAAGATGCACGCGAAAAGAAAAAGTACACCACTCGATAAACTACTCGAAAGCACGTAAAAGACAGAGCTCAAAAAACACACATCACATCACAATCTCATAGTACTCTAACTTAGACGGTTGTCTGTTTTTGGAACGGGTCAAGGCCCGGGGAGTCAGAGCCCCCTCCCCCCATACATACAAAGTTTTCGTAAAATCTAGTTTTCATTTCAGAACCATCAAATTTGGTATCATGAAACTAACTTAGACGCTAGACGGTTTTTGGAAGGGGTTGGAGCCCGCGGGGTCGGACCCCCCCATACATACAAAATTTTCGTAAAATCTAGTTTTCATTTCAGAACCATCAAATTTGGTATCATGAAACTCTAACTTAGACGCTAGACGGTTTTTGGAAGGGGTTGGAGCCCGCGGGGTCGGACCCCCCTCTCATAAAAAATTTCGTAAAATCTACAGTTTTCATCTTAGAACCACCAAATTTGGTATACTATCTTATGGTACTCTAACTTAGACGCTAGACGGTTTTTGAAAGGGGTTGGAGCCCGGGGGTCAGACCCCCCGAATAAAAACTTTTTCCTAAAATCTACAGTTTTCAATTTAGAACCACCAAATTTGGTATACTATCTCATGGTACTCTAACTTAGACTGCAGACCGTTTTTGGAACGGGTCAAGGCCCGGGGTCAGAGCCCCCACATACAAAATTTTCTTAAAAACTACAGTTTTCAATTCAGAACCACCTAATCTGGTAAACTATCTCATGGTACTCTAACTTAGACGCTAGACGGTTTTTTGGAAGGGGTTGGAGCCGGGGGTCAGACTCCCCCCCGAATAAAAACTTTTTTCGTAAAATCTACAGTTTTCAATTTAGAACCACCAAATTTGGTATACTATGTCATGGTACTCTAACTTAGACGCTAGACGGTTTTTGGAAGGGGTTGGAGCCCGGGGGTCAGACACCCCCCGAATAAATTTGTTTTGTAAAATCTACAGTTTTCAATTTAGAACCACCAACTTTGGTATACTATCTCATGGTACTCTAACTTAGACAGTAGACCGTTTTTGGAACGGATCAAGGCCCGAGGGGTCAGAGCCCCCACTTACAAAATTTTCTTAAAAACTGCAGTTTTCAATTGAGAACCACCAAATCTGGCATACTATCGCATGGTACTCTAACTTATACGCTCGACGATTTTTTGAAGGGGTTGCAGCCCGGGGGTAAGGGCCCCCTCATAAAAATTCGCAAAATCTACAGTTTTCAATTTAGAACCACCAAGTTTGGTATACTATCTCATGGTACTCTAACTTAGACGCTAGACGGTTTTTGGAAGGGGTTGGAGCCCGCGGGGTCGGAGCCCCCCCCCCATTAAAAATTTCGTAAAATCGACAGTTTTCATCTTAGAACCACCAAATTTGGTATACTATCTAATGGTACTCTAACTTAGACAGCAGACCGTTTTTGGAACGGGTCAAGACCCGGGGTGAGAGCTCCCCCCACATACAAAATTTTCTTAAAAACTACAGTTTTCAATTCAGAACCACCTAATCTGGTATACTATCTCATGGTACTCTAACTTAGACGCTAGACGGTTTTTGGAAGGGGTTGGAGCCCGGGGTCAGACCCCCCGAATAAACAGTTTTTCGTAAAATCTACAGTTTTCAATTTAGAACCACCAAATTTGGCATACTATCTCATGGTACTCTAACTTAGACGCTAGACGATTTTTGGAAGGGGTTGGAGCCCGGGGGTCAGACACCCCCCGAATAAATTTGTTTTGTAAAATCTACAATTTTCAATTTAGAACCACCAACTTTGGTATACTATCTCATGGTACTCTAACTTAGGCAGTAGACCGTTTTTGGAACGGATCAAGGCCCGAGGGGTCAGAGCCCCCACATACAAAATTTTCTTAAAAACTGCAGTTTTCACTTCAGAACCACCAAATCTGGCATACTATCGCATGGTACTCTAACTTAGACGCTCGACGATTTTTTTGAAGGGGTTGCAGCCCGGGGGTAAGGGCCCCCTCATAAAAATTCGCAAAATCTACAGTTTTCAATTTAGAACCACCAAGTTTGGTATACTATCTCATGGTACTCTAACTTAGACGCTAGACGGTTTTTGGAAGGGGTTGGAGCCCGCGGGGTCGGAGCCCCCCCATTAAAAATTTCGTAAAATCGACAGTTTTCATCTTAGAACCACCAAATTTGGTATACTATCTTATGGTACTCTAACTTAGACAGCAGACCGTTTTTGGAACGGGTCAAGACCCGGGGGTGAGAGCCCCCCACATACAAAATTTTCTTAAAAACTACAGTTTTCAATTCAGAACCACCTAATCTGGTATACTATCTCATGGTACTCTAACTTAGACGCTAGACGGTTTTGGGAAGGGGTTGGAGCCCGGGGTCAGACCCCCCGAATAAACAGTTTTTCGTAAAATCTACAGTTTTCAATTTAGAACCACCAAATTTGGCATACTATCTCATGGTACTCTAACTTAGACGCTAGACGATTTTTGGAAGGGGCTGGAACCCCGGGGTGAGAGCCCCTCCCCTCCTCATAAAAATTTCGTAAAATCTACAGTTTTCAATTTAGGACAACCAGATTTGGTATACTACTTATGGTTATCTAACTTAGACGGTAGACGGTTTTTGGAAGGGGTCGGGGCCCGGGTCAAGGTAGCCCCATGCAAAATTTTCGTAAAAAGTTCCGTTTTTTACTCTTAAGAATACAATATTTACGTTCTAAGGCGCTCTTTGGCCCTTTGAGGGCCTTGCACCATAAACCATCAACCAACCAACCAACTAACTAACCTACGGTCTAAGTTAGGGACTGTAGATAACAATAAAGTGCAAAAATATGCGTTTAATGGTGTATTAAAAACACAAATCTATATAGTTTAGCTTTCACTATCAACGAACGGCTTATCAGAAAGAAATATAATGTAATGTAAACAGAGAGTTCCAGATATTCAAAATTCAAAACGGTAAGAAAAAGATGATCAATGCCAATGTGAAGTCGTATGCATTCGACATCACATAGGTACATTGCATTTCTGTGTCGCGGGATTCACAGAAGCACACGCCAGATGTACGGCAGTTCTATAGATGTCTCCTAGAAGGTAAGTATTCCCATTCCTTTGATGATCAATGCCAATGTGAAGTCGTATGCATGCGACATCACATAGGTACATTGCATTTCTGTGTCGCGGGATTCACAGAAGCACACGCCAGATGTACGGCAGTTCTATAGATGTCTCCTAGAAGGTAAGTATTCCCATTCCTTTTTCTTTCTTTTTTTGTTTCGCAAAATTAAATTAACTAAATCAAAAAATTTAAAATAAGTTTACTGGAAAATTGCAGGAATATCTTTTTCATTCATTAACTTTCACCCGCTGAACTTGGTGATTCCACAAATAGTAATATGTACCTGGCAAATAACTGGTATCCCTGCTAGTACAAATTATATTAATGATTTATTTGCGTCCAGTTCAATCTAGTATGTCCATAAGAGCGTTAGGGGCCGTATGAAAAATACATTTCAACGTGTGCCGCTACGGCGGCGGAGTGATCTGGGCGCTGGCTTCTGACCACTTGTCGAGAAGGATCCTGGTTCAAATCCCGGTGAATCATGGACGTTGTGCTTGACTTTTGGCACTGGCTGTCCCCCTTCCCAGGAACCAGTGGCCCAAAATTGGGAATGTCCGACTGCTTATAGCCCACTGAATTGATCACGGTGGTCGTTAACCCCCCCCCCCCCCCAAAGATTGCGACGTGTCCATTGCTATTTGTTGTGGACCGTACAAAAAGTATGTTTTTGATGTCAAGGTGTCCACTTCCATGTAGGCTGGCCATAAAATGTTAGGAGACCGTACAAAATTGCACTTTTGTTTTCACCTTGTCAGCGCTTCGGTATATGGTTGAAGTATACGTATATATAGTTGGGCCATTTCAGCACGTAGTTTGGTTTATATAGAAAATCAAGATAATGTTACATTTTTACTCAGCTACAACACATTAATCCCGAAGGCTATTTGTTGAAATCTTTAATCCGCCGTGCTCATATTCACAACGTTAACATAACATGTCAAGTTATTAGTGTTGCAGTTTTACCCTGTCACAAAACTTTAGTTACAAGACCTTAGGCGTAAACTTTTTTTAGGAATTTTTAGTCCGACGTATTCATAAGGTTTCGATAACATGCCAAGGTTATGGTACTGCGTTTTTGACTGAGGCACAAAAATTAATAAACAGGCCTTAAGCCCTTTTATCAGTTTTCAATCAACCGTGCTCATATACATAAAATTTTCAGAGAAAGTCAAGTTTACTGTGTTGCGCATTTACTCGAGTACAAAACTATAAACAGCCATTAACTTTCACCCGCTGAACTTGGTGATTCCTCAATTCATCCATTAACAAGTCTTTTAAGTGATTGTATGCTATGGTCATATTGATAATGTTTGATGACAAGTCAGGTTAATGATGTTGCACTTATTAAAGACTTAAAAAGGTGTAGAGGCTAGTAATTATTATTTGAAGTCTAAATAAAAGCTCATTTTTAACATGACTCGTCATGAAATCCTTGTGAATATGGCATTTATTTTATTTTGTACATTTTACAAAGCGTATGCACTTTTTTTTTTGGCATTTGTTTTAATTTTGTGTTGTACTTGTTACATAGCGTTTCGCATTTTTGCAATGCTTGTGACTTGTGATTGCATTTTGAATTTTTATTTGTTTCACATTTTGGATTGCATTTTGAATTTTTATATGTTTCACATTTTGGATTACTTTTTGACATTTTATGTTTTTGACATGCTATTTTGAAAATTTTGTCTTTTTTAATTTTGCGTTGGTTTTACATTCTTGCATCTTCGGCGGAATTACATTCTTGAAAAATTCAAATACAAGTTAGTAAAAGGTATAATTCAATTAGTGAGAAATACCAGCACATTTTAGTAAAGGGTAGAATTATATGAAATTCCTCTTAAAATGTCCAGCATGTTAACATTGTCTCTGTGCACCAAAGAAGTTCGAATTCCTTTTTATCTTGCCAGCGTTTCTCTTCTGGGTGGATTTGTTGGAATCTGTGCTATCACTCTTTCGATTTTAGCCATAGTTGTTCTCTGCTCTTTCGCAATTTCACTGATTATTTCGTACAGTCACAGTTTTTCTCTCCCAGAATTGTATTCCAGCGTCTGTCTAATCTTTCAAGTTCGTTTTGTGTTCTGGGAAAGCCAAATAAATTGTTTTCACTAACTGACCAAATTGTTGGCGGGAACAGCGGAGGGTTTCTGCTTGGATTGTTTCTTCTGCTTCCACAAAATTTTCCAAGAACATAATTTTCCTCAAACCACTGAACTACAGAATCTGCATATTCTAGTAAAATTGATTTCACAAAATGAAATGCCCAAAACATTAAAAAAACTGCAACCACACGAAACAAAATACCCAAAACATGGTAGGAAATTCTGTTGAAAGCACAATGAAGGTATACGATAGGAGAAATATATGTTTTTAAAACTTAATACAAGTGTCAAAACTGAAATAAAAAGAAAGAAAAAAGAAATATTCCAAATTTCATTGTTACTTTAGATATTTTGACCTGTTGACATTTCGTAAATTGTACTTGCACTCGGTCAAAAAATATTACTTACAAGGACTCTTTAGTAACTTTTAATCGCTGTGGTCGTATTTATAAGGTTTGCATAACAAATCAAGTTAATAATGTTGCGCTTTCACTTAGGCACCAAATGCTAATTATTGGCCGCTAGGCCTAGGCCTTTTAAATAATTTTTGATAAGCGTAACACTCTTAAATTGATTTGTCATGCAAACCTCATATAATCACAGCATTATAAAAATTACTGTAAATGCATATGCCGAGGTCTCGGGCGTAGCTATTAATGCTTTGTGCTCGAGTAACATTTAAACAGAATTCATTTTATTTTCTATGAAAACTACATAAATATCAGCTCGGAGGACTGAAAACTATCAAAAATATCTAGGCCTAGGGTCTGCTTAATAGTTCCAACCTCAGAAAAGCGCATTGCAAAAATCTTGGACTTCTATGAAAACATTATGAAAATTATCACGGCACACTGAAAATTGCTAAACAGGCCCAGTCCTAGGGTTTTCTAATTATTGTTTTGTACCTGACTAAAAGTGTAACATTATCTTTAGTTCTTACTAGCAGGGGTACCCGGTATTTCCCAGGTAAATATTACTATTTCTAAAATCACCAAGTTCAGCGGGTGAAAGTTAATGAATGAAAAAGCTATTTCCGTAAATTTCCAGGAAACTTATTTTAAATATTTTGATTTAGTTAATTTAATTATACGAAGCAAAAAAGAATTTACATTATTTACAGTACATTGTATTTCTGCCTGATAAGGCAAACGTTGGTGGTGAAAGCTAACGTTTATTAATTTGTGTTTTTAATACATCATGAACCGGATATTTTTTCACTTTATTGTTATCTACGGCCTCTAACCTAGACCGTAGGTGCGGTAATGGAGTGCTGTATTGGGATGCAGTTCTTAAGAGTAAAAATTGTAATTTTTACGAAAATTTTGAATGGTCCCCCTTCACACCGGGCACCGACCCTTTCCGTCTGCGGTCTAAGTTACAATACAATGAGGGAGTGTACTAAATTTGGTCGTTCTAAATTCGAAACTGTAGGTTTTACAAAAATTGGCATGGGGGGGGGGGGGGGAGGGCTCTGAACCCCTGTCTCCAACCGTTTCCAAAAATCGCCTGCATTCTCAGTTAGAGTACCATGACATAGTATACCAAATTTGGTGGTTTTAAATTGAAAACTGTAGATTTTACGAAATTTTTTTATGGGGAGGGCTCTGACCCCGTGCCTGACCCTTTCCCAAAACCGTCTACCATCTAAGTTAGAGTACCATGAGATAGTATACCAAATTTGGTTGTTCCAAATTGAAAACTGTAGATTTTACGAAAATTTTGTATGGGGGGAACGATCTAACCCCCGGGCCCCAACCCGTTCCGAAAATCGTCTACGGTCTAAGTTAGAGTACCATGATATGGTATACCAAATTCGGTGGTTCTAAATTGAAAACTATAGATTTAAAGAAATTCTATATGGGGGGGGGGGGGCTCTGAACCCCGGGCTCCGACCCTTTCCAAAAAACCATCTACCGTCTAAGTTAGAGAACCATGAGATAATATACCAAATTTGGTCGTTCTAAATTGAAAACTAGTTTTTACGAAAAAAATTTTTTTTTTGGGGGGGGGGCTCTTACCCCGTGCCCGACCCGTTCCAAAAACCCTCTACCGTCTAAGTCAGAGTACCATAAGATAGTATACCAAATTTGGTGGTACTAAGTTGAAAACGGTATATTTTACGAAAATTCTTTGGGGGAGGGGGGTGCTCTTACCGCCCGGGCCCCGATCCGTTCCAAAAACCGTCTCCCGTCTAAGTTACAGTTTCATGATACCAAATTTGGTGGTTCTAATGTGAAAACTATAGATTTTACGAAAATTTTGTATGTGGGGGCTCTTACCCCTCGCGCCTTGACTTATTCCAAAAACCGTCTAGCGTCTAAGTTAGAGTACCATGAGATAGTATACCAAATTTGGTGGTTCTAAATTGAAAACTGTAGATTTTAGGAAAAATTTTTTATTCGGGGGGGGGGGTCTGACCCCCCGGGCTCCAACCCCTTCCAAAAACCATCTAGCGTCTAAGTTAGAGTACCATAAGATATTGTATACCAGATTAAGTGGTTCTGAATTGAAAACTGTAGTTAGAGTACCATGAGATAGTATACCAAATTTGGTGGTTCTACGATGAAAACTGTAGATTTTACGAATTTTTTTATGAGAGGGGGGGGGGCTCCGACCCCGTGGGCTCCAACCCCTTCCAAAAACCGTCTAGCGTCTAATTTAGAGTTTCATGATACCAAATTTGATGGTTCTGAAATGAAAACTAGATTTTACGAAAATTTTGTATGTGGGGGGCTCTGACCCCCGGGCCTTGACCTGTTCCAAAAACGGTCTGCCGTCTAAGTTAGAGTACCATAAGATAGTATATAAAATTTGGTGGTTCTAAGATGAAAACTGTAGATTTTACGAAATTTTTATAAGGGGCGACCCCGCGGGCTCCAACCCCTTCCAAAAACCGTCTAGCGTCTAAGTTAGAGTACCATGAGATAGTATACGAAATTTGGTGGTTCTAAATTGAAAACTGTAGATTTTACGAAAAAGTTTTTATTCGGGGGGAGTCTGACCCCCAGGCTCCAACCCCTTCCAAAAACCGTCTAGCGTCTAAGTTAGAGTACCATGAGATAGTATACCAAATTTGGTGGTTCTAAATTGAAAACTGTAGATTTTAGGAAAAAAAAATTATTCGGGGGGTCTGACCCCCCGGGCTCCAACCCCTTCCAAAAACCGTCTAGCGTCTAAGTTAGAGTACCATGAGATAGTATACCAGATTAGGTGGTTCTGAATCGAAAACTGTAGTTTTTAAGAAAATTTTGTATGCGGGGGCTCTGACCCCCCCCCCGGGCCTTGACCCGTTCCAAAAACGGTCTGCAGTCTAAGTTAGAGTACCATAAGATAGTATACCAAATTTGGTGGTTCTAAGATGAAAACTGTATGAGGGGGGGCCGACCCCGCGGGCTCCATCCAACCCCTTTCAAAAACCGTCTAGCGTCTAAGTTAGAGTACCATGAGATAGTATACCAAATTTGGTGGTTCTAAATTGAAAACTGTTGAATGTAGCATCACTGATGCATTTCTGTGAATTAGTACCTAATGTTTAATCTTTAGTATGGTAGTAATGCTTAATTGGAATTTGTGCATAGTATAGAATCATGTCTTGCCCTGTCTACAATACTGTAGGTAAACATTTTCGTTTGTATCGCTCGTGCTTTATTGTCTGCCTCTCCTTCGCCCTACGTGGCGAAATAATTTTTATTTTTTATGATTTTAACAATATTTTGTTTTACGTTTCACTGGAACTTTCCAGCTGATGTATATACCGCTGTATTTATTGGCAGAATTCCATTGTCATGTACATAGAAATGTTATTTTACTGAAGAATAAAGGCAATTTTGAAATGTAGTGTGGGGGCTCTGACCAACCGGGCCCCTGACCCGTTCCAAAAACCGTCTACCGTCTAAGTTAGAGCGCTATGAGATAATATACCAAATTTGGTAGTTCTAAATTAAAAACTATATCTTACGGCAATTCTGTAGGGGGCTGTAACCCCCCTCCTCTCTGCAACCGCTTCCCAAAACCGTCTACAGTCTAAGTTAGAATACCACGAGATAGTATACCAGATTTGGTGGTTCTGAATTGAAAACTGTAGATTTTACGAAAATTTTGTATATGGGGGGCTCTGACCAACCGGGCCCTGCCCCGTTCCAAAAACCGTTTACCGTCTAATATTTTTAGTGCCAAAGAAAAACGTAATATTCCTATCCTGTCTGCGTGTCCAAATTTTATAAATTTGATCAGGGAGCTAGACGTTCGAAATCGTACGTTTTCCTGAATTCGTTTTGTATGTAACCAAAATCTGTAAACGCGACGAATTGACGTAGTCGACGAATTGACGTAGTCGACGAATTGACGTAGTCGACGAATTTGTCCGCGACGAATTGACGCAGTCGACGAATTGACGCGCGACGAATTAACGCGCGACGAACTAACGCGCGACGAATTGACGCATGCGACGAATTGTCGTAGTCGACGAATTGACGCGCGACGAATTGACGCAGGCGACGAATTGACGTAGTCGACGAATTGACGCACGCGACGAATTGTCGGGACACCCACAAATTGGTACTTAGAAATAAGCAAAATGTACTCGTGTTTGAGTACATTATGGGCTTATAATAGCTCCGAGTACTTGGGTCTCATTTTTGAAAAAGACACGTACTCATGTTTGAATACATACAGGGAATCAATAGTGAGTATATCTGGTATTTGTAATTTGAAATATATGTCATAACATCACAGCCTCTCCTGACAAATGTCAAACCCGCCTTCTCGTGGTGCATCCTGTTCCCACTAAAGGGGCTCTGACGACCGCCAATAGCGGTATAACTATACCATCGGGATTAGAGGAAATGCTATCCCAAACTCACCAACCCGCTTGGCCAGCTTGGTGAGTTATGGCCAAACCCCTCCAAAATGATTCCACAACTTAAATCTTGGCCCTCAGTCTCCGGCAGTTGGAATGTACTCTGGCCAAGGCAGCGGCCAGTGCGACATGAAGGCAGAGGGTGCTAAGAATCCTTGGAGGACCGGACTAGTCTGCCATCTGATGCTGACCTCGGCTACGTATAATGGACGCTCCCTATCTTCTGATTCAAGGCTTCTTGAATTGGAAGAGGAACTACAAAGGATCAAGTGGGACATCGTCGGGCTAAGTGAGGTGAGGAGAAAAGGAGAAGATCTCATTGAACTGAAAAGTGGACATCTCTTCTACTATCGTGGGACAGATACTGGAAGAACTAGTGGTGTTGGATTTATAATAAACAGGAAACTGAAGGATAAAGTTGTAGAAGTTGAAAGTTCCTCTGACAGAGCTGCACGACTCGTTATCCAACTCTCGAGAAGATACCAGGCTCAGATTATTCAAACTTATGCACCCACCACAAGTCATGCTGAAGAAGAAATTGAAGAATTTTATGAGGAAATTCGTGATCTAAATAATAAAGGTAAGCAGCACTTGAAGATTATTATGGGAGATTTCAATGCAAAAATAGGGCAACGGCAACAGAATGAAACTTCAGTAGGTAAATTCGGTCACTGCAACAGAAACCAGCGTGGAAATACTCTCGTAGAGTTTGCAGAGGCAGAAGGGTTTTTCATCTTGAACTCCTTTTTCAAGAAAAAGCCACACAGGAAATGGACATGGAGACATCCAAATGGGACAGCAAGTGAAATTGATTTTATTATGTGTAACAAAAAAATTCGTCATAGAAGACTGCAGTGTGCTAAACAAGTTCATCACAGGTAGTGACTATAGATTGGTGAGATGTAAGATGCACCTCAACACTAAACTCGAACGTGGCAAGCTCATAAGACAAAGAAAATGTATTGACATAACCAACCTTAAAAAACACCATAATACCTTCAAGTTGGAATTGAAGAACAGATTCTCTGCTTTAGAAGGCCTAACATCGGAAGAAGTGGATAGTTCTGAACTTAACAGAAATGTAACCAAAGCTCTTATAGAAACAGCAACAAAATTAGCTGGGTCTAAGAACAAGTTGCATGTTAACAAATTATCAGGAAAAACCAAAATGTTGATGCAAAAAAGAAGAGAGATGAGGACAACTAAAGACGATGTGACTTCCAAAGTGGGATACATAGAGCTATGCAAGACAGTACGAAAAAGTATCACTGAAGACGTAAGAAAATCCAACTGTGAACTAGTGAGGAAAGCAATTGAAAACAACCAAAGCCTAAATATAGCAAAGGGACATCTCAGTAAGGGAAGAAAACAGATTATGGCACTGAGAAAAGAAGATGGTTCTGTAACAAGAAATAGAGGCAAATTTTGACAAGAGTGAAAGATTTCTACTCCAAATTATATGAAAGGGATGATACATGTACTCCAGACATCATGAAAGATACCAGTACCAGAGTTCCTCCAGTCCTTCCAGCAGAAGTTGCACATGCAATCAAGAACATGAAGCGGGGAAAAGCTACAGGAGAAGATGGAATTACTGAAGACATCATACAAGAAGCAAGTGGAGAAATTGAAACGGAACACGCCCAAATTTTCACTCGATGCGTTAATGAAGGGAAGATTCCTGAGGATTGGAACAACGCTACAATGATCTTGCTACATAAAAAAGGTGACATTGAGGATCTCAGGAACTACAGACCTATCAGCCTCCTATTAGTGGTTTATAAAATCTTTACTAAAGTTCTTTCACACCGTTTGAAGGTAACACTGGACATGGCTCAACCGAGAGAACAAGCTGAATTCAGGAGTGGCTACAGCACAATAGATCATATCCACGTATTGAGAGAACTAATTGAAAGAGCGAAGGAATATTAACTTCCATTGTGCATGGATTTTATCGATTATGAAAAAGCCTTTGATTCGGTGAAACCGTTAGCAGTTACAATGGCTCTGAAATCCTGCGGTATTGAAGATGCATACATTAATATTATTAATAACATCTATGAAAATGCAAGTGCAAAGATTCGGCTGTTTGATTATACAACACACATAAAAATTGGAAAGGGAGTGAGACAAGGTGACACCATATTTCCGAAGCTCTTTAATGCCACATTGGAAAATGTCTTTCAATCACTGAACTGGGAAAACAAAGGGATAAAGATTAATGGAGATTATCTAACCCACCTTCGTTTTGCTGATGACGTAGTCATTTTTGCAACTACCCCATCAGAGCTGCAGAGTATGATCCAGGAACTTGCTGACAAGAGTAAAGAAGTGGGATTAAAAATGAACTTTCAGAAGACAAAAGTGATGTTCAATGCTTTTAAAAGAAATGAAGATTTATTGATTGAGTGAGGAAAGCTGAAGATAACAGACACGTACGTTTATCTTGGACAGCATCAAGTGAGGGTCACATTGATGAAGAAATTAATCGGCGTACAAAACTTGCCTGGAGAGCTTTTGGAAGAAACAGCATGATTTTCAAGAACAATATGCCATTATGTCTTAAAAGAAAAGTGTTTGATCAATGCATCCTTCCAGTGCTTACGTATGATGCAGAGACGTGGACCTTAACTAAAAGAGACATACAAAAACTGCAGACAACTCGAAGCAGCATGGAGAGGTGCATGCTTGGTGTAACCAGGAGAGATAAGAAGAGGAACTCGTGGATCCGAAAAATGACAAGAGTGGAAGACATTATGATCAGAGTTAAATCCCTGAAATGGCAATATGCTGGACATACTGCCAGAAGGACAGATCATCGATGGACAGCCGAAATTTTAGATTGGATTCCAAGGGACAGGAAAAGACCCAGAAGAAGACCACATGGAAGATGGGTGGATGAAATTCGAAAGTATGCGGGAGTGACATGGAGGAGACTGGCACAAGACAGACCATTGTGGAGGAAACTTGGGGAGATCCTCATCCAGCAGTGGATTGATAATGGTTGACAATGATGATGATAATGATGATATTTCAAATGTATGTACTATATACATATCAAATATATGTGATCAAAAATCCATATGTTTCGAATATATGTGCTCTTACTTCATTCAGTTTATGTGCCCTTTCGGGCAGAGCACAGAAACTGAAGGTTTCTGTTAGAGCGAATCTAGCGATTCTGACAGGATAGTTTGTAAGAGAGAGATATAGATGGCGCCACCATACAAGCGTACGAATTTGCACATGGAAGGCAGGCATAAATTAAAGGGGGGGGGGACTTAGGAATGAACACCTTTATATGTAACCGGGGGATTCTTACCTGGGGGCCGTCATTTAACGTGCTCGTCCGATATACAGCGATTGTTAGAAATTCACACCTATCAGGCTAGGTTTGAACCTGGGTTTCCTCCATCAGCAGTCTGAGTCTCTAACCACTAATCCATCCGCTGCTTGATGTTAAGAATCCATCCGCTGGAGTAACAATGTTAAGAACTGGACAGGTTTTTTTTGGGGGGACTTGAAGCAAAATTTACGAAGGAGAACTTACTGGACTAACTGGAGGAAGTTCTGTAGGAATATCGTAAGTGATCTAATCTAGCGGTCTTCGAACGGTAAGGTTTGAAGAAGCTAGATTAAAGAAACCGTGCCTGACCTGTAAATATATTATCATTGAAAGATAATGCTGCTTTTTAAAACGTAGGCGGATTTTTAATAAACTTCGCATCATGCCAAGCAAGCAGAATGATCTACGTAACGAATTGCAGCATAGTCAGGAAGTGATGCTCGAACAGTTAGCAGCTGTTGTTATGAATTGACATGGAAAGATGATTCATGTCGTCATTCAAGACTCGGCCGTCATAGAGTCACGACGGATCAGGATCTGCTGGATGGCTATCAGTATCAGAAACGCGACTACACGACAGATAGCCATTGAGAGAACAAGTGGTAAGGTAGTACTATCGAAAGTTTCGCTAGCTAAAGTTTCGTGCGCCAGCATAGTGTTGAAAGAGCTTCCACGTAGTGTACAGTTGGGCGACATACAGAACCCACTGCCAGGATTCTGGTGAGGGGATATCACATTTCACATTAGGTCATCTCTCACGAAGGATAATTTAACTGCTTAGCGGTAAATGTACATCGTTCTTCGCTCTGTGGTATTAGCACTACTTCAGATCATTCCAAATGCCACATTCCTGGATAGTAATACCAGACCACATACTACACGCGTTACTCAGCCGTCTGTGAGCCATTTCCCTTCTACCATGGCCAAAGGAATCGCTGGCTGTACACTGCTGAAAAGTATCAGAGGAGCAAGAGATATTGTAAGGAAAATCATGCACGACTGGCGTCATGACTTTGTTGAACGTAAAACATTATTTTCATGTAGGATATAATGTCGCAGAATATTCGGTAATATGTGTAAAAAAAAGCCCATTAGCGAATTTTTATGCAATATTATCATTTAATGCACAGGATGCCATATGTTATACGACAATATGCATATCTGTACAACAAGAAAAAAAAACGACTTTTTGAAGATGGTAACTGACCTCTACTAAGGTGTGTAGTCCCCTCGTACGGCTAAGACCGCTGCACACTTGTGTGGCATGGAATTGATGAGGTTATCAAGGAGGCTTTGGGAAAATCTTCACCACTTCTCAATGAGGGCAGTATCCAGCTCACGAAGAGCCAACGGAGGTGCCAGCCGAGCTGTTATGCGTCTGCCAAATGCGTGCCAGGCATCCTTAATTGAATTTAAGTTAAGGGAGTATGCTGGATACTCCCTACGTTCGATTCCTTTCTCTTCAAGGATGTCGTCCGCTAGCCGGGTTCAAAGAGGTCGAGCGCTATCGTCCATGAAAAGGAACGTATCAGCGACGGCTGCAGCATACAGCGCGACAATTGGTCTGCGGATCTCATCTACATATCTCTAGGCCGTCAGACCGACGTTTCGGATGACCTACAGGTCGGTACGTCCACCAATACTTATGCCTGCCTAGAACATCAATTCATGTCCTCAGTGATGTGATGTTTCTTGCACAAACGCTGGGTTATTTTGTGTGCCGGTTTCCCTCCAGATAAGAACTCGTCAATTGTAAGACTACAGACTGAATCTCAAACTCAACGCGTAGTGTCCCCAACCAAGACTTTCCTCAGCCAAGTTTATACGTACCTTACGGTATCGTGCTGGCTTGAGCAGAGCCACCTTATCCTGGTTGTTGAAGTGACGCCCGCGAAGGAACTGGGCCATGGACCGGAACAAGCATATAATCCGACGGAGCAATATCTGGACTATATGCTGGGTGTGGCATCAGTTCGACACCCTCAAGTTCCTGGAGTTTTGCCAGGGTCGTTCTCGCAGTATGAGGCCGAGCGTTGTGCTGCTGTAGGAGTGCGCACTTTCTATTCAACAGTGCTAGTTACCACCAAAACGGCATACATCCGCTCCAGCTGTTCAGAGTAGAGGTTGCCGTTGATGGTCCGACCGTCTGAAACAAATTCGTAATGGATTATCCCCTCGAAATTCCACCAGACACAGAGCATCACCTTGTGCTCGAAGCTCCCACTTTTGCAACAGGTTCAGGAAGCTGGAACGGGCTCAACCATTTCCGTTGTGTGTTAGGATTACGGAAATAGACCCACTCTTCATCGCACGTAACAATTCTCTTGATGAAACGTACATCGCGCGGGTTTTCTAGAAGTTTCGCGCACACATACACTCAGCGGTTTACTTCAGCTGGCGTCAGTTCATGAGGGACAAGGCGGCAGCTGCTGTAGACATTGGCGAGGTCCCGAAGGTGACGAACCAGGGTAGTTTGTGATATGCCCAGCTCGCCTGATAATACCCGAGTGCTGGTTGTCAGATTTGCCCTTACGGCTTGGCGCACGGCCTCCGAATCCCGGGCTCGCGGCTTGTTCTGGTTGATCATCGAGGTTTCTGTCAACTGAGCAAAATGTTTTGAACCATCTAATTGCGGTGCAGTGGTCAACGGAACCTTCTCCTTTCGCATGGCAAATGTTTCGTGTTGCTTGAGCAGCGGTTTGGCCGAGTTCAAACTCGTAAAACAAAGGTTCCTTAATTAGCTGGTTGCGGCTGTTCATCTCTTAGGCGTCTCAACCACAGACAGAACTACGACATGCAATGCTGTTCACACCAACGACTGCCACTTTATATATCTTTCGACTGACAGCAGTGCGCGACTGGAACTAGTCTAAACACGTGACATACCAGCTGCAGCACATACGTTTATGCAAATACTGCAACACTTTCGACTCTCCGTACTTGCCCCACTATCTTTTAGCACGTCAGTTTAAATCGTAGGTACGACATTCCTTCTGGGTACAGCAACTTCTTTTCACGAGGAGCGTAAATTGCAGATTTTTGTTACTAATCATTTCAGTAGTATTAAAAAAATCTACTGAAAGCATCGTCAAAGATTTCCTTGGTCACTTCGTTGTCGATATGTTAGACCACTTTCAGAGCTGGGGGTTTATTCCCTTTCAAAACATCGATATGACATTTCCTTTGTCTGCCTCTCAACGTTAAGATTTCTTGTGCGTCCTTCATTTAAGATTCAAAGACAAGTAGCATTATGAGAAACAAAGAAGTTTGCTCTCACGAGTGCTCAGTCTTTTATGTACACACATATACACTGCCGGAAAGTGAAAAAAGAACACCTAGAAGGAATTGGCGGACGATCATGAAATTTCATATGTTAATGGGATCGAGTTTACGTAGGTGTGATGTTAATTTCGGGACCAACCGGTGAGCGCTTACGCCACAGCACGGCATAATATGCAAATTATCGTCGGTGGTATTTAAGGAGTACGGCGAAGTGAACGTAATCAGTCGTCGGCGTACGGACACATGCGAAGACCCTGAAGAAGCTGCAATGCCTGGACATGGAAGACGTGTACGATTTCAGCAGTTATCGGACTTTGAGCGATGTCGTCTAGTCGGACTCCGCGAGGCCGGGTGGTCGTATCGTCGCATTGCAGAGCGAATTGGACGGGAAGTATAGGACGTGGTACGATGGTGGCGTAGATGGTCCGAGGAACATTCCCACACGAGAAGACGTGGAACCGGGAGTCACAGACGGACTCATGGGCGGACCGATCGACGCATAAGAAGAGCGGCGTTGTCATGCAGAACATCCACTGCGACGCAAATCCGAGCTGCCGTTGCACCTGAGGTGACTGTGCGAACAATCCGCAACCGTCTACTGGATGCAGGACTACGTGCACGTGTGGCTCTAGCATGTGTACCTCTGACTCCAGCCCACAGTCTGGAAAGGCTGCAGTGGTGTCGCCAACGTCTGCACTGGAGAACGCAATGGCGACCTGTCGTGTTCAGTGATGAAAGCAGATTCTGCTTGGGAGCCTCCGATGGCCGTATGCGTGTTCGCAGACGCACAAGGGAGCGTCTCCACCCTTCTTGCATCCGCCAGCGACACACAGGGCCTACACCTGGTCTCCTGGTGTGGGGAACGATCAGCTATCACTCCCGTACACAACTAGTGTTTGTACCGGGTACGTTGAACAGCACCTCCTACATCTACAACATCATTCAGCCCGTTGTTGTGCCATTTGTAAGGTCTGTCCATCGTGGTGTTTTCCAGCAAGATAACGCACGCCCGCACACTGAACGTGCAACGCAACATGCACTTCAGGGTGTTGGACAACTTTCATGGCCTGCACGTTCATCGGATTTGTCCCCCATTGAGCACGTGTGGGATTTCATGGGACAACGACTTATCCGGTCTCCACGGCCAGCCACGACCATCCCCGATTTAAGCGTCCAGGTTCAGGATGCTTGGAGCTTAATACCCCAAACTTACATCCAACATCTGTACGACAGACTCCATGCCAGAATTGCACAGTGGGACGCAGTTCATGGCGGTTCAACCTCGTACTAACCATGTTACATGAAAATGTTATTTTTCAGTTTACCAGCAAATACAGCTGTATTTTGCCATAATGTTTTGATCACGTTATCCTCTGTATTCCGTTATTATGCTGTATAAATTTCGTTGGCATCAGACGTCTCCTTCTTGGTGTTCTTTTTTCACTTTCCGCCAGTGTATATGGAGCAGAAACTGGGATTTAAACATATAATCACGTGTTTTCAGACCGGAAAATATCTTTCGAGGTGCGTTACTTGGCAATGCCTGCTGAGAAGAAAAAGGTAAAAATGATGCCCGTCGGTCTTTCGGCATGGAACACCTAATAATATAAGTTATCCGAGAAGTAACGATACCGTTATGATGAAAAAATCCTTAAGACAGGCTTTTGGGATAAAGATCCATTCTTTCGGAGCTAAAAAAAATAGAGACAGGAGATAGAGAGAAACTGATACGTGGCCTGGAGGTCACATGTCAACCGTACTGGAAAGAGAAAAGAGAAAAATATTAGTAGATGTCTCGGTTGTGGATTTCTCGCAGACATTTATCTTTAACAAAAGCGGAGGAAAAAGTGAAATAAATCTCATATTCTCAGCACAACTAGTAATAACCGTGTCTGGATAAGGATAAGGACTTTAGCCGGATGTCACACTGGATTAAGGACAGCAACGTTCGGTGTTCACTTGACGGTGGATATTTTTTCATCCGTGAAGAAATATTTCTTTCGAAAGAAGCACTGTAACTGTGTTCCGTAAGCCAACGCAGCGTTGTTTATTTCATGTAAATGTGGTTTCTTTCCAAGTTTATGTCTTCGTAGTGTGAACCTACTCTCAGTGAAATTTCATCATGTTAAGTTTCCTAGTATTATCCCTCGAGATGACTTTTCAATTTTTCAGGCATTGTTTTCCCTACTATCATTGTTTTAACTTTTTCGGCATCTCTTCATGAAAGATTTCAGTCCTAGTCGCGTTTCCTCTTCAAGGAGTTAATATACTGGGTGTCCCACTTGCTACGTTACCCAAGTTTTTATTAATAACATCGTGAATAATTATAGAAATTAAATGATATTTGGTAAGAGCAGTGGTTGGAAAAACTACTTTTTATTTGTAGCGAACTACTTTATGATAAATGCAGTTAACTACAAATACAACTACATTTTTAACAAAGTAGTGACTACAAACTACTTTGAAAATGTAGTCACTACTTCACTACTTTTAGGACCCGAATTTTGCGAGATTATTCAATACACACTCAAAGTTAAAGATGTTATATTACTACAAAATATTGTACATCCCACATACACCAGACTTTACAATGTAGCATATAGCATATGCTATAAAATGAACAGCACAAGACTGTACAATGTAGCATATACACTGCTGGCCACCCAAAATGCAACACCAAGAAGGAAGTATCCGATTGGCCTGATTTTCGCAGCAAAGCGTTGCCCGCGAGAGGCCATGCAAACGATTGACATTGCAGGGCATATGCAAATCATGTGCGCCCGGCACGCCACCGAGAAGCACTATAAGAAGGGTGCACAAGGCGGGGTGAAAGCAGTGGAAGTGTGTTGTGCTGCCGGACCTGTGCATGGGAAGCTTCCTGATGCCTCGTCACAGAATACGGCAATCATTCCAGCACGTTTCGGAGTTCAACAGAGGACAAATAGTGGCTTATCGCGACAGCGGTTTATCGTACCGAGACATCGGCGCCCGTGTGGGACGGCATCCAGCCACAGTGAGGCGAGTATGGATTCGGTGGGTGCAGGAGGGACGGACGGACAGACGTGATCGATTGCCGTAGCCGTAGCACACCGCCGAGGGGGAGGACCGGCATGTTGTGCAGGGGGCATTGACGGCTCGCACCGCCACATCACGAACGTTAGCGCACGAATTAGAGTGTGTTGTGCAACAACCTGTGTCAGCACGTACCGTTCGACGTCGTCTGCAGGAGCGGGGACTTGTCGCACGGCGCCCATTACTCCGATTACCATTGACATTACACCACCGGCGAGAGCAGCGGCAGTGGGCCGTTGAACGCCGCACCTGGACTACGGAATGGCACGACATTGTCTTCTCCGACGAATCCCGCTTCTGCCTGCAACACCACGATGGTCGGATCTGCGTGTGGCGGCACCGCGGCGAGAGACTGTATGACGCCTGCATTATGCATCGCCATACCGGTCCGTCGCCTGGCGTTACGGTTTAGGGAGCAATTGGATATGACACCCGCACCCCTCTGGTACGCATCGCCGGTACACTCACCAGCCACCGCTACATCTCCGACGTTTTGGAGCCTGTAGTCCTCCCTTACCTTCAGGACCTTCCAGCGGCCACGTTTTAACACGACAATGCGCGCTCGCATCGTTCAACAATTCTTCACGGCCCACCAGGTGTCACTGCTGCCGTGGGCTGCCTGTTCTCTCGATATGTCGCCCATCGAACACGTCAGGTCGCTGATTGGCAACCGAGTAGCCTGGCAAGCGCTACCCGCTACTACGCCTGATGAACTGCGGCAACGTGTGGAAGTAGCCTGGACCGACATACCCCAAGCCCACATCCAAAGCCTCTTTCGTTTATAATCATCTGGAAACATAAGTTAAATAAGTCTTCGAAGCAAGGAAAGCAAACACGTTCGTATTCACACGAGACGAAAACGACAACGAGACAAGTGTTGGTGTTGCCGACCTATGCTAGAAAAAGTCTGTGCTTTGAAACACCAAACGTTCTTATTCCGAGACCCTCGTTCGTCATAACCTGTCCATTTTAATCCGCTCCTTGGCCATTATCATGAAAGAAATGTTCGCTAGATGGCGATCTTAGCGCTGATGCTGTGCAGTTCAAACGAGGAGTATTGGCGTTGTGTCGCAAACACACGTGACGATCAAGGGATATGTAGAAGGGCACCCTGTTTGTTTACTGAAGTAACGTTAAAAGTAGTGTCGAAACTCGCTACAAACTACAGAGGTTTGCATTGCGCTACTCGCTACACTACTTTTTTTGTTAAAGTAGCGCGTTACACTACAAACTACGCGGAAAAGTAGCGACTACAGTAGTTTCGCTACTTGTTGCGCACTACTTCCGACCACTGGGTAAGAGCATACCTTCATCCATGGAAAACAGAACCATATCATAAGAGATATTGAAGTGTCCGCCCTGTGCATCAAGAGAGGCTTGAACACGAGACTCCATATTTCGGAAAGTTCGCGTCAGTTGGTCCGGCGTAATCGCTGCCACTGCCTCTCAGATGTTCTTCAATGCCTCAAGGGTTGTCGGCTTGTTCCAAAACATCACTGATTTGAGATACACTCATAGAAAGAAATCAGGGGTGTTAGGTCAGGAGATATAGGTGGCCACATTCCTTTAGAAATCACGTGATCTCCAAAGAATGACTGAATTTCAGCCATACCCACATGTGATGTATGGCAAGTTGTCCCATCTTGTTGAAAATATTCAGTTGTTAGCTCTTCAGGGTGCAGCTGGTTAACGAATGCCTGAAAAACTTCCATGTTAACGGCTGTAGTGACCGTATCCTGAAAGAAGATGGCCCCAATGATCCGCCGAAGCGATGAGCCCATATCCTTAAAGAAGATGGGCCCAATGATCCGCCGAAGCGACAGTGCGCAACACACACTCCAGTTCTTTGTGCGTGAAGTGGTTTCTCGATAAATGCGTCCGGATTTACCGCTTCCCACACACCCGTGTTTTGTGCATTTATGTATCTCGATACGTGAATCCACGCTTCGCCGGAAAAAAATGTGTAGTCCATGATGTTCGGCTGTTCCGCAGGAGATGCTTTAAACCACTGACAGTAGTACCTCCTTCTTTTCTCTTGGTCTGGCGATTTCAGTTTGTGAACAGCAGACAAACGGTACGGATAAATTCCAGCTTCTTCGCTGCTCAATGACACGTGCTCCTTGACCTGCCGTTTTCCTGGGCAAGTCTACGCAAAGATTTCCGTGGCAAAGCAAGAAGTCTTTCCTGGAAATCCTGCACTAGTGTTTTTAGCACGTCTTTTGTAAAAAAAGATCGTGCTTCTGTTATCGGTTTGTCCGTCCGTCCGTCTGTACCCACGATATCTCTGCAAATATTAGTCCGATTTGAAAAATTCTTTTTGCATTGGGAAGCTTGAAATATGCGAATGATAATCCTTTATTTCGTTTTTTTATACGATGTACAATTTCGCCAGTAGAGGGCGTAAATGCAGATGATGTTGAATTCAAAAATACGTTTTATTCCACATATTTGCTTCTAAACATCCGATTGAAAGTTTTTTTTTATATTTCGATTCCATTTATATCGAAGAGTATTTTAGATATAGTTACTTTTTCAAATTAAGCATAGATTTTCCGCTAGGGGGCGTAAAAGTGAATTACCTTCTCCTCAATAACTCCTCTTCTAAAACTCCGATTTGAAATTTTTTTCTTCAGCGGATACATCTCCTGATGGAAAATCTTTTGCATATAATTTCAAATTTTTGGTAACGAATACTTTGACCACCAGGGGGCGTAAGTGTTAATTTTTGCTTCTGATGTACTTGCCATAAAATCTGAGCTTCTTAAATATCGATTGAAAAAATTCTTTCGTGGACTGATGCCACTCACATCGAGAAACCTTTTCGATGTGAGTTTCTCCGCCAGGTGGCGTAGATGTACATCTTATTTTTGTCAATATCTCTACTTCTAGGAGTCCGATTTGAAAATTTTTCTTTGTTGGATAGTGTTTTCCGTGTGCCATGTTTTTCATGTAATTTCTTCCCCCCTGAGTTTGTGTAGTCCAGAAACACCTTTCAAATTATTGGCCAAATTTCTTGGTGATTTCCAAGATGGAGAGACCCATTTGTCGGGCGCCGATCATCATGCCACGTTCGAAATCACCTAAATCTTGATAAGCTGCCAGGTGAACTGCGAATGTTACTACTTGAGCTTGCGGAGATGTATGCTTATATATATATGTCGTTTGCGGACGATACAATTTACCGCATGGGTGTGGTGGTATGTAATGGAAATGGCAGCTCCCTTCCCAGTTTTTTGGCACTTTAGTGTAAATGCCATGAGCTAGGACACAGTATAATGTTGACTGAGTCATTAGGTGTACGACCGCCATGCTAGGTTGTATATTCAGCAACACAAGGCGGCATCGAGTGGAAAAGTCTCCAGATGGTGTCCTGAGGTGTTGCTGCGCATGCGTCATTGACATGTGTCCACAATTCATCGACATGAAGAGACGTTAAGTCGTCTGCCGATGACGTCCCATACACATTCTCTGTTGGAAAGAAGTCTGGGGATCGCTCTAGCCAGGGCAATACCTGGCCACCTTTTAGGCACTCTGCGCTGATACCGGCGGTGTGCAGACGGCCATTATCTGGTGCAAACTGATAATCAGGGATACGACCGCGAAACGAGCAACAGCATCTCATCCACGTATCATCGTTCTGTCATTGTTCTCACTATGCGTAGTAGAGGTGAACGGCCGCTGAAACAGACAGGGTCCCGAACCATGACACCAGGATGGGCAGCCGTATGACGCTCACAGATGGCATTAAGATCATCCCGGTGACCAAGTTGTCTCCAGGCTCTCAACCGCCGATCGTCAGCGCTGAGACAGAACCGAGAATACGAAATGGTTCCATTCGTCTAGCCCCGCTTGAATGGTATAGCACCCCGACAACCTTGCGCGTCGATTTGCTGCAGTGAATAGCAGCCGTAGCAATGGCTAACGACAGAGCAAACCTGCCTCAGCCAATCTGCGATTCACAGTCCGTGTCGATATGGGAGATGTCCCTAGCTGCATGGACACCTCGACGATTGCCAGCCGCTGTGGATTATGGGTCTGCTACAGCTTTCCGTCGAGTGCGGCTATCGAGGTGTTCGGAAGTCAGCCTGTTTGCACCAGTCCCACTACGGCGACGCGCGTTACTTTCCTCCAAAAACTGGCGCAATATTCGGCCCGCAACTGTCGCATCCAAATGCGTTTTCGACGCGATACGATGCAGGGACCAACCAGATGTGCGTAGTCCTCTGATGCAACCTTTGATAAAGGTGCCCGGCTGATGGTACGATTCCTGGTGACGTCGCCCAGGCATTCTCACTCGTTACACGTGCTTTCCCTACTCTGATGCAGTGGTTCACACGACCAAGTGAGGATGATCAAACTTTTTCTTTTTTCGAAAAATATAAATGTGTGTGTTGTTACGTTCCACACATTCAATTGATTGGGATTTCTCAAATGTACGTTCTTCAGCGGATGACGGCCTACATCGACACATGGTCCCAGCCCTCTTGGGGGGGGGGGGGGCTCTCCCCGAAAGAGGGCCTGCTATCTGCTTTTATCTCATGTGCGTCCTGCCTGCACAGCAGGACGTACATGAGATAAAGGCAGATAGCAGCGAGACGTACGTCCGCGTAGCTCGTTTGGGAGAGCAACTTATTCCGCTATGAGGGGACCCGGGTTCAATGCCCGGCGTGGACAAAGCTGACGGAGAAAGTTACTTCGTTATAGTTTTCATAACGGGAAAATGAAAATCGTAGAATTTAGTTTGATTAGAAATTCTTCGATTCTGTAGAAAGCTAAATGCGAATTCTAAATTTCCAAATGAAGTATACTTAGTTCAGAACTTAGGAGGAGAGCTCATTATACACCAAACGTAATATACACTATATTGACAAAAGTCAACGGACACCCCTTCGAAAGCAAATGAATGTATCCGCTACGTTTTGAAGATCCGCAGTACAGCTGCAAACGGTATAAAAACATGCGACTGCGATCATATGACACTGTGCGTCGAGTAAAAGTGTCGCGGCAGGAGAGAACTGACTTTGAGAAAGGAAAGATTGTTGGGTGCTATATTAGTGGGTTGCCCTTAAAAGAAACCGAGAGGCGTTTGAACATACCCAAGTCAACTGTCTTGGATGTACTGAATAAGTGGAAAACACATGGCGCGCCTGAAGCAGGAAAACATACCGGCAGACCGATGAAGATCAGTGATAGAGGAAGTCGAAGTCTCAGGAGAGTCGTTACAGCTAATCGGCGTAGTACTGCACAAGACCTCAGTGCACAGGTGAGTAAAAATGCTGGAACCTCGCTATGTACAGATACCATTCGCAGAGAACTTCATTCCATGGGTTACCGTGGTCGTGAGGCTGCTCATAAGCCTTTCATCTCCACTCGTCGTTTAGCATGGTGTAAAGAACATTTATCGTGTATCGTAGATCAATGAAAACGGGTTCTGTGGACTGATAAATCCAGATACATGATCCATCAGTCTGATGGCCGTGTGTGGGTATGGTGGCAGCCGGGGGAACGCTATTTATCACAGTGAACTGTTCCTACGGTCAAGTTTGGAGCAGCTGGCCGTGCACTCGTGTGGGGGGTGTTTTTTTGTTGTATGGTCCCGGCCCATTAATTATCGTGGACAAACCTGCTAACCAGCATGTCTACCTAGATATTCTGGACAATTGTGCCCTACCAACTCTGTGCAATACTATGGAACCGAGCCTTGTTGGTACCAGCAAGAGAATGCACCGACACATAAAGCAAGGTCTGTTACGGCGTAGTTTGACGATAATTCCGTATCGTGTGTGGACTAGCCAGCACAGAGCCCTGACCTTAATCCCATACAGCATCTGTGGGATGAATTAAAGTGCCGCATAAGAAGTTTGGAACCAAGGCCTACTACTAAGCAAGAGTTAGCGACAGAATTATGTACTAAATAGAAGCGCATACCTATCGCTGTGTTCCAAAACGTTGTCGAACGCATGCCTCGAAAGGTCAGTGCATGCATTAAGGCCCAAAGGGGATTGACACCGTACTAATGTATGTCAATAAATGCTATGTTGTGTTTCTCTTCTAGGTGCCCGGTGACTTTTCTCAATATAGTGTACTTGTGACTAGTTCCCTGGCAATATCGTACACCGTGGCTTCCTGTAAAATTTTGTTATGTAATGAAGATGTTCCATAGAGATGCTTCTTCAGGTTCTGAAGGAAGAAAAAGTTACCAGAACCAAGCTCTGGTGAATACGTAGGATTATGAAATTCCTGGCAATATTGTATCCTATGGCTTCTTGTAAAATTTTGTCATCTAAGGAAGATGTTGCATGGAGAAGCTTCTTCAGGTTCCAAGGGAAGAAAATGCTACTAGAGCCATGCTCTGGTTAATACGTAAGATGATGAGGTTAGTTTCCTGGCAATATCATACATAGTGGCTTCCTGGTAAATTTTGTCATCTAAGGAAGATGTTCCATGGAGATGCTTCTTCAGGTTCTAAAGGAATAAAATATTACTAGAGTCAAGCTCCGGTTACAAATTTACTAGGACTAAGCTCTGGTTACAAATTTACTAGGACTAAGCTCTGGTTACAAATTTACTAGAGCCAAGCTCATGCATAGGATGGTGAAACTAGTTTCCTGGAAATATCGTATACAGTAGCTTCCTGTAATATGTTTTCATTTGAAGAAGTTGTTCCATGGAGATGATAGTTCAGGTTCCAAAGGAGGAAAAAGTTACCACAGCCAAATTCTGGTGAATACGTAGGATGCCATGAAACTAATTTGCTACATAGAATCTAACGGTTGTAATTCACTCGGTTTTCCTTCACTTTATTTGGAGTCAGAATTCTTAAGAATCACCTTGCATTCCAGAGCAAGGTCAAACTTTTAGTGCAACACTGCCTCCACGAGGGAAGTTAACAAATTTCGTGTTTTTACCTACTTCTGTTGAATATGAACATGCAGTATTTTTTCAGCAATTAGAATATATTCTTGCATGTCACTGTATCAATATTCAATGTTACGAATCCGTTCACTCTTTTCTATTTTTCAAATGATTTTGTGTGCTAAACTTTAAAGACTTTGCGAAATAGAGAAAGAAGATTTAAGCGCTGTGATACAATACTTATTTTTGAAATTCATGTCTCCACAGAGTTTCGCGGTAATGTGGTGCAGATACTAGGAGACAAGTTTCTGCATATTCAACAGTTGTCAAGGGGCGTAGAACATTTCGTTGTGGCAAGGAACCTTTGCGATGATGCAGATCGTCGTTTCGGACGACTTTCACGATTCACGTTATAGGAAAACACCAACCATAAGCTTGGCCTCCAGATGCAACTGACTAATGACTATTTCTGAGTCTGTAGACATTTCAATCAGCAGTGTCGATTCAGTACCAACGAATTATTTGAAGATGAAAAGGGTCTATACGTCATGTGCCCTAATGTTGAGAGACAAGCAAAAGGCATGCAGCAAAATAATGGGTCTCACCAACTTGAACATGTTTCATCCAGGCCCAATAAATTTCTGGTCCCGGATTGCTACAATGGATGTAACATGGGTGAGTGACTTTGACACAGAGACTACAAAACAAAATCCAGTGTGGAAGCAATGATCTATGAATTCCAAGAAGTTCCGTGCTGCTCCGTAGTTTCTTTGGAAGCAGGAGGCATGAAATGCAGGAGTACTACCAGGAAAAGGGCACCTATGTCTCTGTTGCATACCAAGCCAACCGTATAAGGCAACTTGGTGCTGCCATCAAGAAGAAAAACATGGAAAATTGCTAAAAGTTGTCTTCCTCTTTCAAGACAATGAACCGAGGCACACCTAACGGGTTGGGAATACCGCCACACAGACTGCAGGATTTAAGTTGGTCTTTAGCAATCAAACACTACAGACCTTGCCACTAACGACTTTTGTGTGTTCCCCAAGCTGAAGGAAAACATCCATGGGGAAACGATACGGCTTGGACTCAGGTAGTCAAAGCTGTGGATGTGTGGTCAGAGGATTAATACATATAAAATCAAGATGAAGACTTCCGCTACTCATACAGTTGCGATACCCAGTTTTCGGAGTATTTGTTTTTAATTCATCGACTACTTCATTTCTTGCGTGTCTGCTTCAAGTGTTCAAGTGTCTTACTCAGACGAAGGTAATATTGCATCGAATCGAATCTTTTCGTAGCGGCGAATTGGGTTCTGAGTTCTAATCTTCTCGTAGCCTATCGTGAATTGCTTGCTGTCTCTGTACACTGAACAATGTTGCACTTGTTCTCGAATAGCGACGATGTCTTCCAAGACGACAATGCGCCGAGGTACAGGTCCAATGTTGTGAAAGAATGGTTTGAGGAACGCAGATCAGACATCCAACGTATGACTGGTTCCCACTATCCTGAATTTCTTGCTAACTCTGTACACCCAGCAATGTTGCGCTTTTTCCCGAATGGCGACGGTGTCTTCCAAGATGACAATGCACCGAGCCACAGGTCCAGCTATCTATCGTGAATTGCTTGCTGGCTCTGTACACCCAGCAATGTTGCACTTTTTCCCCGAATGGCGACGGTGTCTTCCAAGATGACAATGCGCCGAGCCACAGGTCCAGCTATCTATCGTGAATTGCTTGCTGACTCTGTACACCCAGCGATGTTGCACTTATTCCCGAATAGCGACGGTGTCTTCCAAGATGACAATGCGCCGAGCCACAGGTCCAGCTATCTATCGTGAATTGCTTGCTGACTCTGTACACCCAGCGATGTTGCACTTATTCCCGAATAGCGACGGTGTCTTCCAAGATGACAATGCGCGAGGCACAGGTCCACTACTGTGCAGGAATGGTTTGAGGAACACAGTTCAGACATCCAACGTATGACTGGTTCCCACTGTCGTGAATTTCTTGCTGACTCTGTACACCCAGCAATGTTGTACGTTTTCCCGAATGGCGACGGTGTCTTCCAAGACGACAATTCTCCGAGTTACAGGTCCAATGTTGTGAAAGAATGGTTTGAGGAACGCAGATCAGACTTCCAGCATATCGACTAGTCTCCAAATTCCCCTGATATCAATCGAATAAAGCACTTGTGGGACATAGTGGAACAGCATATCAAGTGTCTGGCTAAACCAATCACCTCCATAATTTCATTGAAAGCTGCATTTGCACGCATCTTGGTTGGCCATACGTACAAACTGCTTCCGGCATCTTATTGAACTGATGCCACGTCAGTTAACTGCTGTACTAAGGACGAAACAAGGACCTACGAAGTATTACATAAGTGGCCATGATTCAGTGATCACTCAGTGTATATTCATTAGCATGGGTTCATCAGACATTGTTCAGAAGTCAACGTGTCTAAACACTTTATGATAATATTTATTACATACTGAAAGTCAAATATTCGCTGTTTTGAACTTGTAATAACATATAATTTCAGCGTGTTTTGAGTCTGATAATCTTGATGGCATTCGAATATTGTGTAATCAACTTAAACTATCGGGAATTAGTCAGATAGTTTTCAATAGTCACTGTTTCTTGATATTTTGTGATAACTTTTGTGGAGTTCATATATTCTTCAAGTTGAATGGAAATTACAAAAAATATGAAGTATTTTGGGAGAATTCTATTTTCTCAACGATGGATACACGTCTTTTATTGTAAATACAGTACACCCTCGTTAATCCAGTCCTCGATAATCCGGCCTCTTTCTCCTTGCGTGGTTTTGGTAGCAGAAATTGTGCTAACATCAGACTAGAATTAATTCTACTTCATACACGAGTGAAGTTTTCAATTTTAACGTTATGTTTTGTTTTGAATTGGCACTAACGTTCATGTAATTCAATTTAAAATAAAAATAGGTAGGATCCTCAAAATAATTAAGAATATTACAAAAAGCATCTTCATTACAGCAGACACAAATCTGTGGCATATTTCGAAGTGACCACACTCAGTAGAAAATGCAAGATTTCATCTATGCTGTATTGCAATTGTACGATTCTTTTACTGTATATAGTTCGTACACATACATACTGTGTATGTGTACGAACTATATGTACGAACTTTACTGTACTGATAATGTGAAAATATCATTTCACTGTTTTAAATGAGACAGTATGGTACGTACTGATCGTGTTATTTTACTATTATCACACGCTTGTCTCTTTTTTATGTTTTTTTAAATACACTAGGGCCTGCGCCTCTAGGCTCGCTATGCTCGTTTCCAGAGTAGCGCTCGGGCCCTGCAGCCCGATCTCCGAGTATATCACATGAAATAAAAACAGGAATGTTCATATAAATTTCAATTTTTATTGTATGTCTAAGCAAATAAGGCTTGTTACTCCGAAGTTTCAGAGTTTTTTTACTGTCCTTACTTTTTGGAAGGTTGGACTTTTGTCGTTTGAACTTATAGCACTTACTAAATTTAACACTAAGGAAAACAAAAGCGGTACAAAAAGCATTTCCGTAAACCGTAAACCGTTATGCTAAACCGTTAAGGTGGACGTCAAGTAATTTTGCTTCCTATACTTCCAATGGAAAAAACAACAACTTTTGTACACATTTCCTTCACAATTATTGTGTTCTCAAGGATGAAAATTTGAACTTCAATTAAAATAACTTCATATTATAACTTGGAATACTTAATATTTTCTAAAACACATGACCATAATTATATTAAAAATGAATAACTTTTCCTTGGTATTGTTGGAACCAGAAAAACGATGGCGCGACCTGTACTTTGATGACGTCAGTAGACAAACAAATGTTGGATTGCATAATTATGGTCATGTTTTAGAAAATATTAAGTATTCCAAGTTATAAAATGAAGCTATTTTATTCGATGTTCAAATTTTCATCCTTGGGAACGCATTAATTGTGAAGAAAATGTGTACAGATGTTTTTCCATTGGAAGTATAGGAAGCAAAATTACTTGACGTCCACCTTAAACAAATGAGATAGCTTTACCAACAAAGCATATGCATAACGAATTCTCTGCGTTACCACGGCAGCAGGTCACGGGACCAGAAAGTTCTTCTGTGGTTATCATCATGACAGACGAGCCCTTCGTTTCTTTCTTTTGCGTCTTTAAAAAATGCTTAAAAATCAGAAAATCACTTTTTTTTAATTTTGTTTTTTGTAAAAAAGCGATGATAGTTTGTAAGTTTATGCTGTAAAAATTGCAAAGCGATTTCCGTTTTTTGAAATGGATCCCATCGCGAAATAGAGAATTTTGTGAAATTTAAAAATTTAATTTCTCTTAATCGAGATTCAAAAAAAGGGCGAGGAGGTGCAAAACTTCGGTCATGGCAATACATGCGTACAAAGTTTCATGGTTCTGTTGCTGTTAGTGTCTCCGGAACGCGACCTGATAGCAGTTTTTTGCTTACCTTAACTTTGAAATACAATAGCTCTTGAAGTATCTCCGGAATCGAAAAACGCTTAATTTCAGCGTGTTCTCCAAACAATTATCTACAAACGATGTAAATTTCGTATTTCTGTGTTCAATACGTTTTGCGCTGCGAACTAGGAAAGCAAGAGTGTCGCGAAATTTCTGAAACAGCAGCGGCAGTTACTTTTTTTTAGAATAGAGAGATATGTACTACAC
Organism: Macrothele yani; assembly: GCA_039090855.1. NCBI lineage: Eukaryota > Metazoa > Arthropoda > Arachnida > Araneae > Macrothelidae > Macrothele > Macrothele yani. The sequence goes on from CM076989.1 coordinate 38,327,547, forward strand.
ATAGTACACTTGTAATAGTAACATTAAATTTAATGAAGAATTAAACTGAATTTTTACGCACTCAGTAATCCGGCACCCCACTGTGTAAGGAATGGCCGAATTAGCGAGAGTGTACTGTAGTCATTTGAAAGCATTTTCTATCTGATGAATATTGCCTCAAGAATTAAGCGCATAGGATATAATTTGTAAATAAAAACAAAATCTCCCCTTAGTACTGTTTTTAGTTTTTATTCAGTCAGGAAGTTCCATGAATTATATTAGCTCAGAAACTGATTGATTTAGCCACAGAAGTGTTATAAACTGTTAACTCCAGGAAAAAAACTGAAAAAAATCCCATGAGGCTTTACGTAGACGTGGAAAGCGTTATTCAAAAATATATTTTTTCCCCATTTACATCAGCAGTTGCTATTTTTTGATGACAAGTTAATTATATCACGAAATACCGCTCATCCCAATGGTCATTCACATCTTCCGTACACGGTTCTCACAGGAAGAAAAAACAAAACAAAAAATGAACTGTAGCCAATTAACCTTGCTATTCGTGGAAGATTGGTCGCTCAATGCTATTCATGGACAAAATTTTCATTAGCTAACAAGTTTCTTGGCAATGTGTCCGAAGCGTTCCCGTGGCTGAAGCCGGGATGGGTGGTAACAGGGATCAAGCTGCATGGGAATACCCTGACCTTTTGCTTGGTAACCGAGTGCTTGAGCGAAAATACGGCGCTTTATTCTCGTGTGACCGAGTTTTGATTAGTTACGGCAAAACTCTGTCTCTCGCTGGCTTTTACGTTTCCCTGTTTAGTCTTCAGTGCGTTCCCGGTCGGCATGCTGCCGGAAAAAACATCTTATTACTGTAATCAAAAGGATGTTTTAAATGAGTGCAAAACCGTCCTTGCTGCAGCAGAATCACCCATGCAAACGATCCTCTATTCAATTAAAAACTTAGCTCGACCACCGAACCGTAAATGCAATCAAACCAGTGTTTAAAGTAGCTTCATGTCGGAGTCCGTCAACATGAAGGTCATGAAAAGGCATAAATTATCCAGATTGTTTCCAAATAGGAACTCCCAAAAAGGAAGGTCATTTTTCACTGATGTATATTATGTTCCACGTGTTTGTTTCTATTTCATTGCATCGCGGAGGAAACTCAGAAAGGTCAACCATATTTTTATCAGCCAGCTTTTCCCAAGTTGTATATTACGATAAAAACAGAGGACAGTATATTAATTAGAAGATGATTAAAGAGAATAAATGCATCCGGAAATAACGGCTAAAGAAATACAAGGGCGGGACAAAAGTTTTACAAACTGAATTCACGCATCCTGAAAACGCAAATTTCTGGCTTCCACGAACATATGCAAACATCTTGCATTTAATTCCATCTTTCCAGGGATTCGTAACATCAGCCATTCGTCAAATCCATGTCTGGAAATATGTAACTAAAGAAGAAAAGAAAGGAATATGCAGTGTAATTTTGTGAGAGAAAAATTTAGGGAAGCTGGCAACAGAAATTTGTTTATTTGAGGTCAACCAATAAATCTTTCAGATGTTTTGCTGAGACAACTATTGTAACGAGAACAGAATGTCTCTCAAACGTAACGCGAGCTCTGGACGGCCTTTAGAAAATCCAGATGACAGTCGGAAGCGAATCATAGCATTCCGGACCAGTATTTATATATTTTGCATGCGATTTGAATGTCTCTTAGAAGTAACAAGAGATCTGTATGTCCGCTAGTTGCACAGAAAAATACATCATAGGAGCAAAACAGTGGATACGCTCTGGGGATATCTGAAGTCTTCTACTACCACCTACCTAGTATTGTATAGGCCCTCCGTGAGACATCACCACTGCGGTCATGCGACGAGGCATATGGTTCAGATATCCCCAGAGCGTATCCCCTGATATGCAATACTATATCTGTATAAGTGCTTCCTGTAGTTTGTCCAGTGCCTGTGGTAGAGAGTATATACGAAGCAGCTGCCTAACCATATGGTTTCAAACGAGTTTGCCGCCCCGGTGGCGCAGTGGTCTAAGGCGTTGGCCTCTGATCATTCGTCCGTAAGGGGTCCGGGTTCGAATCCCGGTCAGGCATGGATGTTGTCTTTGTCTTACGGCACTGGCTCTCTCCCTTCCCTGGAACCAGTGACCCTAAATTAGGGACGGGCGACTGCTTATAGCCCATTGAGTTGCTCACGGTGGTCGTTAAACCTCCAATCAAAAAAAAAAAAAAAAACGAGTTTAATTGGGTTCTTGTTGGGAGACATGAGTGGCCATGGGAGAACACAGAAGTCCCTTTCGTGTTCACCGAACACGCCGAGGAAGATACTGACGTCACGACATGGGTGCTCTTGGGGCATCCCATCTCGGTTTGAAAATACTATCAACCTAAACGGATGGACCCTGTACACAATGGTGGACAGGCACCAAATGGCGTTCAGCAGGCCATCCACTGTTGTCAGTGAAGGACCAAGAGTGTCCTACGAAAACATTTCCCAAAGCATTATACCCACGCCACCTGCCTGTAACATGTGGGGTGACAGAATCTTGTACCATCTTCTACTAGCTGTTTACCTTACACATCACCGTCCATCCACTAGAGGCAGTAGGAAACTTGATTCATCGAAGAAGGCGACTTTCTTCTAGTCTGACCTATTTCCGGTGTTTTATGGTAAACTCCAGTCGTTTTCGTCAATGACATGCTGTGATCATACGCTTACATTTTTATCCTACAGTGGATGCATTGCTGCATTGTAGCTGTCGACACATTCTCTGTACTCCCTGGTTGCAGACCATGGTCAGTTGTACCCAGGAAGCACCACTATTGTTCCCGACAATACAGCCAAGCCTCCGCTCTCCTCGAGCAATTAAGCAGCCGTTGCCGTCCAACACATACCCTCCAGTTTGAATTGCGTCTCCTTCCATCCACTCTTGACACAACACTTTAAATAAAGATCGCCGTTTTCCGGGTGCTGCCGCTCAATGCTCAGTACCCGGTGACTGTACCCATTCCCAAAGGGGTTAATCTCGTCCCCTACCCATTATAACAGCTGTTTCAGCTCCGACTGATACTGGACGTATCACAAATAGCACTGCAAACGCCCTTAACCTTTATACTTGTGCACCCTCGTACCGGAAACGATGCAAACATCACATAAGTAGGTCTTTATCTTTTCTTAGTACGGTGTGTAAGTTGATAAAAATGGTACTTGGAAGTGAACCATTTAATTCTGCATGACATGGTTTTTCATTGAATCTGTTGTAGTGAAGTTTGAATGGACTAAAAGGTACCGCTCGCGCTGGAATACAGTATATGAGTCCAATACAAATTTTGAAATTGTGAATCTGTTTATTGGTGTAAATGTGATGTGAATGGTAAATCAGATAATATCGGGAAAACTAGAAAATTTCATCGCCCTGGAGCAGAAATCGAAGCCGCGTCCGTCTCCCGGCTATCACCCGAGTGTGCTAACCACTACACCACCGAGAACGACCAAGTTTCAAGTTTCCGATTAATTTGAATATAACCATCACAGGATTCCCTAGTAGAAGCAATCAGCATTCATATATAGCGAATCTGGAGGATATGTATGAATGCCGGTTGCTTCGACTAGCGAATTCAAGGATGGTTATATTCAAATTAATCGGAAACTTTAAACTTGGTCGTTCTGGGTGGTATGAATGCCAGTTGCTTCGACTAGCGAATCCTGTGATGGTTATATTTAAATTAATCGGAAACGTGAAGTGTTCTGGGTGGTGTAATGGTTAGCACACTCGGGCGGTGTCCGGGAGACGCGGGTTCGATTCTCGCTCCAGGGCAACGAAATTTTCAAGTTTTCGGATATTATCTGACTTATCATTCATGTCATATTTACACCAATAAACGGATTCACAACTTCAAAATCTTTATTACACAATGGTATTATCCCGTATTTCATTCATTAGTACATGAGTCGGTAGTTCATACGTGTGATGACAGAATGCTGTTTGTTCGTGGAATGAGCTGCTCGTTATGGTTTATGCCAGACCAATTAAACTTAAGATTTGGCAAGGAAATTCCTATAAGCCAAGTTTGTCCCACAACTGCTCGCGAGAGTATTATAAACAAACCCAACTAGCGCACGCATTTTCAGATTAACTTTCCACTTCATACGCGAGAGAGACTCCCTCCTACTTAAGGGAAATGACTCTGAGTCTTTAATAACAAAAGATCTGGTAATGTGAAGTAATTAAACGAAATGCGATGGAGCAGCTCAAGTTCCGGTAATTTAGAACAGCAACTGTTTCCAGCTATCACCGTCACAGTGGTTTTTTAATGTGCTTGCTGCGATAAAAGAGCTTACTTACAAGTCCCTTTGTACAAATATCTTAAGCAAATTGTTGGGTACAGCTTCAATTTTTTTCTGTCATGAACAGTATGATAAACATCCCCAGAAACTAAACATTTGGTAGATCGCGTGTAGCGCAAAAAACGCAAAGCTTTTTAACTGAGCCGATGCCGCGAAAAAATTGTCACATCATGACATCGAAACTATTTGTTTTTTTCATATTAAATTTACATATCTCTAAAACTTAAAAGGCATATCAAAATAACACAGAGAGCATTAATTCTTTCTGACTTCGAATGATTATAGCTGTTGATCGTACAAAACAGTAGGGTATCTTTCCAGAAATGAAACAGATGTCTATTTTAAATTTTCCACGACTAGAAAGACGTGGATTTCTCACGTGTAATGAGTTCGTGTTTACGCAAAAGCCTTTGATCTAGGAAAAACTAGGTATTTTAAAATAATATTCTTCTTTATAGCTTTAAGCCAATGATGTCCAACTACTGTACAGCCATAGTTACACAGTGAAATCTCGATATTACGTCACTGCATTTCACGTTCTTCCGTTCGGAGCGACGTTTTTCTGATGTCCCGATAATTCTGCTACATTTCCCCCGTGTTATACGTTTTTTTCAATCACGATTTCCCGCATCGAACGTTTTTTTTTTCATTTTTGGTGCCAAACCTGATTTTCCTCTAATTTCGTATCTTTCTATGCTTCCGTAAATTAAGATTGCTTTGAACTGGTTCTTCCTCTCCTGGCGCATTGCTCAGCAGAATCTGACGACCTGATTGTCTTAAACCGGTTGTTCCTCCCCAGAATTTGTCGAAAGCGAGTGACGATCAGTTGGGGAAGTACCGCATTTCTCAGACTGTACGTACCTTATCTTAGCAACTTTGCTGCAGCGCCTCGTGTAGTGTCGTAAATCCCCATATCGAACGGTCTTGTGTCTCAGCTTGGCAGGAACGGCGTGAGGTTCTGAGATCAATTCGGTCAGTTTGCTGTCTGTTTAAATCTCGCGTTTTAAACGTGAGAGTGAAGATGCCGAGTAAGAAACGCAAATATCTTTCCTTAGCTGGAAGAGCCTCCATTATACAAAAAGATGGCGAATTCCAAGGAACTAAATTTGAATTAGCCAAGTCTCTTAAACCAGTTTTCAACACTGAAAACACTTTTAAAACAGAAAAAGTCAATCAAAATTACTTCGGAAAGATCAGGTCATTGTGCTAATAAGAGAAGGACTTTGAAAAGTTCCCCTTACGGTGAACTGGAAACAATTTTAACGACGTGGTTCAGGAAAGCTCGAGCCGCAAAGGTACTTCTAAATGCCAAGCTGGAGTCGCAAACGTTCAAACAGTCTCCGATGTAATGGATTTTTTGTAGGAAGAAGACAATGACGACGACAATGTAGCCAAAATTTCGGAACCTATTCCTTCTTTCAAAGCGGCATTAAATAGATTAAAACTTGAGAAAATTTTTTTCCCTGGTCACGATTCTCAAGAAAAACACTTGTAAAGCCTTTCAATTATTCAGAAACTTTGCTTGGACTAAACGCTAAAAATAGAAAGCAAAGGAAATTACCGAATTTTTCCAAACCAACATCCCATAATATAAGTTATAACGAAGTAAATTTCTCCGTCATTCATGGTCCACGCCGGGGATCGAACCCGAGTCCACTTATTCCGGAACAAGTCGCTCTACCAAGTGAACTACACAGACGTTCGTTCTCGCTGCTATCTGCCTTTATGTCGTGTGCGTCCCGCGGGGCAGTCACGTCACATCCCGCCCCCCGAAAGAGGGCCAGGGGCATGGCCCGCAGGTCAGCCGTGACCATGAATCGTTGCAGGCAGCCATCCGCTGTAGACCGTGCACTTGAGAACTCCCAGTCAATCTGGTGTGTGGAATGCAACGTCACATTCCACACACCAGATTGACTGGGAGTTCTCAAGTGCACGTTCTATTTTCTATTTTTCGAAGCGCTGGAGAAGGGATTCTCTAATTTTTCTTGTCTCGCGGTGTGGAAAGAACATCACACCATTGCGAGATCTTTAACGGCCGGGTCATCCGGGAAGGTCAGGCGCCATTGTAACGAAGTAAATTTCTCCGTCATTTTTGGTCCACGCCGGATATCGAACCCGAGTCCTCTTATTCCGGAACAAGACGCTCTACCAACTAAGTTACGCAGACGTTCGTTCTTGCTGCTATCTGCCTTTATGTCGTGTGCGTCCTGCGGGGCAGGCACGTCACAAAGTACATACGTAGTTATACTGCATTTTTTGGTTCTTGCATAAATATGTCTACAGTACATACTAACTTATTTACCAGTACAGTACTGAACTACTTATATATGCCTGTAAAATTTATTTTATCTCGACCTTGGTTTTGCGTTTTCCCGCATTGTACGACTTTTTTATGCAAGGCGGGTGTAGCCACTCGAGTTATGGAAATGATATTAAACCGGAACCGATGACGTCACACGTTCGTGAGATGAAGGTGCCAGCAGCAACAGGGATGGTAATGTGTGGTCGCTAGTGGAAGTGTCGCAGACGTTTTAGATTTGTTGTTTGTGCTGCGAAACTGTTCAGAGAAGGCCGAAAATGCCGGATACACGCTGTTGGCAGGTTTACTGCCATTTAGATGCGTTTCAGAGAGGAAGAATTGTAGGCCTGTGTGAAGCGGGCTGGTATACACGTCGTATCGCTGGGATTAGGACGCTGTTGGCACCAGTGGCTGCAGTAAGGTTCGTACATGCGTCGGAGCGGCAGTGGTGCAGTCCGACAGACATCAGCAGGCCTGGACCGCCGGTTTGTTCGACACTCGTTCGTCACCAGAAAGCACTGCAGCCAATATTGGACGTGCTGTGTCATCGACCATGGACGTTGTCATAACGACCCGAACTCTAAACCCAAGATTATATGTGGTAAACCTGCGCAATAGGTAACCGTTACGTCGACTTCCACTGATGGCCAGCCATTGAAGGGCTCGTCTGGCTTGGTGCGGAAGTCATGCAAACTGCGGCCACAAATGAACCACTGGGGCCACAAATGGATCACTGGGGCCACGAATGAATCACTGGAGCCTTTAGTGATGAGTCCCGTTTCTGTCTGGGTGCTAACGATCGAACGATCTATGTCTGGCGACACCCTGGTGAGCGGACGGACTTCAGTTTCGTTTCTGATCTCATGTCTCATTCAAAACTGGAATCTGGGTCCATATTAGACAAATGGACAGAAGGCAGTGCCATTAGACAAACATATTACCCATGCTTCATCCAAAATTGTAACCTGGGCCCATCTTAAACAAATGGACCGAAGCTAGTGCCATCAGACAAACGTATCACTCATGCCTCATCCAAAACTGGAATCTGGGTCCATCTTAGACAAATGGAGAGGAGCCAGTGCAATCAGACAAGCATATTCCTCATGCCTCATCCAAAATTGTAACCTGGATCCATGTGAAGGAATGGAGGGAAACCAGCGTCATACGACAAACTCGCCTCCGATGTCTCATTCGGGACCCGAACCGGGGTCCATTTTGGCTGGATAGCCTGGAGCCACAGCCACAGACCACTCAACCACCGGGCGACAGAATGAGGTTAGAATGATGCATTGAACTGAAAGTGCCGCCTAGCCAAGTGGCAATATGTTATTTCTCTTTCAAACATGATATTTATTGATTCACTTTTCATGTAACTAAATGATATGACTCTAACCCCCAAGTGGCGTACTGGTCTGAGTGTGGCTCCGTCCGAGATGGGTTCGGCTTTGAGTCTCGGTGATGCATGCATGTTGTGTTTGTTTTACAGCACCGGCTCCCTCCCTTCCCTGGAACCAGGGGTCCAACATTAGGGACGGGCGACTGCTTTGTTTTTAGGTTGGGTGTTTAAAGACCACCGTGAACTCCTCAATGGGCTATAAGCAGTCGCCCGCCCCTAATGTAGGGCCACTGGTTCCTGGGAAGGGAGAGAGCCAGTGCCGTAAGGCAAACACAACATCCATGCCTCACCGGGATTCGAATCTGGACCCATATTGGATGAATGAGGTGACTACTTATACAGCCCATTGAATTGCTCACGGTGGTCGTTAAACCTCCAAATAATAGCAGCAAAATGATATAACTTGTGCCAGTGCGTTTTTTTAAAACATTTTGTTGTGCCAGTGCGTTTTTTAAAATATATATTTTTTCAAGGAAATGGCCACGTAATCATTTCCTCAAAAGCTTAAAAACTGCATCGTCCTAGAATGAGATATAATCAGCATATCGCGATTTCCAAGTTCGAGAACGCTATCGTTACACACCCCAGAACAACGAATTATTCAACAACTGTAACTCAGAAGTCTTCCTAGCACTCACCAGAACGACATTCTCAAAAACTGCTGAATTTTGGCTTCGATCTGTTCCTGGAATAACAAGAAAGATGCCACTAAATTTTCGGGTGTAATGAGCACGACGTTTGAATCCGTTCTGACGCGAATTAAATTTGTCAAAGTTATTCAAAGTCAATGAAACCGGTATGGAAAGCTTCTAATACATCTGTCCAAAGAAAGAAGTTTCTCAATTGGGTGTTTAATCCAGCAGATACTGTTCTATACGGAATCGTGAACTTACGCCCTCTGGCTGCAGACTTGTGCGTTAAGAAATTTTTTAAAATTATATAAGAATCATTTCGCAGCGGAAACGCTCTCCAACAAAGAAATAGTTTTTCCAAATCGGACTGTTAGAAGCAGAGATATCAACAAATATAAAATATGCATCTACGCCTCCTGGCTGGAAAAACATGCAGTTTTTTAAGAAGAAAGTATTAGAAGGTTTTTTTATGTGAGCGGTATCGGTCTAGGAAAGAATTGTTTCATTCGAGTTTTCAGGAGCTCGGGGTTTGCTGCAAATACATCAGAAGCAGAAATTAACACTTAAGAACCTGGTGGAAAAAACATTCTTTACTAAATATTAGAAAAATACATGAAAAACATTTCCCATCAGAAGCTGTATGCGATACAAGAATAATTTTTGAAATCGGAATTTTAGAAGCAGAAATATCGGGGGAAACGCAATTTGTCATACACCCCCTAGCGGAAAGTGTGTGAGTTATTTGAAAATTTTGGAATTATATGAAAAACATGTCGCACTGGATACTCTATCCAGTAAAAAAGAAATTTTTCAAATTGGTCTCTTAGAAGCAGAGATACAGACAAAAATAATATATACATCTACGCCCCCTACCGGAGAAACCATGAAATATTTTACGAAAAAGCTATTCCGGAAAGGTTTGTCGGCGTGAGTAGCATCGGTTCATGAGATAATTGTTTTAATCGAGATTTTAGAAGCTCAGATTTTGTGGCAAATACATCAGAAGCGGAAATGAACGCTTACGCCCCCTGGTGGCTAAACCATTCTCTACCAAAAATTAAAAATTGTATGAAAAAGATTTCCCGTCAGGAGGTGTATCCGTTGAAGAAAAAAAAAAAAATCAAAGAGTTCTAGAAGTAGAGATATCGGGGAAAATGCCATTTATTTTACGCTCCCTAGCGAGAAATCTGTGCGTAACTGGAAAAGATGACTACACCTAAAATAGTCTTCGACATAAATGGAATCGAAAGGTAAAATAATTTTTTGTATCGGATATTTAGAAGGAAATATATGGAATAAAATGTATTTTGTATTCGAGATCATCGTCAGTTTCGCCCTCTAGCGGTGCAATGGTACATCATATTAAAAAAAAAAAAACCGAAATAAAGGGTCATCTTTCGCATTTTCCAAGCTTCCCAATGCAAAATGAATTTTTCAAATCGGACTAATAGTTGCAGAGATATGGTGTCCACGGACGGACGGACAAACCGATAACATAAGCACGATCTTTTTTTTTTACAAAAGATGTGCTAAAAATGGTTGTCGCTACAAGATGGCAATGGATGCCTCGAGTAGCGCAAAATTTGGTTTTAGGCTCAGATTCCTAAGTTTTAGCGGCTCTGTTATTCCGGTGATGAATGAAAGTCGGGTAATGCGGGCTTGTTTCTTTTATTTTCAGCTGAATACCATTTCCAAGTTCTTTAAAGAGCTGCGAACCGTTGTATATGGCGCCACTAAGCCGCAAATTAATCTCCTTGTATGACTGCTATGTTTATCCAAAAATTAATTAATTTCGGAAAAGAGGTTTTTTTAATCATTTAATGATACTACAGCTCCTATTTAGTTCAATCTATTTGTTGCTACATGTTCCTCACATTTGTTGTTTTTAATGCGAGAAAGCAAAGTGATTTTAATGAGAATGTACGCAGAATAAATAAGTAATTTGGATTGCTTGTCTCTCCAAAAGAAATTCCCTTTGTTGTTTTTCTTTGTAAAATGTTTTTTTTTATCCAGTCACTTTTCTCCCGGCACGTGATTTTATGACATTCTGAAGGAAATATCAAATTAACAAACACTCGATCAATCCCTCTTAGTGTTTGAGTGTGTGCTTTTCTACGATGAATACGCGAGATCGTCAAGGCTTGTCTAGAATTTCGCGCAGTCTTAAGAAATGAAAAATACTCGGAAGATTAAGATATATACCTTTGAGAATCTCATGAAGATCAAAAAACAATATTCTCGCGACGTTATCATAAATCACTGTTTACTCAGTTTGCACTTAGAATTTCTTTTTAATACCTAGTTGCTGCGAGGAAATAACGTATTTGAAAAATAGAGAATTAATGTTTCCTCTTAAGAACAGGAAGTACGAAACGCTTTGTTTTTAAATGAGTGAAAAGACTTATTTTATAAACATACACTTTACATACATAGCAACTAAAAATTGATGTTTACTTAGTGAAGAGAAGCGCATTTGTTTATGATGTAAGCTGTTATTATTATGAATTGTATAACTATCTTAAATTTAGTACATCATTTCAATGTATTTTTAAAAACCAACAATCATCCCGAGCTTAATTTACATAACCTTTTTTTAAACATTGTGAGACTAATAAACTATAAGCACTTTTTTATCCTCTGATGTATTTTGCATGGGAGTTAGAAAAATTTCGCAACTGATATTTCGCTCTTTTGACAAGCTACAACGAAATTTCTATTTACAATAACTTTAGAAAATTGAAAGTTTGTCCTCCATCGCTACATGAGTAGAAAAACAACAGATACTGCGATGCATCCTCCCTATCTACTATTAAGTTGGAAGTTCTTCCCTAATGCCACATGAATGAAAACAAACAAAGAAACGAACGAACGAACGAACAGAAAAACAGACAAAGAAACAAACATACACTGTGATGTGTCCAGCATGATAATTACTGTTAAGTCGAATTGTTCAAACCTATTGTTTAGAAAAAGAAAAAAAAAGCTAAGGGAATACATTTCCACTCCGCAATGGAAAAACTGTGCATTATTAAAAACTCAACTATAAAGTAAAAACTGCGTACTATTAAAAATACGCAATTTGATAGTAAAAACGGCGCATTATTAAAAACACATAGTTTGATAGTTAAGACTGCATATTATTAAAAATACATATTTTGTTAGAAAAAATGCGCATTATTAAAAATACGCAATTTGATAGTAAAAACTGAGCATTATTAAAATACGCAATTTGACAGTAAATATTGCGTATTATTGAAAATACGCAGTTTGATAGTAAAACTGTACATTATTAAAAGTACGTACTTTGTAAAAATTGCACATTATTAAAAATACGCAATTTGATAGTAAAAACTATAGAAAAAACTGCATTTTTACAACACACAATTTCATAGTCAAAATAGCGCTTTATTAAAAATACGCAATTTGACAGTAAAAACGGCTCATTATTAAAATACGCTATTTGATTGTAAAAAATGCGCATTACTAAAGATACGCAGTTTGATAGTAAAAACTGCACATTATTAAAAATACGCAATTTGATAGTAAAAACTATAGAAAAAACTGCATTTTTACAACACACAATTTCATAGTCAAAATAGCGCTTTATTAAAAATACGCAATTTGACAGTAAAAACGGCTCATTATTAAAATACGCTATTTGATTGTAAAAAATGCGCATTACTAAAGATACGCAGTTTGATAGTAAAAACTGCACATTATTAAAAATACCAAATTTGATAAAATTGCGCTTTATTAAAAATATGCAATTTGAGATCAAATAATGCGCGTTTATTAAAAAATACGTAATTTATTTGTAAAAACTTCGCATTTTTAAAAATCATCATAGCGAGTGAAGTCAGTTACATACGCGTTCGTCGAACCACTCACCCACCGACACACACACACACACACACTAGAGCTAAGTTCGGGCTCAATTTTCGGAGCGCCAGCCCGTCCAAGCCCGTTGTATATCACCCCGAGCCCACCCGAGCCCGAATTTTATATTGCAAGATAAAGCCCGTGCCCCAACGAGCCCGAAAAATGGCTAACCTTTCCAACCATCAATAAAAATCATCTCCTTCTCCACAGATCCACTCTCTCCTCCTCCTCCTGCAACTAACAAACGTATTTCTCAAATGGAATGTAGGGAAAGGACCTCTATCTATTTTTATGGTGTAACTGCACGATTTTCTTTGACCGTTCGTTTCCACCTGAAGTGCTTCGGGAGATCGAGTATCCAAAATGATCGGGAGGGTGCTGCAATTGTATGTCGCTCAAATAATGCTAATATTGTTCGTGCTTGTTTATGATGTCTTCTCGGCCATGTATCTCATTTTACACCTGCATGTGACGTATGTGGTCATATCCACTGTTCAAAAGGAAGATCCGGATACTTTTGATTACGTAGCGTACTTCCCATTTCTGTATCTTCTCTTTCCTGAAACCTCGTTTTGAGACGCATGAGCAATCACGACCTTTCATAGTCACAATTTTTAAACCACATAAATAAACTACTGTTTGTGAAAATTGCAACAACATGAAGGAATGATGGTAATCACGTGAAACTTACAGGATATGCAGAGCAGGGTAGGAAATGGAAATGATTAGAAGTGAAGAGACATTGCGCATGTCTGAGCCCGGCAGCGCCCTCTGAACAGTAGAGTGATTGGTATAAAAAGAGAGCTGTTTAGGATACACACCAGTTGTGCAACGCGGACAGCGAGTTGTAAAAGGGTCTGCAGGAATTAATAATGCCCTGGCGACGACAAAGGGCGCAATATCACTATACGACAGAGTTTGAACGGGGACCAATGACAAGTCTGCGTGAAGGTGCATTTCCGTACCGTGACTTTGCGTCTCGGACGGGACATAACCGCACGGCAGCGATGCGCGCGTGGCGGCAGTGCATCTTCGCAAGTGTTAGCACAACAGTGGAGCACTGCAACAGGTGGGGCATTTTCTGCCTCCATGGTTCGACGCCGTCTGCTGCACACAGGACTGGTTGCACGCATCCCTTTGCCACGGATTCCTTTGCCCCTTAACCATGGACGCCTCAGGCTGGAATGGGGTTTTCAATACAGATAACGGCGTGCTGATTGGCAGCAAGTCGTATTTTCGGAGGAGTCCCGATTCAGCTTGGACTACCATGATGACCGCATGTGCGTTAGACGGTATTGTGGTGATCGCCTTCTTGCAGCATGCACTATCGACCGTCGTACGGACCGAACGCCAAGTGTGATGGTGTGGGTTGCCATTGAAGACAATCTCACCAGCAAACGCTACATCAGGGAAGCAGGGAAGGTGTACAGGCAAAAGTCATACCCTTCCATCAGAGCACTCCTGGCTCTATATTCCAGCAGAACGGTGCCCCACATGTTGCCAGGGATGTTCAAGCTCTCTTTGCAGCACAGCAAATTCCGCTTATTCACTGGCCTGCACGTTCGCCAGACGTGCAGGCCAGGGAATAAGCGGAATTGAACATGTCTGGGATATGGTCACTCGGCAACTGGTCCATCAAAATCCTCCAGAGGTCAGTACAAATGATCTGTGGTCTCGCATACATGCCTCCTGGCAAGCAATTACCCAGGACACCATCCAACGCCTTTTCGATGCAATGCCACGCCGTATAGAAGCTCCCGGAGGCTTCGCAAGATACTGTTGTTTGCAAGTAAAAATTATTGTATTGTTCAGAAAATTAAATCACTTACGTACAGTCATAGCAGTAATGTGTGGTATAAATTTCATTCGAATCCCATGTTCTTGCAATTTTCACAAGTAGTAGTGTATTTACATCATGTTAATTTTGGAAAGTGATAATAGAAGGTAGGTGATAAAAAATTCCTGTAAATAGAACGGAAAATATTGCAAAGACATTCACGCTTTTGCGTACCTTTTGCAATTTGACAGATAATATATTCCGTATTCATCAGAAAGCTAATAACTTATTCATATAACCCGTGAATTACCGAATTTTCAGAAGTGCGAACGAATGAACGCTGTTGCTGTTATTGCGCAAACGACAGACATGATCAAAGACTGCACGCACGTCACCACTTGGGAAATAACAGTATGACTAATCCCTATCGGAAGTTGAAAATGTGGGGCTGCCGGTTTTATGAATCATCCACTCCAGTGAGACCGTTGATCTGTCGATCTATTAGGAAGAAAATGATGTTGCTACTTTTCTGTTATACCTGACTAGCAGTACGCAGCATGCCTCATATCACACATAAGTACAGGTGCTCCATACTTTCGTACACATGATCAGAAGTAAAAATAACTACAACGTATTCTTCCTTGTTTCAGACGAGTCGACACCTTGATGAATGACAGCATGAGGAAGGATCGTCTCGCACATCCAGGAGAAGGGGAATTAGTAGTTATTAATGTTTTTTAAAATAGTCTGTGGGAGAAGTCTGCAAGAAATTTCCAGGGGCACCCAGACGAGCAAAAAGGGAGTCCCATGTCTGACACTAATGTTCTGAAAAGATTGGCTAGGTGATAAATATTCTAGTAATTGTTTCGGGCGAATTTTCGCAATTTGTTTCGTGAAATTCAGGAATTTTTCTGTAATTTCGCGAATATCAAATACATCCGTGAATCTCAGATTTTTTTCTATTTCTTCCAGAATTTCTATTACAAATTTTAGATTATTTTTCACTTTTAAATAATTTTATTACTGCCTTCATTAAAATTTACGCGAAAACTATACCTCAAAGTAATCTTATTCCAATGTTCAAAGCAGAATTTTAAACATTGAATTACTCCTCAATATTGTTCGTTATGGAGCAAGCTTGCCAGGACGCCCCGGTGGAGAAGTGGTCTAAGCGCCCCGGTGGAGAAGTGGTCTAAGGACGCCCCGGTGGAGAAGTGGTCTAAGCGACTCTTATGGAGCAAGCTTGCCAGGACGCCCCGGTGGAGAAGTGGTCTAAGCGCTGGCTTATGACCATTCGTCCGTGAAGAGTCCGGGTTCGAATCCCGGAGAAGCATTGATGTTGTGTTTGTCTTACGGCACCGGCCCTCTCCCTTCTCTGGAACTAGTGACCCTAAATTAAGGACGGGAGACTGCCCATTGAGTTGCTTACGGTGGTCGTTAAACCTTCAGTCAAAAAAAAGAAAAAGCTTGACGGGTAATTCCAGGTCACGTGCACTCTTCTTAAAAATGGGTGTGTTGTCTTTGGTAATTTTTTTCCATAATTCGCTACTGTTGAATGACCTTGGCGACTTGCCGCACTAGTACACCACAAAGCGAATGTCGCCAATTGTATTCGTAGTTTCAGCTGGGAAAATCAGCCCACAGAAAAGCGTGTTTGAGTTTCGCCGATGCTTAGCTTAGAAATGTTTTGTTCTTACGTGTGAGTATTTAGTTTATAAAGTTTCTAGATATTGTTTGTTAATTTTGAAAATGAGCCGCGCGAGTAAAATGACTGCATCTGAAAGATGTAAGCAGTACAGCAAGAGAACGTTTCGTGTGAACAAAAATCTATTGCTCTATTCGTGTTGCAACATACCAGTGGTTTTTTCAAGGAAGGGCAGTTGTGAAAAGCATTTAGCAAGCAAGCTGCAAAAAAAAAAAAAAAAAAAAAAATGTTTCCGAACAGTCAACTTAAAATAATGCAGAAATGTGTTGATGAATTGATTGAGAAAAGTACTAAACAAAAGCAGCATCGCTCAACTGAACTTTCGAGATTAACTGGTACCTTTTGTGCATCTAACATCCCATTTTCTAAACTGCATAAACGTATATTAAAGAATTACTTGGGAAATTCGTTGAAAGATATTGGTGTTTTTCGAAACGCAAATTGGATGCGGAAATGTCATTTGTTGGAACTATATGATATTCACAAGCAACAAGTGAAAGAATTTTTTCAAATCAGAATCCGGTGCAAGCATCCTTGCAGACGAAATAACGCATTCAGAAGATAGGTACATTTTGAATATTTTTGCTGTTCCGTGAGCTGAAACTTCTTGGAATGCAATCTTCCTCGAGCGCATCACTTTGGAATCCGTACATTTTAAAGCAGTCAGCGAGGCAATGTTTCTGCGCGTTGATAAATATAAAACACCTTTTGCGAATATAGCCGCTTCTGTGGCAGACAACGCATCTTACATATCCAAAGCATCTTACATATTCAAAAGTTCGCGATTTACCCCGCGACTGCCCCGCGAATTTTACCTTTCTTTTTTCCGCGATAAAATTATTACCTTAGTGATAAATAAACCTAAATCAGGTTCTTTTACGGGCGCTACAGATGAAGAAGAATAAAAAGGCAGCTGTCTAAGCATGTAGAAAACTACCCAAAACGTACAATTAGAATTTTACTACTAAAAGGCATATTAGGTAAAAACAAGATCTTTCGCAACAGGCGCCCTGTGCGTCATCAGGTTAAAAGAACTGGCGCTAGGAGAACACACACACTTAATATATAGATAGTCCCGAAGACAACAGCGATCCCGGTGAGTGACATGATATCCGCGTCACAACTCGGTTACAGCGAGAAACAAAGCAAAGAAAGAAAACACCAAATAGATTACAAATACATATTCACCGAAGTGAAAAATAAGCACAGGGTCCGTTATCAACCCCCGCAGTAGGGTACTTCGCACGACATAAAAAATTAAATAAGCGAATCCACGGTGCATGTACATGTGCAGGTAAGTCATCGTTACAGCATACGTCCTTAAAAACGTCAATATACAAACTTTCGGCGAAGAGAGTCATATACCTACCTCTGGTCCTAAGTAATAAATAAGTCTCAGACCAAGAGGGCAGATGAGTTCCAGACTTAACCAGGCGTGCAAGGGCAGTAGTAGTAGATCCAGTCTTTACAGTGTACTGATGTTCAGTCACTCTAACTCCTAAATTACGAAGAGTGGATCCTATGTACCATGAATTAGGAGCAGCAGCAACGTCGGTCTTCAAGGGCACACAGTACACGCCTCACTGTTCTTGGATGGGTTTGGGCTCACGATCCTTCCTAAGCATGCTCCGAAGGTTAGAGGCCACATCACCAAAATCTTTTTGTGTTTTTTACAAACTCTCCGTAATGCATTTGTAACTGGTGGAAAGAAAGACATTGATCCCACATAAGTAATCTGCTCGCGCTCAACACACAACGAAGACGAATTACTTCTCCTATGCCGAGCACACAACTTTTTCACAATACCAACACCATACCCATGTTCCATCACAATGGTTTTAACCTGCAACTTTTATGATTGGCTACAGATGAAGATCACTTTGTTTATGCTCTTGCTAAATACGAAGTTAGCCCTTGCCAGTCTGTAAGAAAAATTGTACAAAAGGCAGGTTCCTCTCATCATATAAAACGCAAATGATGTTGGAATCACATGAGTACGACACGAACGGAAGGGAGCACTTCCGTGATTGGTAATAGAATGACTTCAAGAGCAACCGTCTCTCAAGGCTGATATATGAAGCAAATTTTCACTTGAATGTGACAGCCAACTACCACAATTTTCTGTGTTGAGTTGGTATACAACCACGCTGAATTACAGACGAATGTCCATAGAATGATACTAGGGTATCTATTTGGTGTACAGTTCATGATGGCAACATCATGGGACTTCACTTATATACCTACATAGTCAACTGCGACTCTTATTTACAAATGTGAAATCCCATTTTGGTGGCCCAATTAGACAACACACATACATATTCCTGCACCATTTTTATCCACAGGATGGGGCACAGCCCTACTATGCCATAAATGCCCGAACTTGGTTGGGTGAAGTATTGGGTTGCTGCAAATGAAATGTCCGGCGCGAACGAGCAGTGGAGACAGCCCCCACCACAGATTAATGGAACCACCCACAGGTGTTGCGGGTATTACGTCACTTACTATAAATAGCTAGCACGTGTGTAAAGAACAAGGTTCACGTGTTGTTTGTTTGGACGTAACTTGGCTTTCAAAGGAAACATGCAAATGCCAGATTTGAGAGTGACCTTCCTGTATGAATTTAAATGGGCCATTCTACAGGTATTCCCGCTCGAAACGTTAAAAAAGCGTTTGGGGAAAACACAGCTAACGAACGAACCATTCGGCGATGGTTTGTGAAGTTTCGAAGCGGAGATACGGGCCTGCAAAACAAAGCACGTGGTCACGGTGCTGTTTCTGACGATGTTCTGTTACGTGTGACTGAAGCGGACCCCCGAAAAACGTGTCGTGAGATAGCGGCAGAGGTAGGTGTCCACCACATGACAGTTGTTCGGCGTCTGGATGATAAAAAAGCTGGACATGTGTATACCGCATGAGTTGACAACTGCCAACAAGACTAGGGGCTTGGAATTCTGCACGTCGCTGCTTGTCAAGAATAAACAGGAACTTCTACTGCATCGAATCGTCACCTGCGACGAGAAGTGGGTCCTTTATGATAATCGGAAACGATCTGTACAATGGTTAAGCAAAGAACAGTCTGCTGGACGGCATCCCAAGCCACCCCTATACATCAAGAAGATGATGCTCCTTATTTGGTGGTTCACAGCCGAGAAAACCGAGAAAATTCATCGGAGTTTCTTAGCAAGTGGCCAAACCATCGATGTAGAACCATATCCTGCTGAATTACACCAGATGCACCTGAAATTGCAGCAGAAACAACCTGCTTTGGTCAAGAGACACGGTGTTCTTCTTCTCCAGGACAACGCCCGCTCTCATGTCAAACAACGCACGATGCTAACACTAAGTGCCTTGGGTTATGAAGCACTGCCTCATCCTGCCGATTTCCCGGACTTGTCTCCGACAGACTATCATCTGTTTCGCCGCCTGGATCACTTCCTGTCCGGGAAACAGTTCACGACAGACAACGAGGTTCAACGTGCAGTTGATGACTTTTTCGTGTCCCAGCCACAAGACGCTTTTTGTCCCGGGATCATGGCCTTGCCGGACAGATGGCAACTATGTATTGATGCCGAGGAGCATTATTTTGCCTGGGTAAGTTGTCTTACTTTTCTGTTATCGCCGTCCACGCGTGCTGGTCCTTTGCGGGACATTTCATTCGCACTAACCTAGTACTACCCCACAACGATGAAATGGTAGCCTTGAAGTTCATATTTAATTCCCTTGGATTTTTTTCGAAGAAACTACCTAAAATCCTATGTGTGTTACAATCACCTTCAAAGCCGTCAAACACTGTATGAATTAGTATGAATTAAATCAGAATATCAGCAGCGAATGGCACAATGTATCGCTATTTGTTCTACGTAACGCGCCAGTCATTTAGAGGCAGAACTTCGTGGTGCAAGCAACACCGCGGTGCTCAGTTGGAATATTTGATGTCTTGATATATATTCCTTTACTTTATGTGAAGTGAACATCTAAGTAAACAAAATTCTTTGTACCAATCGAAGGAAAATCAAAATGTCAAATATTTTAACGACTGCAGAAAATTTGAGATTTTAGGACCCTCTTAAGTATCTAGGACTTACGTTACTGCTACTGGTTCAAGGTAGTAGGCGAAACCCCGCCGTAGAACGAATACAACGACATTCGTCGTCCGAGATTTGAACGTGAGCTCAGCTTGGGCTAGAAGCCCGCGCCTCTGATGACTCAGCAACAGGAGCTGGAGAAGGTTTCTTGGTAGTTTAAGACTGAACTTACAGTATGGATGTAAAGAAAAAATAATGCTTTCTGGTGAAACTTAGATAACGTTTCCGTACATTACACTTCAAACACCTACAACGGTTGTTGGAAGCATTCTGATATATAATTTGCTAGAGCCCTCCTCCGTGCCACTTTTTAAGTCGTCATAGCAATAACCGGGAAACAAATGTTTGTGACGCCACGCTTAGCTTTTCGTGTGGTGACGTCATCACCTACACGCGCACAGTTCACGCGTATATCACTTTGTACTGTTGTCATAGCAACAGCGACACACAGCTGCTGGTATGACGTCACCTAATCTAAAACATTCTCACATGACGTCAGAGATGCGTTACGTCACATGGTCAACTCTTTAGAGATACGAAAACTTTCCATCAGGAATTTTGGTTCACTACTTTAACCGGTGTTTAGCCATCTGTATGAGGCAACGTCAAGAGTACGAAGATCTAACGACGTCAATATAAAAATAGTTCACGGAAAAGAACAGGGTAAATTGATACAGGGTTCACAGTCAGTGTATACTAAAAATGTTGTGTACAAGGAAGTGTTGACGAAATAGGAACTAAAGGTTTACAAAACACAAAACAAACAGACAGCCCGTCGTATCAAATTCCATAACCGACTGCTCGGGAAGTTTTCAGAAAGCTGTGAGCCAACGTCGTCATCTATTGACGTAGAACTCAAAAACTCATTATCATAAATTTTAACTCAAAAGCTTCTGTATCATAAATTTTTTTCCCCGTCATTATTGACAAGCTTTATCTAGTAATGTATAAAACTCACTTTTAATTCAAAAGCAAAAATACACCATTTAAAGATATACTTCGTAAAAACTAGAAGTTTCGATCAGTAAATTTAATGCTGTAAAAAATAAATACACTGAAGTGCCAGAAAAACGGGTACACCAGTCTAATATTTGGTAGGTCCCATACGGGAGCGCAGGAATGCAGAAATACGACGGGGCATGCACTCCACTAGCTTCTGGAAATAGTATGCTGTAAGCAATGCACACCATACTTCCTGCAGGGCGTTTCACAATTCGGGTGTATTCCGAGGTCTGGTATTCCTCTGTTCGATAGCGCATCGCAAATGTGTTCTATCACGTTCAGATCTGGGGACTTGGATGGGAATGGCAACACCCCAAACTCAGGTGAATGCTCCTCTAACCATAATGCGGCGTCCCGACACTTGCATGGAGATGCATTGTTCTGGTGGAACAGGCCCAACTCATCAGCATGAATGCAGGACATGAACGGGTGTACCTCGTCAGAAAGGATGCGCACATAGCGTTGGCCGGTCACAGACGTTTGTAGACGTACCAGAGGTCCCAGTGAAGTCCAGCTAAACTCACCACATACCATTGCGGACCCCCCACCAGCCGGTACAGTTCCCTGTTGAAAGGCGAGATCCATGGCTTCATGGGGTTTGCGCCACACACGAATCCTTCCATCTGCCCGATACACTTGGAAACGCGACTCGTCAGACCAGGCTACTTGTTTCCAGTCATCAAGTGTTCAGTGGCGGTGTTGCCGTGGCCAAGCGATGCGCATAGCTCTGTGTCGTGCACCCATCACGAAAACAGACCAAACTGCACTTACAGATAGCCAAGTAGGTCCTGATCAAATGATTTAATTGTCACACAAAGATTAGGCTCAGTGGCCGAATATACAGGATGACGAATAAGGAGTATAGCCCACATTTTGGGCGATAGAGCGTTGAATCCGACGTAGCATCGGGGCAATGAGAGTACGAATAGAGTCCTGGGCTATCGTGGACCATGTGGTATTGATCCGAGTTCACAGTTCATCTTCATTTTGCGGGGTTGGGAAGTTGCTCAACCGAAGTCCAATCGTGTCCCACTGATGCTCGATGGGTGAAAGGTCGGGCGGTCGTTCTGGCCACGGAAGCATATACGCACACCGTGTGAAGCAATCAGGCTGACCCAAGCGGTATGCGGCCGGGCAGTATCCTGTTGAAAAACGGCGTTTGAGATGCCCTGCAGATCCGGTAGGGCCACGGGTCGCAGCACCTCGTCAACACAAATCAACACAGATCCGGTAGGGCCACGGGTCGCAGCACCTCGTCAACACAAATCAACACAGATCCGGTAGGGCCACGGGTCGCAGCACCGCGTCAACACAAATCAACACAGATCCGGTAGGGCCACGGGTCGCAGCACCTCGTCAACACAAATCAACACAGATCCGGTAGGGCCACGGGTCGCAGTACCTCGTCAACACAGCGGTGTGCTATCAGTGTGCCCGTAATGCGTACCAGCGGTGAGTGGCTGTTGGCGCTGATAGCACCCCATACCATTATTCCACGTTACGGGGCCGTATAACGCTTCCCAATGGCGGAGGAATCGGCCCGTTTGCGCCATGTTGCCTCCAGACTCTCGCACGGCGATCATCCGTTGTGAGACAGAACCGCGATTCGTCGCTGAACACCACACTGTTCCACTTGGACCCCCTTCCTCCCCACGTAGCTCTGGAGCGACAGCACGCTAATTGATGACGGCGATGGCTCGCTGTTAAGGCAGTCTTCGCAACGGACAGCTGGACAGCTAACCAGACGCAGACAACCTGCGCGCCAGTGCCTGCGTCGATATTGGAGCATCCAGGCTTCCCCGTACACTCTGCAAAATGTCGCCCGTAGCTGCCCGTGGGTCCGATACGACATGACTTCTGATGCGACGATCGGTGAGCTCGGAAGTTCGTATCCGTACTCCGGTCCCCCCTGCAACGTTGCACATACCCTTCCTGGGACCGCTGTCTCCAAATGCGGCAGACGGTTTTGACATCACGTTGCGTTTCTTACGCAATGCGATGCAAGGACCATCCGGCGGTACGAAGGCCTACGATGACACCTCTCATGAACTCATCCGTTTGACGAAATAGCGTACGACGGAGTCTTAACGGCATTGGCACCCTTGTTCGCTCTCTAGACATGGTTACAGCATAACCACTCAGTTCTCGCGGCCGTGACGACGTCTCATCATACGACCTCACGGGCTGGTTGTCCTCTTATATCCGGTGCGTCGCTCGTGCGATTGGCCTGCAAATGCAATCATTTGCATAACTTGTACGTGTGCACCCACCCTGCAATTTGCATGGCGCTGCGTTCACGTCTTCGTGGTGTGCCATTTTTCTCTGTCAGGCGATGTACTATAACACCAACAACTGATATTCAGTGGTTACCTGATCGTTTTGATACTATGCATCTTTATCGACAGTAGTAAAGTAAATCCCAAGTAAAAACTTTCGATGTAACGAATATGGGTAACGGAAGTAGTCAAAACCATTGTCCAAATCTAATTTTTGCATGCTGTCCCATGAAGTGACGCAACAATAGTTATTTCCATTGTTATCCACTTGTTTTGCTAAACTATTGCTGAACAATATTTAATCACGTTTTACAAAAAAGTAACAATATCTCATTGCAGTCTGCCTAAATTACGAGAACCTGATGCTAAAAGCCATTACGAAAATGCATTTTTGACGCTATGAAAAGCGATGCATCGTAGTGAAATTTAGCTTCCTCTCGACCACCCAAAGAAATGGGGGTTACCTGCTATTTACGAGTACTCTAAAATGATGCATGACACGATGGGGGATCTACATGTTTAAACCTGTAGATATCCTTGACAAAAAGTTACCAATCCTCATCCCTAACACACTTGCGATTCAGCTTTTCTTTCAATTTTGAGGTCAGATTTTAGCCTGCGCATGCGCACATGGACTTTTGCAGTATATCATATTTAACCGACGTCTGGGTAGTCTCTTAGGTTCGTCTGAATCTGAATAATATGTAGTAATAATAAGAAAAATAAGTATCGTTTTTGAAAAACAAAATACCGCCTCCGGTGGCGCAGTGGTCTAAGCGCTGGATTTTGATCATTCGTCCAAAAGGGGTCCGGGTTCGAATCCCGGTAAAGCAGGGATGTTGTTTTTGTCTTGCGGAACCGGTTCTCTCCCTTCCCTGGAACCAGTGGCCCTAAATTAGGAATGGGCGACTACTTATAGCCCATTGAGTTGCTCACGGTGGTCGTTAAACCTCCAATAAAAAAATTAAACAGTGGTCATACTTACTGTTGCCGCAGCAAAGTTTAATAAATACTTACTTGTATGACTCACATATTTTCTTTCCTTGGTTTTACGACAATAATATTCACTAGTCTACCTATGTAAGGGAGGAATTTGTAAATGAACATTGTTTGAGAATTATTAGTAAATCAATAAGACATACCAAGTGGAATTAAATTATAACAACAAATATTAGTAATTTTTGCTGTTATGATTTAATTCCCCTTAGTATGTACCGGGCTGTGGCTCGATATGATCGTGAGTGACGCGAATAAATGCAATATGTTGTATGTATATAAATGAATACTCTGGAATCACTCATTTTATTTCATACACGTAAAGATCTTGTCATGCGAAAGATGCATAGCACAAATTATCTACAAGAGTACCAATGTACTCTCTCGATTTTGTAAATATGTCCCAGGAGTATATACATCTACAACCATCAGATTTTCATTTTGTTTTGTTTGAGGATTTAATGACTACCTGGCGTAACTCCATTGTTTCAATAGTTCTACCACTTGTGAAAGATCCTTTCCATAGACCTAATTTGAGGAACAGCTCTAGTGAATTTCGCTGCTGGCCACCCAAAATGCAACACCAAGAAGGAAACATCCGATTGGCCTGAAATTAGTGGTATGCGTCGCCAGCGAGATGACATGCAAACGATTAGCATTGCAGGTCATATGCAAATCATGTGCGCCCGGCACGCCACCGAGAAGCACTATAAGAAGAGTGCACATAAGGCGGGGTGTAAGTAGTGGAAGTGTGTTGTGCTGCCGGACCTGTGCGTGGGAAGCTTGCTGATGCCTCGTCGCTGACCACGGCAGTCATTCCAGCACGTTTTGGAGTTCGTCAGAGGACGAATAGTGGCTTATCGCGACAGCGGTTTATCGTACCGAGACATCGGCGCCCGTGTGGGACGACATCCAGCCACAGTGAGGCGAGTATGGATTCGGTGGATGCAGGAGGAACGGACGGACCGACGTGAGCGATTGCCGCAGCCGCGGCACACCACCTATCGAGAGGACAGGTATGCTGTGTGGTGGGCATTGACGGCTCGCACAGCCACATCACGAACGTTAGCGCAGGAATTACGGTGTGTTGCGCAACAACCTGTATTAGCACAGGTTGTTGCGCAACAACCTGTATTAGCACAGGTTGTTGCGCAACACACCGTAATTCCTGCGACGTACCGTTAGACGTCGTCTTCAGGAGCGGGGACTTATCGCACGGCGCCCATTGCTCCGATTACCATTGACGTTACACCACCGGCGAGTGCAGCGGCATTGGGCCGTTGAACGCCGCACCTGGACTACGGAATGGCACGATATTGTCTTCTCCAACGAATCCCGCTTCTGCGTGCAACATCATGATGGTCGTATCAGCGTGTGGCCGCACCGCGGCGAGAGACTGTTTGACGCCTGCATTATGCATCGCCATACCGGTCCATCGCCTGGCGTTATGGTTTGGGGCGCAATTGGATATGACGCCCGCACCCCTCTGGTACGCATCGCCGGTGCAGTCAACCGACACCGCTACATCTCCGACGTTTTGGAACCTGTAGTCCTCTCTCACCCGCAGGACCTGCCAGCGGCCACGTATCAACAGGACAATGCGCGCCCGCAAGTGGCACGCATCGTGCAACAATTCTTCATGGCCCACCATGTGTGACTGCTGCCGTGGCCCGCCTGTTCTCCCGTTATGTCGCCCATCGAACACGTCTGGTCGCTGATCGGCAACCGAGTGGCCCGGCAAGCAGCACCTCTGCGGCTAGGCCTGATAAACTGTGGCAACGTGTGGAAGCAGTCCGGACCGACATACCCCAAGCCCACATCCAAAGTCTCTTTCGTTCGATGCCGCGGTGTGTAGCGGCCGTTATTGCCAGCAATGGGGGCCACACGAACTATTGATGTCTGCGTGTTGCGCAAGTCGCACGGGCCTGTAAGCTCAATCGTTTCATCTTTGTATCTGTTGCTATGTGTCCAGTAAATCTGGCTTTGCTATCTCGTGTCCTTCTTGGTGTTGCATTTTGGGTGGCCAGCAATGTAGATACTCCACTTCTATAAAGAAAAGGAAAGCAAAATAATATTTAAGAAACGTTTTCAGGCAATTTCCCGCGCAACTTTTGACTTCAACCATGCATGATCAACTAATCAATATAAACCAACCTAATAAGAAAATCATAAATATCCGTATTACGACAACTGGAAAATATTGACTTTTTTAGAGCATCTTTTAAAAAAGTAGATGCTTATAGTATCCCTCATCCGTACGTGTATCTGTCGATACATCTCTGCAATTCATCATCATCATCATTGTCAACCATTATCAATCCACTGCTGGACGAAGGTCTCCCCAAGTTTCCTCCACAACGGTCTGTCTTGTGCCAGTCTCCTCCATGTCACCCCTGCATACTTTCGAATTTCATCCACCCATCTCCCATGTGGTCTTCTTCTGGGTCTTTTCCTGTCCCTTGGAATCCAATCTAAAATTTCGGCTGTCCATCGATGATCTGTCCTTCTGGCAGTATGTCCAGCCCATTGCCATTTCAGGGATTTAATTCTGATCATGATGTCTTCCACTCTTGTCATTTTTCGGATCCACGAGTTCCTCTTCTTATCTCTCCTGGTTACACCAAGTATGCACCTCTCCATGCTTCTTTGAGTTGTCTGCAGCCTTTGTATGTCTCTTTTAGTTAAGGTCCACGTCTCTGCACCATACGTAAGCACTGGAAGGATGCATTGATCAAACACTTTTCTTTTAAGACATAATGGCATATTGCTCTTGAAAATTATGCTGTTTCTTCCAAAAGCTCTCCAGGCAAGTTTTGTACGCCGATTAATTTCTTCATCAATGTGACCCTCACTTGATATCTGCTGTCCAAGATAAACGTACGTGTCTGTTATCTCCAGCTTTTCTCCATCAATCGATAAATCTTCATTTCTTGTAAAAGCATTGAACATCACTTTTGTCTTCTGAAAGTTCATTTTTAATCCCACTTCTTTACTCTTGTCAGCAAGTTCCTGGATCATACTCTGCAGCTCTGATGGGCTAGTTGCAAAAATGACTACGTCATCAGCAAAACGAAGGTGGGTTAGATAATCTCCATTAATCTTTATCCCCTTGTTTTCCCAGCTCAGTGACTGAAAAACACCCTCCAATGTGGCATTAAAGAGCTTCGGAGATATGGTGTCACCTTGTCTCACTCCCTTTCCAATTTTTATGTGTGTTGTATTTTCAAACAGCCTAATCTTTGCACTTGCATTTTCATAGATGTTATTAATAATATTAATGTATGCATCTTCAATACCGCAGGTTTTCAGAGCCATTGTAACTGCTGATGGTTTCACCGAATCAAAGGCTTTTTCATAATCGATAAAAGCCATGCACAATGGAAGTTCATATTCCCTCGCTCTTTCAATTAGTTCTCTCAGCACATGGATATGATCTATTGTGCTGTAGCCACTCCTGAATCCAGCTTGTTCTCTCGGTTGAGCCATGTCCAGTGTTACCTTCAAGCGGTGTGAAAGAACTTTAGTGAAGATTTTATAAACTACTGATAGGAGACTGATAGGTCTGTAGTTTCCGAGATCCTCAATGTCACCTTTCTTATGTAGCAGGATCATTGTAGCGGTGTTCCAATCCTCAGGAATCTTTCCTTCATTAAGGCATCGAGTGAAAATTTGGGCGAGTACTGTTTCGATTTCTCCACTTGCTTCTTGTATGATGTCTACAGTAATTCCATCTTCTCCTGGAGCTTTTCCCCGCTTCATGTTCTTGATTGCATGTGCAACTTCTGCTGGAAGGACTGGAGGAACTCTGGTACTGGTATCTTTCATGATGTCTGGAGTGCATATATCATCCCTTTCATATAATTTGGAGTAGAAATCTTTCACTCTTGTCAAAATTTCGCCTCTATTTCTTGTTACAGAACCATCTTCTTTTCTCAGTGCCATAATCTGTTTTCTTCCCTTACTGAGATGTCCCTTTGCTATCTTTAGGCTTTGGTTGTTTTCAATTGCTTTCCTCACTAGTTCACAGTTGAATTTTCTTACGTCTTCAGTGATACTTTTTCGTACTGTCTTGCATAGCTCTATATATTCCACTTTGGAAGTCACATCTTCTTTAGTTGTCCTCATCTCTCTTCTTTTTTGCATCAACATTTTCGTTTTTCCTGATAATTTATTTACATGCAACTTGTTCTTAGACCCAGCTAATTTTGTTGCTGTTTCCATAAGAGCTTTGGTTACTTTTCTGTTAACTTCAGAGATGTCCACTTCTTCCGATGTTAGGCCTTCTAAAGCAGAGAACCTGTTCTTCAGTTCCAACTTGAAGGTATTATGGTGTTTTTTAAGGTTGGTTATGTCAATAGATTTTGTTTGTCTTATGAGCTTGCCACGTTCAAGTTTAGTGTTGAGGTGCATCTTACATCTCACCAATCTATGGTCACTACCTGTGTTGAACTTGTTTAGCACACTGCAGTCTTCTATGACGATTTTTTTGTTACACATAATAAAATCAATTTCACTTGTCGTCCCATTTGGATGTCTCCATGTCCATTTCCTGTGTGGCTTTTTCTTGAAGAAGGAGTTCAAGATGAAAAACCCTTCTGCCTCTGCAAACTCAACGAGAGTATTTCCACGCTGGTTTCTGTTGCCGTGACCGAATTTACCTATTACTTTTGATAAATTCTTTTTTTTTTTTTTTTTTTTTGCCGCCCCGGTGGCGCAGTGGTCTAAGCGATGGCCTCTGATCATTCGTCCGAACGGGGTCCGGGTTCGAATCCCGGTGAGGCATGGATGTTGTGTTTGTCTTACAGCACTGGCTTTCTCCTTTCCCTGGAATCAGTGACCCTAAATTAGGGACGGGCGACTGCTTATAACCCATTGAGTTGCTCATGGTGGTCGTTAAACCTCCAATGAAAAAAAAAATTCTTTTTGACGTTGAATGCATTCTGAGAAAGACGATTCATATGCTGTGGTCTTTTTTCGATGCATAATCTCACTAAGTGCCCATGATATAAAATTCTAAATACATTTTGCTCTATAATATTGCTTAAAAAATCGATTAAAATTATCTTTACCTTCCGATACCTTTTATCACGAAGGCAATGTTACGTTCAGTTCATATTTAAAATTATGCAAGGTTTCACCGCTTGAGGGCGTATGTATATATCGCATTTTTCCCAAATGTTCTTCTTACAAACATCGGTTTTAAATTCTTTAATGCGTCAGACAAAGGTCACGACGACGAATATTTTCCTAACATTTTGCAATATTTTGTGGAGAAATACTTTGCACCTACGAGGCGTATTTTTAGATTTCTGTTTTATAATGGTATCTTGGCTTTAAAACCGAAAAATTACTTTTCCGTCAGACGTCACTCGCT
The DNA here is from genome assembly GCA_039090855.1 of Macrothele yani. Taxonomy (NCBI): domain Eukaryota; kingdom Metazoa; phylum Arthropoda; class Arachnida; order Araneae; family Macrothelidae; genus Macrothele; species Macrothele yani. The sequence goes on from CM076989.1 coordinate 38,357,315, forward strand.
AAGAAAAACTTTGATGCTTGCTTCTTTTCCCGCTAGGGAGCATTAATGTAAATCCCTGTAACAATAGTATCGATTTTTTTAAATTAAAAAAGTTCTTTTGCTGCTGATAGCGCTTGTGAGAAAGAATATTTTTCATATTTTTGTCAATTATCACCGAGTTTTGCCACTACGGGCAGTCAGTGTTTCTTTCTATTTGCATCATACATGGAACCATATCTTCGTTTCTAAGAACCCGTTTTAAAAACTCTCTTTTGCCTTTGATACCTTCCGTTATGAGAAATGTTTTGTGCACAGTTTAAATTTTCATAAACTCAAATATTTTGCTGTAGATTTCACCAAAAGTGGTGCTACGCCAGCTGCACCACGTTTGGGATAAACGTAAACCATCGTGTGACGCACGAATCATAAAAAAGACGTGGTGAAATGAGAGCAACTTCGCGGCATTCAGATTGGATACCATAACATGGTGCATAAATGCATCATGTTTTTGTGTGTTCCGTGCACCACACAATGGTTTAGCTTTGCCCCAAAGGCGGTGCAGCTGCCGTAGCACCAATTTGTGGCACAACCTACAATAATTTTTTTAACAGTGTACATTGAAGCCGTATCTTTGTATCTTGTGCACTCAGTAATCACTGAATTATTGTATCTTGTGCACTGAGTGATCACTGCATTATGACCATCTGTCTAATACTTCGTAGGTCTTCCTTTCGCCCTCAGTTCAGCAGCTATCCGACGTGGCATCGATTCAACATACACTGAGTGATCACTGAATTATGACCACCTGTCTAATACTTCGTAGGTCTTCCTTTCGCCCTCAGTTCAGCAGCTATCCGACGTGGCATCGATTCAACATACACTGAGTGATCACTGAATAATGACCACCTATCTAATACTTCGTAGGTCTTCCTTTCGCCCTCAGTTCAGCAGCTATCCGACGTGGTATCGATTCAACATACACTGAGTGATCACTGAATAATGACCACCTATCTAATACTTCGTAGGTCTTCCTTTCGCCCTCAGTTCAGCAGCTATCCGACGTGGCATCGATTCAACATACACTGAGTGATCACTGAATAATGACCACCTATCTAATACTTCGTAGGTCTTCCTTTCGCCCTCAGTTCAGCAGCTATCCGACGTGGTATCGATTTAACATATACTGAGTGATCACTGAATAATGACCACCTATCTAATACTTCGTAGGTCTTCCTTTCACCCTCAGTTCAGCAGCTATCCGACGTGGTATCGATTCAACATACATTGAGTGATCACTGAATTATGACCACCTATCTAATACTTCGTAGGTCTTCCTTTCACCCTCAGTTCAGCAGCTATCCGACGTGGTATCGATTCAACATACACTGAGTGATCACTGAATAATGACCACCTATCTAATATTTCGTAGGTCTTCCTTTCACCCTCAGTTCAGCAGCTATCCGACGTGGTATCGATTCAACATACACTGAGTGATCACTGAATAATGACCACCTATCTAATACTTCGTAGGTCTTCCTTTCGCCCTCAGTTCAGCAGCTATCCGACGTGGCATCGATTCAACATACACTGAGTGATCACTGAATTATGACCACCTGTCTAATATTTCGTAGGTCTTCCTTTCGCCCTCAGTTCAGCAGCTATCCGACGTGGCATCGATTCAACATACACTGAGTGATCACTGAATAATGACCACCTATCTAATACTTCGTAGGTCTTCCTTTCGCCCTCAGTTCAGCAGCTATCCGACGTGGCATCGATTCAACATACACTGAGTGATCACTGAATAATGACCACCTATCTAATACTTCGTAGGTCTTCCTTTCGCCCTCAGTTCAGCAGCTATCCGACGTGGCATCGATTCAACATACACTGAGTGATCACTGAATAATGACCACCTATCTAATACTTCGTAGGTCTTCCTTTCGCCCTCAGTTCAGCAGCTATCCGACGTGGCATCGATTCAACATACACTGAGTGATCACTGAATAATGACCACCTATCTAATACTTCGTAGGTCTTCCTTTCGCCCTCAGTTCAGCAGCTATCCGACGTGGCATCGATTCAACATACACTGAGTGATCACTGAATTATGACCACCTGTCTAATACTTCGTACGTCTTCCTTTCGCCCTCAGTTCAGCAGCTATCCGACGTGGCATCGATTCAACATACACTGAGTGATCACTGAATAATGACCACCTATCTAATACTTCGTAGGTCTTCCTTTCGCCCTCAGTTCAGCAGCTATCCGACGTGGCATCGATTCAACATACACTGAGTGATCACTGAATAATGACCACCTATCTAATACTTCGTAGGTCTTCCTTTCGCCCTCAGTTCAGCAGCTATCCGACGTGGTATCGATTCAACATACACTGAGTGATCACTGAATAATGACCACCTATCTAATACTTTGTAGGTCTTCCTTTCGCCCTCAGTTCAGCAGCTATCCGACGTGGCATCGATTCAACATACACTGAGTGATCACTGAATAATGACCACCTATCTAATACTTCGTAGGTCTTCCTTTCGCCCTCAGTTCAGCAGCTATCCGACGTGGCATCGATTCAACATACACTGAGTGATCACTGAATAATGACCACCTATCTAATACTTCGTAGGTCTTCCTTTCGCCCTCAGTTCAGCAGCTATCCGACGTGGCATCGATTCAACATACACTGAGTGATCACTGAATAATGACCACCTATCTAATACTTCGTAGGTCTTCCTTTCGCCCTCAGTTCAGCAGCTATCCGACGTGGCATCGATTCAACATACACTGAGTGATCACTGAATAATGACCACCTATCTAATACTTTGTAGGTCTTCCTTTCGCCCTCAGTTCAGCAGCTATCCGACGTGGCATCGATTCAACATACACTGAGTGATCACTGAATAATGACCACCTATCTAATACTTCGTAGGTCTTCCTTTCGCCCTCAGTTCAGCAGCTATCCGACGTGGCATCGATTCAACATACACTGAGTGATCACTGAATAATGACCACCTATCTAATACTTTGTAGGTCTTCCTTTCGCCCTCAGTTCAGCAGCTATCCGACGTGGCATCGATTCAACATACACTGAGTGATCACTGAATAATGACCACCTATCTAATACTTCGTAGGTCTTCCTTTCGCCCTCAGTTCAGCAGCTATCCGACGTGGCATCGATTCAAAATACACTGAGTGATCACTGAATAATGACCACCTATCTAATACTTCGTAGGTCTTCCTTTCGCCCTCAGTTCAGCAGCTATCCGACGTGGTATCGATTCAACATACACTGAGTGATCACTGAATAATGACCACCTATCTAATACTTTGTAGGTCTTCCTTTCGCCCTCAGTTCAGCAGCTATCCGACGTGGCATCGATTCAACATACACTGAGTGATCACTGAATAATGACCACCTATCTAATACTTCGTAGGTCTTCCTTTCGCCCTCAGTTCAGCAGCTATCCGACGTGGCATCGATTCAACATACACTGAGTGATCACTGAATAATGACCACCTATCTAATACTTCGTAGGTCTTCCTTTCGCCCTCAGTTCAGCAGCTATCCAACGTGGCATCGATTCAACATACACTGAGTGATCACTGAATAATGACCACCTATCTAATACTTTGTAGGTCTTCGTTTCGCCCTCAGTTCAGCAGCTATCCGACGTGGCATCGATTCAACATACACTGAGTGATCACTGAATAATGACCACCTATCTAATACTTTGTAGGTCTTCGTTTCGCCCTCAGTTCAGCAGCTATCCGACGTGGCATCGATTCAACATACACTGAGTGATCACTGAATAATGACCACCTATCTAATACTTCGTAGGTCTTCCTTTCGCCCTCAGTTCAGCAGCTATCCGACGTGGCATCGATTCAACATACACTGAGTGATCACTGAATAATGACCACCTATCTAATACTTTGTAGGTCTTCCTTTCGCCCTCAGTTCAGCAGCTATCCGACGTGGCATCGATTCAACATACACTGAGTGATCACTGAATAATGACCACCTATCTAATACTTTGTAGGTCTTCGTTTCGCCCTCAGTTCAGCAGCTATCCGACGTGGCATCGATTCAACATACACTGAGTGATCACTGAATAATGACCACCTATCTAATACTTCGTAGGTCTTCCTTTCGCCCTCAGTTCAGCAGCTATCCGACGTGGCATCGATTCAACATACACTGAGTGATCACTGAATAATGACCACCTATCTAATACTTCGTAGGTCTTCCTTTCGCCTTCAGTTCAGCAGCTATCCGACGTGGTATCGATTCAATAAGATGCCGGTGGTATTGAATAAGATGCCGGTGGTATTCAATAATATTCCGGTTGGTATTGAATAAGATGCCGATGGTATTGAATAATATGCCAGTGGTATTGAATAAGATGCCGGTGGTATTCAATAAGATGGCGGTGGTATTCAATAAGATGCCGGAGGTATTCAATAAGATGCCGGGGGTATTCAGTAAGATGCCAGTGGTATTCAATAAGATGTCGGAGATACTTAATTAGATGCCGGTGGTATTCAATAAGATGCCGGAGATATTCAATAAGATGCCGGTGATATTCATTAAGATGCCGGAGGTATGGCCAACCAAACTCTGTGTAATGCGGCTTTCAGTGCAGGTATGGAGATGACTGGTGTATCTAGACGGCTAATATGCCGTTCCATAGTGACCCACAACTGCTGTATAGGATTGATATCGGGGAAATTGGGAGGCCAATCGATATACTGGGAGTCTGAACTGTGTTCCTCAAACCATTCTTGCACCACAACATTGGACCTATGATAGGGCGCACAGTCGTCTTGGAAGACACCATCGCCATTCGGGAAAAAGTGCAACATTGCTGGATGTACAGAGTCAGCAAATAACACACGATAATGGGTACCAGTCTTACGTTGTTCCACATGAACCAGGGGTCAAAGTTCCTGCCAAGCCGTGGAGTAACCATGTTTTAAAATCTGGGAGGGGTCCGGTCACGCATTGCATGTATACATATAGTACAGGGTGCATAGGAAAGTCCCTTTAGCATGGAATAACTTGCGAACTGAGAGAGGTACAGTTATGCAAGTGAGATAACGGTATAGTAAAGCGACTACGCCCGATTAAATGCAACTAATAGCAGCACCCCTTGTGGCGAAATGCCGAAGTTAGCCATTGCAAATCGAAAACGAAAAGAGATAGAGCAAAATTTCCAATTACAAAGTTGTAGAGCATTAAATAATTAGTACAAAATGGCATTTGTTTTACACGGATAAGATAAATTGTCGCCTGAATACCCTAAAATGTCCGAAATCGATGTGCGACCTTTTGTGTGAATGTTTGAAGGGAACAGGCATAGGTATGAGCAAATACACACAATTTATTGCATAAATGCATACTTATGTCAATACAGTTTGATGACGTCAGACAAAACAAAAACAAAAAAGGCAAACTGGCGCTCAGTGATAAAAAGTTAATGTCGAGTATGTTCGAAGAGTTCGCCATTGCCCACGATACACACTATAACGAAGTGAATTTCTCCGTCATTTTTGGTCTACGCCGGGATTCGAACCCGAGTACGCTTATTCCGGAACAAGTCGCTCTACCAACTGAGCTACGCAGACATGTATTCTAATTCCTATCTGCCTTTATGTCATGTGCGTCCTGCTAGCAGGTACGTCACATCTCCCCCCCCGAAAGAGGGCCGGGGGCATGGCCCACGGATCAGCCGTGACCATGAATCGTTGCAGGCAGACAACCACTGTAGAACGTGCACTTGAGAACTTCCAGTCAATCTGGTGTGTGGAATGCAACGTCACACACATTTATTTTTCGAAGCACTGGAGAAGGGATTCTCTGATTTTTCCTATCTCGCGGTGTGGAAATAACATCACACCAATGCGAGATTTTGAACGGTCGGGTCATCCGGGTAGTTCGGGCGCCATTATAACGAAGTAAATTTCTTCGTCATTTTTAGTCTACGCCGGGATTCGAACCCGGGTCCACTCATTCCGGAATAAGTTGCTCTACCAATTAAGCTACGCGGACATTGATTCTAATTCCTATCTGCCTTTATGTCATGTGCGTCCTGCTAGCAGGTACGTCACAACACTTGTATTCGTGAAAGTAACTCTGCATGTAGATTTCTCAGCATCGAAGGTGTCACACTATTGCAAGCATCTGTAACACGACGACGTAGATCCAGCAGACTTGTAGGCGCCGTTGCACACACCTGATTTTTTACGCAACCCCAGAAATCCAAGCTCTCCGTTCTCACACAGCGTACGCAGACCTAAACTTCTGATTAGGGTACATCCTGCTACTGGTTTTTATATCGTAGGTACGGTACAACGTCACAATCTGCGTTTGCATACGGCTGCATTTGCGAAATGTGAATATGCAGATTCGAATCGTCGCGCATCGACTTCTGACATTTTAGGGTATTCAGACGACAATTTATCTTATCCGTGTGAAACAATCGTTTTGTACTAATTAAGTTATGCTCTACAACTTCGTAATTGGAAATTTTGCTCTATCTCTTTTCGTTTTCGATTTGCAATGGCTAACTTCCGCATTTCACCACTAGGGGCGCTGCTATTGGATGCCTTCGATCGGGCGTAGTCGCTTTACTATGCCGTTATCGCACTTGCATAACTGTACCTCTCTCGGTTCGCAAGTTATTCCATGCTAAAGGGACTTTCCTATGCACCCTGTATATACAATATTATATCAGCATCAGCATCATTGTCAAATAATATTACCGATCCACTGTTGGATGAAGCTCTCCCCAAGTTTCCTCCACAATTGTCTGCCTGACTCCTCCATGTCACTCCGGCATGCTTTCGAATTTCATCCATCTATCTCCTATGGGGTGCTATTTCTGGGTCTTGTTCTGTCCCTCGGAATCCAGTCAAAAATTTCGGTTCTCCATCGATGGTCCGTTCGTTTGGAAACATGTCCATACATACTGTATGAGATAGAGTTTGGGAGCCCTTCGTCTTACACACACACACAGGCAGGAGGAAAGCAGTTGCTGAGGCGCGATCTAAGGGGCACGACATAGGCACCTCTATTGGCGAATTGTGGAACTCAGCGAACACAACTGTGAAACTATGATGGATGGAGCAGAAATGTAAATTACAAAGTTGTAGAACTGACTTTGCTTATTAGGAACCGATATCGCTGTTTTATTAAGTACACATTATATTATATCAATATATTCCCGAAAAAATGGGGGTGGGGTCCTTTACATTGGGGATCCCCGACTCTGAAAATCTGGGTGGCCCTGACACCCGACCTCCTCAATGGTTATGACTATGCTGCCAAGTAAACATTCCCCACACCATGCAATCGTCTCTACAGGCTTTCACTGTGGAGACCACATTGTTAAAAATATTTGTGGCAGATTGTATCAAAAATTGGTGCTACACCAGCTGCGCCATTTTATGAGAAAAGATACACCATTGTGGGGTGCAAACATAACCAACAACTTGATGCAAACCACGCACGGTAATGTAGTACAAGCTCATACCATACAGTGGTGCAAGGTTGTTGGGTTTTGTTTGCACCACACAATGGTGTATCTTTTCTAAGAAAGTGGTGCAGCTGGTGTAGCACCACTTGCTGCTGCAACCTACCACAGCATTTTTAACAGAGCATGCAAGATTAATGCCTCATGTTTTCGCCAAATACGTGCTCGACCATCCACGGAGTGGAGTAAAAAACGCGACTGGTCAGACCAGCATCCTTTTTCGCCAGTCATCCGATGCCCACTTTTCGTGATATTTGCACCAGGCGAGTCTTTGGCGCCGATGAGAGGATGTCGTCGGGTTTGTCTACTGTTATAACCCATAGGTGCGAGCGTGCGACACATAATGATGACAGGCACTGTTCTGGGGTGACCCGTGTTGTATTCGGTAGTCAACTGTGCTGCGTCTGCTGGCCTGCACGAGCCGTAGGACCTGGGGCTCACCTCTCACGTCAACCTTTCGCTACCCTGCGTTGTTTTTCCTCCGCGTCGTTGCTTGACCATTTTCACCCCAGTCCTGATACACTGTAACCATGGCGGCTCGCGAACAAACCACCAGTTTCAGCCGTTTGAGAAATCGAGGTACCCGCTCTCTGAGGTCTCGCGATATGTTCTTTATCAAAGTCCGATAAATCCTTCCGTTTACCCATTAAGCTCCGCGTTTTACAACCTTCCGCTTCACTCACATCTTATACACTGAGTGGCCACTTTATTATGACCACGTGACAGTTTTAAGCATATGAGCTATGGCTGCACGCTGTTGCCGCCAGAAAGCGAGGCTAGTATAAAAGGGGAAAGCTTAGTGCTTGCGACAGTAGTAGAAGTGATGTTTGGGTAACGAGATGGGTGAAAAATGCGATTTGACGGACTTTCAACTTGGGATGATTGTAGGAGCTCGGAGCCATGGAGCGAGTATTACCGAAACCGACGCTTTCGTGAAATGTTCCAGAGCAGCTTTTTTTAAAGTGTTTAAAGGCACTTAACTGTCAGCCAAAAAACTGGGTCTCTACTTGCAACGTGTGGTTGTCATCGACTAGTGACTGCTCGGGCGGAACGGAGAGTGTCCAGACTGGTAACAGACAACAGAAGGGTAACAGTGCAGCAAATTACAGACCATCTTAATCAAGGATCCCCTCAAATGATCTCTGCACGCACTGTTCGCCGTACACTGCATCGGATGGGATATGGCTGCCAGAGGCCTATTCGAACATCTTTGCTGTCTGCAGTTAACAAGAGAAAACGTCTCCAGTTCGCACAGGAGCAAAAGAATTGGACAGTCGATAATTGGAAACAAATTGTGTGGTCCGATGAATCACGTTTTCAGTTGCACCATGCCGATGGCCGAGTGAGAATTTGGCGGAAACAGCACGAAAGCATGGACCCCAAATGCTTTGCTACAACCCTTCGAGCTGGTGGAGGCAACGTTATGGTTGGGGGAATGTTTTCCTGGCATGCTTTGGGCCCTTTAATTCGTGTTGATCAACGTCTGACTGGCACATCATATCTAAACATCGTTGCGGACTAAGTGCATCCTGTCATGTGGATCGTTTATCCCAATGGCGATGGCTACTTTCAACAAGATAATGCGTCCTGCCATAGTGCTCGTATGTACAGGATTTGTTTTTAGGAACACGCCGGTGAGTTTACTTTGCTTAGGTGGCCCCCACGATATTCAGATCTCAATCCCATTGAGAACTTGTGGGATCAAGTTGAACGAGCCATCAGACAGCTGGATCCACAACCCTGCAATCTCACACTCCTGGAAAGTGCTATTCATCAAACATGGTCTCAGATTCCACAAACCACCTATCAACATCTCGTGGAGTCCATGCCACGAAGAATCGACGCAGTATTAAAGGCAAAAGGTGGCCCAATGAAGTACTGAGGGGGTAGTTATAATAAAGTGGCCACTCAGTGTATATGCTACGCCGGTCGACTAATCGCGCCCTCTCGGAAATCCCGTAGTTAACGGGCAGCACTCACTTTTGATAGGGGTGATCATACTCCTGTGATCACTCGGGTTATGCTTTACCGATTTTGTTCAAATCCAGTACATATATTTTTTGTAACCGGCTCAATACATTTCAAAGAACAATGCTTACATTGCCCATTTTAAATTTTGCGCAGTTTTTATCTAAGAAGCGTAAAGTCTTTTTTTTTTTTTTTTTTTTTTACTCTGAAAATCTGCTTTGGAAAATGTTTACCGTGTCGTAAAGATTTCAAATGACGTGCTCATTACAGGTGAGAATTCGACATCACCTTTCTTGTTTTTAAGACACTTCAAAAGAACAAATGGTCTGTTGCCTGATTTTCTTTTCTGGCAACATAGTTTCGTCCAGAATCAATAAAGTTGATAATTTCCACAGGGTAGCAGAAACAACTGATGCTAATTAATTAGGATTCACGGAAGCATTTAACTTTTACTTCTTTGCGTTGAAATCACATCGCATTCTTTGTATTTCGATAAGAACAACAACAAAAAAAAACAAAAACAAAAAAAAACGTTTTCATGCTCACAACAAGATTCAGGTTAATCTTGCTGTTAGATACGAATCATGCACGTCTTACAATATGTTCCACTGTGAGACTGCATAATCTTTCATGTTTTCCCATCGTTCGAAAACACAGTGTTTCGAAGTAAAACGAAGTAGACCAGGTAGGAAAATTCCAAGACAGAAGAAAGAAGTTGTGATGAAACATTTATTTCCTGAATGTTAGGAATAAAAGAATGAAGGAAGTTTTCGTGCGTACAACCAAAACCACAGTTATCTTCGGAAATCGTGAAGAATTTAATGATTGAGCAAAAGAGGCAGAGGATAAATAACACATGCACCGAAACAACCATAAATCAAAACAACATCTGCCGGATCGCGGTCACTGCATGAACTAATGGAAGCAGCACGCACTAGCATATATATATATTCACATTCGTGCTATGAGGTGAATCGTGAACATATAAATGTGCGTGCATGTTTCTTATTCGAATCTACAGGTATGTTATACAAGAAATTTTATTAATCAATTATTCGGAAAAGAAGAATTCAGATAAAGCTAAACAGCTGTAACTGCTGTGAAAACAGGAATTTTTCCGTTACGGATATTGAATTCGGGTCTCCTCGCTCCGCAGTGAGTTACTCTAAACGACTAAGCTACACAAACGAAATACACTGCTACAGATTTGTCGTCTTGACACGTGCTTAACCTCTGTAATACGTCACATCATCTCCCTCTTAATTTGTTTGTTTTGTTTTGAAGCAAAGAAGAAACCTTTAATTAATTCCAGACGATGTATAGAAAGAACATTTTTCGAAGAAGTCAACGGCCAGTACATTCATTTTTTACCTTTTCCAGGAATTTGTCGAATTCGCGCCTCCTCGCTCCGGAGTGAGTTTCTGTAAGCGACTAATCTATACCGACGGAATATTTCGCTGCACATTGTCGTCTTCACACGTGGTTCACCTCTGTAGTACGTCACACTGCACAAAAAATCTGTGCAGGAAGTCAGTGAATATGTACACTATACGATCAAAAGTATCCGGGCGCCACATCGGAGTCTTGGATTTACCAACATACGTCACATTAGATTTACCAATATACGTCTCAGTCATGGCCCATATGAGTATAAAAAGACGCACGTAGCCTGAAAAACATCACACACAAGCATGAACAGTGGAATGTGTATTACACAAGAGCTCAGTGGCGTTCAAAGAGGCATGCCATTTTAGCAACAAGTCAGTTCGGGAAATTTATGCCTTGCTGCATCTACCCCGATCAACAAACTGTAAGAGATGGTATTGTAAAGTGGAAACGCCTAGGAGCAACAACAGTACAATCGCGACCTAGTGAATCACGTAAAATACAGAGTGGAAACGCCGAGGGTTGAAGCAGGTGGTGCGACAAAATCGCCAATCCTCGGAAACAACACCCACCGACAAGTTCCAAAATGTCTCTGGGAGCAAAGCCAGTACCATAAAGGTTCGTCGAGAGCTGAGGTCAACGGGTTTTTATAGCAATACCAGTACCATAAAGGCTCGTCGAGAGCCGAGGTCAACGGATTTCTATAGCAACACCAATGCCATAAAGGATCGTCGAGAGCCGAGCTCAACGGGTTTCTATAGCAACACTAATACCATAAAGGCTCGTCGAGAGCTGAGGTCAACAGGTTTCTATAGCAACGTGAAAATTCTCCAAATACGCGGGGTCAGTAAATAAATAAATACATCGCTCTTTCAACGTCCAAGAAACACATAGCAACCGAAAAATTGTTTTCAGCCGCGGCCGTGGAATCGAATCACGGATCTCTCAATATCTCTCGCGCTCGGCTAGATATCGAGAGATCGTGGTCCGATTCCACGGCGGCGGCTGAAAACAATTTTTTGGTTGCTATGTGTTTCTGGAACGTGGAAAGAGCGATGTTTTTATTTATTTTCTATAGCAACGGCAGTACCATATAAGTTCGTCGAGAGCTGAGGTCAACGGGTTTATATAGTATAGCAACACCAGTACCATAAAAGTTCGTCAAGAGCTGAGGTCAACCGGTTTCTATAGCAACACCAGTACCATAAAGGCTCGTCGAGAGCCGAGTTCAACGGGTTACTATAACCGAGGTCAACGGGTTTCTTAGCAACGCCAATACCATAAAGGTTCGTCGAGAGCTGAGGTCAACGGGTTTATATAGTATAGCAACACCAGTACCATAATTTTCGTCAAGAGCTGAGATCAACCGGTTTCTATAGCAACACCAGTACCATAAAGGCTCGTCGAGAGCCGAGGTCAACGGGTTACTATAACCGAGGTCAACGGGTTTCTTAGCAACGCCAATACCATAAAGGTTCGTCGAGAGCTCAGGTCAACGGGTTTCTATAGCAACGCCAATACCATAAAGGTTCGTCGAGAGCTGAGGTCAACGGGTTTCTATAGCCGAGGTTTCTCTAGCAACACCAGCACCATAAAGGCTCGTCGAGAGCTCAGGTCAACTGGTTTCTATAGCAACGGCAGTGCCATATAAGTTCGTCGAGAGCTGAGGTTAACGGGTTTCTACAGTACAGTAACATCAGTACCGTAAAGGTTCGTCGAGAGCTGAGGTCAACGGGTTTCTATAGCAACACCAGTACCATAAAGCCGCGTCGAGAGCCGAGGTCAACGGGTTTCTATAACAACACCAATACCATAAAGGTTCGTCGAGAGCTGAGGTCAACGGGTTTCTATAGCTGAGGTTTCGATAGCAACACCAGTACCATAAAGGCTCGTCGAGAGATGAGGTCAACAGGTTTCTACAGCAACCGCAGTACCATATAAGTTCGTCGAGAGCTGAAGTCAACGGGTTTCTATAGTATAGCAACACCAGTACCATAAAGGTTCGTCGAGAGCTGAGGTCAACGGATTTATATAGCTGAGGTTTCTATAGCAACACCAATACCATAATGGTTCGTCGAGAGCTGAGGTCAACGGGTTTCTGTAGCCGAGGTTTCTATAGCAAGACCAGTACCATAAAGGCTCTTCGAGAGATGAGGTCAGCAGGTTTCTATAACAACGGCAGTACCATATAAGTTCTTCGAGACCTGAGGTCAACGGGTTTTTATAGTATAGGAACACCAGTTCCATAAAGGTACGTCGAGAACTGAGGTCAACGGGTTTATATAGCCGACGTTTCTATAGCAACACCAATACCACGTCGTGATTGCACAGAAAGCTGGACTGACGCGTTATTAGGCAGGTGTTCCTAATGCAAAGCTAATTCCGGGTAGTATTACGTCCTTCTGGGGATTACACCAAATCTCTGCCATTTTTAGTCCGATTTGAAAAATTTTTTTTTGCATTCGAAAGCATGAACTGTGAGAATGACGGTTCATAAGTCTCGACTTGCCACTAGAGGAAGTAAAGGCACTTGCTATTAAATTCAAAATACATTTTACTCTATACAATTGCTTAAAAAAACCCCATTCAAAAAGTTCTTTTTGCATTTCAGTTCCTTTTACCACGAAGGCCATTTGACGTAGAGTTCCATTTTGAAATAATCCATGGTGTCCCCCTAAATGTATATTTAATTTTTCCAGGAATTCTCTGCTTTTAAAATTCAGATTTTTGTTTTGTGTTAGATCACACAATGATGAATACTTTGCATGCATTTTAGAATATTTGTAACAAAATGCTTTGCCACTTGGGGGTCGTAAGCGCATATTTCTGTTCTTAACATGTTTGCAATGTACTTCCAAAAATCTAATTGAAAATAACTGTTTTCAGCCAGATAGCACACACCTCGGAAAGCATTTATTTTTCTCACAAGAATGTTTAATTTTCCTTAATGTGAATATCTGTTATGATCGCATCACCGTTTTTAAAAGTCCGATTTAAAAACAAATCTTTTTCCTACTGATAGTGTTTGTGGCGTGGAATAGATTTCAGATATATATCTGCCGGTTTTTGGAACACAAAGTTTAGTCACCAGAGGGTCAAAAACGGCTCAAAAGTTTTGTACCCAGACCCGGAAGTCACATAATTGGGCCCCACCCAGACAAATCTACTTTGAGCTGTAAAAACCACAGTTTGTGAAAATTGCAAGACCATGAAGGAGTGATGGTAATCACGTGAAACTCACAAAATACGCAGGGCAGGGTAGGACATGCAAATGATTAGAAGTGCAGAGTCATTGCGCATGTCTGGACCCGGCAGCGCCCTCTGGACAGTTCAGTGAGTCGTATAAAGACAGAGCTGTTTAGGATACACACCAGTAGTACATCGCGGACAGCGAGTTGTAAAAGGGTCTCCAGCATTCAATAATGACTCGGACGGGACTTAACGCAGCGGCAGTGGACCGAGGTGAACCTGGTGCATCGACAATCCGGCAGTGGACCGAGAAATGAGACGACACCGTGGGATAACCGACACCTCGTCCGCATGGCAGTGACGAACCGTTCCACATCTTCGCAAGTGTTAGCACAACAGTGAAGCCCTGCATCTAGTGTGCATTGTCCGCCTCCAGAGTTCGACGCCGTCTGCTGCACAGAGGACTGATTGCACGCATCCCTTTGCGGTAGATTTCATTGACACAGAACCATGGACGCCTCAGGCTGGAATGGGGTTTTCAATACACTCAATGGCAGGCTGATTGGCAACATGTCGTGCTTTCTGACGAGTCTCGATTCAGCTTGGACTACCATGACTGCCGCATACTTATCAGACTGTATTGTGCTCAGCGCTTTCTTCCAGCATTCATTGTCGAGCGTCATAATGGCTGAATGCCAAGTGCGATGGTGTGGGGTGCTATTGGGCACCATTCGAGTTCTCGGTTGCTACGACTTGAGGGCAATCTAACCAGCGACTGCTACATCAGGGAAGTTGCGCAAATATAGCGCCAGGAGTGCTCAGAAGTCATGCCTTTCGTTCAGAGCACTTCGGCGCTATATTCCAGCAGGACCACATGTTGCCAGGAATGTTAAGCACTATTCGCAGCACAGCAGATACCGCTGCTTCCCTGGCCTGCACGTTCACCAGACACGTCGCCTATTGAACATGTCTGGGATATGGTCACTTGGCAACTGGCTCATCCAAGATCTCCAGCTGTCAGTACCAATGATCTGTTGACTTGCATACATGCCGCCTGGAAAGCAATTACCCAGGACACCATCCCACACCTTTTTGATGCAATGTCACGCTTTCTAGAAGGTCTTATTGCAGCTCGCGGAGGATTAACAAAATACTGATTTTTACAGGTAAAAAGTGTTGTATTTTTCTGAAAATTAAATCACTGATATACAGTCATATCAGTAATGTGTGGTATAAATTTCATTCAAATCGCATGGCTTCTTCTTGGTGCGGCAATTTTCACAAACAGTAGTGTATATACAGTATATACACTGAAGTGCCAGAAAAACTGGTACACCAGCCTAATACAATTGGTAGATCCCCCACGGGAGCGCAGGACTGCCAAAATACGACGCGCATGGATTCCACTAGCTTCTGTAAATATGCTGTATGCAATGCACACCATATTTCCTGCAGAGCGTTTCACAATTCGGGTGTATTCCGAGGTCTCGGATTCCTGTGTTCGATAGCGCGTTGCATGGCATCCTAAATGTGTTCTATAACGTTCAGATCTGGGAACTTGGGTAGAAATGGCAACACCGCAAACTCAGATGAATGCTCTTCTAACCATAATGTGGCGTCCCGACACTTGTATGGAGGTGCATTGTCTGTTGGAACAGGCCCACACCTCTTCGATGCAATGCCACATGAGTGCAGGACATTAACGGGTGTACCTCGTCAGAATGGATGCGCACATAGCGTTGTACGGTCACAGACGTTTCCAGACGTACTAGGGGTCCCAGTGAAGTCCAGATAAACACCCCCCATACCATTTTCGGTCCCCCCACCAGCCGGCACAGTTCTCTGTTGACAGGCGGGATCCATGGCTGCATAGGGTTTGCGCCACACAGGAATACTTCTATCTGCTCGACACAGTTGGAAACGCCAACAGGCTACTTGTTTCGAATCATCAAGTGTACAGTGGCGGTGTTGCCGTGTCCAAGCGAGGCGCATAGCCCTGTGTCGTGCGCTCTTCAAAGGGACTCGAGTTGGGCGTCGGCTCCCAAAGCCCATATCGTGCAAGGTACGTTGCACAGTCCGGACTCTGATGCTGATGCTTGTTGAGGCTCTAGCATTGAATTCCGATGATACCTGCGATAGTGTTGCACGCCTATCGCGTGAAATGATTCTTGACCGCCGACGATGGTCACGTTCAGCCAATGTCTTTTTACGGCCACATTGGTATCGTAGGTTGGAGGTTTTGCCGGAATTCTTGTAGTCACGGTACACCCTTGCAATGGTCGTCCGTGAAAACCCGAACTTCGTTTCTACCTCCGAAATACTATGGCCCATCTCACGAGCGCCAACTATGACACCGCGTTGAAAATCGCTTAAATCGTTATTACTTGTCATTCTCATGCCGAAAGCAGCTCTGACAGCTGGCAAGAATGTCTATCGCTTTATATACGCACTGGCGGACGCAACCGAGTACGCGCATAGGTGACGTTGCTGTGCATTTTGCATAAGCTTGTCTGTACCAGTTTTTCTGGCACTTCAGTGTATATAGGAGGTTCAAAATGTTTCTCCGCAGTGGGTATCTAAGGTTATATGGAAATCAGACAAATGTATTACAGGAACATATAATTTACTCACTTACTTACAAGAAGTACCTTACCTGTTTTACACATGTTTTCAAACACATCTGCGAGAGTCAAAAAAAAAAAAAAAAAAAAGTCTCCCCGCAGTAATGGTAAGGCTGTTTCACCTAATTTTGTTGGCGCTACAATTAAAATTTGTGAAGTAAGCAACTTTTTGCATGTTTAATTTCAGTTTTTGCTGTTTTCTTGATGACATAGCAAGCTTTAGAAAATGTTTCACAACAACACCAATTTTCACAAGTTTATGATGAGTTGAAAGTTTCCAAACTGTGGATGTAGTTTTCATCATTGCCCCTCAAAAAGAAGGGGCACTTTTCCCTCTGAGGACACTCTGCCTTCATATTGCATGCCCAATCGTTTTTCAGTCCACGGGCACCAGTATCGAACACGAAATTCTACAGTGCGCATTTTCTCGAAAATGTTTTTTTTTTTTTCCCCGCTTTCAAAAATAAAACGGAAATAAAACTGGGTATAAACCAGGCCAGGAATATCTCGACTCGACTCGTTTGACCCTCTAAAGATTGTCGACCCGTGGCTCGTTTCCATCTCTGTTGACCTCTAGGGGGTGTATGTGTTTATTTCTATTTGTACTGTACTTGAAACGGCATCTTTATCTCATGCAAACCGATTTGAAAAATCCCTTTCACCTTGGATATCATCCCTTATGAGAAATTTTTGCGCAGAATTTAAGACTTTCGTTGCACACATTTCATTCGCTATGGCCATTTCTATTTGTGGGTGCTCTAATGATTCTGCAGAAATACGGTTGAGTTTTTAGGTTCCTTAGTACGTCTATTGTAAAAAATAAAGTATTTGCTTATAAACAATCTGTCCATCCGTCCGTCTGTGGACACCATATCTCTGCAACTATTAGTCCGGTTTGAAAAATTCTTTTTGCATTGAAAAGCGTGAAATATGTTAAAGATGATCCTCGTATTCCGGTTTTTCCCGATGCATAACTTCTCCGCTAGAGGGTGTAAACGCTGATGCTATCGAATTCAAAATAAATTTTATTCCATATATTTTCTTCTAACTTATAGCTATGCGACTGAAAAATTCTTTCGATGCCATTTATAACACAGTCTATTTTGAGTAGTTTCTTTTTCAAGTAATGCATAGATTTCCGCTGGGAGGCGTAAAGGTAAATTGTAATTTTCCTGGTATCTCTGCTTCTAAATGTCCTATTTGAAAAAGTCTTACTTTATCAACTAGAGCTCCATAATTTTTAATTATTGGTAAAGATTGCTTTAGTCACCAAGGGCATAAGTGTACGTTTCCGTTTCTCATGTTATTTTCAGAAAAAACAGAAGTCGATTTAAAAATTCTTTCGCAGACAGATACCGCTCTTCACGAAAACCTTTTGAAAATATCTACTGCTTAAAATTGGGCATAATTATTCTGCCAGAGAGTGTAGATGTATATCATAACTTTTGTCGGTGTCTCTACTTTTAAGAGTCCGATTTAAAAAAAAATATTTCTCTGTGGGAGAGCGTTTCTTCTGTGAAATTACTTGTACATAATTTCACATTTTTCTTAACGTCCAAGAGTATCATTAGATGATGTAAGTTCACGCTTCGGTTTACAGAATATTAATATTTGCAGCAACATCGGTGGGAATAAATACCCGATTGAAAAAATTCCTTTTCAGTAAGATACTACTGACTATAAAAATATTTTATGTGTATTTCGTCCCCAAAATAATTTGCAATCTTTCCTCTAGAGGGTGCAGATGTTTAATCTGTTTTTCTTGATATCTCTGTTTCTAAGTATCCAATTTCAAAAAATTCTTTTAACACCTGACACAATTTGCCTTGAGGAACGTTTTGCTTGTGCTTCGTGTACTTTTGTTTGCCGCGATATCTCCGGTTCTAAAAAACATATTGAATATTTTCTTTTTCTGAATGTATGCTATTCTCTACAATGAAGATGGGGGATATTATCTACATGTTAATGTTTTTACTGTGAGACCTATTTTGAGAGAACGGCTGAACGTAAAAATATGGTCCAGGTATCAAAATAAAGATCTTACCATGTAGATGTGCCAGTCGAAGAGAAAAACTGAGATTGGAGCAACGGTTCGGGCGGGGCAGGACGGGGCGGCAGAGTTCCCATGTCAAGTCTATGTTAGAAGCGTGCGGCTCTTATCTACATCAGGCGCTCAGTTCATTGTCAGACTTGGTGTGTGCATGGTGTTCTATGATCAGTCCTAAAGTAAGTAAATACTCTATTGCATACTTACCCTTAACAGAATGTCTCTTCCGCAGAAAAAAAAAAAAGAAACAAAGCGTAGGAGCCTTACTGTGGAAGGCGTGAGCGATCAATGGGTCGCAACTATATGTCTCTGACAAGAGAGAATGAACAGTATTCGCAACGTGAATCTCATTCCAACAACATTTACAAACACAGTTGTGACTGAAGATGAGAGTAAAAGAGTGTGCTATCCAGTTGAATTTTTGCACACGATCGAGACGAGTGGACTTTCGACTCACATTTTGCGACTGAAAAAGGGTGCATTCGTGATACTCATCACGAACCTGGCAGCTCCTGATTCGTGATGAGGATCACGAAGTGATCTAAGTGCTGGCTTATGATGATTCGTTCGTGAAGGGTCCGGGTTCGAATCCCGGGAGGCATGGATGTTGTGTTTGTCTTACGGCACCAGATCTCTCCCCTCCCTGGAACCAGTGACCCTAAATAAGAAACGGGCGACTGCTCATATCCCATTGAGTTGCTCACAGTGGTCATTAAACTTTCAGTCAAACAAAAAAAAAAAAAAAAAAAACACGAACCTAGGTTATTGTCTTTACTGAAGTGGTTGAATTAATTTGTCAATCAATAAAGTTTACATTTGTTGTTTCATATGAGTTTATCCTTTAAAAAAAAAAACTAACCGTCGATTCCAACGTGTTTTGTCTAGTCTTCTTTAAATAAGGCTGAGATTTCCAGCTAAGAGGCGTAAATGTGAAAACTTTTTTCTTGCTCTCTCTCTCCTTCCAGAAGATGTATTTAAAAAAAAGACTTTTTTTTTCTTAGCGGAACTTTTGCTATCAAGGATTTTGCATGTTTTCAATTTTTCCATTGTGCAAAATTCTTCTGCTGAACGGTGTAGAGTTAATAACATGTTTTCCTCTTTATTTGTTCTTCTAACGGTTCTTGAAAATCCCTTTGCCTCTGATTTGTTTCTTTTGCTATGAGAAACTTTTTGTGCACCATTTGTTAATTTTCGTAACATACTTTTCAGCCACTAGTGAAATAAAGTAGGTGCTTTTATTTCTGAATGTTTTATCGATTGCAGAAATCCGGCTAATTTTTGCTGACGGGTTACATTTTCGCATCGGAAAAGATTCAAAAGGCGTTCTCATCACACCCGAGAATTCAGTGTCATCTTTCTTGTTTTTCATATGTTTAACGTTTACAATGATCAATGCTACAACCGCGAAACTTTGAAAATAGCTAGAGTGCGTGCTGGTATTCAAATGATCCACGTTTTGTGTGAGTGCGCATGACCTCACGCCCTGTGGTGGCGCTGCAGGCACGAACCGGCAGGCTTATAAACCGGCAAGTAGTCGATGTCCCATGAAAGTGAAAAGCACAGGCCGACGCAGGCAAGAGTACAGAGTGACAAGAATGCCGGGTAGACGCCAGAGATGTCCATTTACGCAACTTACGGACTTTGAGGGAGGCTTAAAACCTCAGGGTGGTCGGTGTGCCGTATAGGCCGCCACGTGGTTTGTTCTGACTATACCGTCCGACTGTGTTGGGAGCAGTGAACGCGTGACAGCACTGCCACACGGCGGAGTGGCTCCGGACGGACCAAGAGGACCTCCGGTAGAGTGGATCGTCGGATCGTACACCAGGCACGAATGGATCACGCGGGGACCCGGCCCACTATACAGGCCGATGTACGAACCATTTCCCGACGCCTCGCAGAAGCAAATCTGCGATCCCAGCGCCCCTTACGTGTGCTGCCATTAACACCGGAACATCGCCGGCTCCATGTGCAGTGGTGCCAGGCCAGAGCGACCTGGAACGCCACAGACTGGCGACATGTGGTGTTTAGCGATGAGTGCCGTTTCGTTTTGGCGACAGATGATCATCGTGTCCGGGTATGGAGGTCCTCGGTTCAACAGCACAATCTCAACCTTGCTATCGAGCACCACACCTCTCCCACTGCAGGCTTTGTGGTCTGGGGAGCCATAGCCTACGATAGCCTATCAGCTCTAGTAGTGGTTCGGGGATCATTGACGGGCCAGCGGTATGTGGATAAGATTCTACGTCTCCATTTACTCCAATTCCTGTCCGGGATTCCAGGTGCGCTGTACCAGCAGTACAATGCCCGCTTGCACACAGCTCGGGATGCCCAGGACTGCATACGTCATGTCCAGATACTTCCATGGCCTGCCCGCTCCACGGACATGTCTACTATTGAGCATGTGTGGCTGATAGGAGATATGTCCAGCTGACGCCGTGCCGCACTGTCCGAGATTCGGAGCACACCGTCCAATACATGTAGGCCAGTCTGCCGCAGGACAATATAAGGCGTCTGTTCTCCTCCATACCGGACCGTATTGCAGCATGTATTGCCGCACGAGACTGCGCGACGCTCTATTGAAGATGACCGGACTGCGTGCCACAGATCCCTTTGTAATTGTCCTGCAGCTCTGTTTTTGCCATCACGTGTATCACAAATCTGTATCATTACGTCCAGAAAATTTCAGTTCAATCCTATGCTTCCTTCTTAGTGCTCAAATTTTATTGTTCGTAAGTGTATTTTACATCAACACCAATTTGTACAAGTTGGGACGTGTTGAAAGTTTCCAAAATGTGAATGTTGATTTCACAAGTGTTCCTTCATTCTGAGGGGCAATGATGAAATCAACATCCACATTCTGGTAACTTTCAACTCATAAGAAGCTTGTGAAAATGTCGCCGTGAAACATATTCAGAAGCTTGATATGTTATCAAGAAAACATCAAAAATTGAAATTAAACATGCAACAAATTACTTAATTCAAAAATTTTGGCGGTAGTTCTATCAAAATGAAATGGAACGGCCTTAACATTACTGCGGAGGGATTTTTTGACTATATATATTATCAATGGCCATTCTGTAAAAACTGAGAGTAAAATCACACAAAATGAAGAAATATAGGTACCGGAAAACATATGTTATTCTTCCTCAAAATACCCTATCTACCAACAAGTAATTGGACACCTGCGATAGCAAAGGAAAACGAAGTTTATTCACCTTCAATAGTTGGTGGAGCCTCCACGAGCGGCGATTGCAACTGAGACCCTCCAGGACATACTCTCAACCAGGCGTTGTACGACGGCTAGCGGTATTTTCTTCTGCTCGGCTTGGAGAAGACAGGTCAGTTCCTTCACTGATTTCGGACGGTGGGGACACCCCTTAAGTCGACTCTCCAACTCGTCCCAGAGGTGATCGATAGGGTTAAGGTCCGGGCTCAGCGCAGGCCAGTCCATTCGATTAACCCCATTGTCACCATACCAAGCCATGGTGGACCTCGAAACATGACAGGTGGCATTGTCATCCTGAAAGTTACATGGGTCCACCCCGTAAAACTGCCACAACGTTGGAAGTGCATGGTCATCCAAAATGGTACAGTAGGTCTCGGCGTTGAGTCTACCAGGAATTGCGACCAAGGGTCCAGTGCCATACCAGCAGAACCCTCCCCCCATAGCATAATTCCACCACCGCCGAACTTCACAGTTGGCACAATACATTCCGGCAGGAGGCGTTCTCCAGGCAGACACCAAACCCAGACCCTGCCATCCGAACGGTACAGGTTGAACCCTGATTTGTCGCTCCAGAGAACCTGTTTCCACTGTTCAACGGTCTACTGTCGACGTTCTTTGCACCACGTTAGCCGAACAGCGCCATTCGACTTGGTGATTAAAAGCTTGTGGGCGGTAGTCCGTCCATGATAACCGAGCAGATGGGCTTCCTTACGGATGGTATTCATCGAAAGAACACTCCCGGATGCCTGTTGAAACTCCTTGCTTATGTGGCCCATCGGTGTGGCGCGGTTCTTCCGAATTTCTCTGGCCAGCACCCGTCGGTCTCTAACTCCCAGTTTTGTGGGTCTGCCGGGTAAGGGCACATTCAGACAGTCACATCTCATCTTCCACTTGCCAATCACGTAGGCCACTGTCGATTTTGGGTACTTCAACTCGCTGGATATGTCACGTGTGGATCGGCCATTTCTGTGATACCCGACGATTACACCTTTCACGAAATCAGAGAGCTCCGAACTGAATGGCATCTTGCATGCGACTGGTTGTGTTGTTGTTTCCCACACGATATTTAACGGCGGCTGCCGTGACGTATAGTAGGACCGCAGATATCGTCGATTGCAAGGGTGTCCAATTACTTGTTGGTAGATAGTGTATCTTCTATCGGATGATGTACAACGGTCCCATCGTCCAGTCCGCTTTTCAAAGCATGTGTTCAAGGCATTTTGTGGAAACTGCTTTAGTGACCTGTATACAGTTTGAATAAAGTCAGCATCTATGTTGAATGTTGCGCCACGGAACTTCTTCATTGTTTGAAACAACCAGAAATAGCACGGGGCGAGGTCAGGTCTGTAGGCAGCCTGTAGCATGATTTCAATACTGCATTTCATAAGAAACTTTTGAACACAAGCAGCCACATGTGGGCGGACGTTATCATGGTGTAGGATCCACTTGCCCACCAGTTCCGGTCACTTAATCGATATGTTTCTTGGCAGACGCTTTAAGACTGAAATGTAATACTTCTATGCGTGTAAATTGCGAACCAAAATCGGAACTCCCTCTACCCTTATTATGTAAATTGCGAACTAGGGTCCACGACACCAATGTGTAAATTACAAACTAACTTATCTGCGCCAATTCTGACCATATCAAAAAATAAACCAGTATGAAAAAAATAATTATTAAAAGAATAAAATACCAGAAAATTTGACTATATATATTACAATGTAAAGCAATGTATTCACGAAAACAACAAAACTAGTTTGTCGTCCTTGCTCAGGGGCTATGGTAATTTTCTCTGTAATATTCCATGTTTAGTATATGTCCTTAATTCAATGTATTCACGAAAACAACCAATGTGTTAAGGAAGTATATATGTTCTATAACGTAAACGTCTTTTCGTACTGCTACATTATTTTAAAACATCACCATATGATGAAAGAGTTCCTAAATTAAATTTAACGGCCAGACGAAACATTTAAAAACAGAAGTCAAACTTACAGAAATGATGCTTTATTCAAGATGTTTTCTCCAACACGTCGTAACATAACATATCGGTATCAACACTCCACATTAAAAACACCACACACCAACAACGCTACGTTCCATAACGCTCTACATTAATTGCTCCACAACGCTCCACAATGCTCCACAAGCAACTGTTTACTCGTAGTTTATATCTCTGGTTCTTATCATATAACAGACATACGTCACGTTCATTCAACCTCAATTATGTTGATCACGTTAAGTGTGAAGTATAACTAAGAACAAACTCAAGATTTACATAGGGAAAGAAACCAAAAAGGAAAGTTAATTTAGATTATACGTCACAGTTCTTAAACAGTATCAAAAGTAAACTGGCCGCCCCGGTGGCTCAGTGGTCTAAGCAATGGCCTCTGATCATTCGTCCGTAAGGGGCCCGGGTTCGAATCCCGGTGAGGCATGGATGTTGGGTTTGTCTTACGGCCATGGCTCTCTCCCTTCCCTGGAACCAGTGACCCTAAATTAGGGACGGGCGACTGCTTATAGCCCATTGAGTTGCTCACGGTGGTCGTTAAACCTCCAATCAAAAAAAAAAAAGTAAACAAATAATGAAAACAATGTAAAGCAATGTATTCACGAAAACAATAAAACTAGTTTGTCATCCTTGCGCAAGGGCCATGCTAATCTTCCCCCCATTTTTGAAAACAGTTACATTTTATAATGATGATAATTTCAACACTTCTGCGAAATTGTACAAACTTTGGTACGGATGATACAAATGGGCGTTGAATTTAGAATGAAAGGACTCGAGAGCATTTGTATTGTGTTCATTAGATGCCCTGACTTCTGCCCACAAGTCTTGAGGAAAATTCGAACTGCTGTCAATATAATTGTCAGTCAAAAAAAATCTGCCATTTTCGTGACACTTGGATGAATCCGTTAGAATTCGGCTAAATCAATAGCAAAACACTCACCTACTCCTATAGGATCCAAAAATGACAGTCCGAACAAGTTTCGCAGCCGCTGGCTTACCTCAATGGTTTTATCTTTATATTCTTTGCTCAAACTAAGCTTCTGAATTTTTCGATGCCAGGCAGATCCCAAATGTTATATTCCCGCATATGGTCCGAGAAGTGGGTTAGGAATTTACATATAGCGATCATGGGAACCTTGGTTCGCAATTTACATACGGAGTTTTAATGGCGGTCTAGTTTTGGTTCGCAATTTACACGCTCTAGTTTGCAATTTACATACCACCGTAATACTCAGCATTGACAGTAATTTGTGGAGGAACGGCATGCTGGTAGACTACACCTTTATGAATTTGGAAGATATGGATCCGTTTATTAGTGTAAATATGACATGGATGTTAAGTCAGATAATATACGAAAACTTGAAAATTTCATCATCCTGGAGCAGGAATCGAACCCGCATCTCACGGACAGTTCCCGTGTATGCTAACCACTACACCACCCAGAACGACCAAGTTTCAAGTTTCAGATTAATTTGAATATAACCATCACAGGATTCTCTAGACGAAGCAACCGGCATTCGTATATAGCGAATCTGGAGGTTTTTAATTCATTCCCGTGATTTCCCGGAGGCGCGGAATATCAATGAATAAAATTACGGATTACACCCTTGTACAATAAAAATTTGGAAGATGTGAATCCGTTTATTGGTGTAAATATGACATGGATGTTAAGAATCCTGTGATGGTTATATTCAAATTAATCGGAAGCTAGAAACTTGGTCGTTCGGGGTGGTGTAGTGGTTAGCATACTCGGGCGCTATCCGGGCGACGCGGGTCCGATACCAATTCCAGGACGATTTACGGATATTATCTGACTTAACATCCTTGTCATATTTACACCAATAAACGGATTCACTACCTCCAAGTTTGTCTTGTACAATGGTGCAATCTCGGCAAATAGCATACACCTTTATGACCGAAGAAAATTATCATTACCTTCCCAGCTGATTTGGTTTGGCGGACGTTTTTCGGAGGAGTCGAGCCTGTGTGTTTCCAGACACTCGTTGCGCCCTTCGTGAGGGGTTCGACGAAATAGTGGACCCATGTTTCATCGGCAGTTATTACTGTCTTTAGAAAGTTCGGATCCTTTGCAATCATTTGTTTCGACTCACGACACATCTCAACTCTGGCTAACAATTGTTTTCCCGTCAGGTGATGAGGTACCGATGTGGAACATGCACGATGCAGCAGTAATTTTTCGCGTTGAGTGCGAAATGCTTACGTTTTTGAAATATTAGTTGACGCCACTGTGTCTTCACACGGCATTCGTCAATCTTGCAGGATTGCACAAACAGTGTTAACAATACGCTCCGTAACAACACTTTCAGGTCGACCAGGCCTAGGAGCGAGTTCTGCCGACAAACGCCCTTTTTTTGAAATCATGGTGCCATCTAAAAATCGTTGACTCACCTAAACATTTATCTTCGTAAGCTTTTTCATTAAATCAATTGTTTCTGGAGCCTTTTTACCCAAACGATAGCAAAATTTTATCGCACAACGCATTTCACTTCCTAACTCTGAATCACTCAACTCCATAGCTGTACGGCCAAATTCAGACGTACCTTAAACAGCTGCGCAATAACAAAACCAGAATCGTCTGCCACGGCTAATGACTATTGTCATAGATACTTCCTTAATTCAGTTAGTCGTCAGCGTGGTTATTTTCCCACTTTGCATTGTTGCCAACGCAAAGAAAAATATTCTTAATTTTAATAAAACGATCTTTGTATATACACTGCTTGCCACCCAAAATGCAACACCAAGAAGGACACGAGGCAGTAAAGCCAGATTTACTGGACACATAACCACAGATACAAAGATGAAACGATTGAGCTGACAGGCCCGTGCGACTTGCGGTACACGCAGACATCAATAGTTTGTGTGGCCCCCATGGCTGGCAATAACGGCCGCTACACGCCGCGGCATCGAACGAAAGAGGTTTTGGATGTGGGCTTGGGGTATGTCGGTCCAGGCTGCTTCCACACGTCGCCACAATTCATCAGGCGTAGCCGCGGGTGGTGCTAGCTGAGCCACTCGGTTGCCGATCAGCGACCAGACGTGTTCGATGGGCGACATATCGGGAGAACAGGTGGGCCACTGCAGCAGTGACACCTGGTGGGCCGTGAAGAATTGTTGCACGATGCGTGTCACGTGCGGGCGCGCATTGTCCTGTTGAAACGTGGCCGCTGGCAGGTTTTGCAGGTAAGGGAGGACTACAGAATCCTAAACGTCGGAGATGTAGCGGTGGATGTTGAATGTACCGGCGATGCGTACCAGAGGGGTGCGGGTGCCATATCCAATTGCGCCCCAAACCATAACGCCAGGCGACGGACCGGTATGGCGATGCATAATGCAGGCGTCATACAGTCTCTCGCCGCGGTGCCGCCGCACACGGATCCGACCATCGTGGTGTTGCAGGCAGAAGCGGGATTCGTCGGAGAAGACAATGTCGTGCCATTTCGTAGTCCAGGTGCTGCGTTCAAACGGCCTACTGCCGCCGCACTCGCCGGTGGTGTAACGTCAATGGTAATCGGAGCAATGGGCGCCGTGCGACAAGTCCCCGCTCCTGCAGATGACGTCGAACGGTACGTGCTGACACAGGTTGTTGCGTAACACACCCTAATTACTGCGCCAACGTTCGTGATGTGACGGTGCGAGCCGTCAATGCCCGCAGCACAACATGCCGGTCCTCCCGTTCGGTGGCGTGCCGCGGCTGCGGCACTCACTCGCGTCGGTCTGTCCGTCCCTCCTGCACCCACGGAATCCATACTCGCCTCACTGTGGCTGGATGTCGTCCCACACGGGCGCCGATGTCTCGGTACGATAAACCGCTGTCGCGATAAGCCACCATTCGTCCTCTGTCGAACTCCGAAACGTGCTAGAATGACTGCCGTATTCTGCGACGAGGCATCAGGAAGCTTCCCACGCACAGGTCGGATAGCACAACACACTTCCACTACTTACACCCCGCCTTTTGTGCACCCTTCGTATAGTGCTTCTCGGTGGCGTGCCGGGCGCACATGATTTGCATATGCCCTGCAATGCTAATTGTTTGCATGTCCTCTCGTGGGCGACGCATGCTACGAATTTCAGGCGAATCGGATGCTTCCTTCTTGGTGTTGCATTTTTGGTGGCCAACAGTGTATAATCATAAATTGAGTTTCGAATTTATAGTTCAAACCAGATTTGCCCGCATCAGGTCCGGTTCGGGCCAGGGTCCAAAAACCTTTGCATGTATCCAACTCTTCTGACCACTTGAGTACAGAAAAGGCCTCCCGCAATCTGTTTAGTATTCAGTATAAAGTAAAATGCAATACTAAACAGTTGCAAGTAGATCTCATTAGTTAAATGTTTCATTCCACCTTTCTTGAAGTTGTTAAGAAGCGCCTGATTATTTAAGCAAATTGCCAAAATTTCGGGAAACACTGTTCATGAGAGCCTTTCTGTTTCCTAGAATACCTCAGGAAACATTCCCTTGATTCACACGATTCACAGTAATGAATGCAACGTATTCTATGCGAGAAATTCGAGATGGACTAATTAACGTCCAGGAAAGGTCATGTATCATATTGATGGAATACAACCAGCTCTTCTCTCTTTGGATACTTAGTGAGAACTGTCTGAGCTAAGTTCTAGGGACCTCACAACGCAATGTCATTTCATCTCTTTAGACTTCGCCTCATTCAGTGTGTACGTGTGAGTGTGTGGATAAATTACTTCCTGCAAACAACATTATCAGTTAGCGACGGATCGGTTATGCGGTACTGCCAAAGGATTTAAGGTAACTCCTTTCGAAGTTATCTCGAAATTGTTTGATCGAATTGTTCATGCGGTTCCACAAATTATATTTCGGAGCTGGTTTCCAACAAAAAGTTACCCCCAAATCTGTATAGCTTTCCTAGTGCCGCTTTCAGGGCAAAATGGCAGTAAAGAAAAGTTGAAGAACTAGATACAAAACTTACAGAATTTTACATTTGTTTCATTAAAATTGCGAATAAAGTTATGAGAGAAACAGCGAGAAAATTGCTACAAAGAGTAATAAATTACCCTAATTTTTCGATTGACTGAACCTACCATCCCGATTTATAACTGCTTTTGGTTTTTGAAATTCTGAAACGAAACAAGGCCCCCCTCCCCCTTCCCTCAATATATCAATATTCCTGATCGAAATGCCCAGAATAAAGTGACGTGCTAAAGATGGAAGTGTGAGTAACAGATCAAGACATCGTTTAATGAGACGGATAGGCAAATATTAAGGCAACATCAGTGCAAAATATGGCAGCTTCTAGGGGCAATGAAAACACTGGTTCGGCTCGGAAGGAACTGAGTCAAAAATGTTTCTTTATAATATCTTGGTCCATCCTTTCCCAGATTCGCTTCAAATGCACCTAAAGATCCTTAACTTTATATGCTAGAGTAACTTTCTTACTCATACGCCATCTCATGACGCTCAGGACAGGTCATATATCATACTGATGGATCTATTAATATTACCGACTGAGAACAACTGACAATCCAGATGTCCTCAATCGGTGGTAGATCTGGGGAATACACTGGCTCGCAAGACAGTTAGCCGTGTCTTGCGAGCCAGTGCAACATGTGTTTCTGCATTTTCATGCTGGAATGTGGCGGTTTTGTAATCTCTGAAAGAGTGGTAAGATCATAAGACGTAGAATAGTGTCCATCAGAGCCGAAGCGTGCTAGTATTCAGTGTTAAAATTGTGCCTATTATTGCCACTGGACATAGTTTTAAATTAACAGGAACTTTTTTATTTAAATAGGAAACTGTAATGCAGTACAAACTACACATGACATCTTTCACTCCATATAGGTCGTCGAAAGATATCGCGCGATGGTGTGCTTTGCGAAGAAGTAGCTAGTGAAGCTATCAACAAGGGGCAAGGTCAGGCGTGTTATTACTTCCAATAGAGGTTACAAACCATTGAGAGTTCGGCCGACTGCGCTTGCGTGCGAATCCGAAAAAAGCAGGAGCGTTTTGAGTCTATGCTCTAACGAGCATTCTTTCGTTGCTACCACTTTTGTATTTGGTTACACCACGTGTTCTTAGGCTGTGAATCATTTTTTTTTACTTTCATTTCTGCGCTTTTCTTGCATTTGTTTCACGAGCTACTAATGCATGTGGACAAATGTTTTATTATTACTTAGCCGATGATTTTGTTCTATTTCTATTTTGAAGCTGAATTTCAGACATGCAAACTTGACAAAATGAACGGTAGTGCTTCGTCAATGCCCGACGTTTCGAATATTAGTTTCGTGAATGAGTATGCTTATGTGATTAGTACCTTGCTGAATTCATCGTTTTTTGCCAGAAATTTTGATGAAAAAGACAAAGCAAACAGTTGAAAACGACAGACCACTCCTTCGCTAAACCACTGAAGAAACATTCTAAAAATGTGGTCTGCAACTTTCACAATTGTTGGCAATCCGGTTATTCGTGGTTGTGTGTGTGACTGAGAAACAAAAATGGCTGCTAATGGCGTGCACTCTGTTTTATTCAGAAATAATCGCTTGAACTAAAGATGGTGGGTGAATAAAAAATTTCAAATTTATTAACAGTGAATGGAACCCGTTAGAAAAAAGATAGGTTCAGAGTCTTGAAGCGACGGTATGAAATATACTAAAGAGCCAAAACATTATGACAAGCTCGACTTCATGCAAATCGAAACAACTGCAAGTAAACGAAGGCGCATGTGAAAGTCATGCTCCCTCTTTTTTACGCTTTCCAACCGTAGGTTGAAGAAGCGTATATGCTCCAGCTTTTTTGTCCGCCCGTCCGTCTGTCCGTCTGTCCGCACGATAACTTGCGTAAAAATGGTTCGATTTCAATGAAATTTTAGCATGTCGTAGACGACCACCTGGGGACGAACCCTATTGAAAATGGGATAAGTGGGGTCAAAGGTCAGGACATAGGAGCGGGATGCATTCCATCACATCTTTATTACAGAAGCAATTCTTATATATATGTAAATTTTATTTTGAAAACGGCTCTAAGGATTAACCTTCAGTTTTCTGTTTCGTTAACCTTTCGTTTTCTGGTACTAAAAATCGATTTAGCTTGATCTCGACTTTGGAAAAATTCGTTTAGTGGGTTAAATAATCACCCCGAGTTACCACGTCTATAGTGTCATGGCGTCGTCCTATTGATGTTTCCCATTCTTAGAAATCTTATGATGTCACACTCACGCGATCGGCTCGCGATTGAGATGTCGGCGCGCGGTCACGCCATCGGCCTCATTGCGTCACGCGTTGTTTGTGGATCCTATTAAAGTTTTATGACGTCACACTCTCATCTGCCTCTTTACGTCACGCGTTGTGTGCGTATTACGCATTACTGCCATTTTCTTTTAGAACAAAATTTAGTTGTGCCAGTTGCTTGGAGTTGATGCGTAGTACAGTATAAGCAGCGGAAAGCTGATTTCGCATGTTTTTTCCTTCAAAATTTAAACTCAGTACAGCATTTTTTTTTGCTACATTTTTGAACAGTCACTAGATGACAAGCGTGTCCGCTGTGCTAAAATATGATTAGTTCATTTTTTACGCTTTCCAACCTTAGGTTGAAGAAGCGTATATGCTCTAGCTTTGTCCGTCCGTCCGTCTGTCTGTCTGTCCGCACGATAACTCGCGTAAAAATGGTTCGATTTCAATGAAATTTTAGTATGTGGTAGGACACCACCTGGGGACAAACCCTATTGAAAATGGGTGAAGTGGGTTCAAAGGTCAGGACACAGGAGCGGGATGCATTCCATTGCCCTTATGCGTCATAACGTGCGTAAAAATGGTTCGATTTCGATGAAATTTTAGTATATGGTAGGGGACCACCTAGGGACGAACCCTATTGAAAACGGACGAAATGGGGTCAAAGGTCAGGACATAGGATCGGGATCCATTCAATCGCCTTTATCCCATACTATTAAAAGTGCAATTATTGTATGTATGTAAATTTTATTTTGAAAACGGCTCTAAGGATTTTGATAAAAGTCGTTAACCTTACGTTTTCTGGTACTAGAAATCGATTTAGCTTCATCTCGATTTTAGGAAAATTCATTAAGTGGGTTAAAAAACCACCCCGAATTACCACGTTTTTAGTGTCAGGGCGTCGTCCCATTAATGTTACCCATACTTAAAAATTTTATGACGTCACACACTCGCGATTGAGATGTTGGTGCACAATCGCCCCATCTGTCACATTACATCACGCGTTGTGTGTGGATCCTATTAAAGTTTTATGACTTCACACTCTTGCGAGCAGATGGTCGCGATTCCCATTTGGCTCATTACATCACGCGTTGTGTGCGTATGTCCGTCCGCACGATAACTCGCGTAAAAATCGCTCGATTTCGATGAAATTTTAGTATGAGGGTAGGGAAACACCTGGGAAGGAACCTTCTTGAAAGTAAACGAAATGGGGTCAAAGGTCAGGACATAGGAGCGGGATGCATTCCACTGCTCTTATGCGACATAACTTACGTAAAAAAAGTTCGATTTCGATGAAAATTTAGTATGTGGTAGGGGACCACCTGGGGACAAACCCTATTGAAAATGGGCGACATTGGATCAAAGGTCAGGACATAGGAGCGGAATCACTTCCATCACCATTATGCGTCATAACGTACGTAAAAAGGGTTCGATTTGGATGAAATGTTAGTATGTTGTAGGGGCCTGCATGGGGATGAATCCTGTTGAAAATGGGCGAAATATGGTCAAAGGTTAGGACACAGGAGCTGGATCTATTCCATAGCCTTTATGCATCATGAGTTACGTAAAAATGCTTCGATTGTGACAAAACTTTATCATGTTATTTCGGAGGTATAATGAACCGGTTCAGTTGAATATCATGGAAATGGGATCAAAGGTCAGGGCACCGGACTGAGATTTATTCCACGGCCATTATACTCATAGCTTGAGTAATGATTTCTGGTATGTTGGAAAGCGTATCATAATCAATGCGCTGCATGATTTTACTAACTTGTTTTTATAATAAGCTACGTCTGTCGCTAACGCTCTGTCGTCATTCAGTACTTACAGCGCCATCTGCTTTTATCCAGTAGCCGAAATCGAAACTAAGTTCACCGCTATCGCACGATACATAAAATCAAGGAGAAATGCCGGAAAATAAAATAAAGTTATACATAAAATCAAGGAGAAATGCCGGAAAATACGACTTCATCTGTGGCAAAACGCACTTGATCGAACAACTGTTTGCGACGTTTGTTCTGTTATGTCGTGCCTTATTAAATTTTCAAATTGCAGAGTAATTTCATGAAAAGGAATAAAATTGTAGAGTAATTTCATAAAAAGGAATCAGCGTTATTTTAATTCATAAAAAGAAATTCATGAAAAGGAATCAGCGTTATTTTATTCCATGAAAAGGAAAAAGGAAAATTGTAAGAAAGTAACAGCAGGCGTAGTTTTGATTTACTCTGATAGAAATTTTACAAAGAAAAATTACACCGAATTTTTGGGTGTAATGAGCAAATCTTTTGAATCCGTTCTGACGCAAATTAAATTTATCAAAGCTATTCAAAGTCAATGGAACCGGTATGGAAAACAATAGCATCTGACGGAAGAAAGAAGTTTTTCAATCGGGTGTTTAATTCCGCAGATATTGCTTAAAATGGAATAATTAGCTTACGCCCTCTGGATGCAGACTTGTACGTCAAGAAAAATTAGAATTTATATGAGAAGCATTTCGCAGCGGAAACGTTCTCCAACAAAGAAAGAAGATTTCAAATCGGACCCTTAGAAGCAGATATATCGACAAATATAAGATATGCATCTACGCGTCCTGACAGGAAAAACATGCATTATTTTCGGAAGAAAGTATTCTCAAAAGATTTTTCGATGTGAACAGTATAGGTCCAAGAAAAACTAATTTAGTCGAGTTTTCAGGAGCTTAGATTTTGCTGCAAATACATCAGAAGCAGAAGTTAGCACTTATGCCCCCTTGTGGCCAAACCATTATTTTCCAAATATTAGAAATTATATGAAAAACATTTTCCATCAGCTGCTGTATGCGATACAGCAAGAATTTTTCAAATCGGAGTTTTAGAAGCAGAAATGACGCAGAAAACGCACGTTACCTTCTCGCCCCCTAGCGGAAAGTCTATGATTTACTTGAAAATTTTGAATTTACATGACTAGCATTTCGCTTTGGAAATACTATCCAACAAGGAAGGAAGTTTTCAAATCAGACTCCTAGAAGTAGAGATATTGACAAAAATAAGATATACGTCAACGCCCCCTGGCGTAGAAAACATGTATCATTTTACGAAGAAAATATTCCTAAAAGGTTTGTCGACGTGATTAGTATCAGTCCACGAACGACGTATTTTCATTCGAGATTTTAGAAGCTCAGATTTTTCTGAAAATACATCTGAAGTGGAAATTAAGACTTACGCTCACTGGTGGCCAAACCATTTTTAACCAAAATTAGAAATGATATGCAAAAGATTTCTCACAAAGTATCCGGTTTAGAAAGAAATTTTCAAATCGGAGTTTTAGAAGCAGAGATATCAGGAGAAATACAATTTACCATTACGCCCTCTAGCGGAAAGTCTATGAATTACTTGAAAATTTTGAGATTATGTGAAAAACATGTCACAGGGAAAACTCTATCCAATAAAGAAAGATTTTTTCAAATCGGACCATTAGAAGCAGATACACTGACGGAAAAAAAAATCCCCACACCACGAAAAAATAGTTGTAGAGGAATGAAATGGCGGCAATACATTTGTATAGGTAACATATTTAATCGATTAAGGTTTCAAGATCACAGCTTAATGTAAGCGCGAGAAGAGCCATTTTAAATGTGAAATGCGGGTACATTAATAACCGGTGTAACCGCCAGAATGTTGAATGCAAGCACGCAAACGTTCATGCATTGTGTCGTACAGGTCCTGGATGTCAGTTTGTGGGATGGAGTTCCATGCCTGTTGCACTTGGTCGGTCAACACAGGGACGGTTAATGCTGGTTGAGGTGACGCTGGAGTTGTCGTCCAATGATGTCCCATACGTGCTCGATTGGTGAAATATCTGGTGATCTAGCAGGCCACGGCAACATGTCGACACTCTGTAGAGCATGCTGGGTTACAACAGCGGTATGCGGGCGAGCGTTATCCTGTTGGAAAACACACCCTGGAATGCTGTTCATGAATGGCAGCACAACAGGTTGGATCACCAGACCGACGTACAACTGTGCCGTCAGGGTGCGTGGGATAACCACGAGAGTGCTCCTGCTGACATAGGAAATTGCTCCCCAAACCATAACTCCAGGTGTAGGTCCAGTGTGTTTTGGCCGCAGACAGGTTGGTTGCAGGCGCTCACTTGGCCTCCTTCTAACCAACACACGGCCATCACTGGCACCCAGGCAGAACCGGCTTTCATCAGAAAACACAACAGATATCCACTCCGTCCTCCAATGAGCTCTAGCTTGACACCACTGACGTCGCAAACGGCAGTGGTTTAGAGTAAGTGAAATGCACGCTACAGGGCGTCCGGCTCGGAGCTGTCCTTCAAGTAACCGATTTGTAACAGTTCGTTGTGTCACTGTGGTGGCAACGGCAGCTCGAATCGTTGCAGCAGACGCGGTATGATGCGCCACGGCCATAGGCCGTACACGGCGGTCTTCCCTCTCAGTAGTGCCACGTGGCCGGCCGGAAACCGGTGCTCTTGAGGCAGTACCTTCCCTTGACCACCGCTTCCAACAATCATGCACAGTGGTTACATTCCTGCCAAGTCGTTCTGCAATATTGCGGAACGAAAATCCACCTTCTCGTAGCCCTATTACACGACCTCGTTCAAACTCCGTGAGCTGTTGATAATGTCTTCTTCATCTTCTTAAAGGCATTCTTGACTAACATCAACACACTACGTCGAATCTCAACGATAACTAATGCTCACGAACGTTACAGCGCGTATTTACAGCAAACCTGCTTTGCATGTTCCGAGGGGCGCTACTAGCGCCACACGTATGCGCTGAGCGCGAAATTTGCATAGACGTCATCTTACAAATGTACTCTCACCGCCTACCAACTGTCGTTAATCTAACACAACCCCTTCTTGGTGTTGGGATTTTTTTTCCGTCAGTGTATATTGGCAAAAATAAGATGTACATCTGCGCCCCCTGAGGGAGAAACCATGTAATATTTTAAGAAGAAAATATTGCTAAAATGTTTACCGTCGTGAGTGGCATTGGTCCACGAAAGAATTATATCAATTTAGATTTTAGGAGCTCAGATTTTATGTCAAATACACCAGAAGCAAAAATTAACGTTAACGCCCCCTGGTGGCCAAAGTATTCTTTACTAAAAACTAGAAATTGTATGCAAACGATTTTCGATCAGGAGCTGTATTCGCTGAAGAAAAAGTTTTTCCAATCCGAGTTTTAGTAGAAGAGATATAGGGGGAAACGTAATTTACTTTTGCGCCTCCTAGCGGAATATCTATTGGTAACTGAAAAAGTAACTATACCTAAAATACTCTTCAACATAAATGGAATCGAAAGATAAAATATTTTTTTTATACGGATGTTTAGAAGCAAATATATGGAATAGGGTGCTAAGAATCCCCGGAGGACCGGACTAGGCTGCCATCTGATGCTGACCTTGGCTACGTATAACGGACGCTCCCTATCTTCTGATTCAAGGCTTCTTGAATTGGAAGAGGAACTACAAAGGATCAAGTGGAACATCATCGGGCTAAGTGAGGTAAGGAGAAAAGGAGAAGATCTCATTGAACTGAAAAGTGGACATCTCTTCTACTATCGTGGGACAGATACTGGCCGAACTAGTGGTGTTGGATTTATAATAAACAAGAAACTGAAGGATAAAGTTGTAGAAGTTGAAAGTTCCTCTGACAGAGCTGCACGGCTCGTTATCCAACTCTCGAGAAGATACCAGGCTCAGATTATTCAAACTTATGCACCCACCACAAGTCATCCTGAAGAAGAAATCGAAGAATTTTATGAGGAAATTCGTCATCTAAATAATAAAGGTAAGCAGCACTTGAAGATAATTATGGGAGATTTCAATGCAAAAATAGGGCAACGGCAACAGAATGAAACTTCAGTAGGTAAATTCGGTCACGGCAACAGAAACCAGCGTGGAATTACTCTCGTTGAGTTTGCAGAGGCAGAAGGATTTTTCATTTTAAACTCCTTTTTCAAAAATATAGCCACACGGGAAATGGACATGGAGACATCCAATTGGGACGACAAGTGAAATTGATTTCATTATGTGTAACAAAAAATTCGTCATCCAAGACTGCAGTGTGCTGAACAAGTTCAACACAGGTAGTGACCATAGATTGGTGAGATGTAAGATGCACCTCAACACTAAACTCGAACGTGGCAAGCTCATAAGACAAACTAAATGTATTGACATAACCAACCTTAAAAAACACCATAATACTTTCAAGTTGGAACTGAAGAACAGATTCTCTGCTTTAGAAGGCCTAACATCGGAAGAAATGGATATTTCTGAAGTTAACAGAAAAGTAACCAAAGCTCTTATAGAAACAGCAACAAAATTAGCTGAGTCTAAGAACAAGTTGCATGTGAACAAATTATCAGGAAAAACCAAAATGTTGATGCAAAATAGAAGAGAGATGAGGACAACTAAAGAAGATGTGAGTTCCAAAGTGAAATATATAGAGCTATGCGAGACAGTACGAAGAAGTATCACTGAAGATGTAAGGAAATTCAACTGTGAGCTAGTGAGGAAAGCAATTGAAAACAACCAAAGCCTAAAGATAGCAAACGGACATCTCAGTAAGGGAAGAAAACAGATTATGGCTCTGAGAAAAGAAGATGGTTCTATAACAAGAAATAGAGGCGAAATTTTGACAAGAGTGAAAGATTTCTACTCCAAATTATATGAAAGGGATGATACATGTACTCCAGACATCATGAAAGGTACCAGTACCAGAGTTCTTCCAGTCATCCCAGCAGAAGTTGCACATGCAATCAAGAATATGAAGCGGGGGAAAGCTCCAGGAGAAGATGGAATTACTGTAGACATCATACAAGAAGCAAGTGGAGAAATCGAAACAGTACTCGCCCAAATTTTCACTCGATGCCTTAATGAAGGGAAGATTCCTGAGGATTGGAACAACGCTACAATGATCCTGCTACATAAAAAAGGTGACATTGAGGATCTCAGGAACTACAGACCTATCAGCCTCCTATCAGTGGTTTATAAAATCTTCACTAAAGTTCTTTCACACCGCTTGAAGGTAACACTGGGCATGGCTCAACCGAGAGAACAAGCTGGATTCAGGAGTGGCTCAAGCACAATAGATCATATCCACGTACTGAGAGAACTAATTGAAAGAGCGAGGGAATATGAACTTCCATTGTGCATGGCTTTTATCGATTATGAAAAAGCCTTTGATTCGGTGAAACCATCAGCAGTTACAATGGCTCTGAAATCCTGCGATATTGAAGATGCATACATTAATATTATTAATAACATCTATGAAAATGCAAGTGCAAAGATTCGGCTGTTTGAAAATACAACACACATAAAAATTGGAAAGGGATTGAGACAAGGTGACACCATATCTCCGAAGCTCTTTAATGCAACATTGGAAAATGTCTTTCAATCACTGAACTGGGAAAACAAAGGGATAAATATTAATGGGGATTATCTAACCCACCTTCGTTTTGCTGATGCCATAGTCATTTTTGCAACTACCCCACCAGAGCTGCAGAGTATGATCCA
The DNA here is from genome assembly GCA_039090855.1 of Macrothele yani. Lineage (NCBI taxonomy): Eukaryota > Metazoa > Arthropoda > Arachnida > Araneae > Macrothelidae > Macrothele > Macrothele yani. The sequence continues at coordinate 38,396,027 of CM076989.1, forward strand.
GGAACTTGCTGACAAGAGTAAAGAAGTGGGATTAAAAATGAACTTTCAGAAGACAAAAGTGATGTTCAATGCTTTTACAAGAAATGAAGATTTATCGATTGATGGAGAAAAACTGGAGATAACAGACACGTACGTTTATCTTGGACAGCAGATATCAAGTGAGGGTCACATTGATGAAGAAATTAATCGGCGTACAAAACTTGCCTGGAGAGCTTTTGGAAAAAACAGCATAATTTTCAAGAGCAATATGCCATTATGTCTTAAAAGAAAAGTGTTTGATCAATGCATCCTTTCAGTGCTTACGTATGGTGCAGAGACGTGGACCTTAACTAAAAGAGACATACAAAAGCTGCAGACAACTCAAAGCAGCATGGAGAGGTGCATGCTTGGTATAACCAGGAGAGATAAGAAGAGGAACTCGTGAATCCGAGAAATGACGAGAGTGGAAGACATCATGATCAGAGTTAAATCCCTGAAATGGCAATGGGCTGGACATACTGCCAGAAGGACAGACCATCGATGGACAGCCGAAATTTTAAAATGGATTCCAAGGGACTGGAAAAGACCCAGAAGAAGACCACATGGGAGATGGGCGGATGAAATTCGAAAATATGCGGGAGTGACATGGAGGAGACTGGCAGAAGACAGACCGTTGTGGAGGAAACTTGGGGAGACCTTCGTCCAGCAGTGGATTGATAATGGTTGACAATGATGATGATGATGATATGGAATAAAATGAACTTTGAATTCAACATCATCTGCATTTAAACCCTCTTGAGGCGAAATTGTACATCGTACAAAAAAAACCCGAAAGAACTGGAGGATCATCATTCGTATATTTCAAGCTTCCCAATGAAATTTTTTTTTTCAAATCGGACTGATAGTTGTAGAGATATGGTGTCTATAGACGGACGGACAGACAAACCGCTAACATAAGTAGGGACATTTTTTGCAAAAGACATGCTAAAAATTGTTTCCGTGGAATATTTTAAGATGGAAGAAGATAATGATGAAAGAAAACGTCGCTTAAATAGAAAAAGCCCACGGCGATGGCATGATAACCAATTTCCTAAGATACGATTCGTGTAATAAAAATTTCAGTTACAGCTTTTTCACCAGCGCAAGGCATGGACTGTGAGCTAGTGTATAAATAACACCTAATACTGAACTCTGTTAATCAGTGTTATTTTTGTTTTTTAGATGGGAAATACAGCTGACCAGCGGGTTTGTCGTAGGCCAAATTGTAATGGCCATACGACTGGGTCAGAGCTTTTCCGAGACGACAAGGCTTTTGCGTTGTTCGCGGGCAGCCGTGGTTAGTACCTTCAAAAAATGGTCCGAGGAGGGGAAAAACTACGAACTGAAGGCAAGGTGTCAGCCGAGCACTTCTCATCGATGCTAGAGCGAAGGCTATCCTGTATGGTACGAGTCCACAGCAAGGATACTCTTGGGACGCTCTGGAAATTTGAATGCTGGTGACGGGAGTAACGTATCTCACTATACAGTACATTGAACAATGCTTAAAATGTGGCTGCGTAGCTGCAGTTCCGCTCCGAGTGCCCATGCTAACCTCGATTCACTGTTGAAAGCACCTACAATAGGCACGCCAGCACCAAAGCTGGATCTTGAATGACATGAAGGTCGTCTGGTCCGATTAATCCCGTTCGCTGTTGCACCATGTGGACAGCCTGGTACATGTGCTTCGTTTACCTGGGGAAGTGTTGCCACCAGGATGCATCATGGGACAAAAACAAGCCGGTGGAGAAAGTGTAATGCTTTGGGTAATATTCCGCTGGGAAACCCTGGGTCCAGTCATTCATGTGCAGGAAACTATCACGTCTACCAACTACCTAACTACACAACATTTCAAATCAGGTACATCCTTTCATAGCAACGGATGTACCTTTCATCTGTAGTATTGCCTTCTTTCAGAGGAATAATGCGCCATACCACAACGCTAGGATTCTTCGAGAATGGCTCCCGGAACATAAAGAAGACTTCCAGGTACTGCCCTGCTTCACAATTCTTCAAACATCAGTTTGGACCCGGACGAATCTCCTTCGAACTACACTCACGGACAATGGAAATTTTCACGCCTAGGAAAAAACATGCTACAAGCGCGAAACTTTGCAAAGAGCTAGAGTGCGTGCTGGTATGAAAATGATCCACGTTTGGCGCGAGTGCGCATGACCGCTCTGTGGTGGTGCTGCAAGCACGAACTGGCAGCCTTATAAACCGGCATGTAATAGATGCTCCCATGAAGACGAAAAGCACAGGCTGACGCAAGCAAGACTACAGAATGATACCTATGCCGGGTAAACGCCAGAGACGTCGATTTACGCAACTAATGGACTTTGAGAAAGACCTGATCATCGGGCTGAAAACCGCAGGGCCGTCGGCGCAACGTATAGCCCGCCACGTGGATCGTTCTGACCATACCGTCCGACTGTGTTGGGAGCAGCGGACACGTGACGGCACTGCCACATGGCGGAGCGGCTCCGGACGGACCAGGAGGACCACCGGTAGAGAGGATCGACGGATCGTACTCCAGGCACAAACGCATACCATGGGGGACCCGGCCAACTATACAGGTAGATATAGCGGCTCCTGTTTTCCCACGAACCATTTCCCGACACCTCGCGGAAGCAAATAAGTGATCCCAGCGCCCCTTGCGTGTGCTGCCATTAACACCGGAACATTGCCGGCTCCATGTGCAGTGGTGTCAGGCCAGATCGACGTGGAACGCCACAGACTGGCGACCTGTGGTCTTTAATGATAAGTGTCCCTTCGTTTTAGGGACAGATGAACATCGTGTCCGGGCGTGGAAGTCCCCGGGTCAACGGCACAATCCCAACCTCGCTATCCAGCACCACACCTCCCCCAATGCAGGCATTATGGTCTGGGGAGCTATTTTCTGTCATAGCCGATCAGCTCTAGTAGTGGTACGTGGATCATTGACGGGCCGGCGGTATGTGGATGAGATTCTACGACCTCACGGGCTCTCATTCCTGGCCGGGATTCCAAGTGCGCTATACCAGCAGAATAATGCCCGCGTGCACACGACTCCGGTCTCCCAGGACTGCTTAGGGGATACCCAGACACTTCCATGGCCTGCCCGCTCCATGGACATGTCCCCTATCGAGCATATGTGAACCAGTTGAAACGCCAGCTGCCACCGTACCGCACTATTCAGGATTTGGAGCACACCGTCCAACACGTGTGGGTCAGTCTGCCACAGGACAACATCAGGCGTCTGTTCGCCTCCATGCCGGACCGTATTGCGGCATGTATCTCCACACGGGGTGGTGAAACGCGCTATTGAAGATGACCGGACTGCGTGCCACAGATCACTCTGTAATTGTCCTGCAGCTCTGTTTTAGCCATCATGTGTATCATTACATCCAAAAAATTTCAGTTCAATTCGATGCTCCCCTCTTGGTGCGCAAATTTTATTGTCCGTGAGTGTAATATATATATGAAAGGCGTTTAAAAAATCTTTCCTCAGCGTGTATCTTCGGTTATATGGAAAACAAACAAACGTATTATAGGAACCTATAATTTACTCAGTTACAGGAAGTATTGAAACTCGCGTCCTTCATTTGCATTAGATAACCCAACTGTTTTACACATGTTTTCAAACACATCTGCGAGAGTCAAAAAGTCTTTCCATAGTAATTTTAATGTTGTCCCACCTAATTTAGGTGGCGCTAAAGTCAAAATGTTTGAATTAAGCAACTTGTTGTATGTTTAATTTCATTTGTTTTTGTTTTCTTGATGGTATATCAAGCTGCAGAATATGTTTCACAGTAACACCAATTTTCACAAGCTTATAGTGAGTTGAAAGTTTCCAAAATGTGGATGTTGATTTCGTGATTGTCCCTTTAGAAGTTAGACACATTTTTTGTTCTGACGACATTCTTCCTTCATATTAGATGACAAATGATTTTTCAGCCTGGTGGAACCAGTATGGAGCACAAAATTCCACAGTAGGAATTTTTCTTTGAAAAATATTTCTTTTTTTGCTTTTCAAGAATAAAACGGAAATCAAACCGGGAAGAAATGGTGTCAGATAGACCGTGACCCGACCCACTTGACCCGCTGGAAATTTTCGATCCGTTGACTCATGACCCATTTCCATCTCTGTTTGTGGTTTGTGTTAGAACAGTGAATCCTCCAGCGGTGGTTCAACCACGTAACTTACAAGAGTTAAGAGTTTTGTTTGTAAACCTGTTGATACCAAATACCACGAGACAGGTTCTGAAATCTTGTAACATCCATTCATTGCAAGGTAAGAGCTGTTTGGCAACAAGTGGAGGACCAACATCATATCAGGCAGGTGGTCATAATGTTTTGGCTCTTCGGTGTATATCCGGGTAAGAGCTGTTTTGTCGTCATGTTGAGGATCAACATCCTATTAGACAAATGGTCATAATGTTTTGGCTCTTCGGTGTATATACGGGGTAAGAGCTGTTTTGGCGGCACGTGGAGGACCAACATCATATTAGGCAGGTGGTCATAATGTTTTGGCTCTTCGGTGTATATCCGGGTAAGAGCTGTTTTGTCGTCATGTTGAGGATCAACATCCTATTAGACAAATGGTCATAATGTTTTGGCTCTTCGGTGTATATCCGGGTAAGAGCTGTTTTGGCGGCACGTGGAGGACCAACAACATACATTAGGCAGGTGGTCATAATGTCTTGGCTCTTCGGTGTATATCCGGGTAAGAGCTGTTTTGTCGGCACGTAGAGGACCAACATCATATTAGGCAGGTGGTCGTAATGTTTTGACTCTTCGGTGTATGTCCGGGTAAGAGCTGTTTTGGCGGCACGTGGAGGATCAACATCATATTAGGCAGGTGGTCGTAATGTTTTGGCTCTTCGGTGTATATCCGGGTAAGAGCTGTTTTGGCGGCACGTGGAGGACCAACATCATATTAGGCAGGTGGTCGTAATGTTTTGGCCCTTCGGTGTATATCCGGGTAAGAGCTGTTTTGGCGGCACGTGGAGGACCAACATCATATTAGGCAGGTGATCATAATGTTTTGGCTCTTCCGTGTATATCCGGGTAAGAGTTTCTTTAGCGGCTCGTGAAGAACCAACAGCGAATTAGGCAGGTGGTCGTAATGTTTTGGCTCTTCGGTGTATGTAATTATAGAAAGTAACTTGGAAATTGTAGGATTAAGCCTTTTAAACAATAATTCTTTAGATTATTGTTTTCATTATCCTTTTTCACTTTTTCATCCTTTGAGCTCCGTATTAGTAGTAATTTATGACAGTTCGAGAAATCTGAGACGAACTTCAATAGGGCGAATTATTAAGCTCAAATTTCATTTCACATCTTGTCTTCAAATTGAAAAACGATTTTTCTGTAAATATGACTTTCGTTACTCGGCAGCTTTCTTTATCTTTACATCTACGTACGCACTTGTGTTATATTTTGATTATAAAATTTTGAAAAGCGTGTGAAAACACAAGTTTTTCATTGTTCCGTCACTCCGGAGCACGTCGCTCTCCCAACTGAGCTACGCGGACAGATTATCTCGCTGCAGATTTGTCGTCTTGACACATGTTTTCAGCTCTGCAGTACACCATATCATATCCCTCTTATTTTTTAATTTTTCTTTGAAGCGAAGTAGGAATTTTTCATTAATTCCAAACAATGTGTGGAACTAAAATCACATATTTTTTGAAAAACCCAACGACCCGTGGATCCATTTTCCACAATGGGGCGCCAGTGTAACGTAATCCCAGGGCCTGATTTACGCCCAGGCACGCAAGGCACATGCCTAGGGCCCTCAAATTGAAAGGGCCTCAAAATCTTGGTTAAAAAAAAACTTTCCCTTTTTCAAAATATTTATACGTCGGTAGATGTGATGTGGAGTAACTATATATAAACCGCTGGCAAAACACAAGCAAGTACTGGTAATATAATATGTGTTATTTCTAGTTAATATCAGTAACATTTTCCAGATAATTTGGGGAGGGTTTTTGTGTGAGATTAAACAAAAATTTGTCGTGTTGTGTAATAAAAACTAGCAGTATGTGTATGTTTGTAATTATGGCTTACTAAGATCAACTATATACTTCAATTTCAAATACTGCATGGTTCTGAAGCAATTTTTAAACATTTTGACATTTTAGCTCCCAAAAGTTATATTTGAAAAATCTTTGGACTTAATTCTGGCAGGGTTTGAATCCCCCGAACCTCTCTCTTAAATACACCCCTGGTTAATATGGTAATAGTATAGTTTAGACACACCTGGCAAGAAATCCAATGTGCAATTGAATTTTACCCGTCATATGGCTTTGTCACACACAACTGTTTCATCGATGAAGTCTTTTCAGATGCAAATCAGAAGGACAGCATAAATATCTAGGAGAAAACAATATTTTTACCAGGTACTACCGTAATTTAATGTCAGTCTTATAAATGCATTGTGTTTATTAAATTATTACGCTGGATTGTAATACAGTCGCCCAAAATGGTCGCACTACCTACTCGACCCCGTAAAGTAAATGTCGAGTGGAGGGGGCCTCGTTTTGGGTTGTGCCTAGTGCCCAATTCCGTGTAAGTCGGGCCCTGCGTAATCCCTTACGTTATGCGGAATTTGGTATTGCGCTAAGTTCCAAATATCAGGCTTGAAGAAATGTTGAATTAATGGTAAAGGTAATGCACTAGTTGCACCGGATAGCTCACTTCAAATTAACGACACATGAAGCTTTTTAGGACCAAAGAAATCACGTACGTAAACTTTTCTTTTATTGGTTCAGCTCGGCACTTTTACTTCAAGCAACTTTTGACAAAATCACATAACTTTATACAGCATGATACTAGGATATTTACAGCATATCATAGCGAGTTTCAAACGCACACCACACACAGAGATGTTGCTTATTCATTATACACAGTCGAGTCACATTATTGAGACCACCTCCTACTTTTGACGTCAACAGCACGTAGCCAATGAAAGAAGGAACGTGTCGTGAGCTGGCTTGGAGGGTATACAAGGTGTGCTGTATGCATTCTGAAAACATATTACTCGTTGCTGCCATGGATAAAAGGAGAGATTTATCAGATTTGCAAAAATGGACGATTATCTGCTTTCGGGTCAACGGTGGCAGTATTTCTGTAACAGCGCAGTTTGTGAACTGTTCGCGTGCTGCTGTGGTTGAAATGTAACGTGATTGGAGAAATAGCACTGTTGCGAAGAAGCGAGTGGAAACTGCGGAGCACTACGTGCCATTGATGTGAGAGGTGAACTTCGGCTGCGAAGGTGCGTGAGGGCCGATCGACACGCTACGGTGGAGCAACTCACTGGTCGAATGAACCAGGAGGCTACCGGAGGTGTGTCTAAAACAACAATTCAGCGAACCGTGCTGCGTATGGTGCTTCGATGCAGACGGATGGTCACTGCACCTATGCTAACAAAGGAGCATCGGCAGAAGAAGCTTACACGGCAGCATCGGAATTGAACCTCCGCTAATTGGTAAAGGATTGCCTTCTCCGATGAGTCACGTTTTCTGCTTCATCAAACGGATAGACGTTGGCGCATAAGGTGAGAAACATCGGGAAACAAAAACTCTTCAACCATTGCTGGAAGAACCCAAACTGGTGGGAGCAGCGTTATGGTCTGGGAAATGTTTTCGTGGCATTCTCTTGGTCCACTCATTCCTGTGGAAGGCATTATGAACCGAATTTGTTATGAATCCATCCTTGCAGACCACGTATACCCATACATGCTGGTTGTCTTACCTAAGGTGAATGGGACCTTTCAGAACGACAATGCGACGTGTCACACGGCTAGAAATGTCTGAGAGTGGTTAGAGAGAACGATGAAAACTTCAAAGTACTGTGACGTGCCTGCCCAGCAGGACGCACACGACATAAAAGCAGATAGCAGTCAGAACTAATGGGCTCAATTGGTAGAGTGACTTATTCCGAAATGAGGGGACCCGGATTCGAGCCCCGGCGTGGACAAATATGACGGGGAAATTTAATTCGTTATAGTACTTCTCTGGCCCCCTAGTTTTCTAGACTTAAACCCAGTTGAGCATCTGTGGGGCCACCTCGGTCGTGTTGTTCGCTTTATGTATCCTCCACCACGGACCCTCCAGCAGCTGTCAGATGCATCGCAGTCAGCATGGCTTCACATACCTGTGAACACCTTCCAGTACCTTATTGAGTCACTCCCAGCCTGTCTAGCTGCTGTCCGCGCTGCAGTCGTCGGTTACTCTGGACATTAACTGGTGGTCACAATGATATGGCTCGACCATGTATATCTCTCGTGTTGTTCTTATCACCACAAGCGCACGTCGCTCTCACAGACTTCAAGTGCTGCCAACCGCCAACCGTTATCATGTGAGAGAGAAGATATCACTTTAAGGTTGAGAAATGGTGAGGAGAACGAACTCAAATTTACATAGAAAAAGGAACTGAAAATGAAAGTTAAATTAGACTATATAACACAAATGCTGCTATTTTGATTCGTAGGACAACAAAGAGAAACGGTTAAAGATCTTATAATTTAGTACGACCTTCTCGTCCGACAAAAATCCCCTTTAGCATGTTATTAAAATCATGCAATGCATTGATTATGATACGTTTTCCAACATACCAGAAATTATTACTCAAGTTATGTGGATAATGGCCGTGGAATAAATCTCGCTCCTGTGTCCTGACCTATGACCCCATTTCGACGATATTCAACAGAACCGGTTCAGTATACCTCAAGAATAACATACTAAAGGTCTGTCGCAATAGAAGCAGTTTTGCGCAAGTTATGAGAATAATGGCTGTTGAATAAATATTGCTTTTGTGCAATGACTTTTGACCCTATTTCGTTGATATTCAACAGAACCGGTTCACTATACCTCCGAAACAACATGATAAAATTTTGTCGCAATCCAAGCATTATAGATAAGTTTTGATCCACAAGGGCAATGGAATCGATCCCACTCCAGTGTCCTAACCTTTGACCCCATTTCGCCCATTTTCAATAGGGTTCGTCCCCAGTGGCACCCTACCACATACTAAAATTTCATCGAAATCGAACCATATTTACGCATGTTATGACGCATAAAAGCAATGAAATAGATCCCGCTTTTATGTCCTGACCTTTGATCCCATTCTACCCATTTTCAAAAGGGTTTGTCCCCAGGTGGTTCCCTACCACATACTAGAATTTCATCGAAACCGAACCATTTTTACGCAAGTTATGATGCATAAGAGCAATGGAATGGATCCCGCTACTATGTCCTGACCTTTGACCCTGTTTCGCACATTTTCAATAGGGTACGTCCCCAGGTGGTCCCCTACTACATACTAAAATTTCGTCGAAATCGAACCATTTTCACGTGAGTTATCGTGCGGACGGACGGACAGACGGACAGACGGAGGGACAAAGCTGGAGCATATACGGTTCTTCAACCTACGGTTGGAAAGCGTAAAAAACTGAGATTAAGAAACAGATTTTCCCATCTCCTACTTTCTTGTGAGAATTGGACTTTTTCGTTTTCTCTTCACGATTTCTTTGAAATTTATTCAATGTCGAGAAAGAATCGCAATCGGTGAATAGGAAAATAGTCTGACCGGCAACATACACAGTCGTACCGGAATAATATGACCACCTACCTAAAAATAATGGGAATAACCTCCCTTATCCCAGATGACAGCGGCGAGACGGCGTGGTATGGACGCAATGAGGCCTTGTAAGGATGACCGAGGCACACGCGCCCATTCGGATTGCAGCAGAGCACGGAGTTACTGGAGATGACGTGGCTGTGGGCAGACACGTTGAAACTGCCGATCCAAACAGTCCCACAAGTAATCCATGGGATTGTGATCGTGCGATTTTGCCGGCCACGGGAGAAATGAAACATCGCTGTCGTGTTAAGGGTACTAGTCACACCAACCACGCACTCCCTTAGCGCATTGTCCTGTTGGTAGACACCATCATCACCAGGAGAAACGCCCAATATAAAGGGTTGAATGTGGTCAACGAGGATGAACAGGTACCCATTGGCGTTCAAGGTCCCATCCAGTGGTACCAACGGTCCCCAAAAAACATTCCCCAAACATGCACAGTGCCACGGTTGGTCTGTACTTCTCCGACAAGCGTGTCCAGGTGTTGATTCTGGCGTGTCTGACGTCATATCCGCACCGCCTGTCACGTTTCTGGAATAGAAACCAAACCTGGATTCGTCGGAGAAGGCAACCTTTTTCCACTCTTCGACTTTACAATGACGGTCATCCCATGCGAACTGCAGGCGTCGTTGCCGATGGACCTAGGTTAACATGAGCACTTTGACGCAGCGTCGACTCCGGAGACCCAGGCGTAACAGAGTTCGCTCTACTGTTATCGGGTACACGTATCCGGGTGCCCCAGCGTTCGTTTGCGTGGCCAATTGCTGCACCGTTGCGCGTCGATTGCTTTTTACCAGTCGACGGAGGTAACTTTCTCCTCTGGAGTACATGTCCTTTGGGGCTCCACAGTTATGACGTTGGGAGGTACTCGGTGTGCCAGCGGTACATCCTTTGTTCACCCTTAATACAGCACCTCGCGAGCAGCCCACGAAATCTGCTGCTTCTGAGATGCTTCCACCCTTGGAGCGGTACCGGATGATCATTCCTTTTCGAACGTCCGTCATCACTACCTCTGTCCATTGTGTTCACGTAACGCACTATGGCTCCTCTGTCCTGGCCGCCAGCTTATATCTCCGTGTGGTCGACCTTGCCACCTGTACTCTATGACTAGCTTGGGCGGGTACACTGTAATTCAGGGGTGGTCATATTATTCTGATACGACCGTGAATAATGTTTCACAAAAAATTACTGCAAAAGTTGGGAATACTAGAGGATTTGTTCCTGTCGCAATATCAGTATTTGAAGAGCAGGCTTAGACTCATTCAATTTTCAGTTAAAATGATCTGGTATTCACATTTCCTCATATGCCTTTACGAGCATTCCATTTCGTAATGAATTATGATACATCGTTTACATTAACTGACAGATTGTAAGGGCGATCGTTCCTTTAGAATTTAGGCAGACTTTGACGAATCTTCCCAACAAAGAACTCAAGATTACCTCATACAGAACTCATAACAATGCATACTCAAATACTTCTTCGCATCATTAAGTTCTAGTGCCCAATTATCGGATTGTTGGGCGAAATTTAATGTATGTATATTATTCTGTATTATCGATAGTGGTTAAATTTCACGCGAGTCACGAACAGGTGAGGCAACGAGGCAGATGGAAACTACAGTAACATGTTATATGATTTAGAGTAACATATTAATGCACGTTTATTGCAGCATAGCCTCTCAATATCCATGCAGGGGTCGTTGGTACTTTAGAATTAGTTTCTGTAGCTTATTTCCTTACCAGTGTTCTAGTGTTACATCATAAAAATTCTGGAAGGAATACACAGGGGTTGGACTAAGTAATGTGAACACCTGGGAAAAGCAGGATTTACGTACCTAATAGGGTATGGGCCTAACTTTGGCATTATACACTGCCGGACAATTGCTAAGGATGGACGACAATAGCAACGATAGCAACCATAAAATGGAAGGCAGGAAAATGTGGAAATTAGCATAAGTGCGGGATACAGTAAGACGTGTTGTGCGTATGCAAATTTTGGATTGCCGAACTTGTTCGTGACGTCATAGCGCTCATAAGAGATATAAAGGATTTGACGCGTATTGACCGTTGTTGTTCAAACGCAAAGTTGAAAGGGAAAGAATCAATTGACGAGCTTGCAATTTTCAGTATGTCTTCCCGACATCACCTAGATGATTTTACGCGTGGCCGTATTATTGGCAAGATTGAAGAAGGGCGAAAAATAACAGATGTTGCCAGGGAGTTCGACGTCAGCCACAGTGTTGTTTCAAGGCTTTGGAAATCATTTCAAACAAATGGAGAGTGTAGCAAACGTCACGAGGGAGGTCGTGTTCGCAGTACGATACCTGCAGAAGATCGGTACATAGTGCTATCAACAAAAAGACACCGACGCAGCACAGCTAGTGAGGTAGCAAATCAGTTTATGGTTGCTACTGGCAAGCGGATCTCCCGAAAAACTGTCTCCAGACGTTTGCCTGAAGGAGGACTATACGCCCGCCGTCCTGTTGTGTGCATCCCATTGTCCAGACGTCACCGTACTGCCCGTTTGCAATAGTGCCATCAACATCGCAATTGAACTGATAACGACTGGTATGCTGTCCTCTTCTCAGATGAGAGTAGATACAGTCTATCGTCTGATTGTCGACGACAACTGATCTGGCGTGATAGTGGTACTGCATATTGTCCAGCAAACATACAGGAAAGGGACCGATATCCGACCTGTAGTGTCATGGTATGGGCTGGCATCATGATCAATGGCCGTACGTCCCTCTATGTGCTTCCAACTGGGACTATGACTGGCCAACGATACATTAATGATGTTCTGCTACCTCATGTTCGCATGTTCCGTGGTGCTGTCGGTGATAGATTCATTTTCATGGACGACAACGCAACATGTCATCAAACAGTCGCTGTCCAGGAGTGTCTTGAGAGCGAGGATATTCAACGCCTCGTATGGCCAGCACGTTCTCCAGATCTGAATCCCATTGAAAATGTGTGGGATGCTTTGGGGAGAAGTCTTGCTGGTCGCCAATGCCCTCCAATAAACAAGGACACCCTCATCCGTGCACTCACAGAGGAATGGGATAAATTACCCCAACAGCTGCTTGATAATGCTGTGCAAAGCATGACACGACGTGTGGAATCTTGCATCGCCCTCCATGGTGGCCATATCCCGTATTGACATTTTACGCCGGAACGCCTGCGGACGGTAATTGCATTTTTTCACGTTTACGTATTCTGCACAAAATGGCCTGTTTGTCCCTTGAACACGTTCCACAGCCTTCTGGATTTCAGAGCACAATAAATTGTCTTTCTTGTAATGTCCTGGCATTCTGACATTATTTTTTCACTTGGCATCCAACCACACGTACTTTTTTATGCGCTATATAGCCGTTTATGATCCGTCCTTAGCAATTGTCCAGCAGTGTATATGATACGAAGCGTTCGAAGTCTGGTGGTCTATGGTCAAAGTCCACTAAAATACAGTCGAACCACCAAAATCGAAACAGTGGTGATCCGACGGGACAGTCATTTTTTCAAGTACTGTCATTCACTTCAGAAAAAAGCTACGTAATTTTTTTCTGCCGTAAAGTGAAGTCGCAACTTGTTTTATTCATGGTAAATAGCGAATAACTTATCTGCTTCGCCATACCGGTCGTGCGGATATCACCATAGCACGCTGTTGGCTGCAGTGGGTACAACAAGACGTAGCAGCGACAGGAAAGGTCTGGAAGACCTAGATGAACCATGGAGAGAGAGAGAGAGAGAGAGAGAGAGAGAGAGAGAGAGAGAGAGAGGACCGACGAGATGTCGGACATGCCCGGAGTGACCCAACATCCACAACTTCCTATATTCAGCGACGCTGGCACTAATCGCACGATGCACGGTGCCCTCCATGCATCGTCTGATTAGTGCCAGCACTATTGGCAGACGGCTGCACGACGTAGGACTACACGCACGCAGACCGATACGACGACTGCCCTTAACAACATTGCATTGTCGCCCCAACGACTGCAATGGTGTCGTGCCAGACTGTCATGGAGCCACTTAGAATGGCAGCAGGTGATATCTAGTGACAAGTTCTGCTTTTGTCTTGGAGGAGACAACCACCGAACCCGTGTGTGGAGTCACCGTGGTCAGCGCCAAGATGGACGGTTTGTTGTCACACGTTCAGAAGACGTGGTGTTATGGTGTGGGGCGCAATCGCCTAATTCGCCAGATCACCTTTGGTGCTCATTACAGGCACTTTGACAGCACAACGTTACGTTAATGAGGTCCTGCAACTAGTGGCTCTACCTTTTCTGAACGCTCACTCTGGTGCGAGTTTCCTACAAGACAACGCTCGTCCGCATACTGCTGCTTTCTCGAGAGCTTGCCTTCAAGGCACTGACAATCTGCTGAAGAAATTAAAGATTCTAATTTCTTCAGATTTCTTAAGTGAAGAACAAAGATTATTTGTGAGTTATTTAGACTTATTACAGTAAAACCCACTTAAAACGATCCCGTATCTAGTGAGATCCCGGATTTAAAGAGAAAAACAAGAACTTTTGTTTGGTATATTGCTAATTCAAAGGTAATTTGGTCAGTTTTAACGAACAAAATTTTATGAAATCCCCGGATTTAACGAGGGAGAGAACAGCAAAAATGATCAACTTTAACAGGCGAAATAAAAAAAAATGTTAACAAATTTCATGAAATTCTATATTTAATGAGGCAGAGAAAGTCTACTGCGCACTGTCCAAGAATGGGGATGGCATTCTTGGACAGTGCGACCTCTGTACGTTCATTGCGAAACCAGTTCCTCCATTACAAGGCGGAGAGCATAATACATTTATCCAATGATATTTACCTTTGGTGTAATATCAATCATAAACAGTGTGACAAGTCATAGCATCTGTCTCCTGGGACTGAAAAGGTCCCCCTTTTCAGTCCCAGGAGACAGATGTCATGACTTTACGGTTGTATATATTAAGAGAATGATCAACTTAATATAACGCTATAATGATCCTGCTACATAAAAAAGGCGACTTGATGTTCTCAGGAACTACAGACCTATCAGCCTCCTATCAGTGGTTTATAAAAGCTTCACTAAAGTTCTTTCACACCGCTTGAAGGTAACACTGGACATGGCTCAACCGAGAGAACAAGCATGATTCAGGAGTGGCTACATCACAATAGATCATATCCACGTACTGAGAGAACTAATTGAAAGAGCGAGGGAATATGAACTTCCATGGTGCATGGCTTTTGTCGATTATGAAAAGGCCTTTGATTCGGTGAAACCATCAGCAGCTGCAATGGCTCTGAAATCCTGCGGTATTAAAGATGCATACATTAATATTATTAATAACATCTATGAAAATGCAACTGCAAAGATTGGGCTGTTTGAAAATACAACACACATAAAAATTGGAAAGGGAGTGAGACAAGGTGACACCATATCTCCGAAGCTCTTTAATGCCATATTGGAAAATGTCTTTCAATCACTGAACTGGGAAAACAAAGGGATAAAGATTAATGGAGATTATCTAACCCACCTTCGTTTTGCAGATGACGTAGTCATTTTTGCAACTACCCCATCAGAGCTGCAGAGTATGATCCAAGAACTTGCTGATAAGAGTAAAGAAGTGGGATTAAAAATGAACTTTCAGGAGACAAAAGTGATGTTCAATGCTTTTACAATAAATGAAGATTTATCGATTGATGGCGAAAAGCTGGAGATAACAGACACGTACGTTTATCTTGGACAGCAGATATCAAGTGAGGGTCACATTGATGAAGAAATTAATCGGCGTACAAAACTTGCCTGGAGAGCTTTTGGAAGAAACAGCATAATTTTCAAGAGCAATATGCCATTATGTTTTAAAAGAAAAGTGTTTGATCAGTGCATCCTTCCAGTGCTTACGTATGGTGCAGAGACGTGAACCTTAAATAAAAGAGACATACAAAGGCTGCAGACAACTCAAAGCAGCATGGAGAGGTGCATGCTTGGTGTAACCAGGAGAGATAAGAAGAGGAACTCGTGGATCCGAAAAATAACAAGAGTGGAAGACATCATGATCAGAGTTAAATCCCTGAAACGGCAGTGGGCTGAACATACTGCCAGAAGGACAGATCATCGATGGACAGCCGAAATTTTAGATTGGATTCCAAGGGACAGGAAAAGACCCAGAAGAAGACCACATGGAAGATGGGTGGATGAAATTCGAAAGTATGCGGGAGTGACATGGAGGAGACTGGCACAAGACAGACCGTTGTGGAGGAAACTTGGGGAGATCTTCGTCCAGCAGTGTATTGATAATTGTTGACAAGGATGATGAGGATGATGATGATATTAAGAGAATACAACGTTTGTCACAAATATTTTAATTTTTCAAGTCGACCAAAATTTTCTCTGGGTTCTGACCTAGTTTCATCAGGACGAATGGCACGTAAATATTCCAATTATACATGGTATCATAAATGGTGTTTTCAGTCACGGGTTTTGGTCAGTTGCCTCTACGCGCTTGATAGAAATGGTGTGGATGCTATGTCATTAAGGTTGTTCCACCTAAAATCTCTGCCTTATGTTTCCAATGGTAAAACTTCTGTACATATTTTGTTCGCAATTAATGTATTCCCGCGGACGAAAATTTGCATATCGATAAAACTAACTCTAAGTTATAGCATGGAATACTTAATACGTGCTAAAACATGACCATAATTATATTAAAAATCAATCATTTTTCTTTGAGTAATGTTCAGACCTGTTAATAGATGGCGTGACCTGTACATTGCCAACATCATTAGACAAACAAATGTTGGATTACTTAATTACGGTTGTGTTTCAGCAAACATTAAGTATCAAATGCTATAATTTAAAGCTTGTTTTATCAATGTACAAATTTTCATCCTTGGGAATACCCTAATTGCGAAGAAAAGTTGTACAGAAGATTTACCATTGGAAACATAAGGCAGAGATATTAGGTGGAAACATCTTAACAAGTTGCGAAGATTCTGATTTATATAGAAAGCTTCCAAAATGTCAAGTTTGGTGGTTGAATATGGCTTGTCAGTTAGTTTTGCTTCTTCAAAGAGAAATTTATGGTCCTTTTCGTAACAGTGTTTAGCCATCGATGACTTCTTTGGATCACAGTTTCAAATTCAATCGAATACGCAAGGCTCTACAGGTCTATCCTATACGCGAAACGCCACATTCACATGGAATTTGATAAATTACCCTCGTGGCTATCTTCAACATAGTCCTTTGATCCTAAAAATTCATTTTGTTTGTGGGTTTAAGAATCACTTTAAAATTAAAGGTTTTGAGAATTTTTGAAATTTTGGAGGCAATGTCACAGGAAAATGGAATAATGACAAAATATTCTCGTAATGGACGCATCACAGGAGTTAGCGTGGAGATAGGCTTTGGCTTCCGGAATTTTGTTAGAGTCTTGTCTAAAATGGAAGGGTTGTATCCTCGTAGTACTGCAACACTTTTAAGAAATGAAGTTCTTTTTCTGAACTGTCTTTATCCAAACATACATGTATCGCGCGATATACGCCACTGTAAAAGGCGCGGAGTTTTTGTTATCAAGGGTGATTGGACTTGGCTTGTGGAGGTGAAAAACCAGCGAAAGGTTTCCGATAAATTACAGCTGCGAGAGATCCATTTGAGCGAGTAATCAAATTTTGGCAGGCATCCGTTATTTTCAGTTTCGTAGTTGAATTGAATATGAAGATCAATGGAATATAAAAATTTGACTGATTCCGGAATTTCAGAATTGTTTCCATTCCATAAAACGAACGTATCGTCTACATATCGTATCCAAAAGTCAAATTTCACGAGTTTGAAAAGTTTTTCTTCAAATTGACGCATGTAGATTTCACATAATACTGCTGGCCACCCAAAATGCAACACCAAGAAGGACACGAGTTAGCAAAGCCAGATTTACTGGACACATAACAACAGATACAAAGATGAAACGATTGAGCTTACAGGCCCGTGCGACTTGCGGAACACACAGACATCAATAGTTCGTGTGGCCCCCATCGCTGGCAATAACGGCCGCTACACGCCGCGGCATCGAACGAAAGAGGCTTTGGATGTGGGCTAGGGGTATGTCGGTCCAGGATGCTTCTACACGTTGCCACTGTTCATCAGGCGTAGCCGTGGGTGGTGCTTGCTGGGCAACTCGGTTGCCGATCATGGACCAGACGTGTTCGATGGGTGACATATCGGGAGAACAGGCGGGCCACGGCAGCAGTGACACTTGGTGGGCCGTGGAGAACTGTTGCACGATGCGTGCCACGTGCGCGCGTGCATTGTCCTGTTGAGACGTGGGCGCTGGTAAGTCTTGCAGGTAAGGGAGGACTATGCGGTGGCTGTTGAGTGTACCGGTGATGCGTACCAGAGGAGTGCGGGTGTCATATCCAATTGCACCCCAAACCATAACGCCAGGCGACGGACCGGTATGGCGATGCATAATGCAGGCGTCATACAGTCTCGCGCCGCGGTGCCGCCACACGCGTATACGACCATCGTGGTGTTGCAGGCAGAAGCGGGATTTGTCGGAGAAGACAATGTCGTGCCATTCTATAGTCCAGGTGCGGCGTTCAACTGCCCACTGCCGCCGCACTCACTGGTGGTGTAACGTCAATGGTAATCGGAGCAATGGGCGCCGTGCGACAAGTCCCCGCTCCTGCAGACGACGTCGAACGGTACGTGCTGACACAGGTTGTTGCGCAACACACCCTAATTCTTGCGCTATCGTTCGTGATGTGGAGGTGCGAGGCGTCAATGCCCGCCGCACAACATTCCGGTCCTCTCCTTCGGTGGTGTGCCGCGGCTGCGGCAATCGCTCACGTCGGTCCGTTCGTCCCTCCCGCACCCACCGAATTCATACTCGCCTCACTGTGACTGGATGTCGTCCCACACAGGCGCCGATGTCTCGGTACGATAAACCTCTGTCGCGATAAGCCACTATTCGTCCTCTGTCGAACTCCGAAACGTGCTGGAATGACTGCCGTAGTCTGCGACGAGGCATCAGCAAGCTTCCCACGCACAGGTCCGGCAGGACAACACACTTCCACTACTTACACCCCGCCTTCTGTGCACCCTTCTTATAGTGCTTCTCGGTAGCGTGCCGGGCGCACATGATTTGCACATGCCTTGCAATGATAATCGTTTGCATGCCCTCTCGCGGGCGACGCATGCTGCGGATTTCAAGCCAATCGGATGCTTCCTTCTTTATGTTGCATTTTGGGTGGCCAGCAGTGTAGATGACAGTGGGCTGCCAATTCCGTCTGTTCATAAAACGTTCCACGGAAAGTAAAACTGTTTTGTTTTATGCCAATATTTGGTTGGTTCTCGGGTGCAGTCTAGGAAATCGAAGTTTCAACCCTTCTCACGAAGTGTTTCAGAAATTCAATCCCTTCCCTTTAATACCGACCCCCCCCCCCCCCAAAAAAAATGCAACACGCATGGAGTTTGTTTTGTGTTAGTCAGTAAGCATGCGTGTAATCTTACTCACATAAATGTTTCTACAGCCGAGATGATTGGTGACAATTTCTTGGATTATGGTAGGAGAATCATGTGAAAATTTTTCATGGGTTTCGTCAAGTGCATGGCGCCAATCCTGTCGCATGAATTCATCGACACAACGCAAAACATAATGACAGACGTTTCTCATCACGGACGATCTGCCTCCCAGTACTAAACTTTGGACACCATAGTTGCACTGCTGATTCGCTCAGAACATCATCATCATAAATTTCCTTTTTTTGTTGTTGTTGGAGGTTTAACGACCACCGTGAGCAACTCAATGGGCTATAAGCAGTCGCTTGTTCCTAATTTAAAGCCACTGGTTCCAGGGAAAGGATTGAGCCAGTGCTTTAAGACAAACACAACATCCATGCCTCACCGGGATTCGAAGCCGGACCCATCTCGGACGAATGACCACAAGCCATCGCTTAGAACACTACGCCACCGGGGCGGCTAAACTTCCATGATTTGGAAAGAACATCATCATAAACTTCCTTGATTTGGCAAGAACATCATCATCATAAACTTACTTGATTTGGTGAGGAATATCACAAGGCCGTGTTTTCTGCCTTAAGAAATCGAGTCACAGATCACATTCAGAGATGTCAATAGGGCGACAATTTCTTGCAGGTCAAAAGGGTCGGGTCAAGGTGTTCCTGACCCGATTTCGACCCGGTTTTATTTACGTTTTACTTTTGAAAAGCAAAAAAAAAAAAAAAAAGTTTTCGAAGAAAAATGCGCGCTGTGGAATTTTGTGATTGATACTAGTGCACACGGACTGAAAAATGCATGCAATATGAAGGGAGAGTGTCCCTCAAGGGCGCCGACTTTATCAAATTATTAAGAGTGCGGGCGTGAAGAGATCACACATGGGAGGAGCACGTCTGTTCTTTTGTAAGGAGGTAAATAAAAATTAAAACGGGGGCGGAGCAAAAAGATAAACTTCGACATTCGACGTATGTTTTAAAACGCAATTGTAATTGCTCTTTAACAAATGATCAAGGAAATATAAATATTATTTTGCTGAATATTAATCTTTTAAAAAATGAAATTCAGCTTGCGATTTTATAAAAATATCCATAGAGATTGTATTTCCAAACGTTTATCAAAAATATGAAAATTAGCGCTGTTAATCAAACAAAGAACGAGAAGCACAAAAAATAAATAGATACATTAAGGCGCTAGAGATTATAAACTAGTGAGCAAAAATTAAAGACGAAGAGGAGAAATTAGCATAACAGTGGAACAAGCAGGCAAAACGGACCGAAAGACCACTCAGGAGATAGACTAGGTTCCGGTACGGTAGGGCATGCGCATATATGCAGCATGACGTAGGGAGGGGAGTGTCGGAAGAGTATAAAGCACACAGGCGGTATACGCTCAGCAATTCGGTGACAGCTATTGCACGGTGTACATCGGTTTGAATGACGTCGAGCTGCTGCCACCGTGTGATATGGCCAACAGGCAATCCAGTAGACGACATCTTGATGACTTTACCCGAGGTCGCGTCATTGGGAAGTTGGAAGAAGCTCGAAGTGTGACTAGTGTGGCCGAAGAGTTCGGGATCGCTCACAGCATCGTTTCACGAGCTTGGAGAGCATTTCAAAGGATAGGAACAGCTCTCCGAGAGTTTAGCAGTGGTCGTCCATGAGCAACCACGGCGGCGGACGACCGGTATATTGTCCTACAGGCTAGAAGAGACAGACGGCAGACAGAGGGAGAAATCGCAAGGCACATGCAACAGACAACTGGACGTCCGTTATCACGTTTTACCGTGGCCAGGAGGCTGCACAAAGGTGGTCTATTTGGACGACGACCAGTACGGTGTGTGCTATTTCTGTGGTGCCAGTAACACAAGAACTGGACACATCAGCAATGGGGTCGAGTTCTCTTTACGGATGAAAGCCGATTTAGTCTGACGAGCGATTCTGGATGTATACACATCTGGAGAGAGCAGGAAACACGCAATCACACATTCTTGGTAGCCGTACTGACCTCCACATCTTCCAAGGAGGTTCAGTCACTGGTGTCCGCTATTGTACCGAGGTTATCCTGCCTCACGTGCGTCTGTTTAGAGGTGTTGTGGGTCCTGAGTTCTTTTTCATGGACGACAACGCTACACCTCATCGTACAGTGCCTGTCGTAGAGCTGTTGGAGAGTGAAGATATTCAACGCATGGATTGGCCCGCAAGGTCCCCGGACCTAAATACAATCGAACACATGTGGGACCTTCTCGGGAGAGGCTTGGCAGCACGTCACCAGCCGCCAGCAACGATCCCGGAGCTGCGATTGGCGCTGCAAGAGGAATGGGCCGCGATGCCTCAACAGCTACTTGACAACCTCGTCCTCAGCATGGACAGACATTGTAAATCCTGCAACGCAGTCAGGAGTGATCACCTCCAATACTACAGACTGGATTTTTCTTGGCAGCCGCCTGTCACATGGACGTTTCTGTCTTCTGTCTAGTTGTGTTCGAAGCTACCTTTTCAATAAAGTGCCTTTGTATCCTTTGGATTCCTTGTTTGGACGGTTTT
Organism: Macrothele yani; assembly: GCA_039090855.1. NCBI lineage: Eukaryota > Metazoa > Arthropoda > Arachnida > Araneae > Macrothelidae > Macrothele > Macrothele yani. The sequence goes on from CM076989.1 coordinate 38,417,705, forward strand.
GCTCACTTGTCCCATATTCTTACATCTCGGGGATCTTATGGTATGATTTGAGTCGATGTGGAGCACTTCTTCACGACGTTACATTGGAGAAACCGTCTCGTCCTTAATTTTTGCACACCAGTGTACGTTTCTGTATTTTTATTTATTTTACTTTTAATTATTGTTTTAAATATCACGAGAACATGTAGAACAAAATACCGGGCTGACAATCAGGTTTCTTATCAAATAAGCAATGGGAAAAAAGTTCACTTATTTTGTTATTTATAATTTTTTTGGAAATAAATCGCTTTGGCCTCATAAATGATTATTTAATTAAACAGGACGAAAATATTAGATGGGCACTGCTCCCCCAGTTAAATTATTAGGGGAGCAAGAATCATCTTGCCCCCTTTAGTCGGCGCCTATTGTGACTCTTCCTTCTGAGGGGCAATGATGGAAATGCCATCTACATTTTGGAAACTTTAAACACATCACAAGCTATACTCTGAAGTTTGATATTTTGTCAAAAAAAAAAAACAACAACAAAAAAAAAAAACCACCCAGCAAAACACTGAAATGAAACATACAGCAAGGTACTTAATTAAAAAACATTTGACTGCGGCCCCATCAGAATTAAGTAAAAAAGCCTTATTGCGGAAAGACATTTTGACTCTCGGAGATGTTTGAAAACATTTGCAAAACAATTAGGTTGTGATACCCAATGTAGAGAGACTTTTTGAAAGCGCTGAATGTACACTGAAGAGCAATTGAATTAGAGAAAGCTAGCGTTATGCAAACGTGGCGTTGTGGGCGGCCCTGTAAACGGAAACGACATGACGTATGCATCGATACGACAATATAAGGAGTGATGTGACGGGAATCAGTAAGAGTCGGACGCAGTATGGGTAAGACGACGGATCTAAGGGCATTTGATCGTGGGCAAATTGTCGGGGCCCGACGAATGGGTCACTTCATTTCGGAAGTCGTACAGGCACTGGGAGTTTTACTAGTCACTGTGTCACGGGTGCACCGTGAGTACATCGAATCCGGTAAAACCATCAGAGTCAATTGCCGTGGACAACAGCATGTGGATGAGCGGGATCATCGTCGGCTAGCTCGCATTGTAACAGCGGATAGACGTGCCACAGTGTAAGATATCATTCGGCAATTTAACGCTGTTGTACAAAAACGTGTAAGCAGCCACACCATCCAGAACCATCTCCTAGCTATGGGCTACAGAAGCCATCGTCCCACGAAGGTACCGGTTTTCCGCACATCACAGGGTGCAAAGATTATCATGGGCGCGGGAGCATCACCACTGGACCCTAGACATGTGGAAAAATGTTGCCTGGACTGATGAGTCAAGATTCACGTTGTTACATGCGGATGGCAGGATACGAGTACGGCGCAAACCACATGGAGCGATAGATCCTTCTTGCCAGCAGGGTACTCTTCAAGCTGGTTGGGGTGGCATTCTCGTCTGGGGACTGTTTACGTGGACTGAAATGGGACCCCTGGTACGCGTGACATCGTCCCTCACAGGTCAACGTTACCGGAATATCCTGGACGACCATTTGCTCCCGTTTGTGCATCTTCAACATCCCACTGGGTACCTCATCCTGCAACAAGACAATGCAGCTCCCGAATTGTATCCGAATGGTTAGATGAACACTCCACCGACGTGACCTCGCTTCCTTTGCCAGCTAGGTCACCTGACCTCTATCCCATCGAGAACATTTGGAATGCCATCGAGAGAGATGTTCGAGGCTCTGATCCCCCTCCATCAAATCTTCGTGAAATGTGTGAGCTTGTTCAGGGGTCGTGGATCCGTACAGCTTCCCAACGCTTCCGGTATCTTGTCGAGTCCATGCCGAGACGAATCGCCGCCGTCATCAGGCCGAAAGGTGGTGCTACACGTTACTTGACAGGTATCTCTAATGCAGTTGCTCTTCAGTGTGTTAGAACTCAAAGTATACATCTTCGGGTCGGGTCCGGGTCAGTTACAGATGCGGGTCGGATCAGGGTCTAAAATGTTTGACCCGTTTCCAACTCTAATCACATTTCACACGTGGCTGGATTGACTATTTCTTCGCTACAGATTTGTCGTCTTGACACGTGCTCCACCTCTGTAGTATGTCACATCATACCTCACATCATCACCTTAATTTTGTTTTATTTGAAGCGAATTAGGAATTATTGCATTAATTCCAGACGATGTGCGGAAAAAGTATCAAACATTTTCAAAGAACACAACTGGCAGTACATCTATTTTTACTTTAGGGCGTTAATGTGAAAACACAAAATTTTCCGTGACGGGGAGTAAGTTGCTCTTCAAACTAAGCTACACGGAAGGAATGTATCGCTGCAGATTTGTCGTCTTGAGAAGAGCTCCACCTCTGCTGCAAGTCACATCGTACGACACGAAGCATAGAAACAACAAAAACTCTATTAACGCGATAAAATTATCGCGGCATATGAAAAACAGGTGGCTCCGATTGGCCAAAATTGAACTGGACGAGTTCATTCAATCGACAAAATGAACCCTTCCAGTGGTTCATGCTGCTGAAAGGTGCTCACAGGTATGTGGAGCCATGCTAACTGCAGTGCATCTCACAGCAGCTGCACAGTGCGTGGTGGAGGATCCATAGACCGAACAACACGATCCTGGTGGTCGCACAGATTCTCAATTGGGCTTAAGTCTGAGGAAAATGGGGGTCAGGGAAGTACTTTGTAGTCTACATCGTGCACTTCCAATGACTCTCGGACATTTCTAGCGGAATGACACGTCGCATTCTCGTGCTGGAAGATCGCGTCCGCCCCAGGTAAGACAATCAGCATGTATGGGTGTACGTGGTCCGCAAGGATGGATTCACAAAGAATTCGGTCCATAGTGCCTTTCAGAGGTACGAGTAGACCCGGAGAATGCCAAGAAAACGTTCCCCAACTAATAATACTGCCCTCTGCAACTTGTGTTCTTCCAGCAATGGTTGAAGAGTGTTTGCTCTCTGATGTTTCTCGACTTATACACCAACGTGCGTCCGCTTGATGAAGCAGAAAACGTGACTCATCGGAGAAGGCAATCCTTTGCCAATCAGCTGAGGTCCAATTCCGATACTGCCGCGCAAATCTAAGCCTTTTCTGCCGATGCTCCTTCGTTAGCATAAATGCAGTGACCATCCGTCTGCATCGGAGCCCCATACGCAGCAGCGTTCACTGAACTGTTGTTTTAGACACACCTCCGGTAGCTTCCTGGTTCATTCGACCGGTGAGTTGCTCCACTGTAGCGTGTCGATCTGCCCTCACGCACCTTTGCAGCAGAAGTTCACCTCTCACATCACTGGTACGTGGTGCTCCGCAAGTTGTACGTCGTTTATTCGCAATGGTGCCATTTCTCCATTCACGATACACTTTATCCACAGCAGCACGCGAACAGTTCACAAACTGCGGTGTTTCAGAAATACAGCTACCCTTGGCCAGAAAGCTGATAATCAACCTTTTTTGCAAATCTGATAAATCGCTCCATTTATCCATGACAGCAACGAGGGTTATGCTTTCAAATTGCTTACAGCGCACCTTACATACCTTCCAAGCCAGCTCACGACACGTGCCTTCCTTCATTGGCTACGCGCTGTTGACGTCAAAAGTAGGAGGTGGTTACAATAATGCAACTCGACTGTGTATTTACTTAAAAAATTGTTCACGTCGTTTGATTTAAAGCAGGTGCCGTCAAGTTTCATTAGCTCTGTGTGATATGGAGCGTTCGTGTGCAACAATGAAATATTGCATTAAAAAGTAGGCGCTTTGCAAAAAAAGAAAAAAGCGAAGCACCCCGAGAAATTGTTCGATCGTGTTGAAACTCTGTGTTCACGTACCCCAAGGCGGAATATGCAAGTGATTAAAACATAACTATCAATGGCTGAATAGTTACCCTGCACAGTGCTTGGAAACAGCGCATCGAGGGGGTATATCATGAGCAAAGCTCGCGCGCAGAGTCAATTGTGACAGCAGATTGAGGTTTCAATAACCTCCATTTACTGTGAGAATACCTCAACGTCGTATCCATGCACACTACAAGCAGTTGAGCGGGTTTGAGGGAAGACCCTTAATTGTGCTGAGAGAGTCCGGTTGATCAAGTCGCTGTATCGTCACGCATGTGGATCGGACCGACGCGGCAACCAGACGATGTTGACACCAATGCGTCGAGGAGGACACAACCGAGGGGCACGCGGGTAGTGGACGTCCGAGGGCAACGACAGAACGCGAGAACCCAGCCATTGTGAGAGCCGCACGAACAGAACCGAATTGTCGCTCTCAACCATGCGTGGCCATGTTATGTCGTCTACAGGTACGGAAGTGACCATGCAGACGGTTACCAGGCAACTTGAAGCACGAGAACTAAATTCGAGGACACCACCCGCTGCCTACCACTGAGAAGAGAGCATTGCCGGCGCCAGTTGCAGTGGTGTTGGGCCCGATAAACGTGGGATAGTGTCCAGTGGCGTCATGTTGCCTTCAGTAATAAATCATTGTTTGCACTTGGCGGCAATGACCAGCGCACACGTGTCTGGAAACGAGCCGGCCAGTGCACGGATCCTGCGTTTACGGCTCGAATAACAGGAGTGACTATCTGGGGAGCTATTTTCTACGATAGCCGGGCATCGTACTACCGTCACATCTAAACGGTACGTCGAAGACATTCTACGACCTGTTGTTTTTCTATACCTGTCGCAGCATCAGCTAGAAAACTTTCAACAAGATAATGACCAGCTACATAATGCACGGTTCTCCCAGGCCTGCCTCCGTAACGTCGACGCCCTTCCATGTCCAGCCCGATCGCCCGACCTCTCACCGATCGAACATGTTTGGGATATGATGGGAAGCTACCTATGCCTATCCCGAAATATCGTCGAACTGGCCGGCAGTTTGGACACCATCTGGCATGGTATACCTCTGGAGAGTATCCATGAACTCTATGCATCTATACCACGTAGGGTAACCGCTTGTATCCCAGCCAGAGTCGTGTATCTATACCACGTAGGGTAACCGCTTGTATCCCAGCCAGAGGTGGCGCTACAACGGAGTGAATTTTTCCACTCGTGTAGTAGTTTGACCGGAATAAATGGCCAATCTGCTCTAGAATTGCAACCATTTCCTTTCCTATACACTGAAGAGCAATTGAATTACAGATACCTGTCTAGCAACGTGTAGCATCACCTTTCGCCCTGATGAAGGCAGCGATTTGTCTCTGCATGGACTCGACAAGATACCGGAAGCGTTGGGAAGCTATACGGATCTACGACTTTTGAACAAGCTCCCACTGTTCACGGAGATTTGATGGAGGGGGTCATCTCTTCCGATGGCACTTCAGATGTGCTGAGGTCAGGTGACCTAGCTGGCTACGGAAGCGAGGTCATGTCGGTGGAGTGTTCATCCAACCATTCGGATACAAATCGGGAGCGATGGCGCGGTGCATTGTTTTGTTGCAGGATGAGGTCCCCAATGGGATGTTGAAAACGCACAAACAGAAACACATGGTCGTCCAGGATATCCCGGTAACAGGATATCCCGGAGTCCCATTTCAGTCCACGTAAACAGTCCCCAGACGAGAATGCCACTCCCACCAGCTTGAAGATTACCCTGCAGGCAAGAAAGATCCATCGCTTCATGTGGTTTGCGCCGTACTCGTATCTTGCCATCCGCATGTACCAACGTGAATCTTGACTCATCAGTCCAGGCAACATTTTTCCACATGTCTAGGGTGCAGTGGCGATGTTCCCGCGCCCATGCTTATCTTTGCACCCTGTGATGTGTGGTCGGCAGCGGTACCCTCGTGGGACGATGGCTTCTGTACCCCATAGCGAGGAGATGGTTCTGGATGGTGTGGCTGCTTACACGTTTTTGTGCACCAGTGCTAAATTGCCAAGTTTTTTCTTGCAATATGGCCCGTCTATCCGCTGTTACAATGCGTGCTAACCGACGATGACCCCGCTCGTCCACACGCTGTTGTCCACGGCAGTTGGCCCTTGTAGGGATGGTTTTACCGGATTCGATGTACTCAAGGTGCTCCCGTGACACAGTGGGTCGTGAAAATCCCAGTGCTTGCACGACTTCCGAGATGGAGTGACCCATTCGTTGGACCCCGACAATTTGCCCGCGATCAAATGCGCTTAAATTCTACGTCTTACCCATACTGCGTCCGAATCTTACTGATTCCCGTCGCATCACTCCTTATATTGTTGGATCGCTGCATACTTCATATCGTTTCCGATAGGGGGCCGCCCACAGCGCCACATTTGCATAACGCCAGCTGTCTCTAATTCAATTGCTCTTCAGTGTACGTGTACATTGTACATACGAATTTTCATCTGGATTGGATGTTTTTCTCTGCGTGACTCGTCTTTTTATGGCAAAGAGTGTACACGAATGATCCTAAAACACACCGCATCAATGGCAGCTTTTTTTAACACGTTTTCGTAAATGCTGCTTTCGTCAGTGTATTCATTGTTCTTAACATACTACGTAAGATGACGTACATGACGTACTATTGAGATGACACGTGAGTCAAATCGACCATGGAGCTGCAAGGAGCCTGCCGACGTTGTTCAGTTGAGAGAATAGCCACTCCACAGTAGGAAGATGTGGGCTCGAATTCATATCTCCTTCATGCTACTCCGGCAGTCTCATGCTACTCCGGCAGTCTACTCTGGCATGTCAGTATCTTTCATGCTACTTCGGAATGCTTTCGAATTTTAATCCACTAATCTCCCAAGTTCTCTTCTTCTGAGTCTTTTCCTGATCCTCGTTTATCCATCGGTGATCCGTTCTTCTGGCAATGTATCCAGCTAGATGCCATTTCAGGGATTTTACTCTGAACAGGATGTCTTCTGCTCTTGTCATTTTCTTGATCCACCAGTTCCTTTTCTTATTTTACCTGGTTAAACCAAGCATACATCTCCCCATGCTTCTTTGAGTTTTCTGCAGTCTTTCTATGTCTTTTTTACTTTAAGTCAGTCTCTGCTGCGTATGTAAGAACTACATAGTCGAGTCACATTATTGTGACCACCTCCTATTTTTGATGTCAACAGCTCGTAGCCAATGAAAGAAGGCACGTGTCGTGATCTGGCTTCGAGGGTATATAAGGTGTGCTTAGGCAATCTGAAAACATATCCCTCGCTGCTGTCATGTATAAAAGAAGCGACTTATCAGATTTGCAAGAAGAGATGATTATCAGTTTTCGGGTCAAGGGGGACAGTATTTCTGATACAGCGCTGTTTGTGAACTGTTCGCGTGCTGCTGTGGTTAAAGTGTATCGTGATTGCAGAAATGGCACCATTACGAATAAGCGACGTGGAAACTGCGGAGCACAACGTGTCATTGATGTGAGAGGCAAACGTCGGCTTTGAAGATGCGTGAGGGCCGATCGACACGATACAGTGGAGCAACTCACTGGCCGAATGAACTAGTGATCTACCGGAAGTTTGTTTAAAACGACAATTCAGAGAACCCTGCTTCGTATGGAGTTCCGATGCAGATGGATGGTCACTGCACCTATAATAACGAAGGTGCATTGGCATAAAAAAGCTTATATTTGCACGGTAGTACCGGAATTGGACCGTGCATACATACACCTTCTCCGTTGAGTCACGTTTTCTGCTTCATGTAAAGGATAGACGTTGGCGTATAAGGTGAGAAACATAGGAAAACAAACACTATTCAACCATTGCTGGAAGAACACAATCTTGTGGGGGCAGTGTTATGGTCTGGGGAATGTTTTCTTGGCATTCTCTGGGTCCACTCATACCTGTGGAAGGCACTATGAGCAGAATTATTATGAATCCACACTTGCACGTACACACATACATGCTGATTGTCTTCCCTGGGGCGGATGGAATCTTCCAGCACTACAATGCGACGTGTCACAGAACTAGAAATGTCCGAGAGTGATTGGAAGAGCACGATGAAGACTTCAAAGTACTTCCCTGGCCCCCTAAATCTCCTGACTTAAACCCACTTGAGCATGGGTGTAACCACCTCGATCGTGCTGTTCGCTCTAGGGATCTTCCTCCATGCACCCTCTAGCAGCTGTCAGATGCATTGCAGTCCGCATGGCTCAACATACTTTTGAACACCTTTCAGCACCTTTTCGTACGACGTCCAGCCAGTCTAGCTGCTGTCCGCGCTTCACACGGCGGTTACTCTGGATATTAGCTGGTGTTAACAATAAAGTGACTCGACCGTGTATATATATATAGTTCTTTTTGATTTAAATCAAACGAACTATTTTGTTCTCTAGGTATATAAATATATACACGGCTATATTCGACTAAATTTATACTCGACTACATTCGACTAATATATACTCGACTACATTTGACTAATTTATACTGGACTATATTCGAATGATATCATCATCATCGTCATCATTGTCAACCATTATCAATCCACTGCTGGACGAAGGTCTCCCCAAGTTTCCTCCACAACGGTCTGTCTTGTGCCAGTCTCCTCCATGTCACTCCCGCATACTTTCGAATTTCATCCACCCATCTTCCATTTGGTCTTCTTCTCGGTCTTTTCCTGTCCCTTGGAATCCAATCTAAAATTTCGGCTGTCCATCGATGGTCTCTTCTTCTGGCAGTATGTCCAGCCCATTGCCATTTCAGGGATTTAACTCTGATCATGTTGTCTTCCACTCTTGTCATTTTTCGGATCCACGTGTTCCTCTTCTTATCTCTCCTGGTTACACCAAGCATGCACCTCTCCATGCTGCCTGCTTTGAGTTGTCTGCAGCCTTTGTATGTCTCTTTTAGTTAAGGTCCACGTCTCTGCACCATACGTAAGCACTGGAAGGATGCATTGATCAAACACTTTTCTTTTAAGACATAATGGCATATTGCTCTTGAAAATTATGCTGTTTCTTCCAAAAGCTCTCCAGGCAAGTTTTGTACGCCGATTAATTTCTTCATCAATGCGACCCTCACTTGATATCTGCTGTCCAAGATAAACGTACGTGTCTGTTATCTCCAGCTTTTCTCCATCAATCGATAAATCTTCATTTCTTGTAAAAGCATTGAACATCACTTTTGTCTTCTGAAAGTTCATTTTTAATCCCACTTCTTTACTCTTGTCAGCAAGTTCTTGGATCATACTCTGCAGCTCTGATGGGGTAGTTGCAAAAATGATTATGTCATCAGCAAAACGACGGTGGGTTAGATAATCTCCATTAACCTTTATCCCTTTGTTTTCGCAGTTCAGTGATTGAAAGACATTTTCCAATGTGGCGTTAAAGAGCTTCGGAGATATGGTGCCACCTTGTTTCACCCCTTTCCAATTTTTATGTGTGTTGTATTTTCCAACAGCCGAATCTTTGCACTTGCATTTTCATAGATATTATTAATAATATTAATGTTTGCATCTTCAATACCGCAGGATTTCAGAGCCATTGCAACTGCTGATGGTTTCACCGAATCAAAGGCTTTTTCATAATCGATAAAAGCCATGCACAATGGAAGTTCATATTCCTTCGCTCTTTCAATTAGTTCTCTCAGTACGTGGATATGATCTATTGTGCTGTAGCCACTCCTGAATCCAGCTTGTTCTCTCGGTTGAGCCATGTCCAGTGTTACCTTCAAGCGGTGTGAAAGAACTTTAGTGAAGATTTTATAAACTACTGATAGGAGGCTGATAGGTCTGTAGTTTCCGAGATCCTCAATGTCACCTTTTTTATGTAGCAGGATCATTGTAGCGTTGTTCCAATCCTCAGGAATCTTCCCTTCATTAAGGCATCGAGTGAAAATTTGGGCGAGTACTGTTTCGATTTCTCCACTTGCTTCTTGTATGATGTCTACAGTAATTCCATCTTCTCCTGGAGCTTTTCCCCGCTTCATGTTCCTGATCGCATGTGCAACTTGTGCTGGGAGGACTGGAAGAACTCTGGTACTGGTACCTTTCTTGATCTCTGGAGTACATGTAGCATCCCTTTAATATAATGTGGGGTTGAAATCTTTCACTCTTGTCCAAATTTCGCCTCTATTTCTTGTTACAGAACCATCTTCTTTCTCAGTGCCATAATCTGTTTTCTTCCCTTACTGAGATGTCCCTTTGCTATCTTTAGGCTTTGGTTGTTTTCAATTGCTTTCCTCACTAGTTCACAGTTGAATTTCCTTACGTCTTCAGTGATACTTTTTCGTACTGTCTTGCATAGCTCTATATATTCCACTTTGGAAGTCACATCCTCTTTAGTTGTCCTCATCTCTCTTCTTTTTTGCGTCAACATTTTGGTTTTCCTGATAATTTTTCACATGCAACTTGTTCTTAGACTCAGCTAATTTTGTTGCTGTTTCTATAAGAGCTTTGGTTACTTTTCTGTCAACTTCAGAAATATCCACTTCTTCCGATGTTAGGCCTTCTAAAGCAGAGAATCTGTTCTTCAGTTCCAATTTGAAGGTATTATGGTGTTTCTTAAGGTTGGTTATGTCAATACATTTTGTTTGTCTTATGAGCTTGCCACGTTCGAGTTTAGTGTTGAAGTGCATCCCACATCTCACCAATCTATGGTCACTACCTGTGTTGAACTTGTTTAGCACACTGCCGTTTTCTATGACGAATTTTTTGTTACACATAATACAATAAATTTCACTTGTCGTCCCATTTGGATGTCTCCATTTCCTGTGCGGCTTTTTCTTGAAAAAGGAGTTCAAGATGAAAAACCCTTCTGCCTCTGCAAACTCTACGAGAGTATTTCCACGCTGATTTCTGTTGCCGTGACCGAATTTACCAACTGAAGTTTCATTATGTTGCCGTTGCCCTATTTTTGCATTGAAATCTCCCATAATTATCTTCAAGTGCTGCTTACCTTTATTAATTAGATGACGAATTTCTTCATAGAATTGTTCAGTTTCTTCTTCAGGATGACTTGTGGTGGGTGCATAAGTTTGAATAATCTGAGCCTTGTATCTTTTCGAGAGTTGGATAACGAGTCGTGCAGCTCTGTCAGAGGAACTTTCAACTTCTACAACTTTAGCCTTCAGTTTCTTGTTTATTGTAAATCCAACACCACTAGTTCGGCCAGTATCTGTCCCACGATAGTAGAAGAGATGTCCACTTTTATATACCCTGTTATTTTCGATTAATACCGTATATGCCTGACGATATTCGACTCGTGATTTTTGCTAGCGCTCTAGAGGACGGACCGGAGGAAACTGCGTTAGCGTCCGTCACGTGACATCAAAGCCAAAGTTACAAGCGTCCTGTAGATAGTTTCTTTTGAAAAAAATGTGTAAAGCAGCATTAATTTCTCGACAACGGTTATGGATCTTATGATAATTCCATGTTCGTTTACTAGCACGCTTTTCTGTTGAGATTTTCGGGGTCAACTGGTTTGCATTATCTTCCATAGGAGATTTGCGTCTGGGGTTTCATTCTCTGTGGTTTAAGGTGTAGGTAAGTTTGTTACCTTGACAAAACCGCACGGTCGACGTTGGAAAGCTCTGCGTCATGTATTAGGTGTACAAATAAGTTTTTAAGCGTTTTACGACAAATCAACAGGTAATTTGAGAGAAAACAACAATACCTTTACGAATCAAAATAAGCGCCGTCATTACCTATCGCCTTCCGCCATCGGTCGGGCGGCTGACATATTCCAGCCATGAAGAATACTTTGTCGTGTGACGTGATGAAGGCGTCAACCCATTTTTGCCCTTCGTCACATGTCCGAAACCGTACAGCAGTCAAGCCATGGTGCATCGATCGGAATAAATGATAGTCGGTAAGAGCTATGTCGGGATTATACGCCGGGTGCTCCCAAACTTCCCAGCCAAGCGTCAATAACGCTTGCTTGGCCGATTTCGCGGCATGCGGCCTAGCGTTGTCATGCAGTAATTTAACGGGACGCAATCCTTCGCCTGTGAATGGATGTTTCCGACAGATTTCCTGGTTCAATCGCAGCAATTGGTGCTTGTAGCGAACAGCAGTAACAGTTTAACCCTGTTTCAATAGTTCATAATAGAGTTCACCCTTAATATCCCACCAGATGCACAACTGAACTTTCTTAGAGTGAATATTGCGTTTCGCTGTCGAAGTCGTTGCTTTACCAGGGTCTACCCAGTTTGTTTTTGCATTTGGGATTGACGCACCATATCCACGTTTCATCCCCCGTAACGATTTTCAGCAGGAAAGACTTTCTGTGTTGTTTATTCAACACGTTCAAACACTTCATGACACGCTCGTCGTTGTTCTTCTGGCTCAGTTCATGTGGCAGCCATTTTCTTCCTTCTGAATCTTTCCCATTACGCGTAAACGATTGGAAATGGTTTTTTGAGTTATTCCCAGTTTTTCAGCTAGTTCTTTTCGCGTTTGAGACGAATCTTTATCCAGCAATGCTTGCAGTTCCTCATGTGCAACCTTCTGCGGGGCGCCGCTACGTTCTCGATAAATAACATCAAAATCTCCTCCTGCTTCATAAACCATCTAAACCAAAATTCACACGTGCTTTTCCATACAATATTCTCCTCCAAAATAGAACATATCGTATCATTTGCAGAACATTTCGTTGATGAAATTCGTAAGGAACGCATTGTGGAATAAATCCAGTATCGCTTGCCATCTTTCACATACCGATGTGCAAGTGCGTTTGACTGTTGGGCAAACTTCTGTGTCACATTTTATACTCTGGACCAGTTACGGTCACATGACAAGAACGCGGGGGAATGTCAGATATGTAAATTAGCGGTACAGTCACACGAAAAACGCTTTGAAACTTATTTGTACACCTAATGTATACGTATGCTAACCATACGCAATGAACGGGCTGAAGCTATACATTTCGTTTAGATATTGGATTAACCTTTAATGTTAAAATGAACCTTCTTTTGGTTAGAATATTTAACTCCGTACTCATGGTCAAAGCCGCCCTCCCGGTGGCGCAGTGGTCTAAGGCGTTGGCCTCTAATCATTCGTCCGTAAGGGGTCCGGGTTCGAATCCCGGTCAGGCATGGATGTTGTGTTTGTCTTACGTCACTGGCTCTTTCCCTTCCCTGGAACCAGTGACCCTAAATTAGGGACGGACGGTGGTCGTTAAACCTCCAAAAAAAAAAAAAAAAAACTCATGGTCAAATACTTCCTGTTTACGAGCAATTTAATGTTTCGTTTTGCTCTCTTTATTCTCTTTTTTAACAGTCCTTTGATTTATTCGTGGCATTGTAGTTGTACTTTAGAATTAATCGCAATGTTTCACTTACAAAGTATTTCACTACGTATTTCCGCTAAAGGTAGATGCAATCGTTTCTGACGTTGTTCAGTTGCAGAGTTACGTACTGATTCGGGTGTCATTTGTTATGCAAATCAAAGCACCGTTTCGGCGAATGCATGCCTCAACGTCTCTTCGCCAGAGCATCAGCAGATGTGTTTGTTTCGACATTGCTGCTTTGTTTACATCAGTAGTTTTGCATGGCGCCTATTCAAAGCGACGAAGTAAGATTTGCTGCGCAAACACAAGGAAAAGAAAATCACAGCGTTATGTACAGTTCAAAGAGTTGCACTTTTGTTAAGGTTCGATATAGACACAACAGACCTTGATAATCTAATGCGACAGCGGAACTGCAGATACTATTCATTGAGCATATCACTTCAAATTCTTTTACGTAAAAATCCAGTACATAAACCCTTTCGAGATAAATATAAATTGGTTCAGTATAATCTTTCGAGTAGATTCTACCGAGATTGCCTAAAGGCTTAATCAGTAATCCCAGCTTTTATATCCATAATTGCATCATAGTCGATCACCAGTCAATAAAATATAATTTTATGGAGGTTTATTTGGTTTACATATTAACATTAAGTTATAGATATAAAGCGATTTTCTCCTATTTTTACGCTTTCCGACCGTGGGTTGAAGAAGCGTATATGCTCCAGCTTTTTTTTTTTTTTTTTTTTTTGATTGGAGGTTTAACGACCACCGTGAGCAACTCAATGGGCTATAAGCAGTCGCCCGTCCCTAATTTAGGGTCACTGGTTCCAGGGAAGGGAGAGAGCCAGTGCCGTAAGACAAACACAACATCCATGCCTCACCGGGATTCGAACCCGGACCCCTTACGGACGAATGATCAGAGGCCAACGCCTTAGACCACTGCGCCCCCGGGGCGGCATGCTCCAGCTTAGCCCGTCTCTCCGTCCACACGATATCTCGTGTAAAAATGGTTCGATTTCGATGAAATTTTAGTATGTGGTTAGGGAACCACTGGGGACGAATCTATTGAAAATGGGTGAAATGTGGTCAAAGGTCAGGACATAGGAGCGGGATCCATTCTATGACGTGCAAAGTTACCACGTCATGGAATGTATGCCCTTATGTGTCATAACTTACGTAAAAATGCTTCAATTGCAACAAAACATTATCATGTTGTTCCGGAGGTATACTGAACCGGTTTTGTTGAATATAATTGAAATGGGGTCAAAGATCAGCACACAGGAGAGAGATTTATTCCACAGCCATTATTCTCATAACTTGACTAAAAATGCTTCTATTGCGACAAAACTTTAGTATGTTGTTCCGGAGGTATACTGAACCGATTCTGTTTAATATCATCAAAGTAGGGCAAAGGTCAGGGAAGAGTACTGAAGCGAGATTTATTCCACAGCCATTATCTTCATAACTTGAGTAATGATTTCTGGTATGTTGGAAAGCGTATCATAATCAATGCATTGCAGGATTTTACAAACTTGTTGATCAAATTGACATACCTTATTATGCTTTGTGCGATTCCGTTATCATATAGGAATTCCTGCTTCGTTTTTATTAGTTTCGTCAAACCTGCAGCAGATTTATGAATGCGCGTTGTTCCTGCCATTTCCCGGTAAGATCTTTAGGGGTTTGAAGTTCAAAAGTACAAAAGTTTTCCGCTTTGTGCAAATCCTCAATAGTTATCGTAGCATTCAACCATTTCTCTATCTTTTCCTTCAGTACTAGAACAATTCCTAATCTCTTGAGGAAACAGTGAAGTTTTTAAGCAGATGGTGGTGCCACAGGGACGCCACAGGTAAGAAGGATGTGCAGAGGACTTCACACATTTTTAAAACGATTTTCCAGGAATATAATGAATGTTTAAAATAAAATTATCTTTTTTTAAATGCCCTATCTGATAGTTCTTTCTCTGGAATAAACTTACTTTCCCAAAATAACAGGGCATTTCTTAAAATTGGTAGTGGTATTTTATTCCACTTCTCTTCCACTGCTTTCCATAATCCAATCATTGTTTTAGGTCTGCGTTTAGAAAGCGCTCTTTTTAGCAGTCCGAAGGCACAATAGTCCATTGGTGACTCATCAAGGGATTTTGTAGGAATATATGCAAAAGGTATAGACTTAATACCCGTCTCTTTTTTTTTCTTTCAAGAAATGGAGTGGTAGATTTGGATGTAGGACTTGTAGCCTTATCCTGATGGAGTTCTACACTTTGAAGCCTCTGTGGATAAAAGAACGGTAATTCCTCTTTGAATATAGGAGTTAACATTATTTTGGTTATATGTAGAATTGATTTTATCACTCTTTTCAACTTTTCGAAACTTCAGTTTCCCATTGTACGAGAAACCAGGAATAATCACGAATCCTTTAATGAAACTTTCTATATATTCTGGGAGCCAAGTTTCTAAATCTTTTTCTGCTATTTTGCGATTGTAAATCGATTTTGTTTGTTACAGTCATTCAGGTAGATCCATGTTTCATCAAGTGTCACCATAAATTACCATCTGCCTCCGGGTAAATGATTTGAAAAAAGTCTACACTGCGCAAAGCCACGTACATAGGCAAAATGGGCCTGAACATTATATTATGTTCCTTTCCTGTTTTTACAGATACAAATCTTTGCTTATCACCTTGTTTGCAGTTGATAAAGATATTTTTAACAACTTAGCGATTGCTCTTTAGGGTGATGGATTTTCCTTTAAAGACCTTACTTTTACAATAATTCTAAAAGTACATACTTTCAATGAAAATTTGCTTGGTGTTCTTTTTTCAGTTAGAAGCAATTCTTCACGATTTTTCCTGAATTATTAATAACATTGTTTATTTTACGTTTAGAAATGCTTATTTTCACACCGTTTTTTAATTACGGAATACGGATATTTCTCTTCGAAAGAGCAAAAACATATCTTTTAAACAACCGCTTGTTTACTTTCGCCATTTTCTGATCAGACGATATTTAACAGCAGAAAAACAAGGGATTTACAGTTTTCTACAGCAGCTTTTCAACTCTGGAAACACTTCATAGAGGTCTGCACGGGCCTAATTTGGTGATCCCGGGCAGGCCCAAACTCGTATGTTTAAAGCCCGGCCCGGGCACGTCAGTTGCAGCTCTCATTTAGGTACGGCCCGGCCCGTGATGTGTCATTTGGTATTAATTTGTCTTTTTATTGTATTTTATTAAAATGTGAAAATAAAATAATGAAATGAGATATTATTGAAAATATTTAGTTGAATGTAAGCCTAAAAATAGCAAATAAACTTCTAAATTTATCATAGAATATAACCTTCCAAGAAAGAAAGAAAGGAAAAATAAGCGCGTTCAGAATCTCCCTTTCTTGGAATTATTAAGCGGTAACAATACAAAATTCAATCCCTATGCAGGTTAGGGATCGAAGAAAAATTCCATGTCGTCCCACTCTCTCATACAAACACACACACACACACACACACACACACACACACACACTCACCCCATGGCAGACATCCACCGTCCACCACTCTGCACAACCCACACACACTCACCCCACTGCAGACATCCTCCATTCCCCACTCTGCACAACCCCCACACACACACTCACCCCACTGCAGACATCCCCCGTCTCCCACTCTGCACAACACACCCACACACACATACATACTCACCCCACTGCAGACATCCACCGTCCCCCATTCTGCACAACCCACACAGACACACTCACCCCACTGCAGACATCCTCCGTTCCCCACTCTGCACAACACACACATATACACACACACACACACACATACCTCACCGCACACATCCTCCGTACCCCACTATGCACAACACACCCACACACACACCATCACCCCACTGCAGACATCCTCCGTCTCCCACTCTGCACAACACACACACACGTCTGACAGGCATCCGCCGTCCCCCACTCTGCACAACACACACACACACCCCCTCACCCCACTGCAGACATCCTCCGTCCCCCACTCTGCACAACACACACACACACACCCTCACCTCACTGCAGACATCCTCCTTTCCCCACTCTGCACAACATACACACACACCCTCACGCCACTGCAGACATCCCCCGTGCCCCACTCTGCACAACACACACACACACACACACACACACACATCACTCCACTGCAGACATCCAGCGTCCACCACTCTGCACAACCCCCCCCACACACACACACTCACCCTACGGCAGACATCCACCGTCCCCCATTCTGCACAACACACCCACACACACATACGTACTCACCCCACTGCAGACATCCACCGTCCCCCACTCTGCACAACCCACACACTCACTCACCCCACTGCAGACATCCTCCGTTCCCCACTCTGCACAACACACACATACACACACACACACACACACACACATATACCTCACTGCACACATCCTCCGTACCCCACTATGCACAACACACCCACACACTCACTCACCCCACTGCACACATCCTCCGTACCCCACTATGCACAACACACCCACACACACACCCTCACCCCACTGCAGACATCCTCCGTCCCCCACTCTGCACAACACACACACACGCCTGACAGGCATCCGCAGTCCCCAACTCTGCACAACACACACACACACACACACACACACACACACACACCCTCACCTCACTGCAGACATCCGCCTTCCCCCATTCTGCACAACACACACACTCGCTCGCGGTAGAATCTTTTTTGTTGTCAACGAGCGTCTAAGTGATTTAACCATCTTAATACCCACAGATTGGTAAAAGCACTGTGAGTGCCTCTAGGAACAGTTAGATAAACAGTTAATAGGAACAGTTAAACACACCAGGAACTTGGGGAACACGACTTTTTCTTTCTTTACTGTTGCAATAAAAAGAATGGGTCGACTTGACCAGGCCCGTGCAGAACTCTAACACTTCATCAGTTTCTGCAAAACTACAGTATTGTTTGTGAAAATTCCAAACCCCTGAAATACTGGTGGTATTAGCTTGAAACTTACAGGATATGTACAACATGTTGGATCATGAAAATGATTTAAATGTCAGTGAAAATGCGCATTCGATTTTGAAGCCGCACTCTAGAGATGGGTATGAAATTACGTAACTGGTGCTTTGACACCGTGACTGAAAAATCAGTGTCACTGTTACGACCAGTGACAAAAAGTAACAGGTCGAAAGTCACTGATAAGAACGTCACCGTTTGCCTTGTCCGAGCAATACTTGGGGTCCAAGGTTACCATGTTACCATGTCGTTTCTGTTGAAACATCACAGAGGCCGCTAGGGATGCTAGCTTTCTTTAGAAGAAACCGGTTTTTCGTGCAACTCTCTTCTCGAGGAGTCTTTAGCAATTGACGTCAACGATAAGAATGCGTTAATGCTGTTCAGCATTCAGCATAATAGAATGTCTGACAGCAAGCTTAGAAAAGCCAGTGGAATTAGTTCACCGTCATTGATGGAAATTTTGCTTGGTGGGATATTTGTAAGCAAAAGGTTTCGTACCAAAGTTTGTTTCGCCGTTCCGTTACTTCTCTGCCTCTGTCGGAAACAGTGATTTTGTCACTGATACTGGAAAGACGGTGACTCGCCATCTGTTACAGTTCCGTCATCATTGTCGTAAACGGTGATTTTGCCACTGTTTAAAGTCACCGTTACTTCCGTGGAACTGTCACCGTCGTCACTGTCACAGGAAAGTCACTGTTAAGCCCACCTCTATCCAGTGGCGTAACCAGCACAACGTGCCGCCCCGCCCCTTCCGCAAGAATTACTTCAGCACCCCTAAGTACAGTAATTTTCCCAGGATTTCGAACACGAGGGAGGATGCATTTTTCGCTGTGTGTGTGTGTGTGTGTGTGTGTGTGTGTGTGTGTGGTAGTTTGGGTTGGATAGGGATGGGAGGGGAAGTCAGGGAGAGTGTCTGGAAAAGTAAGGGCCGTACGTAAAACTCGGCAGTTTAAACTTTTTAAGTAATAGATTTAACAATACGCGTAATTGCTTTGTCCAAAACTAAAATAAATCATTTCAAGAAATCACCCTCTTACAAATTGCGGATCTGCGGCTGCTGTGAATAAATGTTAACCCCTGTCGTGCACGTAATCCTAGGTAACTGACTGTTTTCCCACATCCTCCACGGGGAATCCCACTGTGGCCTCGCGCTTTTCCTCAGCAGCGCAGAGAGAGGGCGATTGGAGAGCGGTCGTATTATTTACAACCCATTGCAGAGCAATAGTATTACAACCCGAAGTCAAAGAGCCGAACACTTTCAACCTGTAAGACATTCAGTGTTTTAAAAGTGAAACCAGGCATTTATTTAGGCAAAGCTAAATATATCTTAAAGCAAAATATGAATCTTTGGGTTAATTATTGTGCGTGTTCGAATTTTTTCATAAAACAATAACTGGCAGCAGCAGTACGCCTCTTTGGTACCTGCGCCCCCCGCAGCTGCGGAGGGGGGAGTTGCACCACTGCCTCTATCTCACCCTTTGAACTATCCGGCCTTGGGTGTAAAGGGCTGACTCAAAAGAGATTTTGCAATTAGTGGATACCCGACATTGAGTCGAAAAGGATTTTCTGGTATCTCACTATGCCTCGTCGGCCGAGTAGGTCACAAAATGAACATCTGACAGACTTTGAAGGAGGAAGAATTTTCTGGAATGAGAGAGACTGCATTTTCCTACTGCGAAATTGCCATTTCTACTGCGAAATTGCCATTCCTACTGCGAAATTGTCAGTCTTACTGCAAAATTGTCAGTCCTACTGCGAAATTGTTATTCCAACTGGTAAATTGTCAATCCTACTGGGAAATTGTCATTCCTTCTGCGAAATTGTCATTCCTTCTGTGAAATTGTCAGTCCTACTGCGAAATAGTCATTCCTACTGCGAAATTGTTATTCTTAGTGCGAAATTGTCATTCCTACTGCGAAAGTGTCAGTCGTACTGCGAAATTGTCATTCCTACTGCGAAATTATCATTCCTACTGCGAAATTATCAGTCCTACTGCGAAATTGTCAGTCCAACTGAAAAATTGTCACTCCTACTGAAAACATTGTCATTCCTATTGCGAAATTATAAGTCCTACTGCGAAATTTCCAGTCCTACTGCGAAATTGTCATTCCCACTGCGAAATTGTCAGCCCTACTGCGAAATTGTCATTCCTACTGCGAAATTGTCATTCCTACTGAAAAATTGTCATTCCTACTGCGAAAGTGTCAGTCGTATTGCGAAATTGTCATTATTACTGCGAAATTATCATTCCTACTGCGAAATTGTCAGTCCTGCTGCGAAATTGTCAGTCCAACTGAAAAATTGTCATTCCTACTGAAAACATTGTCATTCCTATTGCGAAATTATAAGTCCTACTGCGAAATTTCCAGTCCTACTGCGAAATTGTCATTCCCACTGCGAAATTGTCAGTCCTACTGCGAAATTGTCATTCCTACTGTGAAATTGTCAGTGCTACTGAAAAATTGTCACTCCTACTGCGAAAGTGTCAGTCGTATTGCGAAATTGTCATTCCTACTGCGAAATTATCATTCCTACTGCGAAATTGTCAGTCCTGCTGCGAAATTGTCAGTCCAACTGAAAAATTGTCACTCATACTGAAAACATTGTCATTCCTATTGCGAAATTATAAGTCCTACTGCGAAATTTCCAGTCCTACTGCGAAATTGTCATTCCTACTGCGAAATTGTCAGCCCTACTGCGAAATTGTCATTCCTACTGCGAAATTGTCAGTCCTACTGAAAAATTGTCATTCCTACTGCGAAATTGTGTTTCACACTGCGAAATTGTCCGTCCTACTAAGAAATTGTCAATCCTACTGCGAAATTGTCAGTCCTGCTGGGAAATTGTCATTCCTACTGCGAAATTGTCAGTCCTACTAAGAAATTGTCATTCCTTCTGCGAAATTGTCAGTCCTACTGCGAAATAGACATTCCTACTGCGAAATTATCATTCCTTCTGCAAACTTGTCATTCCGTCTGCGAAATTGTCAGTCCTACTGCGAAATTGTCATTCGTACTGCGAAATTGTCATTCCTACTGCGAAATTGTTAGTCCTACTGCGAAATTATCAGTCCTTTTATGAAATTGTCAGTCCTGCTGCGAAAATGTCAGTCCTACTGCGAAATTGTCAGCCCTGCTGCGAAATTGTCAAGTGCTACTGCGAAATTGTCATTCCATCTGCGAAATTGTCATTCCATCTGCGAAATTGTCATTCCTTCTGCAAAATTGTCATTCCTTCTGTGAAATTGTCAGTCCTACTGCAAAATTGTCATTCCTACTGCGAAATTGTTAGTCCTACTGCGAAATTGTCATTCCTACTGCGAAATTGTCAGCTTAGTGCCAAATTGTCAGTTCAACTGTAAAATTGTCATTCCTACTGCGAAATTGTCATTCCTACTGAGAAATTGTCAGTCCTACTGCGAAATTGTCATTCCAATTGAAAAATTGTCATTCCTACTGCGAAATTACAAGTCCTACTGCGAAATTGTCAGTCCTACTGCGAAATTGTCATTCCTACTGCGAAATTGTCATTCCTACTGCGAAATTGTCATTCCTACTGCGAAATTGTCATTCTTGCTGGGAGATTGTCATTCTTACTGCGAAATTGTCATTTATACTGCGAAATTGTCAGTCCTACTGAAAAATTGTCATTCATACTGCGAAATTGTGTTTCATACTGCGAAAATGTCAGTCCCACTGCGAAATTGTCATTCCTACTGCGAAATTGTCAGTACTGCTGCGAAATTGTCATTCCTACTGCGAAATTGTCAATCCTACTGCGAAATTGTCATTCCTACAGCGACATTATCAGTCCTACTGCTATTACCACGGCCCCGGTAGTATGGTGGTCGCTGAATACTTATTACTCATCTAATTGGATAAACAGTGAGGTTGCGTTCCCATAAATGTAAGGAACCCAATCACAAAGTTTACGGACATCGCGTTGTGTTTCATATGGGCTCGTTACGAGGTATTCGTGAAAACCCCATATGCCGCAAATTGTGAATTTAGAGAAATATACACCCCAGAGAAGTTAGCTACACCAGGTTAAGTAATTAACAATGTTTAATACCAGAGAAAGTATATATAAGCAATTACATCCTTTAGGTGGAGGCCAAATAAAAGTTACGTTCAATTAAAAAAACATTAGAATTAGCCATGTGTACTGGTCAACTGCTGCGTACGCCTGTCACACCCTTGAGCTAAACTTTAAATTAACTCCCTCAATCTATTTCGAGGAGGCATAGCGACCATGCATGTGTATATAACTAGTTAACATGGGAACTGGAATTGGGGAAAATAACGTCATCTTACCTTCCTGTCGTTTGCGTGGTTGCTCGTTGAAGTCCCACGCTGGTTAATGAAAACTTGCGTGGATGTTGACCGCGTGGTTGGTTCGCTATATATCTCGAGCTGCCACGGCTGGGACCGCGTACTCTGTACGTTTCCTAACTACCTAATCCGTCTCATCCTCGAATATCTCTGAAAATTGTACTTCGACTACCATCTGTAGATAACCATCTCGAACACGAATCTCCGCTACGAATTTTTTCTATTATCTCTTCCTCTGTATCTGTCCTTTTAATTTTTCACGTGATAGGGGCGTGCCTACAACCTTCTACGAACTCTTCGCCTGGGGTCTGGATTGGTCAGCCGAGGTGACCAGTGCTCGGGCTTAGTGGCTATTGGTTGGCCCTCTGGTCCACTTGGCTACCTTTTCGCGGCAGCTGGCCTGTTGTGCAGGTGATGCCTTTTGCGAATTCAATAGAGCCTATTTTAACGCTCAGATGAATAGCGAAGAATATAATGGGGCTTTCCTCTGCCAGAGTTACGACTTTCCTGTGACACCGCGATGTACTTTACGACTTTCGCTGGTGCCTGCCTCATCGAGGAGATGGTCGTAAACCGCAACTCGCCTATTAATCTGACCGCGTTTCTGACTCTTGCCTGTACACTTCTGAAATACCGCGATGTTTTGTCCCATCAGCCTACGCTAGTAGCACTGGGGCCATTTCGTAAATTTTGTGAATGCCGTACTTCTTCTCACAAGAGTGAAAAGAAGGTGAATTCTATGGGCATTCTCCACGGGTGTCCGACAAACAGTTTTGACCACCTGGGTTTTCTGCTTCAGTGGGGAAAAAGGGGTTTATAAGACAGGAAGAGAGCAAATGAAAAATAATTTAGGTAAATTACTCCTGGTCTTTAAATTTAATTATACCGCAAACAATGTGACCCGAACTATGAAGTAGTTCCGCGGCAACAATGCGAAATTGTCATTCCTACTACGAAATTCTCATTTTCATTGCGAAATTGTCAGTCCTACTGCGAAATTGTCATTCCTAGTGCGAAATTGTCATTCCAACTGGTAAATTGTGAATGTTACTGGGAAATTGTAATTCCTTCTGCGAAATTGTCATTCCTTCTGCAAAATTGTCATTCCTTCTGTGAAATTGTCATTCCTACTGCGAAATTTTCATTCCTACTACAAAATTGTTAGTCCTACTGCGAAATTATCAGTCCTATTATTAAATTGTCAGTCCTGCTGCAAAAGTTTCAGTCCTACTGCGAAATTGTCAGTCCTGCTGCGAAATTCTAAGTGCTACTGCGAAATTGTCATTCCATCTGCGAAATTGTCATTCCTTCTGCAAAACTGTCATTCCTTCTGTGAAATTGTCAGTCCTACTGCGAAATTGTCATTCCTACTGGAGAAATTGTCATTCCTACTGCGAAATTGTTATTCCTACTGCGAAATTATCAGTCCTACTGGTCGAAACACCAGTACAGTGATTCGAACGTGGCGTCAGCGGGCAGATGAGGCTCGAACGTAAAGAAACTGGAGAAATAGACCGTGAAATCTGACGAATCACTGGATGGCAGACACCTCTACCACTTCGGAGTGACCAATCGCACAGCGACGTCCACGGTGTTAAGGCAAACTAATTCAAAAATTCCTGTAATATTGGATATCGGCTTGGAAGTGCAGGAAGTATCTAGGAAATGCGAGCATTTTAATGATTTCGGATGCAACGAGAGCTTCTATCCAGAAACATGAGAAATAATTCTACATTTCAAGATTTTCCTTTCCAGTTATTACACTGGTTTCCATAAATTAAGGAACAAAATGAAAAATCGCGATAAGTTGGCTAAGTATCGTCAAACACGCACGATATATGCACATGTAACAGGCAAAGAACTACAGAATCAGTTAATGGTATGCAAATGAGTGGCACTGGCATAGAGCTTCACGCAAATTAACAACAGCATAAAATTGGTTGTTTCTCAGTGACGCGCGAGATTAAAGAAAGGACTTCGTGATAGAGATTGTGTTGTAATGACTTTGAGACGTCATTTATCAGTGGAATTACTCAACAGAGCTATCGGCAGGCCCCAAGCAAGGCAAAGTTAGGCGAACGAAGCCAGATGGCTGAACGTAAGTCGTTCTGTGGTCCAAAGGATGTGGAACCACTATCAAGATACAGAATCATGTTCACATATGTACAGCCAGGCAGACCTAGGGTAAAAACTACCTCACAAGATCGACATTTGAGGCTATCTGCGCGCAGAAATAGGACTGCTACGCCGACCCATTTTCAATCTGTGCTTCCTGCTGCTACTGGGAGGACGGTATCAGCTTCTACGGTTACGTGAAGGAGAGTTCTATGCTAGGAGGCCGGTAACGTGGGTGCCCCTAACCTCCCGCCACATGAGAAACGTTTGAATTGGGTACTCATGCATGGGAATAGGGTGCACATGCATGGCAACTAGGTACTCATGCACGGGAATTGGGTACGCATGCTTGGCAATTGGAGTCCAAATCAGTGAAGATCTGTACTGTTCACGGACGAGTCGAGAGTATGCTTAACAGAGTGATTCTCGGCGAATCTTCATCTGGAGAGAGCCAAGGACCAGATATCATCCCCCTCATATCTGTGAAAGGAATACGTATGGTGGAAGTAGTGTGCTTGAATGGGAAGATATCTCTTTAGGCGGACGTATCGACCTGTACGTGCTGCCAGGTGGCAATTTGAATGATCGGAGGTATACAGAAGGTATTCTGGACCATTTTGTTCGGCCATATGTAGCAATTATTGGCGACACACTCATAATTCAAGCTTCTAATGCTCGTCCACACACAGAGCGGCTGGTACAGCAATAACTCAAAGAGGAGACTATTGTCCTTATGGAGTGGACAGCACGCTCTCCTGACCTTAACCCAATCGAGCAAGTGTGGAACTCTCCAGGTATGAATGTTGCTGCCCTCAACCTCTCCCCTCCTTCTCTAACCCTGAAGAGGCTTCAAACTGCTTTGCTACAACAATGGGTATTGCTACCTACGGATCTTATAGACACTATTATTAACAGCATGGAGCATCGCTGTCTCGTCTGCATTGCTATACGTTGTGACTACACTCCATATTGAGACACTCTGTAATTTGATTTTTGGAATACCGGTTTACGTTTTTTTTATAGCAAATACAAAATGTAAATGCTTTGTATAAAATGGTCTTGCGATTTTCTGTAACATATGGTGCAATGAAGATTTTCATAAAATTTCTTTCAAATTAGTTGCATATTTTTTTAGTTATAACAATTTTTCAATTTGTTCCTTAATTTATGAAAAGCAGTATATCATCATACATCACTCAGAAGATTTTAGTTTGACACATTTCTTACTAATTCAGAGATTTGTCATTTTCCGTAATCCAATGATTCCGTAATCAAGTTTTTGTGACTAGGATAAGCTTCATAGTCACAAAATTTGATTACGGAATCATTGGATTAACAAGAAGCAAAATAAATTGCTTCATGTTTTCCTTAACCTTATTAGATGAACTTTTTTTTCAACAACGTGTCGTATCGAAACACATGTTTGCAGCTCTGGTAATGCAGTGGTCTAATTGATGGCATCTAACCATTCGCCCAAGATGGGTCCAGGGTTCGAATCCCAGTGAGACATGGATGTTGTGTTTGTATTACGGCGCTAGTTCTCTCCATTTCCTGGAGCCAGTGGCCCTAAGTTAATGACGAGCGACTGTTTGTAGCCCACTTAGTTGCTAACGGTTGTCGTCAAACATCCAATCAAAATACAAAAAGTCGTATCATACACACACAAAACTATATGAAGAAAAGCAAAATTATTTTTTATCAAGTTTAGCAATTTCCAGAATTTTAATAAAGTTAATTGTTGTCGAACTTGCAAGACACAAAAAGGATTCTTAGATGAAGAGGAAAATTAATGGGGTGATAATGGTAATTTGACAGAAACTTATGTGAAGTAATAAAGGACTTTTTTTTCTGGTGAATGTCTAGACTTATACTATCGTGACCTTTGAACTTTCGGTGGCTGGGGAATTTATCAAATGCTTAGAAACGCAGAGGTGACTGAAGTAGCAATATTTTACGGCTTATGATACATAAAATAATTCTTTCGAAAGGAGAAGTAGCCTATTAAAATAAGCATTTTATATTTAGCACCACACACAACTACAAGCTCACACAGTAGAAAAAATTAAAACAAGTTACTAAAAACATGCAATGCATTGATTATGATACGCTTTCCAACATAATAGAAATCATTACCCAAGTTATCACTCAAGTTATGAGAATAATGGCTGTGGAATAAATCTCGGTCCTGTGTCCTGACCTCTGACCCCATTTCAATGATATTGAACAGAATTTGTTCAGTATACCTCCGGAACAAAATACTAAAGTTTTGTTTGCAATAGAAGCATTTTTAGTCAAGTTATGAGGATGATAGCTGTGAAATAAATCTTGCTCTTTTACCGTGACCTTTGACCCCATTTCGATGATATTAAACAGAACTGGTTCAGTACATCTCCGGAACAACATGATGAAGTTTTGTTGCAATCGAAGCATTTTTACATAAGTTATGAAGCATCAGGGAGATGGAATGAATTCCGCTCCTATGTCCTGACCTTTGACCCATTCCCCCATTTTCGATAGGGTTCCTTACTAGGTTGTACCCTACCGCATACTAAAATTTCATTGAAATCGAAACATTTTTACGCGAGTTATCGTATGGTTGGACGGACAGACAGACGGATATAGCTGGAGTATATACGCTTCTTCAACTTACGGTTAGAAGCATATATGCTCCAGCATTGTCCGCTTCTTCGCTTCTTCAACCTACGGTTGGAAAGCGTAAAAAATGAATAATAAATTAAAAGATGCGGAGATTTAACGTTTTTTGATAACATTTCAGAATAAAAAAAAGATTGCTTTGAAAATCAGTTGTTCTGAAAAATACCCGAGGTGGCTCAGATAAAATAGATGATTTTACACTACTTCATTTAAATGTTCTAAAAATGCTAATATTATCCAGGAAAAGGGCTGATATTAGTTCTCTCAATCTTTTGTTCCCTCGAACTGCAGCACCGAAAGAGGAAATGATTGAAATTGAATCGATTACCGTGCAAATTAAAAAATATTCGAGAAACATTAAAAGTGTCACCAGAGAGAGAGAGAGAGAGAGAGAGAGAGAGTATCTACAATATCTCCCACGGTGTTTCTGACTAAAACTAATGATAGATTAGGGAATGAAATAACACACGCGAATGCACGAACAAGCTTGAATTTCATGAGATTCCCTGGAAAATTGCTTCGCACTGGAACTTAATTTCAGACCATGGCGTTTGCAACAGGGAAAGGAATAAAAAAACAAGATATTTAAAGCAGCCACTAGATCGGAAGAAGTAATTAGCTTGGCAAACTCAACGTACAACTAAAAATAATGAAGAAACGCAGAGGAAAAAGATATTTTGCTGGCAGCTTTTGTGGGAAGAAATGGGGGTAAGCTTCCTTCCCAGGCAAAACAATAAAAAAAAATGTTTTATTATGTGAAAATACCTGACTCCAAACTTAACGGATGAAGAAAGTAAATAGGATCTCAGGAGCCCTTACAGCAACATAAGATAACATTTTTCCGTGGTGGAAGGAATTACAAGGAGTTCTTACTTCTTTATTTTTAATTATATCATTAAAAATTCCTAAACTACTCTACAACAAACAAATTCACATATTTTAATACTTAAGCAGCAAAGTCAGCTAATTATTAACTCTCACAATTTCTTGCTAAATATTTCTTTGTGAGCTTTGCCATGGACGAAAAATTTTAGAAATTAAGAGTATTACTATACACTAAAAAATTATTCAAATCCCGTTATTCAGAATATGACAGAAATTTTCTTATTAAAATTTATCGTGGAAGGCAGAAGTTGTAGGGTACAGTACTATGTAAAGTTTTTAATTAAAACGTGGATTTACGTAATAGAAGTTCGTTTGTATTAGACTTAATGTGGACGTCAAGTAATTTTGCTTCCTATACTTCCAATGGAAAAAATTTGTACACATTTCCTTCACAATTAGTGTGTTCCCACATATGAAAATTTTAACATCGATTAAAATAGCTTCCTTTTATAACTTGGAATACTTAATATTTTCTAAAACATAACCATAATTATATTAACCATCAATAACTTTTCCTTTAGTGGTGTTGAAACCAGAAAAAAGATGGCGCGATCTGTACTTTGATGACCTCGGTAGACAAACAAATGTTGGATTGCATAATTATGGTTATGTTTTAGAAAATATTAGGTATATTCCAAGTTATAAAATGAAGCTATTTTAATCGATTTTCAAATTTTCATCCTTGGGAACGCATTAATCGTGAAAAAAATGTGTACAGAAGTTTTTCCATTGGAAGTATAGGAAGCAAAATTACTTGATGTCTACCTTAAAAGAATGAAGGTCGCGTCTAGAGAAAATGAAAGGAATTATGTAATTTTGATGAAAGCGATTAGGTTCCTGTTGCTGAGTGGTCAGATGCGTCGTCCTTCCGCCAAGCATCCGAGTGGACCCAGCCTTGATCCCAGAAGAGGGCATATTTTGCGCGCTTCCCTCACAGGGTTTCTGCCCCCGCTCCCAATTTTTGTTTTGTTTTGTTTCGAGATTTAACAGCCATCACGAGAAAGTCTAAAAGCTACAAGAAGTCACCTCCCTAATTTAGGGCTACTGATTTCAGGGTAGGGACAGAGCCAGCGCTTTCGAATAAGCGCACAACTCATGCCTCATCCGGGTCTTGAAGCCCGGCCTATCTCTGACGAAAACCTGAGACCACTCGCCAACATGGACAGAGACCCCAAATCGGGGATGGGTTCGAGGTTTCACATTACTTATACCGTTACATGCTCATGCAGTCCTTAAAAGCAAAACAAATCACACACAAAAAAGTGCTTTGGGAGGGATGTGCACTAAGCAGGGTAGAACACGGGAACAAGGACTTGGGTGACTCTACTTCTTACAGACACTGTAAAGGGTGAGACAAGGGGGACTGCTGAGGGTAGTGTCTACACCGAGGAGCCATTACATTATGACCACCTACCTAATAAGCTGTAGGACTCCCTTTTGCGCGCAAAACAGCGACCATTCGGCGCGGCATCGATTCGATGAGGTGGCGATAGGTATCCTGGGGTATCCGGTACAACAATACCAACAACAGGTCCTCCAGTTACCGTACATTTCGGACTGGTGGTGATTTAGCGCGAACCAGCTTTTCTAAGTCGAACCACAAATTCCGACTGGGTTCATGTGAGGTGAATTTGGAGACCGGGGCATTAACAGAAAGTCACCAGCACGTTCCTCGAACTACTCCTTGACGATTTTGGCAGTGTGGCATGACGCATTATCCTGTTGGCAATGGCCATCACCAGCAGGGAACACAGTTGCATGAATGGGTGAACTTGGTCTACAACGATGTTGACACCCGACAGCTGTCAGGGATTGTGCTATTGGGATAATGGGGCCAAAAGTGTCACAGGAAAACATCGCCCACAACATAACACCCCCGCCGCCGGCAAATTAATGCCCAACAGTGCATTCAGGTGCCATAGCCTCCATTGGTAATTAGCGTATCCGCGCTCGGCCATCTATGTGATGTACCAGGAATCTTGATTCGCTAGACCAGGCCACTTTCTTCCAATCATCCACGGCCCAATCTCGATGATCTTGAGCTCATTTATGCGTTGTTGGCGATGACGTGCAGTAAGCATGGGGACCCTCCTGGATTTTCGGTTACACATGATCATGCGCAGAAGCCTGCATGAACTGTGTGCTGTGATACATTGCCCTGATCACCACTGTTGTAGCTGCGGGTAATTTGTCACACTGTGGTCCTGCGGTCGATGTGAACAATGAGCGACAGTCTTCGCTCCCCTCTGGCATCAATGAGTTGCGGACGACACATGGATGGACTACGGTTCGTCGTTTGCCCATCTATGCACCACTTTTGATACGTACTCGTTGCAGCGGCATGAGAACAACGCAGAAGCAGCGCCGTTTCCGAGATCGTACTTCCGACGCGACGTGCCATCAGATTTTTCCCTTTATCAATGTCCGATAAGGCGACAGCTTTTCCCATTCTGAATCCAAACACTCTACTAACCAAAAGCCGGAACTTCACCTGTGCCACCGTTCGGTCTCCAGGCGCGCTCATTTCTCTAGGCTGGGGGTGGTCATAATGTATTAGCTCATTGGCGTATGGTATCAACAGTGAAAAATACTTTGAGCTGTCAGCTGGTGTTTATACGTGCTGGCTCGTTCATTAGAAGAACATTTCTTTTCTGCAGAACATCAAGAAATTCTACATTTGATTTGGGAGCATCATTACGAATTGGAAAACAATGCTCCAATGCAATATTTAACTTTTGTGTACAATATTTTACAATATTTATCAGGCATTACTAGAAAGAAATGTATTGTCTATTTCGAAAGATAAATTCTAACGTTTTGGCGGGAAAGTTTCATGATTGCAGAAATGTGACTAAGTTACAGAAAAAACACATAAGCATCCTACAAAGAACTTAAGACGACACTCTCCGAAATCTAATTCCGAGTATTCTGGAATAATGTATGGATATTGACACAGGAAAACCGTGTAAGCATCTTACGAGGAATTTAATAGATTCTCCAATATCTAAGGACGAGTATATTCTGGAAAGATCATGGTTATTGAGACAGCAAAACCATGTGAGCATCCTACAAGGAATTTAAGACGCCACTTTCCAAAATCTAAGCCCGAATATTCCGGAATAAAGTATAGATATTGAGAGGGAAAAATCATGTAAGTATCCTACAAGGAATTTAGGAGGACATCTGCAATATTTAAGCCCGAGTATTCTGGAATAATGCATGGATATTGAGAGAGAAAATGCCTCCCCGCTTGCGCAGTTGCCTAAGCGCTGGCTCATGACCGTTTGTCCAAGTGGGTCCGTGTTCGAATCCTGTCAGGCATGGATGTTGTGTTTGTTTTATGGCACTGGCTCTCCTCCCTTCCTGCAGAGAGTAGCCCTAATTTAGGGACGGGCGACTGCTTATAGCCCACTCAGTTGCTCACGGTGGTCTTTAAACCCTCCAGAGAAAGAGAGAGAAACCATGTATGCATCCTACAAGGAATTTAGGTGGACACTCTTCAATATCTAAGCCCAAGTATTCTGGAATAATGCATGGTTTTTAGAGAGCTTTGTAGTATTGTACAACCACTGCACTATAAAAATGGAAGAGGCAGCTATGGGAGATGAGTTATGGATGTTACCAATTTGATTTATTTTCTGATGATCTCTCGAGTTAGTTAGTAGAGGAATAAATTTGCGAACGTAAAGCTCCGGTCTGTAATTCAATTTTTATATCGTAACAAATTGTGCTGGCAAGCAGTCATGGGCATTCAATACAGTCCGTGAAAATTGTGTACCACTCTATGTCATTGTGGTGACTTTCATCGTGTCTGAAAACGTAGGTAACATTTCAGTGACGACGAAGATATCCAGGAAATCATAGAGCAACCCTTTGTAGAACAAGACAAGTTAGTAAAATCATTTAAAATAGTACTAGTGATCCGAATTTCTTGGCGTAGAATATAAATAAAAGTTTCCAAGCTTTCGCACATCAAAAAGATGGCTTTTTCAAGGAAAGTAGACAGCTAACTGCAAACTGGATAATGGAACACTTCAACAATTTGAACGTGGTGACTTGACTAGACAATAAATGAATAGGAGCAAATGTGATCAGACATTCGAAAGAAACGAGGTCACGTTGGTTGGGCGCGCGGTACTCTGGAAGAAAACACAGCATTATTTGAAGAACTGATTCCAAATGCGTGGCAACTCGAAAGAGACGCTATCATTACCTTGTTATTAATTAGTAAAATCATGCAATGTATTGATTATAATACACTTTCCAACATACCAGAAATCATTACTCAAGTTATGAGAATAATGGCTGTGGAATAAATCTCGCTCCTGTGCCCTGACCGTTAACCCCATTTCGATGATATTAAACAGAATTAGTGCAGTATACCGTTGGAACAACATACTAAAGTTTTATCGCAATAGCAGCAGTTTTAGTCAAGCTATGAGGATAAAGACTGTGAAATAAATCTCGCTCGTGTGCCCTGACCTTCGAACGCATTTCAATTATATTAAACAGAACAGGTTCAGTATACCTCCGAAACAACATGACAAAGTTTTGTCGCAATCGAAGTATTTTTGCGTAAGTTATGATGCATAAGGGCAATGGAATGGATTCCGCTCCTATGTCCTGACCTTTGACCCCATTTCATCCATTTTCAATAGGGTTCGTTCCCAGGTGATCTCTTATCACATAGTAAAATTTCATGGAAATCGAACCATTTTTACGCGAGTTATCGTGCGGAAGGACAGACAGACGGACAAAGCTGGAGCATACACGCTTCTTCAACCTACGGTTGGAAAGCGTAGGTTGAAGAAGCGTGTAAGAAACTACTATTGCACTATTACAGCAGTAACAGTGCAATAGTAGTTTCACTGGATGTTTTGTTTCCAACTGTTATGCTAACATGAAACTTCACTGTAAAGCACTATAACATTCACCGACTAAAGCGTAACTGGTCGAAGCAAAATTGTTTTCCCTCAAAAATTACTGAATTATTTTAGATGAATTCCGGTTAGCTGTCTTTCGTGGCAGCTGTATAACACTGTGATGGATCACTTTGCCCACGTTCATGTCGTTCCACGTTCACTTGGTCCACTTCATTTCGTCCACCGTTCACTTTGTCCGCTCTTTATTTAGTCCGCTGTTCATTTCGTCCACCATTCACTTTGTCCGCTCTTCATTTCGTCCACCGTTCACTTTGTCCGCTCTTTATTTAGTCCGCTGTTCATTTCGTCCACCATTCACTTTGTCCGCTCTTCATTTCGTCCATTGTTCATTTCGTCCAACATTCACTTTGTCCGCTCTTCATTTCGCTCACTGTTCACTTAGTTCACCGTTCACTTAGTTCACCGTTCACTTAGTTCACCGTTCACTTAGTTCACCGTTCACTTTGTCCGCTCTTTATTTAGTCCATTGTTCATTTCGTCCACCATTCACTTTGTCCGCTCTTTATTTAGTCCGCTGTTCATTTCGT
The DNA here is from genome assembly GCA_039090855.1 of Macrothele yani. NCBI lineage: Eukaryota > Metazoa > Arthropoda > Arachnida > Araneae > Macrothelidae > Macrothele > Macrothele yani. The sequence continues at coordinate 38,451,349 of CM076989.1, forward strand.
CCACCATTCACTTTGTCCGCTCTTCATTTCGTCCATTGTTCATTTCGTTCACCGTTCAGTTTGTACCGCTCTTCATTTCGCTCCACTGTTCATTTAGTTCACCGTTCACTTTGTCAGCTTATTATTTAGTCCATTGTTCAATTTCGTCCACCGGTCACTTTGCCCGCTCTTTGTGTAGTCCATTGTTTATTTAGTCCACTATTCATTTCGTCCACCATTCACTTTGTCCGCTCTTCATTTCTTTCAGTGTTCATCTCTTCCACCATTTAGTTTGTATGCTTTTTATTTAGTCCACTGTTCACTTCGTCCACCGTTCACTTCGTCCACCGTTCACTTCGTCCACCGTTCACTTTGTCCGTTCTCCATTTCGTCCACTTTTTCAATTTCGTTCACCGTTTACTTTGTCCGCTCTTTGTTTAGTCCATTGTTTATTTAGTCCACTGTTCATTTCGTCCACCATTCATTTTATCCGCTCTTTATTTAGTCCATTGTTCATTTAGTCCACTGTTCACTTCGTCCACCGTTCACTTTGTCCGCTCTCCATTTCGTCCACTTTTTAATTTCGTTCACCGTTTACTTTGTCCGCTCATTGTTTAGTCTACTGTTTATTTAGTCCACTGTTTATTTAGTCCACTGTTCATTTCGTCCACCATTCATTTTATCCGCTCTTTATTTAGTCCATTGTTCATTTAGTCCATTGTTCACTTCGTCCACTGTTCACTTCGTCCACCGTTCACTTTGTCCGCTCTCCATTTCGTCCACCATTCATTTTATCCGCTCTTTATTTAGTCCATTGTTCATTTAGTCCACTGTTCACTTCGTCCACCGTTCACTCTGTCCGCTCTCCATTTCGACCACTTTTTAATTTCGTTCACCGTTTACTGTGTCCGCTCTTTGTTTAGTCCACTGTTTATTTAGTCCACTGTTCATTTCGTCCACCATTCATTTTATGCGCTCTTTATTTAGTCCATTGTTCATTTAGTCCACTGTTCACTTCGTCCACCGTTCACTCTGTCCGCTCTCCATTTCGACCACTTTTTAATTTCGTTCACCGTTTACTGTGTCCGCTCTTTGTTTAGTCCATTGTTCATTTAGTCCACTGTTCACTTCGTCCACCGTTCACTTTGTCCGCTCTCCATTTCGTCCACCATTCATTTTATCCGCTCTTTATTTAGTCCATTGTTCATTTAGTCCACTGTTCACTTCGTCCACCGTTCACTTTGTCCGCTCTCCATTTCGACCACTTTTTAATTTCGTTCACCGTTTACTTTGTCCGCTCTTTGTTTAGACCACTGTTTATTTAGTTCACAGTTCATTTCGTCCACCGTTCACCTTGTCCGCCGTTCACTTTGTCCACATTCATTTCGTCCTCAGAATGGATGGAATAGCGTGGAAAGTTTATGTTTTGATGGTACTTTCGTTACTAGACAGAGGGGGGGGGGAGGTCACAGGACATTACTTACATGCTATGTTTTTCCCCGTTTTAGTTTTTCGATTAATATATGACGATTTTAAGTGTTATTTAAGGTAAAACGAGCAACTGAACTTTGAATAGCTTTTAACTCCTTTCGTGTGGTACGATGTCAGTCCTTATGACATAAAATAAAGTTTTACAAATTTTTTTTGATGTTTTGAAATACGTCTTGTGAAAACACAAGTTTGTCCCCTCATTCCGGAGTAAGTCGCTCTCCCAACTGAGCTACGCGGACAGAATGTCTGGCTGCAGATTTGTCGTCTTGACACATGTTTTCCCCTCTGTAATACGTCACAATCTTGTACATTGTTTTCATATAGATATTAGCTTTTCAATGTATTTATTTTGTATTTTGATTATTAATTGTTTACAATTTCCGTATTACTAATTTTCGTACGAGTGACTATAATGATATCTATATGTGTCACAGATACTTAATGTGAGAAAAAATCCATAATCGTATAATGGTGAAAAGAAAGTTTAGATTGACATTTACTGCGAATTTGCGGTGTGAGAGAAGGAAAATAAAATAGTTTTACATCAAGGAGGAAGGGGATCTAAAAATGTTTCTTCGATCCAACACATTTTTGGCCATTGGAATGAACTTTGAGTTATGTTATAGTATGGAATTCACATCGTACCAAACAAAAGAGTTTAAAATGCTCTTCAAAGTTCAGTTCCTCGTTTTACTTTAAATAACATTTAAAACCGTTATATTTTAATCGAAAAACTTAAACGTACTAAAAATAGCCATGCAAATAATGTCCGCTGACAATTTCTTTTACTGGTCAAGTAAAAAAGTAATAAACATTTCATATTTTTTTTTTAGTAATAAAAATTCAATCAAAACAGAAAATTTTCACTGTATTCCATCCATTCTGAGGATGAAATGAATGTGGACAAAGTGAACGGCAGACAAAGTGAACCGCGGACGAAATGAACAATGGACAAAATGAGCAGTGGACGAAATGAGCAGTGGACGGAAAGAACAGTGGTCTAAATGAACAGCGGACACAGTGAATGGTGGACAAAATGAACAGCGGGCGAAATGAACAGTGGACGAAATGAAACAGTGGTCTAAATGAAGAGCGAACAAAGTGAACCGTGGATAAAATGAAGTAGACTAAATGAACAGAGGGCGAAATGAACAGTGGACTAAATGAACAGCGGACGAAATGAACACTGGCCGAAATGAACAGTGGTCTAAATGAACAACGGACAAGGTGAACCGTGGACAAAATGAAGAGTGGTCCAATTGAACAGCGGACAAAGTGAACCATGGGCGAAATGAACAGTGGACTAATTGAACAGCGGACGAAATGAAGAGTGGTCCAATTGAACAGCGGACAAAGTGAACCATGGACGAAATGAACAGTGGACTAAATGAACAGCGGGAGAAATGAACAGTGGACGAAATGAACAGTGGTATAAATGAATAGCGGACAAAGTGAACGGAGGACAAAGTGAACCGTGGACGTAATGAACAGTGGACGAAATGAAGAGTGGTCTAAATGAATAGCTTACAAAGTGAATCGTGGACGAAATGAACAGCCGACAAAGTGAACGGTGGACAAAGTGAACCGTGGACGACGTGAACAGTGGACTAAAGGAGCAGTGGACTAAAGGAACAGTGGACGAAATGAATAGTGGACGAAATGAATAGTGGACGAAATGAAGAGTGGTCTAAATGAACAGCTGACAAAGTGAACCGTGGACGAAATGAACAGCTGAGAAAGTGAACGGTGGACAAAGTGAACCGTGGACGAAATGAACATTGGACTAAATGAACAGTGGACTAAATAAATAGTAGACAAAATAAACAGTGGTCTAAATAAACAGCGGACAAAGTGAACAGTGGACAAAGTGAATCTTGGACGAAATGAACACGGAGGAAGTGATAGGGAACCGTATAAAACATGAACTAAATAATTTAGTATTAGGAATATTAACGGCGAGATGAAAGGCAAGAAATTATTACTTACTGAGTACGTTCTTTATTTGTGGGTCCTTTGCAGACGTATGTCATTCACCAACAACACAGTTTAGTTAATATTCTTGATCACACAATACATAAACTGCAGAATATAACTCTCTATACACTGAAGAGCAAATAAATTAGAGATACGTGTCTAGTAACGTGTAGCACCACTTTTTGTCCTGATGACGGCAGCGATTCGTCTCATCATGGACTCGACAAGACACCGGAAGCGTTGGGAAGCCATACGGATCCACGACCCCTGAACAAGCTCCCACAGTTGACGAACATTTGATGGAGGGGGTCAGAGCTTCGAACATCTCTCTCGATGGCATCCCAGATGTGCTCGATGGGATTGGGGTCAGGTGACCTAGCTGGCCAAGGAAGCGAGGTCACAACGGTGGAGTGTTCATCCAACCGTTCGGACACAATTCGGGAGCGATGGCACGGTGCATTGTCTTGTTGCAGGATGAGGTCCCCAGTGGGATGTTGAAGACGCACAAACGGGAGAAAATGGTCGTCCGGGTTATCCTGGTAACGTTGACCTGTGAGGGATGATGTCACACGTACCAGGGGTCCCATTTCAGTCCACGTAAACAGTCCTCAGACGAGAATGCCACCCCCACCAGCTTGAAGAGTACCCTGATGGCAAGAAGGATCCATCGCTTCATGTGGTTTGCGCCGTACTCGTATCCTGCCATCCGCATGTACCAAAGTGAATCTCGACTCATCAGTCGAGGCAACAGTTTTCCACATGTCTAGGGTCCAGTGACGATGTTCCCGCGCCCATGCTAATCTTTGCACCCTGTGATGTGCGGTCAGCAGCGGTACCCTCGTGGGCCGATGGCTTCTGTACCTCATAGCGAGGAGATGGTTCTGGATGGTGTGGCTGCTTACACGTTTCTGTGCACCAGCGTTAAATTTCCGAGTGATTTCTTGCACTGTGGCCCGTCTATCCGCTGTTACAATGCGAGCTAGCCGACGATGACCCTGCTCATCCACACGCTGTTGTCCACCACGGCAGTTGGCCCTTGCAGGGATGGTTTTACCGGATTCGATGTACTCACGGTGCACCCGTGACACAGTAGCTCGTGAAAATCCCAGTGCCTGCACGACTTCCGAGATGGAGGGACCTATTCGTCGGGCCCCGACAATTTGCCCACGATCAAATGCGCTTAGATCCTTTGTCTTACCCATACTGCGTCCAACTCTTACTGATTCCCGTCGCATCACTCCTTATATTGTCGGATCGCTGCATACGTCATGTCGTTTTCGTTTACAGGGCCGCCCACAGTGCTACATTTGCATAACGCCAGCTGTCTCTAATTCAATTGCTCTTCAGTGTATATTTAGAAGCATCATAGGACTGCTCTCGTTTTAATACAACAATTCGTAAATAAATCAACTATCGTGCTTTAAACATCAGGAATATTTTCAAGTGAAACTGATCAACAAGTACTACTGCCGAAACCAAGTGACAGAGATGATTAAGTGCTCGTGATGCAACAAAACTCATGATAACAAGATCTAGTACGAAACAGTACCCATTCTAAAAAGTGCTAATCATACAGTCAAAACATAAAACTCTTATCAATAGCTTTCGATTACGTCATTACACTTTATCGAGTTGTAAGCTTGCCAAAAAAAAAATCGTCTAGAGAGAAAATGTAGCGTTCAGGCTGCAAAACGCTGAGCAAGAATAAACCCAAATGTAGAAAAGAGAACAGGAACTGAAAAGGAAGGTGAAATTAAAATATACGTCACAGCTGCTTTAATGAAAGGACCAGGTGTGCTAAAATCGGACTTTATTGAAAATCCCTCGCATACTGAGCTGCGCTGCACTGCACAGACACTGTATAGGGATAACCCAGATGGCCGAATAATCAGAGGTTCGTGGTTCTGGATAATTGTCCGAGTAAAACGAGAGTCTCGCATAAGGCATGGGGTGTTCCAGTCCTGCATAGCTCTGACTCATCCCTGTTATCATTGGCTCCAAATCAGAGACGGGCAAACCTCGCTGTCCTTAGATGGTCATAGGAGCCATTAAATACAGAAATAAAAGAGGCGAATTTGTTAATGCATTATATACATCAGCTTTGTGCTATACATAATCACATTTAAGACCAAGGAAGATACAGGCGAACCTCTGATTGCGAACGTGAAAGAAATGATCGATTCGTACTTACGAACACTACACGAACTCGTAAATAGATACTCCCAATTCATATAACGAGCACAGAAAATCGAGACTACGAACGCTTTACGATGACAGGAATGCAGAAGGAACTCAGGAAAGACGCGATGAAGACAATGTAACGTGCTGCGTAACATGACGTAGACGACGTAGTACTGTGGTAACGAACGAGTCTAATCGGTAAAATTGCAGCTGTAAGCCTCGCCGGCGTAGTTCATTTGGAAGAATAACTGTGCCCGAAGCGTAGGAAGTCGTGGGCAAGAATCATACCACGCTCATATACACATATACTGCTCTGTGAACTTCACCTGCACCACCGTTCGGTCTCCAGGCGCGCTCATTTTTCTAGGCTGTGGGTGGTCATAATGTAATGGCTCATCAGTGGATATATAATATACACTGAGTGGCCACTTTATTATGACCACCTAACAGTTTTAAGCAAATGAGCTATGGCTGCACGCTGTTGCCGCCAGAGGGCGAGGTTAGTATAAAAAGGGAAAGCTTAGTGCTTGCGACAGTAGTAGAAGTAATTTTTGGGTGACGAGATGGATAAAAATGCGATTTGACGAACTTTCAACGTGGGATGATTGTAGGAGCTCGGAGCCATGGAGCGAATATAACCGAAACCGCCGCATTCGTGAAATGTTCCAGAGCAGCTGTTGTTAAAGTGTTTAAAGACTAGACTGTCGGCCAAAAAAAGGGGTCTCTACGTGCAACGTGTGTTCGTCATCGACTAGTGACTGCTCGGGCGGAACGGAGATTGTCCAGACTGGTAACAGACAACAGAAGGACAACAGTGCAGAAACTTACAGACCATCTTAATCAAGGATCCTCTCAAATGATCTCTGCCTGCACTGTTTGCCGTACACTGCATCGGATGGGGCATGGCAGCCAAAGGCCTATTCGAACACCTTTTCTGTCTGCAATTAGCAGAAGAAAACGTCTCCAGTTCGCACAGGAGCACAAGGATTGGACAGTCGATAATTGGAAACAAATTTTGTGGTCCGATGAATCACGTTTTCAGTTGAACCATGCCGATGGGCGAGTGAGAAGTTGGCGGAAACAGCACGAAAGCATGGACCCCAAATGCATTGCTACAACCCTTCAAGCTGGTGGAGGAAATGTTATAGTTTGGGGAATGTTTTCCTGGCATGCTTTGGGCCCTTTAATTCGTGTTGATCAACGTCTGACTGGCACTTCATATCTAAACATCGTTGCGGACCAAGTGCATTCTGTCATGCGGATGGTTTATCGCAATGGCGATGGCTACTTTCAACAAGATAATGCGTCCTGCCATAGTGCTCGTATTGAACAGGATTGGTTTCAGGAACATACCGGTGAGTTTACTTTGCTTAGGTAGCTCCCACAATCTCCAGATCTCAACACCATTGAGAATTTGAGGGATGAAGTGGAACGAGCCATCAGACAGCCTAATCCACAACCCTGCAATCTCACACTCCTGGAAAATGCTATTCATCAAGCATGGTCTCAGATTCCACAAACCACCTATCAACATCTCGTGGAGTCCATGCCACGAAGAATCGACGCAGTATTAAAGGCAAAAGGTGGCCCAACGAAGTACTGAGGGGGTGGTCATAATAAAGTGGCCACTTAGTGTATATATACACTGAAATTAAAATGCCAAAATATTGGTATATGTTTCTAATGCAGCGTTGGTTCTCCTTGAGAACGGATAACGGCTGCAATGCGACGAAGCATGAACTCCACGAGCTCTTTGTAGTACTGTGGAGACAGTGCACACAATGCTTCCTAAAGAGCATCCCAGAATTACGTAATATTCCCCAGTGGAGGATTCCTGGCATTGACAGTACGTTGAACAGCATCCCAAATGTTTTCGATGACGTTTAAATCAGGCGAACGAGGGGGCCAAGTCATGTTGCTGAACTCCATGGAATGTTCTGCCAGACATAATCGGGCGACTGTTGGCCTGTGCGGTGGCGCATTGTCGTGTTGAAAGAGGTCGAACTCGTAGGAGAGGGTGCACTACATGAACATGTGCAAATGATCCCCAAGAATGGCTACGTAGCCTCCAACAGCCATTGCGGTCTACAGACGTATGAAGAATCCTAATGCGTGACAGCTGAAAACAACCCACACCACAACAGAGCCACCACCAGCCTGCACTGTCCCTTGTAGGCATGCAGGATCCGCTGCCTCGTTGGGTTGTAGTCACACCCGGAGTCGGCCATCTTCCCGAAACAGTTGGTACCGTGATACGTCGTAGCAGGCTGCACGTTTCCAGTCATTTTGCGTCTAATGGCAGTGTTGTCCAGCTCAGGCAAGGTGCACAGCCCTGTGTCGTCGGTTCAGCAATGTCACCCGGGTGGGCCGTTGGCCCCGGAACCCCATACAACACAGGGAACTTTGCACTGCCCGAACGATGATGCCACTACTGACCACAGCATTGAATTTCCCTGTGATCTGTGGCAACGTCGCATGCCGGCCGGATATTACGATGCGTGGCAGACGCCAGTGTCGATGATCGTCCAATATTGCAGCCCAGTCTCTCAGGGGGATACTCCTGCTTGAAAAGAGAGCTCGATCTGCTACAAAAAGGGATGGATTACGATCTGGCTTCTGGTCTGGCTCCAACACCTCCCGGGACTGCGCTCCAGTAGAAATTTTTCAAATACGAATATGTACGCGTTTCTGCCTCTGTAAGAGTGTAGTCATCGAAGTGTGTATCAGTGTATCTGTGCATGTGTTTGTTTGCCTATGTATCTGAAAGGAATTAAAGGCCCTGAGCCGAAACAAAAAGATGGTGTTCGCGTGAACCTATGTCCCCGTCAGGATTTCGCTCGCGTGTCCGTACAAGCTCGCACCACTAGTACACAGGTCCGAACCTGTGGCTCCTCGATCGCGAGTATTTCCGCAACGTCTGTCTAAGTAAACGTACCTAGTAGTTTCTATGGATCTCTGTAGTGTCTGCTGAAAATAATGGAACAGGTTCATTATTTTCAGCTTACGGCCACATTGGTCTCGCGCTCTGGATTTTTCACTTGAGTTCGTATAGACCAGGTACCTCCTTGAAATTGTCGACCTTGTAAATCCAAATTTCGTGGTAATTTCCGAGATTGAGTGACCCATCTCCCCGGCGCCGACTATTATACCACGTTGAAATCGATTAAATCCTGATAAGCTGCTACCTGAACTGCAAAGGCTACGACTTGGGCTTACGGTGATATCTGCCTCTGTGTATACCTCGTTTGCGGACGATACCATTTACAGCATGGGTGTGGTGGCATGTAATTGAAATGGTAGAGACCTTCCCAGTATTTTTATGGCACCTCAGTGTGTGTGTGTGTGTAGTTTATTCCGGAAACGTTTTCTTTTAGCCAGTCTCATTCATGTCGCTCAACCATGATCTCGAACCTTGTTCCACCATCCATCACACACTCCATTCATTCATCTTCCACGTGACCATCTTATTCCGTGTGTTTTGTTTTCCCTTGGTATCTAGACTAGTATTCCAGCTAAAACATTGTTGCCACCTGCCTTTCAGGAAGTTCACCCTCCACGTTCAGCCAAAACAAATCTTTATACATGGATGCTACTAGATTTCTAAAGGTGTCTTGTGGTATATGATACCAAATTTTACCAACAGATCCTTGAAATTTTACCAATAGATCTCTTTGAAAGTTCCGTGGTTGAGTCGTCGCAGATCGGATTTCCTTTTCCAATACAAACCACAAAATCTGAATTGGATTGATATCTGGAAATTTGGGTACACAGGGCAATCAATACCTGGAAGTCTTTCCATGTTCAGCGAATCATTTTCGAACTACACGGGCAGTGTGGCATGACCCATTATATGCTCAAAGAAGGCACTACTAAAAGGAAATACCGTTGCCATGAAAGGACGTATCTGGTCTGCAATGATGATTAGATAGGTAGTACATGACATAGTTTCCTACACATTAACGACTGGACTTAGATTTTCCCAGCAGAACATTGTCCAAAACATTGCACTTCCTCCCCCGGCTTGTTTTCGTCTCACGATGCACTCTGATGCCACTATTTCCTCATGCAAACGACGTACAGGTACCAGATTGTCCACATGGTGCAACAGAAAACGAGATTGATCGGAACAGCTATATTCGATACTCATGTGTTCATTGTACACTGAAGAGAAAATGAATTAGAGACAGCTGGCGTTATGCAAATGTGACGCTGGCGTTATGCAAATGTGACGCTGTCGGCGGCCCTGTAAACGGAAACGACGTGACATATGCAAAGATCCAACAATATAAGGATGTAATGCATCGGGAATCAGTAAGAGTCGGATGTAGTATGGGTAAGACGAAGGATCTAAGCGCATTTGATCGTGGGCAAATTGTCGGGGCCCGACGAATGCCACTTCATTTCGGAAGTCGTGCAGGCGCTGGGATATTCACGAGCCACTGTGTGATGGGTGCACCGTGAGTTCATCGAATCCAGTAAAACCATCCTTGCGAGGGCCAACTGCCGTAGACAACAGCGTGTGGATGAACGGGGTCATCGTCCGCTAGCTCGCATTGTAACAGCGGATAGACGGGCCACAGTGCAAAAAATCACTCGACAATTTAACGCTGGTGCACAAAAACGTGTAAGCAGCCACACCATCCAGAACACCCATCCAGAACCACTTCTGTACCGCTATGGTGTACAGAAGCCGTCGTTCCACGAGGGTACCGCTGATCACAGGGTGCGAGCATGGCCGCGGGAACATCGCCACTGGACCCTAGACATGTGGAAAAATGTTGCCTGGACTGATGAGTCGAGATTCACGTTGGTACATGCGGATGGCAGGATAGCAGTACGGCGCAAACCACATGAAGCGATGGATCCTTCTTGCCAGCCGGGTACTCTTCAAGATGGTGGGGGTGGCATTCTCGTCTGGGGGCTGTTTACGTGGACTGAAATGAGACCCCTGGTACGTGTGACATCGTTCCTCACAGGCAAACGTTACTGGGATATCCTGGACGACCCTTTGCTCCTGTTTGTGTGTCTTCAACATCCCACTGAGGACCTCATCCTGCAACAAGACAATGCACCGTGCCATTGCTGCCGAATTGTATCCGAATGGTTGGATGAACACTGCACCGACGTGACCTCGCTTCCTTGGCCAGCTAGGTCACCTGACCTCAGCACATCTGGGATGCCATCGAGAGAGATGACCCCTCTCCATCAAAGCTTCGTGAACTATGGGAGCTTGTTCAGGTGTCGTGGATCCGTATGGCTTCCCAACGCTTCCGGTGTCTTGTCGAGTCCATGCCGAGACGAATCGCCGCCGTCATCAGGGCGAAAGGTGGTGCTACACGTTACCAGACAGGTATCTCTAATTGAATTGCTCTTCAGTGTAGATACTTTCGAGAGGAGAACCGATGTTAAAATGGTCACTCGGAGCGGTCTGCAGGTACGCAGCCTCATTTTCACAAGGTTCGATATACTGTGTGTCGTGTCACATTACTTCCGTCACCTGCATTCACATTACCGGCGAGTTGCACTGCAATATCCCTTCTGTTAGCTCGTACCAGACAGGAGAGCCTTTGCTCAGCTCTAGTATCGAAGAGTCGTGGTTGGGCTACAGCTTGCCGGCGGTTAATGGTTTCTCCCTCCTCGCACAATTTTTGAGTACTAACCACGACTGACTGGTGGTATCGGACAAGCCTTGTCGTCTCGGAAATGCCATGACCCAGCTTACTGGCAATTGCATTTCAAGAACAAGTATAACACTGAATAACTGAGATGAGTATGATGTGTTATTTATACCGTTTCATGACCTTCACACGTGACGTCTTTCACCTGCTGTTGCTTCGATTTGCGTCTTTACGCAAATCGAAGCAACAGCAGGTGAGTGATTATGGTTCATCGGTGTTCACCGATGAACCATTCCATTACGATTACCCCCACGCTAGAGAAATGAGCGCGCCTGGACACCGAACGGTGGAGAAGTTGAAGTTCACAGAGCAGTATATATTAAACCCGAGGACCGGCGTTTGGTTAGTACAGCGTTCGGAGTCAGTATGGTAAAAGCTGCCGATTTATCGGCGTTTGATAAAGGATAAATTGTGATAGCACGGTGCCTCGGAACTACGATCTCGCTAACGGCGTGCCTTGTGGATTGTTCACGTGCCGTTGTGGTGAGTACGTTTCAAAAGTGGAGCACCGATGGCCAAATTACGAGCCGTCGTCCAGCCGTTTGTCGTCCGCAGCTCATTGATGCCAGAGGGGATTGCCGCGCATTGTTCACAGCGACCGCACGGCCACCGTGCAAAAAATTACCTGCAGCTACAACAATAGTGATCAGGGCAATGTGTCATAGCAAGCATTTCATCGCAGGCTTCTGCGCATGGGAATGCATAGACAAAGGCACAGCCGGGTCCCCATGCTCACTGCACGTTATCGCTAACAAAGCATTAAATAGACCCAAGATAATCGACGTCGGACCGTGGATGATTAAAAGAAAGTGACCTGGTCTAGCGGATCAAGATTTTTGGTGCATCACGCAGACGGCCGAGAGCGGATACGCTGTTTACCAACGGAAGCTATATCACCTGAATGTACTGGTTGGGCAGAAACAGACCGGAGTCGGCGGTGTTATACTGTGGGCCATATTTTCTTGGGACACTTTAGGCTCCGTTATGCCAACAGCACAATCCCTGGAAGCTGCCAGGTGTCTGGACATCGTTGCTGACCAAGTTCACCCATTCATGGCGACGGTGTTCCCTGCTGGTGATGGGGCCATTAGCAACAAGATAATGCGCCATGCCACACTGCCAATATCGTCAAGGAGTGGTTCCAGGAACATGCTAGTGACTTTCTGTTAATGCCCTGGCCTCCAAATTCACCTGACACGAACCCAAACGAACATTTGTGGTTCGACTTGGAAAAGCGCGTTGGAGCTAAATCCACCACCCCGAAATGTAAAAGAACTGGAGGACTTGCTGTTGACATCACGGTACCAGATACCCAAGGATACCAATTGCCACCTCATCGAATCGATGCCTCGTCGAGTGGTCGGTATTTTTACGTACGGGTGACTTCAGCATATTACGTACGTGGTCATAATGAAATGGCTCATCGGTTTATATATGTGTGTGTTTGGAAGAATATGTCCCTACACAGAGAACTGGGTTAGGCGCTGCTACGTATTCCTATCTTATTGTTAAGGAAAATGGTAAAATGGTATATTTCGTTGCGACTGCTGCTGAGCATGACGTCGTAAAGGGTTATTTACATTTCCCTCGAACTAGTACCTCTTAGTTGTCTATGGTTAGGAAACAATGCTTGTTAACTGCCTCTAGTTGCCATATGCACAATGTGTTTCTTCGTTCAGGTTGACGTCAGAAAACTCTAAAGTCGCAATCGCCGGGAAATACGAATACATAAAGCCAAATTGTAGTTCCGGTAGTATTGAGGGCTCCAAGTCCTCTACACTGCTGGTCACCCAAAATGCAACACCAAGAAGGACACGAGATAGCAAAGCCAGATTTACTGGACAAATAACAACAGATACAAAAATCAAACGATTGAGCTTACAGGATCGTGCGTCTTCCGGAACACGCAGAAATCAATAGTTCGTGTGGCCCCCATGGCTGGCAATAACGTCCGCTACACGCCACGGCATCGAACGAAAGAGGCTTTGCATGTGAGCTTGGGGTATGTTGGTCCAGGCTGCTTCCACACGTTGCCACAGTTCATTAGACGTAGCCGCGGTTGGTTCTTGCCGGGCCACTCGGTTGCCGATCAGCGACCAGACGTGTTCGATGGGCGACATATCGGGAGAACAGGCGGGCCACGGCAGCAGTGACACCTGGTGGGCCGTGAAGAATTGTTGCACGATGCGTGCTACGTGCGGGCGCGCATAGTCTGTTGAAACATGGCCGCTGGGAGGTCTTGCAGGTAACGGAGGACTACAGGCTCCAAAACGTCGGAGATGAAGCGGTGGCTGTTGAGTGTACCGCCGATGCGTACCAGAGGGGTGCGAGTGTTATATCCAATTGCGCCCCAAACTATAACGCCAGGCGATGGACCGGTATGGCGATGCATAATGCAGGCGTCATACAGTCTCTCGCCGCGGTGCCGCCACACACGGATCCGTCCATCGTGGTGTTGCAGGCAGAAGCGGGATTCGTCGGAGAAGACAATGTCGTGCCATTCCGTAGTCCAGGTGCGGCGTTGCACGGTCCACCGCCGCCGCACTCGCCGGTGGTGCAACGTCAATGGTAATCGGAGCAATGGGCGCCGTGCGACAAGTCCCCGCTCCTGAAGACGAAGTCGAACGGTACGTGCTGACACATGTTGTTGCGCAACACACCCTAATTCCTGCGCTAACGTTCGTGATGTGGCGGTGCGAACCGTCAATGCCCGCCGCACAACATGCCGGTCCTCGCACTCGGTGTTGTGCCGCGGCTGCGGCAATCGCTAACGTCGGTCCTTCCGTCCCTCCTGCACCCACCGAATCCATACTCGCCTCAATGTGGCTGGATGTCGTCCCATACGGGCGCCGATGTCTCGGTACGATAAACCCGCTGTCGTGATAAGCCACTATTCGTCCTCTGTCGAACTCCGAAACGTGTTGGAATGACTACCGTATTCTGCGACGAGGCATCAAGAAGCTTCCCACGCACAGGTCCGGCAGCACAACACACTTCTACTACTTACACCCCGCCTTCAGTGCATCCTTCTTGTAGTACTTCTCGGTGGTATGCCGGGCGCACATGATTTGCATATGCACTGCAATGCTAATCGTTTGCATGTCCTCTCGCGGGCGATGTACGCTGCGAATTTCAGGCCAATCGGTTGCTTCTTTCTTGGCGTTGCATTTTGGGTGGCCAGCGGTGTATATATTACAGTTAATTAATTTGTTTTCTCTTTTATTTCTGGTTGTAAACAAAAAATAAAGATTTACCGTGTGGAGGCAAAACAACGCCGTGAACGACACCAACGTTTTTGTCAGCACACATTGTTTTGTGAACGATTTAGAAAAAGAATCAAATACTGACTTGAAAACAACGAAAAATGGGTTTCTAAGGAAATAAGGAAAGCGTAGCAGCTGAATCGAATAGTCAGGTTGACATCGGGAAAGTGATTGTTGTCATTTCGTGTGTCTTTCTGCGTTTGAAACGTCACCGTGCTACGACACTTCTCTGCGTGATGTGCTGAAAAAAATAGAACCGATTTCAAGAGCACAATACAGTTAATAACAATAACACGGTGAATAAACGTTTTTGGGTAAAACTTATCAAAACAATTTTTTTAAGTTGTTATTTTATTGTTTAAGTAATTTGGCACACATCATATATTAATAAAACACCGATTTTTTTAAATCTGCAAAGCATTCCGATAAAACTGTCATTTATTTTCAATTTTAAGCCGTGGATATGAAAAGGGCATGTTCTGCTTTAAAGTTCGCAAACCAGATGTCAATTTGCAAATACACATCATGATCTCATCGGCATTATAACAAAACACGAAGTGCTTGTAGAATTAAGAAACAAAGCTTTACTCTTTCACGCGAACGGAGAAACAATGATTAGTGATGGGGTGACGATAGCAAAATAGGCGTGGAACATCACTGAATAGTTCAAAACGTCAGCAGAATCTCTGCGGAAGTCGAACCAAAAATAATAATCAAAAACTCGTTTTCCGTTTCTATGTCCGTATGAACTGCTGCTTCGCCTTCGAAGATTTTGCCGCTCTTCAGAGGGATTTCATTCGCGAGTTACTGAACATCACTGAATAAAACCTTCAGAAGATCATACTTGTTGCATACAGGTTAAACTATGCAACACGGAGAGTGAGTGACGGCAAGCAAGAACATTACACCGCCCCAGACCAGTTACAGAATAGGACTCCTTTCTTTTAACTTCATTTAGTCTACATAAAAAAAAAAAAAAACTATTTCAGCACCAGAAGGTAGCCATGCAATTTACATACTACATGAATCAAATGAAAACATTAAAAGTGACATAAAAATTCAAAATATAGTGCCATTGTCCTGTAACTTGCCAATATTGTTGCCAATGACTAAAAGATTTTCTTACAGGTAGCAAGCAGCACAATGCAGACAAGCCATAGCCCACTGGAAACAAGAGGCCGTGTAACGAACGGCTGCCACTGAAGTCATGTGACCAACTTAGTCCCAGCTCCCAGCTACCGTGTGTGAGTCATCTCAGCTATCAGTAATGTGCTAATGGGCTGACAATTGCCGAAGTTCCTGCACCGGTATTTTTGGTTTTAGCCTATACCCGTAATGTTAACATTACCGGTGTGTAGTGTCAGTGTGTTCCTTATTCATGGATTACTCAAGGAAGAAGACTCAAGAACATTTTGCATTTCTTTTGCTTGACTTGAACATGTTTTCTGAGTATTTTCACTGTCGTTATTTTCTGGAAAGGCGGACTTTTGTCGTTTGAACTTATAACACTTAGTAAATCTACCACTAAGGAAAACCAAAGCGATGCAAAAAAACATTATGTATACATCTTACCAAAATGCTAAACCGTTAAACAACTGAGATAGCTTTACCAAAAAAAACATATGAGTAACAAATCCTTTTTTCAATGTATATATAAATAACTAAACTTTTCACGTTATATTACTTAAGAGAGAAAAGAAATCTTACATGTATATCAGTAACAGCAGGAACCAACAGGTAGAAGTAAATAATCCTTAAAAAAACGCTCTTTTTCTTCTGTTGCAGTGGTAAATGAACGTTATATGTTATTACGAGTGTTAATTTGTTTTTCTTTGGAAAGAAAATGACAATAACAAATCAAAATAATAAAATACAAACAACTTCACAGTAAAACATTAACGTAGTCTACTAACGTGCAGTTCAAAGCATAGAAGCTCAGCCCTTTTTAGTCACATGACTATATTGTTTCAGGACCTCTTTGAGAAGCTTAATGACGTCACAGTAGCAGTATAAAGATGGCCGCCCAACTTGAGACATAGGCCCGGGCCGCGTGTGGCCTAGTGATCAACGTTCGTGACTGCCCCGGAGAAGACATTGGGTTCGATCCCAGGCAGGTACGAACGCTCGAACCACTAAACATCCGCCGTGTGTCGGATGGGCACGTAAAGCCGTGGGGCCCCCGGTAATAAATAAGGGCGTCTTCCTCCCAATTTCTACCTCGCTTCCGTGTCACTTTCCAAGCGGGTACTCTAGCCCAAATATCCTAGCTTCCTATTTCTAAGGGTTGTTTAAAACCTGGGGTCAGACACTCCCTTCCTAAAATCTTCTACATATGATTTCATATGATCTGAGACATAGGCCAAAGAGGAACAACGTTCTGTCATCCGTTTGTAGCACGTCTTTTATAAAAAAAAAGATAGTGCCTATGTTATGGGTTTGTCCGTCCGTCTGTAGACACCAAATCTCTCTAACTATTAGTCCGATTTGAAAAATTCTTTTTGCATTGGAAAGTTTGAAATATACAAATGATGGATCCTTTATTTCTTTTTTTTTTTTACATGTACAGTTTCGCCGCTAGAGGGCGTAAATGTCGATGAAATCGAATTCAAAATACATTATATTCCATATATTTGATTCTAAACATACGATTAAAAAAATTATTTTATCTTTCGATTCCATTTATATCGAAGAGTACTTTAGGTATAGTTACTTTTTCAAGTTACGCATAGAGTTTTCGCTAGGGGGCGTAAAAGTAAATTGCGTTTTCCCCGATATCTTTTCTTCTAAAACTCCGATGTGAAATTTTTTTCTTCAGTGGATACAGCTCCTGATGGAAAATCTTTTGCGTGTAATTTCTAATTTTTGGTAAATAATACTTTGGCAACCAGGGCGCGTAAGTGTTAATTTTTGCTTATGATGTATTTGCCATAAAATCTGAGCATCTAAAATCTCGATTGAAAAAATTCGTTCGTGGACCGATGCCACTCAAGCCCATAAACCTTTTCGGAATATTTTCTTCTTAAAATATTGCATGGTTTCTCCGCCAGGGGGCGTGGATGTATATCTTATTTTTTTTAATATCTCTGCTTCTAATGGCCCTATATGAAGAATTATGTCTTTATTGGATACAGTTTCTGGTGTGACATGTTTTTATATAATTTCAAAATTTTCAAGTGATTCATAGACTTTGCGCTTGGGGGCGTAAAGGTTAGTTGCGTTTCCTCCGATATCTCTGCTTCTAAAACTCCGATTTGGACCCGTGAAAAAGGGACACTTATGGCGGTGGTAGCATTCCGGTTTAGGGTGATATCTTGTTAAGTGGATGTACAGAACTCTATGTACCTCCAATTGGAACCATGAAGGCTGTAGGTTATAAAAATTAATTCCTGAACCCCTATGTCTGCAGGTGTCATAGAAGTTTACATATCTCCTACAAGACGGGAACGCTCGTCCCAACCGAGCGTGGCTGGTTGGACAATATATTCAAGAAGAAACCATTGTCTTTATGGATTGTCCATCCAGACCACTCAACCTAAATCCGATTGAGCATGTCTGGGATGATAAGGGAAGAGGGAATCGTGTTACTGCTCTCAAACTCCGTCCGCAAAACCTGTAAGAGCTCAGAAAAGGTTTGCTCGAATTAATGGTAGTTTCTACCCACTGAGTTCCTGGACACCATTAGCAACAGCATGAAACATGACTGTGATGCCTGCATTGCTGCTAGGGGTGACCATACTCCCTATTGAGGTACTTTGGCTAATCGACACCTTATTTTTCCCTGGTTCTGTATGTGGTCATTTACGAAAGGTTTCAGGCTTCTTTTCTAATGTATGATATAATATGGGTTTTCACCAAATTTCGTAGTACACTGGTGTGCAAAAATTAAGGACGAAGAGGAAAAATTAGCATAACAGCGGAACGAGCAGGCAGAACGGACCGAAAGACCACTCAGGAGATAAACTAAGGTCCGGTACGGTAGGGCATGCGCATATATGCAACATGACGTAGACGGGGGAGTGTCGGAAGGGTATAAAGCACACGGGTGGTGTACGCTCAGCAATTCGATGAAAGCTATTGCACGGTGTACATCGGTTTGAACGACGTCGAGTTGCTGCCACCGTGTGATATGGCCAACAGGCGATCCAGTACACGACATTTGGGTGATTTTAATCGAGGTCGCGTCATTGGGAAGTTGGAAGAAGGTCGAAGAGTGACTAGTGTGGCCGGGCAGTTCGGAATCGCTCACAGCATCGTTTCACGAGCTTGGAGAGCATTTCAAACGACAGGAACAGCTGTCTGAGAGTTTAGCAGTGGTCGTCCACGAGCAACCACGGCGGCGGACGACCTGTATATTGTCCTACAGGCGAGAAGAGACAGACGGCAGACAGCGGAAGAAATCGCAATACACACGCAACAGACAACTGGACGTCCGTTATAGCGTTTTACCGTGGCCAGGAGGCTGTACAAAGAAGGTCTATTTGCACGACGACCAGTACGGTGTGTGACATTAACGCCTGCTCATAAGAGACGGCGGTTTCTGTGGAGCCAGGAACACAAAAACTGGACACATCAGCAATGGGGTCGAGTTCTCTTTACGGATGAGAGCCGATTTAGTCTAAAGAGCGATTCTGGACGTATACACATCTGGGGAGAGCAGGGAACACGCAATCACACCTCCAACATCATCGAAAGGGACCGGTTTGGAGGTGGCGGAGTTCTTGTTTGGGGCGGTATCATGCTTGGTAGCCATACTGACCTCCACATCTTCCAAAGAGGTTTAGTCACTGGTGTCCGCTATTGTACCGAGGTTCTCCTGCCTCACTTAGAGGTGCTGTGGGTCCTGAGTTCCTCTTCATGGATGACAACGCTACACCTCATAGTACAGTGGCTGTCGCAGAGCTGGTGGAGAGTGAAGACATTCAACGCATAGAATTTACCCGCAAGGTCCCCGGACCTAAATCCAATCGATCACGTGTGGAACCTTCTCGGGAGACGTTTGGCAGCACGTCACCAGCCGCCAGCAACGATTCCGAAGCTGCGATTGGCGCTACAAGAGGAATGGGCCCCTATGCCTCAACAGCTCCTTGACAACCTCGTCCTTATCATGGACAGACGTTGTAAATCCTGCAACGCAGTCAGGGGTGATCATATCCCCTACTAAAGACTGGATTTTTCTTGGCAGTCGCCTGTCACATGGACGTTTCTGTCTTCTCTCCAGTTGTGCTCGAATCTACCTTTCCAATAAAATGTCTTTGTATCCTTTGGATTCCTTGTTTGGACGGTTTTGCTCACTTGTCCAATATTTTTACATCTTGGGGATCTTATGGTATGATTTGAGTCGATGTGAACACTCTGCACGACGTTACATTCGAAAAACCGCCTCGTCCTTAATTTTTGCACGACAGTGTATTTCACCATGTGTTTCTTGAGTTATAGCAATTTTTCTATTTTTTTACTTCATTCATGGAAAGCAGCGTGAAAAGCTGCAATGCGCAAAAATGTAAATTTAGTTGCACAACAGTGATATTGTTTTGCAGAGAAAACGACCTATAAGTGGTAATTTAAGGGCAAAGTTAATGGATTCCAATTTGAATTAAATGAACATATCGTAAAAGTAACCTCCGTGTTACACCAAATGATCGTCTTGTTACTCATTAATACGCAACAAGTCAGAAGCCATCCGACTCATTTTATTGAGAAAGATGTATATAACCTTTGTTTTATCTGATTTGGGGGTTTAACGACCACCGTAAGCAATTCAATGCGCGATAAGCAGTCGCCCGTTCCTAATTTAGGGGCATTGGTTCCAGCGAAGGGAGAGAGCTAATACCGTAAGTCTCCCGTCCCTAATTTAGGGTAATTTGTTCCAGCGAAGGGAGAGGGCCAGTACCGTAAGACAAACGCAACATCCATATCCTACCGGAATTCGAACCCGGACTCATCTCGGACGTATAGTCAGATGCCAGCGCTTAGACCACTACGCCTTCGGGGTGGCTTATACAGTACAACCCAACGCTTTCGCTCAGCAAATGGTTGGCTTGATCACAAGCAGATAGAATTCCAAAGTAGAGGGTGTCCGTAGTTACATACAGTTCACATTTCCAAAAGCGCTAGAGGCGGAAGTACTGCTCGGAATGGCTTCAAATTTGATATGACGACTCCTGAGGCGATACAATTTGTTTGACAGAAAGACAAAAATTAGCACCAAAACTCTCCTGCAGGGAGATAAGTAGCGTTTTATTGCAGCAAAGAAAAATACCAAAATGCAAAACATTTACAGTACAGAAGGCACATTTTGTGGTTACATAAAACGTGTTCAATATTCTGCCCTTCATTTTCTGCTGCATACCGAAATCGCAAAACAGCAGGCTCAACCGCAGATCGAAGTATTTTACTGGAAATGTGATGTTCACTATGACTCAAATTAAATTTTCAAATTTAGCGTATATCACAAAAATATAAATTTGTGTAAATATAGATAAAATTATAATAATTTCGCCCATGCAAATGTTCTTTATTTGCACGATTTTGAAAGCAGCTGGATTTGAAGCACGTGTTTTTGGTTCTAATTAAAACACAATAACCTGTAAAAAATTATATAACATGTCATTACTGTTGTAAAATTAATGGTTATTAAACTAACTAACGTTGAAATATTAAATTTGCAAATAAGGACGTGATGAATTCGTCGATATCAGAATTCTGATGTAAGGTTATAGATTTCAAAAGGCTATATGCTTATGTTAATACTTACAGCGATGGAAATAATAATAACAAAAGCATCTGTTTCCATCAGCACCCAAGAGGTAAGATGCATGCTGTCGTTACCCCTTTTAAAGCGGGGTTCCCCCGTGACGTGAAAGAAATTTAGATGTTGTGTTTGTCCAATAGTTCTGGTTATTCCCCTTCCCTGGAGCATCTGTTTCCACCATCATCCTCCAGAAGATAAGACGGCTGCTGTTGTTGTTTCTTTAAAAGCGGGCTCCCGATTGTTATGAAATGTGAATGACTAATAAGGACAAGAAAGTCACGCGAGATGATCAGATGCATTGGAATTGTGTTTGCTCATCAGTTCTGGTTTCCTTACTTCCTTGAGAATAGAAGCTTTAAATTACGGGTGGGTGACCTTTTCCATTCCTTCGACATAAACTGGGATGTTTTAACTTTTAACTAACTGAAAAAAAAAAAAGGAAGGGACAGGGCCGTTTTGGACGAATAATGCATTTATTCAGAATTATTTTTTCCGCCATCGAAAAACGTACTTTAAAAATGTATATCTTGTATTCTGCTTAATGTCGAGACTATGTATAAATATTACTTGACCTTGAGGTGGTTTGGGTATGTCATGCAGATAAAGGAAAAGAACATGAGAAAAAAAATTGCAATTAACTGTGAAAATCCAGTAATATTTTCTTCTGAAAATATTTCTTGGCATTTTGAATTAATTAATAACGATATCTTTCACGTCACGAGGCCTATTTTCCCACACAACAATAAAATGCAATACAGTACAGTAAAAATGCATATGGTGAGAAAATTAAAAATAGTAAAAAAGAGAAAAGTTATTCACTTGAAGGGGTTCAGTGAGGAGCAGACCTGAATCCCTTCAAGTGTAAACTTACTTGCTGGGGCATATATTGTACCATGGGTTGGCATACATGGTTCAATATATGCTCCAGATCCCAGACTTGTCCGGCAGACCTTACTGCACTTGGACCGATCGCTTTACTGACTGCATCTGTCCCGTCCACTTTCTTTACTTGCCAATACCTCTGATTTTCTGTACTCCCGTCTTTGCCGTCTAAGTTATCTTAGTTTTACAAATGCATCACTGAAATAAAAAGAAAATTCCTTGCTATGCACAGAAATAAATTGGACTACAAATGTTGTTGTTTTTTGCTGGGAAAGACACGTACAACAAACAAACACACAGAAACAATGACTTTCATTTACTTTTTTAATTTGTTACGAAAAAGCTTCAAATCAGTGTTTTTCATTGAGAAAAAAATGATTTTTCTGACCTTTGAAATGAGGTGTTGTACTCTGTCTCGGGAATAAAAACACATTCCTTTTGCCAAGGGAAAC
This sequence comes from Macrothele yani, assembly GCA_039090855.1. Classification (NCBI taxonomy): domain Eukaryota; kingdom Metazoa; phylum Arthropoda; class Arachnida; order Araneae; family Macrothelidae; genus Macrothele; species Macrothele yani. The sequence continues at coordinate 38,474,000 of CM076989.1, forward strand.
AGTGATCTCTCTGAATATCTGGTTTCCCAGTTTTGGGCCTCTGACTAACTGTACATCTATAAGATGCTTCAAAAGTGGGAAACATTTATTGGAGCTTCCTATTGAATGAAGTCTATAACAAACTTTGAAGGCCGCCCCGAAGGTTGAGCAGAATTAAACGCACGCGAATATTTGTTTGACATGATATACAAACGCCTGAGCACGATAGTGCATACGTATATCAAAGTATGAAAGCATTGATTGTTACAAGGTTCGGAGTCGGTATATTCCTATATAAAAAAGTCTGTTTCTGTTGTAGGCACCAACTAATTAATATGTTGCACTGTATTTTCTGCAGTTTCGATAATTTCGCACATTTTTTTCTTTTTTTTTTTTTTTTTTTTGCGATGAAGAGAATTTGCCCACTACCAAACGAAAAACTTTGGCCAAAATATTTCTACATATTTTCCTGGAGATTTAACATGAACTTCAGTTTGAGATACAAGAATTCGTAATCGCATAAAACAGTGATTTGATCTAATTTCGAATGCAGAAAATTTTCTTAAAGCGCAGAAGAAAAATTTTAAACACTAATCAATTCAGTTTAATGATAAATGAAAGAAAAGGCAGTGAAATATTTATTTACTGCCTTTTCTTTTATTTACTGCCCTGGTTGTGAAACTGCTGCGGTTTACCAAAATAATGGAAACACAGTTTGTGGAGAACACTTTATTAATATTATTCTCGGTGGTTCAGAACAGAAGAAATTCGGCTTGGAGTAGACTTATACAAGTCATAAATACTATAATGGAATTCAGGACCATTTTTTTTTGTAAAATATGTCTCAATAGTGCCATTGATGTTGGAGATGGAAAGTGTGATCTGACCTTTCGCTCCAGATATTCCTAAAAATGATGAATAATATTGAAGTCTGGAGATTGAGGTAGTAAGGGTAGCTGCTGTATCTCGTCCTCATTCTATGCAAACCACAATTTGACACGTTTCGCACAATACATGGTGCGTTTATCTGCTTGAAACCAGGAACGAATATTAAGGAATAATGTCTGCAACATTGAGTGCAGGTGGTTCCCAAGAACGGATGCGTACGTTGCACATATAGCCGTGACCCAGCAGAATAGCAAATGGCTCTATGGAATGCCATGGTATGGCACCCCCCCCCATCATTAAGGATCCACTTTCATCCTTCACAGTCGGAACCAAGCAGTCGAGGTTGAACACTTCTGCAGGTTTTCCGTCAGACGTACACTCTACTAATGGCGGGAAACAACGTGAAGCATAATTCTTCAGACCAGATGACATTTTGCCAATCTTCAGCATCCCAGTTTTTATATGCTTTGTACCACCTTACACGTTTTGTTGCATTGATGTCAGTAATCAGAGTTTTTGTGACTTCCAGTGCTGCCATAAATACCACCACGGTGGAGTTCTCGACAAACTGCAGTGCCGGAAAACGGGATCGTGGGGCTCAACTCTGCTGCTATATGTTGTGCCGTGGTCTTGTGCTTCCTTTGCACAATCCGTACCAATGTTCGCCTATCCTTATCTGACATCATCACATGGCATTCACAATTTGCACGTTTCGTGCCAACACGGTGTCTTTTTTAATAGGTAGTCGTAATCTTCGATACAGCTCCACGTGCTCAACTACTATTTCTTCCGTTCTAGTTATTGAAGCTCGTGCAAGACGCGCACCAATGATCATGCATTTTTTGAGGTCTATGGGATCTGACATTATTGACAATTACTCCACAACAGCTGTTTCACCTGCGACTATGGCACTGCTACGTGATAGTAGACATGGCACTGCGGCCTGTTATATATAACACATCTCGGGTGACGTCGTCCCTGTAATTTGCATACGGCGCATTGCATATACTAAAGTCGTAGTTGGTGTTTCCATTATTTTAATAAAACCCTGTATTTCATTCGGGGGAAAAAATAGAGAATCCGTTAAAAGCAAGGAACTTCAAGTTGATTACGGCGCCATCTGAATAAAAAAAAAATAAAAAAAATAGAAAACAATGTCGTTATTCCTATGCTAAATTTCATATGTTTTTTGAAGCGCCAACAATTTGTGGATGTAAAATTGCAAGCGTAATATTTCCCAGATTTCACTCAGCAGACACTCGATTTGTTGGCGGAGGCAGGCAGGCGGTGAAATAATGGGAAATTAGAAAGAGTTTTGCACTACGTATAATGAGATTCATCCATGAAATAATGCGATTCATGGATTAAATTTTGCATTTCAACCATGTCTCCGTGTTAGTAAATCTATTTACGTACGACGTATTTAAATTTTACACCTTTTTTGAATAAAAAAAGGTACATTCATATGACAGATGTGACGTATATTCTAATTTAACTTTAAGTTTTAGTTCCTTTTCCTACTGTAAATTTGAGATTGTTCCCTTTTGCACTTTCCAAACTTAACGTGATACCTTTTCTCTCACATCAATGAGGTTGGCAACTCTTTTGAGGTCAGACAGAGTGACGTATGAATGTGATAAGAACATAAAAGAAAAGGTCGATGCAGCAGTTGCTTAGTGTATATGTGTTTGGAGCTATTCGATCGTTGCTGACATAGATCATATGACAGATAGTTAAGGCATTACATGTAAAGTTAAAAAACTCGCAGTGCTATATTGTGGATTTCATCAAATATTTCTGGACCAATAAAAGGTTATCGTAAGTTTGACTTCTGTATATATTTTGCCTGGCCGTAAAAACTTATCAGAGCTATTCCGTGCAACTATTGCATCGCATTCTCATTTAGTTCAACATTTCCTTTTTCTTGGTTTTAGACACAGCGTGACATAAATCTCGCACATGAAAAAGGGTTACGTTATACAGATAATACTGTATGTAAATATACGATGTCATCGCTCTGTCCACGTGTAAATAATACGATGTCATCGCTCTGTCTGAATATTTGCAGACATATCAGTGTCCGTCTGTGTCTATGGACACCGTATGTCTGCAAATATTTGTCCGATTTGTGAAACTCTTTTTGAAGTCGAGAGCCTCAACTTCAATAACGACGACCCATGCGCGGTGTTTTTTAATTTAACATTATGTGCAAATGCACATAATGTTAAATTAAAAATATATTCTACTTTGTACAATTACTTCAAGAAAATTGATTCGAAAAATTCGTTTTACCCACCTGTACCTTTTACCACGAACGCCATTTTATGAACAGTTGCTGTTTCAAATAATGCATGCTGTCCCCTCTAGAGGATTTAAAATATGTATATTCAGCTTTTTTCAAAATTTCTGCTTCTAAAATTTCGAGTTAAAAATTTTTTTTCGCGTCCGATGACGATCACGACGGTGAATATTTCGCATTCATTTTACAATATTTTTTAGCGAAATGCTTTGTCACCAGGGGGCGTGAGTGCATATGTTTGAAATCACGTGTTTTCGCTTCTAAATACTGAAATAATTATTTTTCAGTCAGACGGCACTCACCGCGGAAAACGTTCATGAACAGTCCGTTTCCAAAAAATAATGCTTACGTTTTCCCACTAGGGAGCGTTAATGTAAATCTCTGTAATGATGATATTTCCGCTTCTGAAGGTCCGATTAAAAAAAATTATCGATTAAAAAAAATTATCGATTAAAAAAAATTATCGATTAAAAAAAATTATTTTGGCTACTGATATCATTTAAGGTGAAGGATAGTTCTTACATATTTGCCAATTTTTGTACCACATAAATTTGCCACTCGGGAAATAAGTGTTGGCTTCAATTTTTGTGCCATACTTGGGATTGCATCTTCGTTCCTGAGAAACCGATTTCAAAAATTCCTTTTAGCCTCAGATAGCTTTCGTTGATAGACATAAAGAGGATGTTCACACATTTGTAGAAAGTTTTTGTTAAGAAATTACAGAAAATAAAAGAAGTTCAAAGAAATGAAACTGGCAACACCGTGTTAGATGAGCACGAAGGAAATAACGGCTGCAGTTAAATATCATCTGTTAAGAACATGGCGCACGTAAACAAGCTGTGGATAGAAAGTTAGGTTTCTGCTCTTTACGCAGGGAAATATTCGTATTCTGTAATTAAAAAAACGCCCTGAAAGTTATGGAATTAACCTCTCTAAATGTAAAATAAGCAATATTATCAATAATAAAGGAGGAAATTATCAAGTGTAGGATTTAACAGGAAAAAATAACACCAAACGAATATCCAAAGAAGGAACGTGCTTCAAAAACTATTTCAAAAGTAAGGCATCTGATCAAAAGAAAATCCACCGACACAAAGAGCAATCGCTAAGTCTTTAAAAATATCTGTATCAGCTGTAAACAAGGTAATAAAGAAAAATTTAAATCTGAAAAAACAACAACATAGTCTTCAACGCTTTTTGCCACATGCCTATAGGCATGGGGCTGATCCCACAACACGCTGTAGACTTCTTTATGAAAATCACTTAGCCGGAGACAGATGGAAATATCTTGTGACTATTGATCAAGCATGGATCTACTTAAAAGACAGTACCGAAAAAACGTCGATTTACTATTGCAAAAGAGCAGAAAATATTAGGTGTACAAATAAGTTTTAAAGCGTTTTTAGACAACTCACCATGTAGTTTGAGAGAAAACAACAATACCTTTACGAATCAAAACATGCGCCGTCATTATCTATCACCTTCCGCCATCGGTCGGGCAGCTGACGGATTCCAGCCATGAAGAATACTTCGTTGTGTGACGCGATGAAGTCGTCAACCCATTTTTGCACTTCGTCACCTGTCCGGAACCATACAACAGACAAACCATGTTGCATCGATCGGAACAAATGATAGTCTGAAGGGGCTATGTCAGGACTATACGCCGGATGCTCCAAAACCTCCCAGCCAAGCGTCAATAACGTTTCCTTGACCGATTTCGCGACATGTGGCCTAGCGTTGTCATGCAGTAATTTCACGGGACGCAATCCTTTGCCTGTGAATGGACGTTTCCGACAGATTTCCTGGTTCAATCGCAGCAATTGTTGCTTGTAGTGATCAACAGTAACAGTTAAACCCTGTTCTAATAGTTCATAATAGAGCACATATAACATATCCCACCAGATGCACAGCAGAACTTTGTTGGAGTGAATATTGCGTTTCGGTGTCGAAGTGGTTGCTTCGCAGGGGTCTACCTAGTGTTTTTTTGCGTTTGGGATTGTCGTACCTTATCCACTTTTCATCACTCGTAACAATTATCCACAGGAAAAAGTTTCTGTGTTGTTTATTCAACATATTCAAAGGCTTCATGACAGGTTCATCCTTGTTCTTTTGACTCAAGGCATGTGGCACACATTTTCCTTCCTTCTGAATCTTTCCCATTGCGCGTAAACAATTAGAAATGGTTTGTTGGGTTCCCCGCAGTTGTTCAGCTAGTTCGTTTTGCGTTTGAGACGAATTTTCATGAAGGAATGCTTGCAGTTCCTAATGTGTAACCTTCTGCGGGGCTCCGCAACGTTTTCGATCACTAACATCAAGATCACCTGCTTTAAACCGTCTAAACAGAGACTCACATGTGCTTTTCAATACAATATTCTCCCCCAGAATAGAACAGATTGATGCATATGCTTTTGCAGCACTTTTTCCTTGATGAAATTCGTAACGAATTCAGTGTCGGATAAATGCAGTATCGCTTGCCATCTTTCACCTACCGATGTGCAAGTGAGTTTGACTGTTGGACAAATTTCTGTGCCACTTTTATTGTCTAAAACAGTCGGTCACAGGATGACAACGCGAGGGAATGTCGGATATGTAAATTAGCGGAACACATCACACAAAAAACGCTTTGAAACTTATTTGTACATCTAATACTTGCAAACTTGGATCCAAGAATTCAAAGAAAGTTTCAGAAAAAGTTTTATAATTATATTGGTGGTTTTTCTTACAATGGGAAATTTAAGTTAAGAAAATTTGAAAAGAATGTTAAAAGGAATTCTACATATTACAAAAATAATGTTTTAACTCCTATATTTAAAGAGGAAATACCATTTCTTTATGCACAGAGCCTTCAAAGAGAAGAACTCCATCAGGATAAGGCTGTCAGTTATACATCCAAATCTACCACTTTATTTCTCGAAAAAATGAAAAAAAGTCTAAACCTTTTGATCATATCCCTTGAGAGTCCACTGATGTATCACCAATGACTGTTGTGCCTTTGGACTGTTAAGAAGAGGGCTTTCTAAACGCAGATCTAAAAGAAAATTGGACAATGGAAAGCAGTGGAAGAGGAGTGAAATAAAATATTACTGACAATTTTAAGAAATGTCTTATCTTGGATATCCAGATGTAGGTTCGTATCCGAAGAAAGGGCTATCAGATAGAACATTTAAGGAAGAAATAATTTCATTTGAAACATTATTTATATTGCTGGAAAATTGTTCTAAAACCCTATGGAATGCTTTGCGTATAGTTCTTAATTTTTCGTAGCGCAGCTTCCAGCCTGTTTCATTTGCAGGTTTTTTTTACCAATGGCGTAGAAATCCGGATGTTTTTTTCCTTTTTTTTACCACTTCTATAACACTATGAAGGACACTACTTACATTGCGCATTTTAAATCACGCTCTGATTTGCTTTAGGAGAAGAAATTCATTTTTTTATCGCTGATTTCTCTCGTCTAAAAAAATCTGCTTTGAAATATTTTCTTTTGTGTCGGAAAGGATTCAAAACAGAGCCGTAGCTACCAGGAGAGGGGATGCATGGTTCCTAACACAAAGGTCCTACTAGGGGCATAAATTTATTCTATGAGGGACGTAAAAATAGATGTGGCCAATATTTACTGAACATTTCAAATGAGGAAGAAAGTTATACACTTTAGTATTTCTTTCTTTCTTAAAGACTCGAGTTTGCCCGTGCACGGTAATTCACAATCATATGTACGAAAAGAATTGTCCCAAACAGAGGAGAGATGCATAAAACAATATGCGAATATGACTAACCCAGCAAAAACACAAATGCTGGGAAACTGCTAGCCATCAGCTGGCAGTGATGGGTCACTGCTGGCTGAAATCTGCCGCTCACGGCCCGGTAGTGGTCCGTTGGTGGCAGCGCTATCAGTTGGCGAGCTACTGATGGCCCTGCAGCATCGCTGTGAATTGTGGGCCTCCAAGCAAGTGCCACTAGTGGCCCGTTGCTGGCAACCAATGCAACCCTCAACAGCAGGTGGAAGCAACGGGACTGCGCATGCGCAGAAACAACACTTGCTGTGTCTCTCATGGTACCAGTTAGTTGAAGACAACGCTATCGCCATCGTGTTATTTTAGTGGATGTTAAGAAAAAATCCATATGTGGAGAGGCGAATTAATTTCCTAATGAAATTTTACGTCGACGAAGATATCAGATTAAGCCGTGAAATACTAGATTACAGCCATGAAATACACCCACTCCATTCCCATGAATAACAATTCATGAAATGGAGTGGATGAAAAACAAGAAAAAATTTTAAACCGCTTGAAACAAATATCCTGGAAAACCATTAAAACAACGTTTGTTGAAAAAAAGAATTATACGCGTACAAAATTTATTAATTATTTGAAAGAAAACAAAAGCAACGCTATGTGGTGTACTCATCCATGATTTGAATACACAAGACTGGGAGGAATTCGCTTCTAAAAATAACGAGAAGTAAAATAAAATATCTTTGACTCTTTAAAACAAATGTAGCTTCGGACAACGGAAAGAAAAGACACAACGTTAAAAATGTAACAGAATGTGACATGAACCCGGGTAAATATATATTTATTCAACAATCTCTTTTCAAGACGGCAAGGACAGTACAAAACTTTGGAAAGCGACTCTAAGTATGTACACGCCTTGAAAATGAGTTAAGTTCCCTTTAGGTAAAAAAAAAAAATAAAGAACTATCGTTACGTTGCAAAAATTAATTTATCCATTATATGAAACTGACTTTTATGAAAAATACCTCGCAATATTGTAAAATGAAAGAGGGAAACATTCGATTACACATTGCAGACCGGTCAGTCTGATGCCGACCGGGTGAGAGTTTCCGTGTGTGTTTGTTTGAGCTGAACTGCGCTGCTGAGCAGAACTGACGATTCCAACCGCGAGACGGGTTTCAATCCCGATCTCGCGAATTTTGTTTTTTTTCGATTTGGGTATTATATTTTGCCCATCGATTAGAGCAGTGACGGGACTTAGTAAAAGCGCCCTTGTGAGGGCGAAGTTCCGATCAGCTCGCATAGAGACTCTGGCATCAGTCATCGGGTACGTCGTCGCCGTACCGGTCCCGCGGACGAGGGTCCCTCGCCCGCCCAAAGCCCGAGCGCCCGGTTTCTAAGGTTAGACTAGAGTGGGAGAACCTCTGGGTGCCCACTCAGTACTTAGAAGAAATTTTTGTGTTTTTTCATCTCTCCCACAGAGATGCCAACTACCCAGAAGGGTAGAGTGAAGTCCAAGGGGCCCGTCCCCAAATCGTCCGGGTCATCCCGAACGCAGAAGGTAGCGGCAGAAGCACTACCATGCCCTGTCGGCAGTGCTAAAGGGGTTAGCCCCTCTTCCGAGAACAGCCGGAAGGTAGAGCCCATTGCTGGGGGAAACTGTCGAAGACGATTCCCCAGGCGAGGGGCTCTAAAGCCGCTACGCCCACGAAGGGTGTGAGCACCCCCTTGCCAGTTCCGCCCATGGCAAGGAAGGGGAAAACAACACCCCAGCCCGATTCTCGGGCTCCTGAGGGGTCGTCCGCGGGGTGCCCAGAGGTACCTTCGGTGGGAGGTACGCATCCCGGGACACCCCCGGTGCTTACACCAGAGGAGCTGTTTTTGAAACGCATCTCCCAGCTCACCTCGGAAGTACAGTCCGTTATCTTGGACTCGCGGGTCACTTCCTCAGGGAGGAAGAAGATGTTTGCTGCCTTGAGCAGCATTAGCGACGCTTCTTTTGAGCAAGCAGCACGGGTGGCCTATGTCGAGGGCATGCTGTCCGTGCGGGATGAGTTGGGCTGTGAAGCCGAAGTGAAAGCGGCTTCCTACGCCGAAGTGGCTAGGAAGGGGGCTATCAAGGCGAAAGGGCCTTCGCCCGCCCCGATTGAGAATAGAAAGAAGAAGGGTAAGTCCAGGAGACACGTGCTTTTAGTCTACCCGACAGTCGAGAGTGCGTCCTCAGAGGACACGAAGGAGACCCTGAAAACTGCAGTGAACCCAACTAAACTGCAGATAGGGGTCAAGAGCATTCGGAGCATCCGGAAAGGAGGGGTTGCGGTGGAATGTTCCCACCCCGGGGAGCTCGACCGCCTTGCTCAGGAGTTGAGAAGCAATCCTATGACCAAGGATTGCACACTCCCCACATCCGCACGGAAGAGAAACCCCCGGTTGATTGTGTACGGTGTCGACGGGGGACTCTCAGGGAAAGAGTTCGAGCAGATGGTTTGTGGGCAGAACCCAGAGCTCGAGAACGGGTTCAAAGCCTGTTTCCCCATCAAGTGCAAGGGAGGTAGGGTCCACTGGGTGGCAGACGTGGATCCCAAGGCCTTCAAGCACTTGGTGAGGCGGAAGACACTGAACTTGGGTTGGTCAGTGCTCCGTCTAAAGGAATTTTTGAGGGAGGTCAGGTGCTTTCGGTGCAATGGCTTCGGCCATTTCCGAGGCAACTGCCCCGAGACAGATGCAAGGTGCGGCAATTGTGATGAAGTTGGGCACCAGCACCACCAGTGTGCTGCCGCACCGAACTGCAGCAACTGCACCGCTGCAAATGCCAAGTTCCGCCTGGGGCTGGACGTCTCGCACTCCAGCTTCAGCAAGACATGCCCTAGTCTTGTTAGGGAACTTGAGCAAAGGAAGAGCCGGGTCAACTATCGTTGACGGACGGGAGTACCCTTGGAGGTACGCAGCTCTCGATAAAGAGTTTTCCGGTCTTTTGACCAAGGTGTTTGAGCTGACCCTGGCCCGGGGTCTTCACCACTGCACTGGCCCTAGTGCGGTGATCAATGTAAATAATTCAATGTTGTAATGTGATTGTTGTTTGTTTGACTATTGTGAGAGGGTGCATGCGACCCTCATAGTGAACGTGTTTGTACTATGCTGAGTTTCTGAATAAAGGACAGTTGTCCCAAAAAAACTCGCGTTGGCGGGCGATCTCCCGGCCACGAGATGAGATATTTTGAAAAAGTTGCTAGCCCCAACTGCCCATAGCACGTCGCACACACGGGTTGTGACAGGGGGTGTAAGGTACCAGTCCCGTGGAGGAGGCAGATCCCCACAGGTCTCTAGACCGAAACTGTCCGAGTAGAAGACCGTGGTTTCCGGTGACTGACAGGCTGGCTGTCGGAACGCCGTCAAGGGATACCATCTATCCCAAAACTATTCGAGAGAGTTCCGCATTTCCCTGCGAAGTCAGCACTTTGACGGTGCAGGTAGAGTCATCAGCTAGTGTTACACATTGCATAGCAAACAGTCAGCTTTAAGCATATGCTCAAGCGTTTCAAATTAGTCCGGTCGGTAGAGAGCTCAGCTATCACGCAAACGGCCCAGGTTCAAATCTACGCAGATACAAACTGGTGTTTTTCCGATCTGTTGAGAAAATTTCCCCAGCGCAGTTCGTTAAAAAAAAAAAACTGCGCTGGGGAAGTTTAAGAAAAAAATTGTAGCTTTGGGAAACTGCGGTTATCTTCGCTTTTTTTATTATTATGGCTACTACTGGGAAATTGGTGGACAAGATTCGGCAAGCCACCAGGTACGTCACGTGGTTGCGGGCTGCCACTAACGGCACACTAGCGGACCACATTAGGCTAGCCATCATTTCTGGCACGTGCTCGCAGGGCCACTGAAAGGCCACTTGTGGCAGCTACTGCCTGTGATGGACCACTGATGGTCCTGTTGTGGCATATGACAACTGATGGGGTGCCAACTGTTGGCCAGCTGTTGGCCTGAACTGCTGGCCCTTTCTGTTGGCCGCCCGGACATTTTGTTGACGGTTCGGAAGCGGCAACATAGTGCTGGGCCAGCAAGACTGTTTTTGCTGGGTAACCTACGTGGCAGACCTGGTGGTACAATTGTTTAAGTACTCGCTTCTGACCATTCGCCCGAGATGAGTCCGGATTCGAATCCCGGTGAGGCATGGATGTTATGTTTGTGTTTGCTCTCTGCGTTCTCTGGAATTAGTGACCCTAAATCATGCTCCCAGCCGATCGAGTTTCTCACGATGGTCGTTAAACCTCCAAACAAAGAAAAAACAAAACAAAAAACCATCCGTGTAGTCTTCAAATACTGTATGATAAAGTAACGAAGAGCTAAGCAGTCGTCTGTGCTCCGAGGCCGAAAGCCCCTCTGAGTATTTCACCTTCAGTGGAATTTTTCCAAGCGCTATCCTGAAAGCCCTTTTTTATTGTTACTTTCAATATCTGATTCTCATTTGTTCTTCGTTTTTCATTCTGCCTTTCTGCAGAGTGCCAGCATTCACACATTTTTTACGATTTACATTGCTGGCCACCCAAAATGCAACACCAAGAAGGAAGCATTCGATTGGTCTGAAATTCGTAGCATGCGTCGCCCGCGAGAGGACATGCAAACGATTAGCATTGCAAAGCATATGCAAATCATGTGCGCCCGGCACGCCACCGAGAAGCACTATAAGAAGGGTGCACAGAAGGCGGGGTGTAAGTAGTGGAAGTGTGTTGTGCTGCCGGACCTGTGCGTGGAAAACTTCCTGATGCCTCGTCACAGAATACGGCAGTCATTCCAGCACGTTTCGGAGTTCGACAGAGGACGAATAGCGGCTTATCGCGACAGCGGTTTATCGTACCGAGACATCGGCGCCCGTGTGGGACGACATCCAGCCACATTGTGGCGAGTATGGATTCGGTGGGTGCAGGAGGGACGGACGGACCGACGTGAGCGATTGCCGCGGCACACCACCCAACGAGAGGACCGGCATGTTGTGCGGCGGGCACTGACGGCTCGCACCGCCACATCACGAACGTTAGCGCAGGAATTAGGGTGTGTTGCGCAACAACCTGTGTCAGCACGTACCGTTCGACGCCGTCTGCAGGAGCGGGGACTTGTCGCACAGCGCCTATTGCTCCGATTACCATTGACGTTACACCACCGGCAAGTGCGGTGGCAGTGGGCCGTTGAACGCCGCACCTGGACTACGGAATGCCACGCCATTGTCTTCTCCAATGAATCCTGCTTCTGCTTGCAACACCACGATGGTCGGATCCGCTTGTGGCGGCACCGCGGCGAGAGACTGTGTGACGCCTGCATTATGCATCGCCATACCGGTCCGTCACCTGGCGTTATGGTTTGGGGCGCTATTGGATATGACACCCGCACCCCTCTGTTACGCATCGCCGGCACACTCAACAGTCACCGCTACATCTCCGACGTTTTGGAGCCTGTAGTCCTCCCTAACCTGCAGGACCTGTCAGCGGCCACGTTTCAACAGGACGCCCACACGTGGCACGCATCGTGCAACAATTCTTCACGGACCACCAGGTGTCACTGCTGCCGTGGCTCGCCTGTTTTCCCGATATGTCGCCCATCGAACACGTCTGGTCGCTGATTGGCAGCCGAGTGGCCCGGCAAGCACCACCCGCGGCTACGCCTGATGAACTGTGGCAACGTGTGGAAGCAGCCTGGACCAACATATCCCAATCTCACATCCAAAGCCCCTTTTGTTCGATGCCGCGGCGTTTAGTGGGCGTTATTGCCAGTCATGGGGGCCACACGAACTATTGATGTCTGCGTGTTCCGCAAGGCACACGGGTCTGTAAACTCAATCATTTCATCTTTGTATCTGTTGTTATGTGTCCAGTAAATCTGGCTTTGCTATCTCGTGTCCTTCTTGGTGTTACATTTTGGGTGGCCAGCAGTGTAATTGACTCGAAGTTAGTTTTCACATTTTTAGTAAAATTATTCCCAAAATTAAAAGTGCTGCTTTTGAACGATCATAATATTGTTACTTTCCTATAAAAGAGGTATGAGAATGTAAAAGCTGCGTGATACTTAAGTGGAAGTTGGGAACTGCATTAGTGTTTGTGAAAATTGCAACACAATGGAGGACAGCTGATATTAGCTTGAAACTGAAATAGTATGTACTACTGGTTAGGACATGCAAATGATTAAGATATGAAAAAATACTCATAAATATACTCGTTCCGGGGAAGCGCCCTCTGAATTTTCCAGTCTTGGGTATTAAAAATTGGCTCAAACCTGACGTTGCAATCAGTGAAGAGCCTACATTGAGTCGAAAGGGTGTTTCTTCTGTCTCATTATATCCGTCGTTGAAGAAGGTCGCACTATATACATTTGACTGACTTTGAGCGATGAAAGATTGTTCGGATGAGAGAAGATGGATTTTTCAAAAGCGAAATTGCCAATGGTACGAGACAAAACGCCATTTTCAATGATGCATTCAGTGATTCGTCGATGAACAGACGAGGCTCAGACGAGGAGAAATCCTGGAAATGGACAGCAAAATCGCACGACTACACGAGATGACAAATACCTCTACCGCATGGTAGTGACCGATCGTACAGCGACATCCTGGTTGTTAGCTCAGCAGTGAAGTTGGGCTTTGTCCTCCAGCACAGTTGGACGTCATCTGTTTAACAGAGGACTGGTAGCTAGCAGCCCATTGCTTCAACCACCCACGCCTCAGGCTGCAACTATTTCTCGAACACAGAAATTTGAGAGATGACGTGCAACAGGTGGTGGTTTCTGACGAGTCACGATTCAACTTGATGCATCATGATGGTCGCATACGTGTTCTAAGACATCGTGGTGAACGGCACCTTGCAGCGTCATACCGACCCAACGCCAAGATGACTGATTGACAACAGGTCGTGTTTTTTGACAAGTCACGATTCAACTTGATGCATCATGATGGTCGCATACGCATTGCAAGACATCGTGGTGAACGGCACCTTGCAGCGTCATACCAACCGAACGCCAAGATGACTGATTGGCAACAGGTCGTGTTTTCTGACGAGTCGCGATTCAACTTGATGCATCATGATGGTTGTCTTACGTGTTCCAAGACATCGTGGTGAACAGCACCTTGCAACGTGCATTTTGCTGCATCACACCTGCCCAATGCCGAGCGGCCAAGACCTCTTCCATGCACGGTGTATATTGCTACTTCTCTGGCCTAAGAGTCCGATTTGAAAAATCGCCAGATGTTCGACAGATGTGTCCCCGATTGAACATGTCTGAGACAATGCCATCAAGCGCCTCCTCCAGCAATCACGAGTGAAATCTGGTCTCGCATAGAAACAGTCTGGCAGGTTACTCCTCAGGAGAATATCAAAAACCTCTTCCACTCAAAGCCACGCCGTTTAGAGGCTGTTATTGGTGCTCGAGGGGTCTTCACACGACACTCAGTTTCGAAGCGAAAATGCAGGGGTTGTCCGAAATAGTGGAAACACCTCGCTAAAAACAGTGAATTTGGTATGTGCTGCTTTTTGAGTAAAACGAACGTGTGGCTACAATTTTTTTTAAGTGTTGCTTATAGTCTCAAGTGTCTGCGTGATTGCATTATAAATCGATGTTTGCATAATTTCGTTCTAGGTGAAGGCACAATGAGTGACCTGTCGGAGTTCCAAAAGAAGGCAGATAGTAGGAGCACGTGTGGTTGGTACGTTGGTAACCACAGCGGCACAGGTATTGGGAGTATCGAGAGGTACCGTGTCGAAGGTCATGCCAGCATACAATGTTCACGGAACAACATCATGTGTGAGACACAACTGTGGAAGGAAAACCAAACTCACTGCGAGAGACAGGAGGACATTAAAGAGGATTGTGACAGCAAGGAGGAAGAATACGGCGACGAAAGTGACTGCTGAGCTTAATGCACATCTCCAAAACCCAGTGTCAACCCATACCGTGCGAAAGGAATTGCATAAGCATAATATTTATGGCAGAGCTGCGATTGCAAAACCTCTGGTCTCACAGGTGAATATGAAACGGAGACTACAGTGGTGCCAGGAATATAAAACATTTACTGCGGATCACTGGAAACATGTCTTGTTTTCCGATGAATCAACTTTTTCACTATTCCCCACCACAGGACGGGTTTACGCGTGGAGAATCCCCGCAGAAGCCTACAACACAGACTGTTGCCTTCCTACAGTGAAGCATGGTGGCGGTTCCGTAATGGTTTGGGCCATGATCTCGTGGTTTGCAGTAGGTCCTATTACCACCTTACACGGACGGATCACTAGCGGGGACAATGTCACTCTTTTGACCCACCATGTGCATTCAATGGCGCAGACATTGTTTCCGTCAGAGGATTACACCTTTCAACATGATAATGCCCCGACTCACAGAAGTCGAACTGTTCAATCATGGTTTGAGGAACATGAGGATGAAGTTGCACACCTTCCCTGGCCTGCACAATCACCGGACTTAAACATCATTGAGCCCCTGTGGTCTGTGTTGGAAAACAGAGTGCGATCACGTTATTCTCCTTCGGCGTCTCTCAAGGAATTGGAGCAGTTTCTGCAGGAAGAATGTACAACATGCCACTTATCACCATCCAGGACTTGTATGCGTCCATTCCAAGGAGGATTCAAGCAATTTTAAATGCTAAGGGTGCTCCCACACCACGTTAGGTGCTTAACACAAGGTGTTTCAATTATTTAAGACAGCCCCTGTATCTTGTATAACTCAACAAATGATCAGTTACCTCCTGCAACGTGAGGAATCAGTGAAAACAATTTCATTTGAATAACGCGATTCTTTCTTGGTGACAAAATTTTCACAAACAGCAGTGTATTAAGCTCGAAAACATAATTTCAAGTTTCGCCCTTCCAGATAAAAATAAAAAGCTTGCTCCTGCCCTGATTCAACAGACGTGCTCACTACACCCGAGAATTCTGTGCCATGTTTCTTGTTTTCATTATTTTTCTCACTCTATGAACAGTTTGACCAAACTCCGTGCAAAAACTCAGGAATGTAATTTTACGCCTAGAGTTTTCCGAAGCAAAAGAAAAAAAAATCGTTATGCAGTAATGACGTAATGGAGTAATAACGTAACAATCCTTCCGCGTCCTGTTAGCAGATTCAGTTTGCACGCTTGCCGTGTACTCGTGTGTGACGAAAGGTCCAAATAACATCAGTATTTTCCCGAAATGAAATATAAAAGTCAGCTCTCTGACATAGAAAACTAACTCTTCAATGAAAAAATTGGTCGAATACTTTTCAGCCATTTGCATCACTCGAATGTGATACTTTTCCCTATGAGATTGTACTCACCTAAAAAAATGTGTATGCAAGTTTAAAGGCAAAAAAAAATATTAAAAAACATGATTTAAGACTTCACAATATTTTTTTGGGAAATCCGTTCTGAATATTATTTCCCAAAAAAGCTACACCGCGAACTAAGCTTCTTTTCTGTTCAAAAAGACCCACAGATAATCGAAAATCACGCCACCTGGTAAACGAAACCCCGAGTACAATAAAAACTTGGGCCCTATTTCCCACATTTGTTCATATTAAATCAAATTTCGATCATTTCCCCAGCTTCAGAATTTTCTTTTATCGATCGCTTGACTTCATAAAGTTTGAGACACTTAAAAAATATTTTTTCTTCCCTCCCTTGAAGTTGCTCATAGTTGTGTCTAATGAGGAGTTTAGGGGCCTTAAGAGTGGCCCAAGCCCCGTGAGCAACGCTTGTGGCTTCTCACCTGGAACCTAGAATCTGCTGTTTATGAAAGTGTGCATTTTTTTTAGATCAAAACACGCTTTCTTCGATTACAAGTAAATTGTGGTTAATTTCTGAGATTCTGCTGTGGATAAACACAGCAGTAAGGAGACAGTGTAAATTTTCTAATGGCAAATATATTTACCAGGACATAGAAGCGAAAATAACTTGAAGTTTAAAGACATTTTTCCAGCCTTCATCAAAATGTGATTGAATCGAGCAAAAAGATATAACATTCTTTAAACTTAACTTTCTTTTAAAAAATTGTTTACGTGCCATTAGTTTTGGCTGCAATTCAGAATTTATATCGCTAGAGAAAATACTGCTCACTGTGCAATTTTACACTTTTTTCAATCAAATTTTACTCTTTCCTGACTTGGGACTAATTTTCCTTTCTAACTTGCAACTTGTTTGAGTTCTCCTCTTTTAAAACAATGTTGGTTTGCTGCTTTTTTAGACATTAAACCTCTAACTGTAAAATCTTGTTCAACTTTCCGGCAATGAAATTTAACAGAACTGGTACTTGAAAAAAAAATAACTGTGCCTCGGTGGTTCTTAAAACTCCGATTATCTTTTGAAGAACTTCGGCAACCGGGGCTTTCATATTTATCAGAAGTGCAGTTCAGTAGCCATTTTTAGAGAAAGTGAATTGTAATCATTTTCCTTCATTTCTCGCCATTTTGATGAGCTGGACAACAAACGGTCAAAGCGCGCTTTTTCTCCCGCGTGCCTTCAAAGAGGGGTGTTAGATTTATAGTTTTGTCGATGTGAGAAGAGTAGAACCGGACATTACTGCTTTTCAGCCGTCCCAAGCAAGGAGATCGAATAAGAGAGGAAGGGGGGGGCGCAAGGAAGCCAATCAGAGGAACTTTGCGTTTTTCGGAGAGGAAGCTATAACGTAGATGTCTTGTCGTACTGCTACGTTATTTAAATAAAACATAACCATACGATGAAATAGTTACTAAGTTAAACCTTAACGGCCAGACGAAACACTTAGAAAGCAGAAGTCAAACTTGCGGAAAAGAGGCTTTATTTCCAACACAACGCTCTACAAGCAACAGTTACCTCGTAGTTTATATCTCTCGTTCTTATCAAAACAGGCATACGTCACGTTCATTCAACCTCAATTAGGTTGCGAACAGTATTCGTTTGAGAGAAAAGATATGACGTTAAGTGTGAAGTATAACTGAGAATAAACTCAAGCTTTACATAGGGAAAGAAACTAAAAAAGAAAATTAATTTAGAATATACGTCACAAGGCATCTTAGGGTGTGGCCGTGTTTTCTAGGAATGCGTTGGTCTTCACTCTCTTAGGCGAACGGACAGTTCTTTTAGGGGGTTTCTCTCCGAGCCAGAGAACAGGGGACTTGGTGGCAGAAAGTCCACGAAGGAGGAGGATTTTAGCGGAGGTGCGAGTATCGTCGGGACAAAGATAAGTAGGAAGCAATGAGGCCGATGATTAGAGAGACAGAAGGTGATCCGAAGTGTTAATAAAACAATGAAAGCACGAAAATGATAGACAAAAGCTTGGTGACATTCCCCGCAACATCTGAATAAAAAGTGTTCCTCACTGCAGGAAAAAAGTTTAACTAGAGTCGATTTTTTATACCTTGTATTTTATTTATCTACTCCAGTTTGAAGAATTACGAGTTAAACCCCGCATGCAGAGCAAACTTCAAACGAACCTTCCGCACAGGGAGCTGCAATATAAGTCAGCATCAGGCCCTGTGACACTTCAACTGATAATTAATCACTAAACAACCTCCATAATACCAACTGGTTAAGAAAAATTAAAAAGAATATTTACCGTCCTCTTCTTCCTTCTGGTAAAAATGGGGTCATCACACACGGATCTATGACCCCTACATGTACTCCTTAATATGATTAAATGACATTCATGGTATCAGAAAATTTGCTTCAAACAATGTACTTAGAATGATGATACGACCAATTGTTGCGTTGCGGTAGATGAAATAATATAGTAGACATCACACCTAGATCAGTTATTCTCATCGCCAAGGGATTGTAGACACTGTATCTTAAACTTACATCATATTAAAAATTGCACTTCTTTTGGTGTTATTAATTCTCTTCTTCCATCACAGTGTCATCATCCTGTTTAATTAATTCCCACTTAAAGCCAAATCCTGATATTCTAAATAATTCTATTGAAGCTGATTTAAGAGTCGCGCAGCTGCACGAATGACCAAGAGGCGATGCACTGGCTTCTGATCATTCTTCCGGGGTGGGCCTAGGTTCGAGTCCCGTATGTTACGTTTGCCCTACGACATTGGCTCTGTCATTTCAACCAGTGGCCCCAAATTAAAGATTTTAGAGCGATCGACATACAGGAGTTTAGGAAGCGAGTATCTGACTCCAGGTCCTAAACAACCTTTAGAAGTAGGAAGCTAGGAGATTTGGGCTAAAGCGTTAGACAGGAAAATCATGAAAGCGAGGTAGAAAAGGGGAGGAAGACGCCCATATTTATAACGCGGCGGGGTGAAGAACCCGGGGTCCAACGGCTTAACTTGCCCATCCGCCGCACAGCGGATATTTAGTGGTTCGAGTCTGCCTGGGACCGATCGACTTTTCCGTGGCAGTTACGAACGTTGACCACTTATCCATCCGCTGCCCACGGCCATGAATTAGGAACAGGAGTTTTATTCCTTCACTCTCTTGAAGTTGCTCATATTTGTGACTAATGGGACCTTTAAGGGGCCTTAAGAACGACGGCTCAAGCCCCGTGTCTGCTCACCTGGAACCTAGAATCTGCTGTTTATGAACCTGTGCACATGCTTAGATCAAAACACGTTTTCTTCGCCATCGACAAAGTAATGGAGACTGAACTCTGGTTAGTTCCTGAGATTCTGCTGCGGTTAAACACGGCAATAAGAAGACCGTGTAAATTTGCTAATGACAAAAATATTTACCTGTAAATAGAAGCAAAAATATGCTGAAGTTTAACGACTTTTATCCAGTCTGTATCTAAATTTGATTGAATCAAGCAAATAAATAACATTTTTCAGATTTATCTTTCTTTTAAAAAACTGTTTACGTGGCATTTGTTTCAGCTGCAATTAAATTCAGATTTTATATCGCTAGAGAAAATATTGCTCATTGTGTACGTTCCGCACTTTAATTGTACTTTTTCCTGACTTGGGATTAATTTTTATTCCTAACTTGCGACTTATTTGAGTTTTTCTCTTTTAGAACAATGTCGCTTCTCTACTTCTTAGACATTAAATCTCTAACTGTAAAATCTCGATCAACTTTCGGGCAATGGAATTTAATTGAAATTGGCCCTTGAAGAGGAAATAACTGTGCCTCTGTTGTTCTTAAAGTTCCGATTTTGTTTCAAGAAACTTCACCTTTATCACTAAATAACCTCCATAATAATCCCAACTGGATATGAAAGATTAAAAAAAATATATTTACCGTCCTCTTCGCCCTCCTGCTAGAAAGGGGGTCATCATACACAGAATTGTGACCCCTACGTGGCCTCGTTAATATGATTAAATGACATTCATGGTGTCAGAGAATTCGTTTCAAACAATGTACTTAGAATGACGCTACCGATAATTGTTGCCTTGGGGTAGACGAAATAGTGTAGCAGGCATCAGACCTAGATCAGTTATTCTCATCGCCAAGGGATTATAGACACTTCATCGTAAACTTGCAGCATACCAAAAAATGCACTTTTTTGTGTTATTAATTCTCTTTTTTCATCACAGTATCCTCACTCTGTTAAATTAATTCCCACTTAAAGCAAAATCCTGATATTCTAAATAATTCTATTGAAGCTGATTTAAGAGTCGCGCAGCTGCACGAATGACCAAGAGGTCTGATTCATTGACTTCTAACCATTCGTCCGGAGTGGTCCTGGGTTCGAGTCCAGTATATTGTGTCAGTGCTACGACAATGGCTCTGCCCTTACCCGCAAGAAGTGGTCCCAAATTGGAGATTTTAGCGGTATTTTTATAGAGGTGTTTAGGAAGCGAGTATCTGACTCCAGGTCTTGAACATCTCTTAGAAGTAAGAAGCTAGGAGATTTGGGCTAAAGTACCAGACAACCCTTAGAAGTAGGAAGTTAGGAAGCTTAAACAACCCTTAGAAGTAGGAAGCTAGGAAGCTTAAACAACCCTTAGAAGTAGGAAGCTAAGACATTTGGCTTAAAGTGCCAGACGGGAAAGCCACACGAAGGCGAGGTAGAAAAGGGGAGAAAGCCCCCCTCTTTATAACGAGGGAGGGGGCCAGAACCCGGGGTCCGACGGTTTAACTTGCCCATCTTAAGCACAGTGGATATTTAGTGGTTCGAACCTGCCTGGGATAGATCTTGAGACCTTTCCGTGGCAGTCACGGACGTTGACCACTAAATTTCCTTGCCCATCCGCTTCCCACGGCCTTAAATTTCTTAATTTAGCCTGCTAATGGCTATAGAAGACTGCCTATAGCCATTAGCACTGCTTGGTGTCGTCGTTTATGCAGAATTTGCTTTTGCGGCCGGTGTCGAAAATGCACTTTTTGCGGTCACTTCCTTATCGTAATATGAGAACAGGTCTGTACATAGTGGAGCCAGACGAATGTTTTGTTTTTAGCTGAAAAGTAGGAGCTTCAAAAATGTTAACTTGCTTTCATACCTTACCCAGGCGTAGGAGTGGCAGCGTTTACACTCATAAGAAAACACTAGCGTGTTTAAAAGTCATGATTGTATTCATTTATTTATTTTTATTTACATATTTTTCTGCTTGATTTTGTTTTTCGTTTTCTTTTTACTCAAGAATTTTTCTAATTCTTGATCTGTTACTTGTAAAACATGCTTATCCATTGAAGTCATTCAATCATTGCACTTTTCCCTCTTTTTTCTCTTCGAGCAATTCCACATTATCGTGCCATTCCGATTCTTCCTTTTTTCCCTGTATCGGTAATTATTTCGAGGGGTGTCCAATAAGTATCCGGATTTTTATTCCTATCGATACAAAATCGTGTGTTTGATCGTACGTACAACTAAAGAAGATGTGACTTCCAAAGTGGAGTACATTGAGCTATGCAAGACAGTACGAAAAAGTGTCACTTAAGACGTAAGGAAATTCAACTGTGAACTAGTGAGGAAAGCAATTGAAAACAACCAAAGCCTAAAGATAGCAAAGGGACATCTCAGTAAGGGAAGAAAACAGATTATGGCACTGAGAAAAGAAGATGGTTCTGTAACAAGAAATAGAGGCGGAATTTTGACAAGAGTGAAAGATTTCTACTCCAAATTATATGAAAGGGATGATACATGTACTCCAGACATCATGAAAGGTACCAGTACCAGAGTTCTTCCAGTCCTCCCAGCAGAAGTTGCACATGCAATCAAGAACATGAAGCGGGGAAAAGCTCCAGGAGAAGATGGAATTACTGTAGACATCATACAAGAAGCAAGTGGAGAAATCGAAACAGTACTCGCCCAAATTTTCACTCGATGCCTTAATGAAGGGAAGATTCCTGAGGATTGAAACAACGCTACAATGATCCTGCTACATAAAAAAGGTGACATTGAGGATCTCAGGAACTACAGACCTATCAGCCTCTTATCAGTGGTTTATAAAATCTTCACTAAAGTTTTTTCACACCGCTTGAAGGTAACACTGAACATGGATCAACCGAGAGAACAAGCTGGATTCAGGAGTGGCTACAGCACAATAGATCATATCCACGTACTGAGAGAACTAATTGAAAGAGCGAGGGAATATGAACTTCCATTGTGCATGGATATTATCGATTATGAAAAGGCCTTTGATTCGGTGAAACCATCTGCAGTTGCAATGGCTCTGAAATCCTGCGGTATTGAAGATGCATACATTAATATTATTAATAACATCTATGAAAATGCAAGTGCAAAGATTCGGCTGTTTGAAAATACAAAACACATAAAAATTGGAAATTGAGTGAGACAAGGTGAGACCATATCTCCCAAGCTCTTTAATGCAACATTGGAAAATGTCTTTCAATCACTGAACTGGGAAAACAAAATGATAAAGATTAATGGAGATTATCTAACCCACCTTCGTTTTGCTGATGACGTAGTCATTTTTGCAACTACCCCATCAGAGCTGCAGAATATGATTCAGGAACTTGCTGACAAGAGTAATGAAGTGGGATTAAAAACGAACTTTCAGAAAACGAAAGTAATGTTCAATGCTTTTACAAGAAATGAAGATTTATCGATTGATGGAGAAAAGCTCTAGATAACAGATACGTACGTTTACCTTGGACAGCAGATATCAAGTGAGGGTCACATTGATGAAGAAATTAATCGGCGTACAAAACTTGCCTGGAGAGCTTTTGGAAGAAACAGCATAATGTTCAAGAGCAATATGCCATTATGTCTTAAAAGAAAAGTGTTTGATCAATGCATCCTTCCAGTGCTTACGTATGGTGCAGAGACGTGTACCTTAACTAAAAGAGACATACAAAGGCTGCAGACAACTCAAAGCAGCATGGAGAGGTGCATGCTTGGTGTAACCAGGAGAGATAAGACGAAGAACTCGTGGATCCGAAAAATGACAAGAGTGGAAGACATCATGATCAGAGTTAAATCCCCGAAATGGCAATGGGCTGGACATACTGTCAGAAGGACAGACCATCGATGGACAGCCGAAATTTTAGATTGGATTCCAAGGGACTGGAAAGGACTCAGAAGAAGACCACATGGGAGATGGGTGGATGAAATTCGAAAGTATGAGGGAGTAATATGGAGGAGACTGGCACAAGACAGACCGTTGTGGAAGAAACTTGGGGAGACCTTCGTCCAGCAGTGGATTGATAATGGTTGAAAATGATGATGAATGATGATGTGTGAAACTATTACGACTACTTTCAGCGAAGCGCCGTAAACGCGGAGCGGCTTAATACTAATGTTAGGTGGCGCTGTCGATCAAAAACAATGGCGGCTACGTTAAGTGTTAAGTTAGAGCAGCAAGCAGTAGTGTAATTTTTAAGAAAGGAAGGCGTAAAGGCCGTGGACATCACGAAAAGACTTCGAACAGTGTATGGTGGTGCGGCTATGTCTCGTTCCAGTGTTTATGAATGGGTTACGAACTTCAAAGCTGGCTACGAGAGTCTTGAAGATGAGGTACGGTCAGAGAGTGATGAAGCGATTAAACGGGTTGACGACTCGATTAAAGATGACAGACACATTCATATTCGGGATAATGCCATGGAATTGGATATCAGTAAGGATTCTGTTGAACGAATTAACATCTCAACTGTAGGAAGAACTGGGCCAGATGATTACAGTGGTGCATAAACGCCAAAGGCTAGGCATTTGAAAATGAAATGGTACAGCGCTACGATGAGGAGGGTGACGCATTCCTGTGAGTCATAATCACAGGCGATGAAACGTGAATTCATCAGTTCGAACCGGAGATAAAACCTAAGTAAGCAATGGCGTCATCCGAATTTGCCCCCGTCAAAGAAGTTCAAAGTTGGTTCGGAGGCGTCCATGGTCATGGCTGCTGTCTTCTGGGACAAACACGGTATCTTTCTGGTTGAGTACTTAGCAAAAATTGAAGCAATAAAGGCAAAGGCCTATGTGAAGACACTGAAAAACCTTGTGCAGCGTATCCGGACCAAACGGCCAACATTAAAAAACAATCAAGTGTTGCTTCAGCATGATAACGCTCGCCCGCATATTGCTAAACCAGTGCAAGCAGAGATCACAAAACATAGGTGGACCGTTCTTCCGCACATTGCTTACAGTCCGGATTTGGCACCTTTCGATTTCCATGTTTTCGGTCCTTTGAAGGATATAGTCTTCGTGGCAATCATTACGAGAGCATGGACGATCTGCGAGTGGCTGTCCGTATATAGATTCGCAACACGCCTGCTGATTTCTTCACTACCGGAATGAACTGACTTGTTGATCAGTGAAGGAAATGCGTTGTGCTGAATGGAGAAACGTGAAAAGTGACTTTGATTGTTCGTACCACTGTATTTATATACTGAGTGGCCACTTTATTATGACTACCCCCTCAGTACTTCGTTGGGCCACCTTTTGCCTTTAATACTGCGTCGATTCTTTGTGGCATGGACTCCACGAGATGTTGATAGGTGGTTTGTGGAATCTGAGACCATGCGTAATGAATAGCACTTTCCAGGAGTGTGAGATTGCAGGATTGTGGATCCAGCTGTCTGATGACTCGTTCAACTTCATCCCACAAATTCTCAATGCGGTTGAGATCTGGAGATTGTTGGGGCCACCTAAGCAAAATATACTCACTGGAATATTCCTGAAACCAATCCTGTACAATACGAGCGCTATGGCAGGATGCATTTGGTCCGCAAAGATGTTTAGATATGATGTGCCAGTCAGACGTTGATGAACACGAATTAAAGGGACCAAAGTATGCCAGGAAAACATTCCCCAAACCCCAACGTGGCCTCCACCAGCTTGAAGGGATGTAGCAATGCATTTGGGGTCCATGCTTTCGTGCTGTTTTCGCCAAACTCTCACTCGGCCATCGGCATGGTGCAACTGAAAACGTGATTCATCGGACCACATAATTTGTTTCCAATTATCAACTGTCCAATCCTTGTGCTCCTGCGCGAACTGGACACGTTTTCTCTTGTTAACTGCAGGCAGCAAAGGTGTTCGAACAGGCCTTCGGATGCCATATCCCATCCGATGCAGTGTACGGCAAACACTGCGTGCAGAGATCATTTGAGGTTATCCTTGATTAAGATGGTCTGTAATTTGCTGCACTGTTGCCCTTCTGTTGTCTGTTACCAGTCTGGACACTCTCCGTTCCGCCCGAGCAGTCACTAGTCGATGACGATCACACGTTGCACGTAGAGACCCAGTTTTTTGGCTGGCAGTCCAGTCTTTAAACACTTGAACAACAGCTGCTGTGGAACATTTCACGAACGCTGCGGTTTCGGTGATACTTGCTCAATGGCTCCGACCTGTTACAATCATCCCACGTTGAAAATCCGTCAAATCTCATTTTTTTCCCATCTCGTCATCCAAAAATCACTCCTACTACTGTCGCAAGCACAAAGCTTTCCCATTTTATGCTAGCCTCGCCCTCTGGCGGCAACAGCGTGCAGCCATAGCTCATTTGCTTAAAACTATCAGGTGGTCATAATGAAGTGGCCACTCAGTGTATATGTGAGTGTCATATTTATGCATCCTGTAATTTTTATTTCTCTCCTGTAATTGATAGGAATAAAAAGCCGGATACTTACATGGACACCCCTCGTATATAAAATACACGGTTAATCTTTGTTCCACCAACAACTTCAAATGGTTCCATTGCTACGCATGCGGAAGTAAAAAAAAGATGGTGAAACAAAAAAACAAAATAATGGAAGATATGGCGACGACTTGTTCGAGTGACATATCTTAGTATTGCATGGGATTAAAAGTGCCGTGAAGAAAACGAAGTGTTATTAAACCAAAATAAAAAAAGGACATTTAGTTTGTTACCCAGCAAAAACAGTCTTGCTGGACCAGCACTGGGCCACTGCTGGCTGCCAACACTGCCAGCGGTAGCCCAGCACTATGTTTCCGCCGCCCAACCATCAATAAAATGTCCCGCCGCCCAACCATCAATAAAATGGCCCACCACATGGGCCAACAGTTCGGACCAGCAACGGACCAACAGTGACACCCCTATCAGTTGTCATATGCCAGAACAGGACCATTAGCTATCCATCACAGGCAGTAGTTGCCACAAGTGACCCTTAAGCGGCCCTGCAAGCTCGTGCCATAAATGATGGCTAGCCTAATGTGGTCCGCTAGTTTCCCAGCAGTGGCACACGGTAATCACACGACGTAACTGATGGCTTGACGAATCTTGTCCGCCAATCTCCCAGTAGCAACCATAAAAAAAAAAAAAAAAAATCACCGCAGCTTCCTAAAGCTACAACTACTTTTTCTCCCTTACTTAACTTCTGTATTTTAGCACTGCGTTGGGGAATTTTCTCAACAAGCCCTGAAAATCGCCCGCTGGAAACCAGGCGGGAAATGAACCAATAACTATCTGCGTGGGAAGCGGGACCTCTAGCAACTGGACTAATATGCCACGCACGACTATCTGCTTGAAGCTCAGCCTCTTTCCTACAGAATGTGTAACGAATTGGTTCTCTTTTTAATTTTACAATATTGCGGGGTATTTTTCAGAAATGTCAGTTTCATATAATTCCTAAATTTCGTTTTTTAAAGGAACGATTTTTTTCTTAATTTAGGAAAATTTCAGTCGTTTTCAACGAGTGTACCAACTTAAAAGCGCTTTCCAAAGTTTCGTGCTGTCGTTGTCGTCCTAAAAGGCGATTGTTCAATTAATATATTTACCCTTTCATGTCACATTCTGTTACATTTTTAACGTTGTATCTTTCCTTTCTGCTGTCCGAAGCTACATTTGGTTTAAAGAGGAAAGATATTTTATTGTACTTCTAGTTATTTTTAGAAGCGAATTCCTCCCAGTCTTGTGCATTCAACCCATGGATGAGTACATTATATCCACATAGCGTTGCTTTTTTTTCGAATTATTGATATATTTTGTACGCGTATAATTCTTTTTTTTTTCCAACATAATGTTTTTTTAATGTTTCTCCAGGAATTTTTCTTCAAGCGATTTAGTGTATGTTAAAACGAAATATTACACAAAAATGATTTCTTGTTATTCATGGGAGTGGAGTGAGGGTATTTCTTGGCTTTAATCTAGTATTTCATGGCTTAATCTGATATCCTCGTCGACGTGGCATTTCACATAGGAAATTATTTCGCCTCTTTGCTTATGTCCTTTTTTCTTTATATCCACTAAAATAACACATTGGCGATAGCGTCGTTTTCAACTAACTGGTACCATGAGATACACAGCACCTGTTGCTTCTGCGCATGCGCAGTCCCGTTGCTTCCAACTCGTGTTGGGGTTGCATCGGTTGCCAGCTACGGGCAACTAATGGGCACTTGCTAGGAGGCCCGCAATTCGCGGTGATGCTGCAGGACCATCAATGGCTGCCAACTGATAGCGCTGCCACCAACGGACCACTACCGTCCCATGAGCGGCAGATTTCAGCCAGCAGTTACCCATCACTGCCAACTGGTGGCCAGCAGTTTCCCAACACTTGTGTTTTTGCTGGTTAGGTCTTTAACAATGAAATCTAGACGAATAACACAAATGCGATCCTGTCGTCAACTTCGAATGAAAATTAGCTAAACCAAAATTTCAAATCTGGAGCAATTGGCATTGCGTTGTTCTTGAGTGTCTAGTGATTAAATT
Source organism: Macrothele yani (assembly GCA_039090855.1). Classification (NCBI taxonomy): domain Eukaryota; kingdom Metazoa; phylum Arthropoda; class Arachnida; order Araneae; family Macrothelidae; genus Macrothele; species Macrothele yani. Next base: position 38,501,918 of record CM076989.1, read on the forward strand.
AAATTGTCTGCCAATGTAGAAACAACACAACAAGACCAAGATTATACTAATTTGCACACAAAATATTTATTAACAGGCGATCAACATTCTTATCATCACATTTGATTTTTCTTATGCATTTAACATATCACTTTATAGCGGACGTCACCATTCTTGAAATAGATGTACTTCTTATACACGAAAAAAACAAATAAAAAAACAGAGTCTCAGTTTTTATAATTGACTATTTTATATTTACACAAGACAATCCTCATCATCTGTCAGCTATAAAGGACTTCATGTTGCATAGCCTGACTAGGTAACAGGAGAGTTTTTAAGAATATATATACAGCTATGCCTGAGAGTTCTGTTTTCTTAATTTTTTTTATTTTCTTACACAATGAAGCAGTGGAAGTGACTAGATGTACATCAGCTTCAAAAGGAATGATTTTTTCTTGGTGGGAAAAGTTATGTTTCAGTTAACAAGGCAGATATTAAGGACTCGTTTATACATACAGTTTAATTGCACTGGATAATCCAAAGGAAATATTTTGATACAGGTAAATGATACCTATCGACTTAACATGTACATAGTACAACATAACGTACACAACACTTAATATCAAAACACATGGTATTGTACCTGCACTTTTCGAGATGTACAAAGTTTCACACTACACATAAACACATGGTAATAGTAGCTTAAACGTATTTCAGAATCAACAGAAAGATCACTAACCAAAGTTGGATATTCGACGCAAATACTGATCGAAACGTCGAAACTCAACTTCAAACCTCCGCTTAAATCTTTAACAATTAAAATAACACGTTTCTTTTCTTGCTGCGTAACATTCTAGTAATTTGAAATAACTCTCACGTTCCAGAGGACAAGCGAACACTAACTGTGTAGTAGTAATTATATATTTGAAACACATGATAAACATTTCGTTAACTGAAATTAGAATACATAGAAGCTGACAATAAAACTGTTATTTAAAACAATATCACTTGTTATTTTAAAGTGCTAGCTAGGTTTTGAAAACGCATCCACACCTTCCAACTGAATGCAATTTAGTAATTTATGTTTGCAGTGCGGTTGTTTTTTGAAGAATTAAATCAAGAACTTAAACCGCTCTGTATTCTGTGTGTTGGAACGAATTGCAGTTCTTTTGACAGTTACCTAAACAGCTCTGAATTTAGAGCAAATGCATCTGGGGAATTAAAGGGAATGAACTAAAGTATGGGAAAACACAAGTTTGTCTGCGACAGGCATCAAACTTGTAGTCGCTCTCCCAACTGAGCTACGCGGACAGAATATCTCGCTGCAGATTTGTCGTCTTGACAAATGTTTTCACCTCTGTAGTGTGTTACAAGTAGTACAAATTATTATATGGTACTTATCTATTTTTGCGAAAATTTGTATCAATTGCATGTGTTCTGTAAACACTCCGTGTAAAAAAAAAAAAAAAAAAACCGAAGGAGTTTGTCGTTTGATCATAAAGAAAGCGTTGAAGTTCGAACTTGTTTAAAAAATCAAAAAATCTTTGAAGTTGCTCAGCCTTGGAATTACTTTGTATTAGTCAAGGAAAATCCTAGTGACGTATTATTGTCGACAGGTAACTTTAATGTTAAGGATATTACTAGGATAAATTATATTTATCTTTTGCTAACTTTTCGGGATGAACTCCAACTGTTTATCGGCACTGTCTCAAGAGAGTAAGTGTTGCCACTCAAGTGGTAACACCAGCCCTTCTGTTCGTCAATTGTGGTTCCTCTTCTTCTAATTTAGATACCTTCTTCGAATTTTCTTTTCACGAAGTGCTGAAAAGTTAAATCAAAGTTAAATTTATCCTAATTCTATCCTGATGGTTTTCTCTTTCCAAACTTCAATCGGAAAATTTGATAAGCGATAAATTTAATTTATCAAGGTAGTTCCGTAAATTGAAATTTTAAACTTGAATTACTTTTTCTTCTTGTTTGAGGAGTGAAGATATCACCATTCAAGCTTGTCACGTGATTGAACTTCTTTCATGAGCTGAAATGGCCCCAGTGCCATCGAATACCAAAACCTAACGAAACAACCGAAAACTTTAACATGTGCGTAGGGGGTTTTGTAAAATGTCACATTGCCAAATTAGTACTTCATTATGTCAATGTAGCAAAGGAAATGATATTCCCAGACATACAATACAAGAGCAGTTAAATTAATTCTTGCTTCATGTGTTTCCTAATTATTCATATCAGATCCCCTTTTGATCCGCTCTTTGTTTAAATTTTACGTTGTCTCGTTTTACTCTTAAGTAGTATTTGATTAGTGCAATACCGAAGAGATTCAATCAGTCAATTATCTGCAGATGTTCAGAACAACCTAAAGATTTGTCAAAGCAGATAGACATATTTTAACATGCTTTTCCTTACGAGATTAAGAGATCTATCTCTCTCTCTCTCACACACACACACATATACACACATACACTTAGCTTTCAGCTTTTTCAATATCTGCCACTTTTCGGTAACTAACGCTATCCTAATAAGTCTATCTTAACTTCATTACTATCAAAATACTGCTTAATAGCGTTTTTAACGCTTTCCAACCGTAGGTTGAAGTAGCGAATATATTCCAGATTTGTCTGTCTGTCTGTCTACTCGCTTAAAAATGGTTCGATTTCGATTGAACTTTAGTATGTAGTAGGGAACATCCTGGGAACGAATTCTATTGAAAATGGACGAAATGGGGTCAAAGGTCAGTACATCGGAGCGGGATCCATTCCATCGCCCTTATGCGTCATAACTTACGTAAAACTGCTTCTATTGTGACAAAACTTTATCATGTTGTTCCGGAGGTATACCGAACCAACCGGTTCTGTTGAATATCATAGAAATGTGGTCAAAGGTCTGGGCACAGGAGCGAGATTTATTCCACAGCCACTATCCTCACAACTTGAGTAATGATTTCTGGTATGTTGGAAAGCGTATCATAATCAATACATTGCATGATTTTACTAAATTGTTTCTCTTTATATTTGGATGTTTTCCTCTTTTCAAGTCAAGAAACAGAATACTGTGTTTCTGACACTTCTTAAAGATCCTCAACAGGCAAGATAACATTGTCTAATGTTGCTTTGAAAGCACCTCTACTCCGAACAATATAATACTTCAAATTTCTCGACCGACAACTGACCATTGTCCAATATTGATTCGATACAGATGTTTGTGCATAAGTTAATTAACTTAGAAACCTTTAGCTTCCATTAATTATATTACATATTTTTCACATTAAAAAAATAGTGACCTAAAATGGCATGCGATGTTAACCAAAATTTAGGTTTCAAAACAATTTTCTACGAATGTTTCTTGAACATAATAAATATACCACACATTTCCGAACAGCTCCGTCTCTTAGTTTCGAAGAATCGTTTATTTTGTTAAGAGAACAATAAAACTAAATATTATTCTACACTGAATTTCAAGAATTTTGCATTTGGTACTAGTACTGAACCAAAGACATTGATGTTCATATCACGTATAAACTCATTCATCTGGTTTAGTGAACAAAATTTCTCATTGTGCTTTTTTTCTTGGTAATATATTTCTTGTATTTTCATGCAAAGCAAAATATTACACTTTCTGGCGATTTTATCTAAAGAAAACTAGACTTGCAGTAAGAGCAGCATTTAAAACATTTTCACGAAAAATAATGCGAAGGACATAAGTTAGGCTTAACGTTACTTATGATATAAGCAGGGAAATATGGCACCAATTATTTACTACCTCGAAAGAATATGGGAGCTAAAAATGTTGATACCATTTCATACTGGTGGTGATGCTTTGAGCTTTATATTGGAATCGTTTTGAGATTTGCTGGTGAAGGCGTTTATTTTCTCCATAAGTCTTTTAAAACATGCTGCCCATCCACATTTGAACATTTCTACATTTCAATAATGAACAGAATCCGTGAAGCAGAAAATGTATTTATTATATTTAAATTACCACATTCACAAAATAAGATGAACAAATGAAGTTTTATTGAGTGGTTTTCATAGATTTATCTGTTTCAATATTTCTTAAGCAACGTTATGATCTGTAAGGGTTGCTTAAATATTGATATTGTGTAAGTGCAAAAGTTCTCGTATTTAGGGTGTTTTGGCAAGGAAGCTTTATATCAGGCTTCGAAAGGATAGGGAAGGTGAGAACACCGTGTAGGTCGCCTGCTGGTGCTTTGGTGTGATAGAAAGAACAGCTTTGACAATCGCAAGTCATACAGTGCGCAACTTTTGATGTGTAAACGTGAGTTTCGACAATACGCATTCAACACTGTTTGCTTTTTGCGTTCGAAAAAACAGTACTGTCTCCGAGGTACACATATACGCGAAATACGGGAAAGACGCTCTAAGTGAGCAAACATTGCGAGGTTGGTTCACAAAGTTTCATTAACTGATAAAACACTTGAAGCCATGTACCGGTCTGGACCTGTTGCTAAAGCGTGTGGTGAAAAAATATTGGCAATAATTGAATCCGATAGTCCTTAAACGTACAAAGATATTACCATTGGGCTTTCAGCATTTCAAATGATAGCCATGATGAGAATTCAGACTATTGAAATGGTCCGAAAACTGGATCAGTGGGTGCTACATCAATTATCATCTAAACTTCAAATGAGTATAGCGATTATAAGTGGATCTCTGTAAGTTAGATATAAAATCGACCGTTCTTGGCAACTGGAGATAAAACATTGGTGCCGTACAAAAATACTGAACATGCCAAATCTTGTTATAAAAAAGAGAAAGCTTCAGGAATTATTCCAAAGGCTAATCTCCACCTAACGGTCAAGCTTGGCGTTTGGTTGGATTTCATGGTCATTATCCATCATGAGGAGTTGGCAGTTAATCAAACGGTCATCGCGCGTTTTTAATCTTAGTAACTTGACAGAGTAAATGAAACCTCGAAGTCCAAGCGCCCCAGTTCGGTTGATCGCAAAGCTGTTGTCTTCATCACAGTAAAGACAAATGATCACTTCGAGTCTTCAACGAGGCCTTGAAGTCGAAGCGTCATAGTTTCTGCAATAGGAAATATATCATCTTACATCACGATAACATCAGGCTGCATGTGGTAATAGCAACACAACACAAATTTCAGGGACTTGGTCAGGAAGTTTTACATTCCCCACCGTATTCACCCGCCTTAGTACCAACAGATTTCAACTTTTCTGGTCACAGAAGAATCTATAGCTATGTAATGTTCTCAGTTAATTATGTATAATTATGAATGAAGAAAAAGTTAGTCTCCGTAGAACATTATATTACTGAATAAACGTTCCACGATATTTACTTGATGCTCCTGATAGCTAAAACACTAATATCTCTTAACTAAGCTCTGATTAGCTTGAACGGCATGTAAATAACAAGTCTATTTACTGAAACTTCAACGTCTTTATTTTATAAAAAAATTGTCACTTGAGCTATTTCCACAACAAATCATATCACTAGTAGCGTGAGCACTCTTCAAGTATAGCAAACTTGGTAACAGGTTAATGATGCAAATGAATCAATATAACAACCAACTGCTAACAGACTCGAGCCTCAAAATGAGAGACTCAAAACATGAAACAACGGAATATATCCGATGAAAAACAGCACTTTGACGGAAATCAACTAGAATGCATCCTACCAAAGCCAGCTAGAATGCCACTCAGCTCAGCAAACATGCAACGTAAACATCATTCTTATCTCTGTTTTTCTCATACGTTATTCTACTCTTGGTTTTAGCTCAGGTTGCAACAGGACATTCATTGGAGAGAGAAATGTGGCGTTAGGTTAGAATTGCTTAAGAGAGAAAGAACCAAAATTTACATAAGTACAATAACTGAAAAAAGAAAGTTATATTAGAGTATACAGATAATATAGAGGTAGTCTATAGGTAAAAAGGGCGATTCAAACGATTTTTAACTTTGATTGGGTAATTAAACAGATAACATAAAAATGGGAAGAGGTTATCATGAAAGAAATACGGGATTACGCCATATAATACAAATTTTGAAGATGACAATCCGATTTACGACAGAGGTTATTGCTATTCATGGAAACTAAGCAATAGATTGAAATAAAAACGCGTAAGCTACAGTTTTATTTTTCACGTATACAAACGGTGAGAACTTTTGCATTTACACATTCCAAGTGCACAGCATGATAATGGTTTTAAATAGGTGAGCAAATAATTAATTTCTTGATGTTTTACTGGCTTTCGAGATCGTTTAACACATCACGTTCTTAAGTTTCTATCAGACAGATTAAATTTTTCATAATGTAATAGTACAAGTTGTATGATTATTTCAAAATTTCAAGAACTTATCGATTTCCTTGTACACCATACATGAATTGCATTCGTTATAGTTATAAACTGCAACATAAGACTTTTCTCATCATATTAAAACGAAATTTTATGCTTTTATGTACGTCCGTTTATAAAATATGTTTTCCTATTATTATATAAGTTAGTGGAATAAAAATGTGTTTCAATTATATTAAATGGTAAGCAAAAAGTTTCTTTTGAGCCATTTAAAAGCCTGTACTGAATATAAGCGTTCTCTTATAAATATAACAAAGATGAACTTTTTCTCTACATGGAATTTTTCAGATGAAAATTATATCAAATAATTATAAATTCCAAGGTTTTTAGAGTTCTCAAAAGATTTCATAGGAAGTATTGATTCCTGTTATTTAATTTTCTCAGTCAAAAACGGAATACAATTTTTGATCTATACTTGTGCGAAAATGAGAAAATTCCTCACACACGAAAAAGTAAGCCGGTCACGTAAAATCAATTCTATCGCAGTCCATGACGGGATTTGTTGCTTGTTGACAACAGGCAAACGCCCTTCAGCCCAGATCGATTTATGTTCCCGTTTTACGTGACTATGCTCAATGTCTGTTTTCCGAACGGAAATATTATTTTTTGATTTCATGTGATTTGCATATGTTTATCCTCACATGAATACACATGATTTTTTACTGTAATTGTTCATTTTGGAGTGTAATTTATTTTTTTGAGGCCTTAGACGTGTCCTCTTAAAATCATTCCAGTTGAACAATGCTATCTTCTTATGATCACTCGATTATTGTTCAATGATTTCTTGCTCGTGTCATCCGACATCCAGTGAAGATGCTTTACTACCAGCGTTGAGCAGCGGCTCTTGACTACCTGTCTTCGAGACGTAAGGCGAAAACATGTAGTTGAAATTTTGTCCACCATTTTTGGACAGATAGCAGGACGAAGGACTGATGAACAGGTCTTGAACGGATGAGGAACTCGTGACAATTCCATCTGGAAGAAAGGAAATAAATTTCTTATCAGAAGATGACACACAACAACAAGAAATCAACAAAAAATTCGTGCACAATGCAGAAATTTAATAACAGAATAGTTACATTTCCGATTACTAGATAGCGCCACAGGTGATTGCGTAGTTGTGGTGTAGTACAGTTCACATCGAAGACATGCTTACAAATGTTCAATGTTGTGCCATTGAGCACGATCGTCAGACAAGGTAAGCCACTGTGCACAGCATTAAACAACATGTCAGGTGGTATTGCAGAAACATGATGCCGGATCGGGCCCTTCAAAGTGGCCAATGAAGTTGGCCGATCTCTGTACACCTTTAATTTCAAGTAGTCCCAGAACCAAAAAACAAGGTGTAAGGTCTGGAGACTTGCGAGACCACTCCTGTGGAAAGGAGCGACTTAGGACACAGTTTTCTCCAAACGTTGAGCGTAGAATTTGCTTCACAGGATCAGCAACGTGCGGCGGAGCTCCATCTCACATGAATTTGCCAGTATGGAGAGCTAGCCTCTCTTGCAAGTGTGGGATAATGCTGTTAACAGCGCTGCATATCGATCACCTGTGACAGTAACGGTTTGAAGTCCAGAGCTGTGGACTTCCTTAAAAGAAAAACGTGCCAATAAGGAAAGAAGCTGTAAAACCGCACCACACGGTAACTTTTGGCTGATGAAGGTTTTTTTTTCTAACTGCATGCGGGTTTTCTGGAGCCGAAATGCTGCAGTTCAGTGTGTACTAACCACGGCTGACCGTGAAAACCCCACAAGTGTTGCCGTCTTGGAAATGCTTTGAACCACTCGTCTGGACATCATAATTTGACCTTTGTCAATCTCGGTAAAGTGCGCTGCCTTTCCCATCTGAAAAGCAAGAACAACATTGATTAGCAGAACTCAGTATCAGGTGTTATTTACACCGTTTTATAACCTTCACACGCAATTATCTTGCCTTCTGAATTACGCTATCTACATATCCGTTCGTCCGATCCCCAGTGGACACCATATCAGTGCACCTGTTAACCCGATTTGAAAAACTACTTTTGAATTGGGAAGTATGAACTCTTAGAACGATGATTCTTGTCTTTTGTCTCTTTTTTTACGCTTTCCAACCGTAGGCTGAAGAAACGCACATGCTCTAGCTTTGTCCGTCTGCCCGCCTGTCTGCACGATAACTCGCGTAAAAATGGTTCGATTTCGTTGAAATTTTAGTATGTAGTAGGGGACAACCTGGGAAGGAACCCTATTGAAAACGGACGAAATGAGGTCAAAGGTCAGGACATAGGAGGGGATCCATTACATCGGCCTTATGCGTCATAACTTGCGTAAAATGCTTCGATTGCGACCAAACTTCATCATGTTATTCCAGAAGTATACTGAACCGGTTCTGTTTAATATGATCGAAATGGGGTCAAAGGTCAGAACACAGTAGCGAGATTTATTCCACAACCATTATCCTCATAACTTGACTAAAAATGCTTCTACTGCGACAAAACTTTAGTATGTTGTGCCTGAGGTACACTGAACCAATTCTGTTTAATATAATCGAAATAGGGTCAAAGGTCAGTACACAGGAGCGGGATTTATTCCACAGCCATTATCCTCATAAATTTACTAAAAATGCTTTTATTGCGACAAAACTTTAGTTTGTTGTCCGGAAGTATACTGAACCGGTTCTTTCGAATATCATTGAAATGGGGTCAAAGGTCAGGGCACAGGAGCGAAATTTATTCCACAGCCGTTACCCTCATAACTTCAGCAATGATTTCTGGTATATTGGAAAGCGTATCATGCATCGCATGATTTTACTAACTTGTTTTTTTTTATTGGTCTTCCTTCGAAGCATAATTTCTCCACTGGGGACGTTAATACACGTGCTACAGAACTTACATTTGATTTTTGTTCCATGTATTTGCTTTTAAGCATCAGATTGAAGCAGTTGGATTTTCGAAGGATACCATGTACAACGCACATCACTTTTCAAGTAATTTCTTTTTTAAATAATGTACACATTTCTCGCTAGGGGCGTAAATTTGTATTCAACTTTCCCCGATATATCTGATTCTAAAAGTCCGATTTTTAAAATACCTGAAAACATTCTTCAAAGTGATGAATATTGTTCAGGTACTTTCAAAATTTGGTAAAAACATTAATGCCAGAAAGTGGGGTAAGTGCATATTTACTTTTGCAACATATTTGCAGTCGTGCTTGCACTTCAGCAATCTTCACGGACAAAACTGATTTCGCTCAGATACTGGAGAGTGTACATTCTTATCACATTTTCCTGGAGACACCTGCTTTCAAAAGTTCGATCTCAAAAATTATTTTTGCAGGAAACCAGTTTACAGTGAAACATCATATAAATTCAAATTTTTCGCGACCTACAATTTTTTGCACCAGTAAGCGAATATTTTCCTTAGAGACAAATTTGGAGTGCTAATCTACACGTGGAAAAGTCAGATTTGAAAAAAACTATTATTGTTAATATAGTGTGTTCACTACGCAAAACATTTTGCACGTATCTCTTGCTGAAAATAATGCTCAAATTCTCGTCAAACGGCGTAAATATATAATTTATTTTCTTCGATATTAATTCTTCTAAAACACCGATTAAAAAATCCCTTTTATATCGGATGCCATTCAATCCGGAAAATATGTTGAATATATTTACATATTTTTGATTTTTTTGTAATGCAGACTTTTGTCGCAAGGTAGCGTAAATATGAATCTTTGGATACCTCTGTGTCCCCGCTTCTGAAAACCCAATTGAAGTTTTTTGGGGTGTGCCATTCGCTACGATAAAGGTTACGACCAACGGAGGCTATAGAATCTGGGTGCAATGTTGGGCGAAAACAGGTCGGCTACGACGGGGTTATGCTTTGGGCGATGCTTTCTTGGGACACTTTGGGTCCCATTATCCCAATCCCTGACAGCTGTACATCGTTGCGGACCAAGTTCACTCATTCAAGGCAACTGTGTTCCCTGCTGGTGATGGCCATTACCAACAGGATAATGCGCCATGCCAAACTGCCAGAATCGTCAAGGAGTGGTTAAAGGAACATGCTTGTGACTCTTTTGTTAATGCTCTGGCTTCCAAATTTACCTTGGTGGCGCAGTGGTCTAAGCGATGGCCTCTGATCATTCGTCCGAAAGGGGTCCGGGTTCGAATCCCGGTGAGGCATGGATGTTGTGTTTGTCTTACGGCACCGGCTCTCTCCCTTCCCTGGAACCAGTGACCCTAAATTAGGGACGGGCGACTGCTTATAGCCCATTGAGTTGCTCACGGTGGTCGTTAAACCTTCAATCCAAAAAAAAAAAAAAAAAAAAAAAAAAAATTACCTTACATGAACCCAATCGAACATTTGTGGTTCGATTTGGAAAAGCGTATTCGGGCTAAATCACCACCACCCGGAAATGTACGGCTACTGGAGGATCTGCTGACGACATTACGCTAGCAGATACCTCAGAATACCTATCGACACCTCGCCGAGTGGCAGCTATTTTGCGGGCTAATGGGTGCCTACAGCTTATTACGTACGTTGACAAAATGTAATGGCTCATCATTGGTCGGGTGATGCTGAAACAGGAATGACAACACAACATGTCGTAGAATGTCGTCGACGTATCGTTGGGACGTAAAAGTGGTACGGCGGACTATCTAAGGTGTCCGGCTATCATACGAAATGGCTCTTCAGACAGTCACTCCCGGTATGCTAGCCGTGTGCCGTTCCAGGGTGAAGGCAGGATCCGTGCGCTGGCCGGCTCGTCTCCAGACACGTATGCGCTGGTCATAGGCGACAACTGCAAACCTCGACTCATCACTGAAGACAACACACAGCATTTATGAGTCGGCAATGCTTTTGGTCCTCGGGGGGGGGAGGGGGCGAACCACCGGGAAAATTTGGGACGAACACGGCTCATCTGCGCTAGATGTGAGCGAAAGCTATTCCCGAATGGACAGGAAAACAGAAGAGTTACTCTAGTGCAAGTTGCCGGTAATTTGTACACTGGTGACAGGAGTAATGTGCTACAATACACAGTAAACAGAACCCTGCGGGAAACGGCTCTATGTAGCTGCAAGCCACTCCGAGTGCCCATGCTAACCTCGATTCACCCTCGAAAGCACATACAATAGGAACGGGAGCATCAAAACAGGACTTTGAATTATTGGTAGAAGTTCGTCTGGTCCGATGAATCTCGTTTCCTGTTGCGTAATGTGCTCGGCCGGGTATGTATGCGTCGTTTACCTGGGGAAGTGTTGGCACCAAGATGCACAGTGGGGAGAAACCAAGCTTGTGGAGGAAGTATAATTATTTGAGCAAAGTTCTGCTGGGAAACCCTGAGTTCTGTCATTCATGTGCAGGAAACCATGTTGTCTACCACCTACCTAAACACCAGTGCAGACCATATACACCCTATCATGGCAACGATATTCTTCTTCAGTAGTGCCTTCTTTCAGAAGCATAATGCGACATGCCACTTTTCCGGTACTGTTCGAGAGTGGTTTCGCGGAACATGAGGAAGACCTCTAGATATTGCCCTGGCTTCCAAATTCCCCGGATCTACACTATATTGACAAAGGTCAACGGACACCTAGAAGAGAAACACAACATAGTATTTATTGACATCCATTAGTACGGTATCGGTCCACCTTTGACCTTAATGCATGCACTGACCCTTCGAAACATGCTTTCGACAAGGTTTTGGAACACAGCGATAGGTATGCGCTTCCATTCAGTACATAATGCTGGCGCTAACTATTGCTTTGTGGTAGGCCTTGGTTCCAAACTTCTTATGCGGGGCTCTAAATCATCCTATAGGTGCTCTATGGGATTAAGATCAGGGCTCCGTGCTGGCCAGTCCACACACGATACGAAATTATCGTCAACCCACGCCACAACAATCCTTGCTTACCAGCTCGGTGCATTATCCTGCTGGTACCAACAAGGCTTGGTTCCATAGTATTGCCACAGAGTTCGTAAGGCATAATTGTCCAGAATATCGAGGTAGACGTGCTGGTTAACAGGTTTGTCCACGAAAGCCATACCACGTTTGTCCACGATAACCATACCACGAAAAACACCCGCACACGAGTACACCGCCAGCTTCAAACTTGACCGCAGGAACAGTACACTGTGGTATATAGCGTTCCCCCGGATATGGCGATACCCACACACGACCGCCAGACTGATAGATCGTGTATCTGGGTTCATCAGTCCATAGGACTCGTTTTCATTGATCTACGGTCCACGATAAATGTTCTTTACACCATGCTAAACGACGAGTAGCATTTCGAATGGAGATGAAAGGCTTATGAGCAGCTGCACGACCACGGTAACCCATGGAATGAAGTTCTCTTCGAATGGTACATGTACATACCGAGGTTTCAGCATTGTTACTTACATGTGCACTGAGGTTTTGTGCAGTACTCGGTCGATTAGCTGTAACAACTCTCCTGAGGCTTCAGTGTTTTCTATCACTGATTTTCTTTGGTCTGCCGGTACGTTTTGCTGCTTCAGGCGCGCCATGTGTCTACCACTTATTCAGTACATCCAAAACAGTTCACTTGGGTATGTTTAAACGCCTCTCGGTTTATCTTATGGACAACCCACTAATATAACACCCAACGATCTTTCATTTCTCAAAGCCAGTTCTCTCCCTCCGCGACGTTTTCACTCAACCTCACAGTGCGATATGATTACGGTCAGCTGCAGGCTTGTTTTTATACCATTCGCAGCTGTACCGCGCATCTTAACAACGCAGCTGATCCGTTCATTTGCTTTTGAAGGGGTGTCAGGTAACCTTTTTCTATATATAGTGTATATCCAATTGAGCATCTGTGGTTTGTGTTCGAATTTACGTGGTTGTCGGCTCAAACACGTGGTTTACAAGAGCAGCAGAGTCTGCTGGTAATTTGTTGGTACCCGTATGACACCTTTTGAAGTCCTGTAACAGCCATGTTTCTCCGGGCAGCCCTGGTGGCGCAGTGGTCTAAGCGATGACTTCTGATCATTCGTCCAGAAAGGAGCCCACGTTCGAATCCCGGTGAGGCATGGATGTTGTGTTTGTCTTACAGCACTCGCTCTCTCCCTTCCCTGGAACCATTGACCCTAAATTAGGGACGGGCGACTGCTGATAGACCATTGAGTTGCTCATAGTGGTCGTTAAACCTCCAATCAAAACAGTAAAAAAGTTTCTCCGGAAAGAGCTGTTTTGGCAACAGGTGGAGAACCAGCATCACATTACGCAAGTGGTGATAATATTTTGGCATTCCGGTGTATATAAATATTATTCTTGATACTTCTGGTTCCAAAAGTCGTATCCTAAAAAATGTTTTCTTTCCATCGCATAGCATCTGCTATGTGGAATAATTGGCATATATTTTCTGCTATTTCGCTTTTACGGGGCGGGGCGGGGCGGGGTGTAAGTATATATTTCTTTTTGGAAAAGCATCAACGATTCTAAAAATGCTTTTGAAAAATCCTTTCTTGTTCGAACACCCTTGCCTATGAAAAACATTTTCCGTCAATTTCTCCCTTCAAATAATGCAGAGTTTTTCGCTAATATCTAATTTTACTCGATGTTCCTACTTCTAGCTGTTCTACTTGAAAAATTCCAGTAGCTTAAGATATCTTTCGCTATAAAGAACATTTTGCTTACAATTTGTGATGTAACGTAATGCACATTTTTGTCGTTACTGTGTGTAAATATACGAATTCTGAAATTCCGGTTTAAAAACATTGCTTTGGTTACTGGTACCGTTCAGTACAGAGAACACTGCGCGCATTGTTTATATTAAATAATGCGTTATCTTTCTCCTAGGAGCGTAAATGCATTTCAGTTTCGCAAATTCTCTTTTTTCTGAAATTACGCCTTGAAAAATTCTTTCGTGTCGGAAAGGATTTAAAAGACCTGCTAATTACGGCCGAGATCTCGGTCTCATACTTGTTAACTTAGTTGCAACGTCATGACGTCTATTACAGTTCCCGGTTTCGATGCAGAAAACAGCTTGTTTACGAGGCCGAGGAAAACATAGCAGCAGAGTGTTGCTAAAAAAATCCTTGAAAGAAGTTATCTAATTTTTATTTATCCCGCTAAGCTCTTTGTTTCAGCTTTTCTCTCTTTCGATAAATTTTTTAAAATATTTTCCAGCGGATTTAAAGCATCAGTGAAAAAACTGCTAATTCAAATCTCGCTGTATTGCAGACATCGTGGCATAGAACGATTAATGCAGCTGACTTCGTTTGGAGTTTTAATCACTTATGACGCGAGTTGACTCTTAAGTCCAACAGTGTTTCATCGCTTCACACAAGCTATTTTTTAAACCTAGAACAAAGAGCGGAAAAGAATGTTGTAGATAAAAGAGAAAAAGGAAATGAAGTATGAGACGACGACGAAAATATCAAGCTAAGGGAACAAACAAACACTTTAGTAGATAGCGATAAGCACCTAAAAGTGCCGTGTGCTGAAAAGTGATAAGCTCATGTTGTTAAGCTATAGCACCATTATCTTTTAATGGTGAAGGAAAATGATGTCATCTGAAGCATAGGGATCAAGTAGAGGAAAATATGTGCGTAAGAGAAAATAAAATTAACTGTAAACTGCTAAAGGACGAGCGATAAATGGAAGAACGAGAGAGAGAGAGAGAGAGAGAGAGAGAGAGAGAGATGAAGAATCAACGGAATCCAAGAGTCGTAACAGAGAGAGAGAGGGGGGGGGAGCGAGGGCGAAAGAGAGGGAAAGGGGAGAGCGAGAGAGAAGAGAGAGAGGGGAGAGCGAGAGAGAGAGAAAGAGAGAGGGAGAGCGAGAGAGAGAGAGAGAGAGAGAGAGGAGCGAGGGCGAGAGAGAGAGAGAGAGAGAGAGAGAGAGAGAGAGAGAGAGAGAGAGAGAGAGAGAGAGAGGGGAGAGCGAGAGAGAGGGGAGGAGAGGGAGGGAGAGAGAGATGAATAATCGACGGAATCCAAGAGTTGAAACAGAGAGAGAGAGAGAGATGAAGAATGTACGAAAAGGAAGAGCTGAGAGAGAGAGGAGGAGATGACAAATCGACGGGAAGGAAGAGTTGAGATTGGCAGAGAAAGATGAAGAATCGACGGGAAGAAGAGTTGAAAATAACTAAAAGAGAAAGAGAAGGAAGGAGCAATGGAGGCTGGAGGCGATATAAATGAAAGTGGACAAATGCAAAAAAAAAAAAAAAAAAAAAAAAAAAACGGGTACAAAGCAAAAATAAGAGAGAACTATCGACGAAGCAAAAGTTGGCCACAGATGGACAAAGATGGAATGTAAGTATTAGGTATAGAGAGAAAAAGAGAGAATTGAGAAAGATAGCAGGGAACGAAATGGATGTAAAAAGACACTGAGGAAAGAGAGAGAGAGAGAGGAAGAGATTCAGATCTCAATAAGTGAGACAACGGAAGAGGGAAAGCATACGATGAGACAAAGAAATTCGAAACGAAGCCGAAAACAAAGAGAGAATGACGAAAATAAAATACGGAAGAGCAGGAATTCAATGTGAATGTCCAAACTAACATTAAGAAAGATGCCAGAGCGAGAGAGAGAGAGAGAGAGAGAGAGAGAAGCGAAAAAAAGTATGACAGAAAATACAGTAATTTAAGAGAAAGGTTTTCTGAGCTTAAAAAGATTCATTTCTCTTCGACGAAAACGAGATGCTTGTTTCTAATTTAAGGTCGTCTGGAACGTGCGGAACACACATAAAACGGACTAAAGTGACTTTGCGAAGGCTTCCGTACTTGCATAACTACTGTACATAAACGAAAATCTGCTTAAATTTCATACCCTTTTCTATTATAACAGAAAGAAATATGTAAATTTGTAAATATAAAAATGCGTCGAAGTCAAAGAATGCAACAGAAATGGTACTGGTGTCTTTGAAAATAAAATTTCTTTAACAGTCTGCTATGTGTATGTGCGCTCATCAAAACATTATTTGGTGTGTTTCTACGGCTTTCAGACTAGTATTGTTAGGAAGAGCACGGGAGGAGTCAATGAGAATGAAACGTAGTGTGTGCGTGCGTTGTGTAGAACGAATATTTCTCTCAGGGAAGTAACCGAGCAGTATCCGAAATAAAAAAAAACTGTGGCTCATAAGAAACTATGCTACTACTCTAGAGATAAACGTTGAAACTTCACACTTCATGGTTCGTAAAACATTCGTAATTGTTTTAATCTCTAATAAATTATGAATTTCGCATTTCCTTTGCTTTGTATATTTCTACCATAGAATGAAACCACTAGACATCAAAAAGGATTGCTGTGTAAGATATCCTTTGTAAGAGGCAGCTTTCAAAACGGAAGATGCGTCCTCGCGCTACCAAATGTACATTAGGATAAAACAAAATATTATAACTGCTGCATTTTCTACTTAGAGAACCGTAACTACACTGGTGCCCAAAATTAACATGACAAATTCAAAATCATGAATAACGCAAAATCCACACGACCGAGTTTAATGACAGTTGGTACGGACATACATATATCAATTGCGGAACAAATGTGAATCGCGACTCTCCTGTAAAAATTACGGTTCGGGATCAACATCGCGGAAAGGATTATACGGTTTTTTCGCGAATTTTAATACCTCCTGAGCCGCCCTTGTGGCCAAGTGGTCTAAGTGTTGGTTCATGACCTTTTGTCCGAGAAGGTCTGGGTTCAGATCTTCGTGAGGCATGGATGTTGTGTTTGCCTTACTGACCCTAAATTAGGAACCAGTGACCTTAAAATAGGGATGGGCGACTGCTTACAGCCCATTGAGTTGCTCCCGGTGGTAGTCAAACTCCCAAACAAAAACAAACAACAAAAAACTGTCTCCTGGATTGTGCGCCGCAGTGGGTTATACGAAGTAATATGTATTTTTCCTTTCCCAAATATCACAGTGTGAGGATTATAAAAAAGACCGTAATTTAGAATAATGAAGATTTAAAAATATATTCTTACGTTTTAGCATTTACTATATGATTCGAGGACTAAAAAGAAATACATAGCCTTTCACCTCATTGCTGTTTCATTGATCAAATACGAGTATTTTATGCGACGTGCTACATAGGTGAAAACATGTGTCAATACGACAAATCTGCAGCGAGACATTCTGTCCGCGGAGCTCAGTTGGGGAGCTACTTACTACCAAGTTAGGGGACACGGTTTTGATGCCCGTCGCGGAGAAAAAGCTCTCTAACGCTCAGGAACAAAAATCTTTCGAAACGTGTGTCTGATTTCCATAGTTTGACTAACACAAGAACCATATGTAAAAAATCTAAGCGACGCTATGCCTTTGTTATAGCCTCCTGAAAGTGCAGAAAGGATTTCAATCCTCACAATATTATGAACGGGATAAAATGTGGAAACAATGTGCCGTTTTTAAAGAAGAGCATGAATCTCAGTGTCCATCTTCGTAGATATTATTAACATAATGTTCTATATATCTCATTTAAGTAGCTCCAAAAAACAATGTTTTTTCTTGGGTTGTCGGAAAAGTCATGACCGATTTTAGCCATGATTTGCAAAGATGATTTATTGATAGAAAGAACAAAGATCAATCAATGATATAATGCCCGTTTTGTTCGATAACCTTTTGCCATCTTTCAGTGAGCTGCAGAATGCCTCGTTCATAGAAGGACCTGTCTTTCGTGGCAAAAAAACTGTACAAGCTGCTGATTTGCAGCCTCATCTGAATTGAACGTTATACCACGCAAGGACTGTTGAAGAGAGCGAAACAAGTGGAAGTCTGACGGCGCAAGGTCAGGCGAGTATGCTTGGTGTGGAAAAACATCCCACTAAGCTCCAATAATTTTTGGCGGGTGATAAAACTTGTGTGGAGTCTCACGTTGTCGTGATGGAACGCAACACCTTTACAACGAACGAGCTCCCGACGTTTCTGGATGATGGATTCATTCAAACTGTCCAATTGCCGACAGTACACATTCGAATTGATTGTTTGGTTCCGTGGTAGGAGCTCGAAAAACACGACACCTTTAAAATCCCAACACACTGAGACCAGAACCTTCCGCTGATGAATGTCTGCTTTGGATGTCGTTTGAGGCGAAGCAGCACGTTGGGAACAAGACCGTTTGCGCAGCCCATTGTTGTACACAATCCACTTTTCGTCACCAGTTATCAGTCGCTTCAAAAAAGGATCGTTTTCCTCACGTTTAATGAGCATATCGCAGATGTTTATACGCGCCGTCAATTGGGCTTTTTTGAGTTCATGAGGAACCCACACATCGAGCTTGCTTACGTGTCCCAGCTTCTTCAGGTGGTCGTGAACGCTTGAATGATGGATATGCAATGTGTCTGCAATCTCTCGTGTCGTGTAACATGGGTGTGACTCGATCAATGCCTTGATTTGGTCGTCATCAACCTCGGTTGCCCTTCAGGACCGAGGAGCATCGTTGAGGTCAAAATCACCAGCACGGAATTTTGCGAACCACCACTGGCACTGACGTTCTTGTAGAGCATTATCACCGTACACTTTACGCAACTTTTCACAAGCTTGACGCGTGTTCTTCCCTTTACGGAAGTAAAACAGTAAAATATGGAGAAAATGCACAGTTTGGTCTTCCATCTTCAACTTGATGTCAAATCTCCGCGAATCAACCAAATCGCTCGCTATTCCTTTTAGACTGCAGCTGCTAGAACTGGCACCTGTCGAATGCCATAGCGATAACAGAGCTGCGTATGACTCTAGTACTTCCAAAACCGCCCAATCGCCATCGGGTGCGAAAATACGTCATGACGTTTCCGACAACCCAATAATTCTTTGTGGGTGTATGTCTTCGTTTACAGTTATCGTTAACTCCCTTAGGCTTATAGAAGTTAGCCATCCTTTAATTAAAATTCTTTGTGCCGAAGGTTGCAGAAAACAAGAACTGCCCTACAAAAAAGGTAAAACACTGCCGGAAAGTGAAAAAAGAACACCAAGAAGGAATTGGCGGACGATCATGAAATTTACATATGTTAATGGGATCGAGTTTACGTAGGTGTGATGTTAATTTCGGGATCAACCGGTGAGCGCTTACGCCACAGCACGGCATAATATGCAAATTATCGTCGGTGGTATTTAAGGGGTACGGCGAAGTAAATGTAATCAGTCGTCGGCGTACGGACACGTGCGAAGACCCTGAAGAAGCTGCAATGCCTGAACATGGAAGACGTGTACGATTTCAGCAGTTATCGGACTTTGAGCGAGGTCGTCTAGCCAGACTCCGCGAGGCCGGGTGGTCGTATCGTCGTATTGCCGAGTGAATTGGACGGGAAGTCCGAGGAACATTCCCACAAGAGTAGACGTGGAACCTGGAGTAACAGACGGACTGATGAGCGGACCGATCGACGCATAAGAAGAGCGGCGTTGTCAAGCAGAACATCCACTGCGACGCAAATCCGAGCCGCCGTTTCACCTGAAGTGACTGTGCGAACAATCCGCAATCGTCTACTGGATGCAGAACTACGTGCGCGTGTGCCTCTGGCATGTGTACCTCTGACTCCAGCCCACCGTATGGAACGGCTGCAGTGGTGTCGCCAACGTCTGCACTGGAGAACGAAATGGCGATCTGTCGTGTTCAGCGATGAAAGCAGATTCTGCTTGGGAGCCTCCGATGGCCGTATGCGTGTTCGCAGACGCACAGGGGAGCGTCTACACCTTTCTTGAATCCGCCAGCGACACACAGGGCCAACATCTGGTCTCTTGGTGTGGGGAGCGATCAGCTATCACTCCCGTACACAACTAGTGTTTGTACCGGGTACGTTAAACAGCACCTCCTACATCAACAACATCATTCAGCCCGTTGTTGTGCCATTTGTAAGGTCGGTCCATCGTGGTGTTTTCCAGCAAGATAACGCACGCCCACACACGGCACATGCAACGTAACATGCACTTAAGTGTGTGAGACAACTTCCATGGCCTGTACGTTCACCGGATTTGTCCCCCACTGAGCACGTGTGGGATTTTATGGGACAACGACTTATCCGGTCTCCAGGGCCAGCCACGACCATCCCCGATTTACGCGTCCAGGTTGAAGATGCTTGGAACTCAATACCCCAAACTTACATCCAACATCTGTACGACAGACTCCATGCCAGAATTGCACAGTGTGACGCAGTTCATGGCAGCTCAACCTCGTACTAACCATGTTACATGGAAATGTTATTTTTCAGTTTACCAGCAAATATAGGTGTATTTTGCCATAATGTTTTGATCACGTTATCCTCTGTATTTCGTTATTGTGCTGTATAAATTTTGTTGGTAGCAGACGTCTCCTTCTTGGTGTTCTTTTTTCACTTTCCGCCAGTTTATATGAAAAAAATGTCTTAGAAACCATTACACAAGTTAGGCTTGTAACCGCATGGCAAATATGTCCTAAAATGGTTTGTAGATTGCATAAGACTTAGAGACAATTATAACGTTTCTACATCGTAAGAATTTGCATCCAAGAAGAATGTGATTTCACAATTACATGTTTATAGAAATATGTCAATATTTCTTCTATATTAGTTGTGAAAACACAAGTTTGTCCTCGACGGACATTGAATCCGTGTCCCATAACTCCGGAGTAAGTCGCTCTCCCAACTGAGCTACGCGGACAGAATGTCTCGCTGCAGATATGTCGTCTTGACACATGCTTTCACTTCTGTATTACGTTACATCATCTCCCTCTTAATTTTTTTTCTTTGAAGCGAAGTAGAAATTTTTCATTAATTCGAAACAATGTGTAGAACAAACATCACACATTTTTCGAAGAACCCAACGGCCAGTGGATCCATTTTCCACAATCGGCTTCCAGTGTGAAAAAACATAATTTTCCCCGACGGACAGTCGGACATCGATACCGTGTTACCTCATCCGGGGTAAGTGGCTCTCCCAACTGAGCTACGCGGACGGAATGTCTCGCTGCAGATTTGTCGTCTTGACACATGTTTACATCTCTGTAGTACGTCACACAGTATAGGTGTTTTCTTTTTTTAGCACACTGACTTTAACTTTTTTTGTGGGTAAAACTCCTTGTTTTGCGATATTAACTAGGATCTATTCCGGGTGTCACCTCCTTGGTGATTGTTCTGTGGCCTTGACTAGAATTTACTCTCCGCACACCTTAGTCCTTGCTTTGTGTATCTGCCCCGAAGCTACTTTCTGTAACCTCAACTTGGTCTTTTGTCTGCAGCCTAGACTAGAAATCACCGACTTGGTTCTTCTGTGTCCCTAACTAGAAGCTACTCTCTGTAGGGCTACACTGGTTCTTGTTCTGTTTCCTTGACTAGACGTTACTCTCTGAATAACCACCTAGGCCCCCGTGCAGTGGCTTTCACAGAAAGCTCTCTCGCTGTCTTTGTCTCCAGTTTAATTCAAGAACCCTGTCTTGTAACAACCTATTGTACCTAGTGGATTTTCTGTTTTTCAGGTAAGATTTTCAAGCGAATTGAAATCAAACGTCAGGAATCATGGAATCCATCAGACATAGGCGCAGAATATGTTCAAATTGTATTTTATGACACTGTTTACACTGTCACAAAATATGTATTTTAAAAATATCAAACAACTCCATAATGACAGTTCTTTGATCTTCGCGCACTAAAACAGAAGAGTAATCCTGGCTCGTCATGTTTCTCACACTATTCGTGATTATCTCTAAGGTTTTTGAACTAAGGAAAGGTCATTATTTTATACGATACCTTTTGATATAAATATATTTTAGCACTTTTTATATGTCACTTGTTAGTCTTGTTAAAGCTGTTGGTAAAAATATAATCTCTGCATTTTGTTCTGTTGACATAACGATCAGTACTTCAGCTGCAAAGCAACCAAAAGTTATTGCTCATGGTCGCAACACATGCACACCTACAACCCTTCACCCGAACAACCACCACCGACTCGCATCAATCAGTTCTACTAATTTGCGCAAATGAATGTTCTCTCGAACTTTCTGACATTTACTAAAAATCATTCTCAGACTTTCGTGAGAAACAACCTTTCACTGAATTTTCCGCCTAACACACACCAAAAGAAAGTTTTACTGAAAATTCTCGCTACCAATAAGAACTCACCTGATTGTGTCCTTCCGACCCTAACGGGCCTTAAAGTTGTGGAGCTTTTGGCGTCGACGTCTGTGGTAATTCCAAGGCCCAAACAACTGCTCGTCAGCCCTGGAAGAGATCCAGTGATAGTCGGCACAGGAGACAAACCTCCCTGACTCGATCGTCTCTGACTTGTGTTGGACCAACGATGCTGCGATTTGGAAGTGATTGGGAGTAGATGAGAGGGTGTGGCAACAGCTTCAGAAGATGGGGATGATCTGTTGAAATCTACCGGCCCACCTGACAAAGAACAGCGAGAATCTAGAGAGATAAAAATATGGTTGTTTGTATAAACCGCTAATTCCCTCACATATAGAAAAACTAAGTTTGGAAAGCAGTATCTCAATAAAAACACTGTAAAACTTCATAGTTTGTTCACTACAAAACAATTAGTATTTGTTTCCTCTTAAATCTAGTTGATGAACCCTTACGTTTCAACTGGTTGCTCGTAGAAGTTGCAAACTTAACTAAACATTTACAAAGTCTCTAATAAAACAATGTAAGTGATAAATCATAAACAAAATCGTTACTAAGTTTTATTTGTATTCACGTACGTCAAGGAGAAGTACTGTTGAGGTTACGTTGTTCTGTTATCGTTGGAGGTTTAACGACTACCGTGAGCAACTCAATGGCCTATAAGCAGTCGCTCGTCCCTAATTTAGAGTCATTGGTTCCAGGGAAGGGATAGAGCCAGCGCCGTAAGACAAACACAACATCCATGCCTCTCGGGATTAGAAACCGGACCCTTTCTCTCTCTTCTGATTTTGATTGGAGGTTTGACGACCACCGTGAGCAACTCAATGGGCTATAAGCCGTAGCTCGTCCCTAATTTAGGGTCACTGGTTCCAAGAGAGAGAGAGAGAGAGAGTCAGCGCAGTAAGACAAACACAGCCTCCATGCCTCACCGAGATTCGAACCTGGACCCATTTAAGACGAATGATCAGAGCCCATCGCTTAGACCACTGGGCCACCGGTGCGGCGTTGAGGTTATGCACTTTACAAATACCAAGACGATGATATAAATACAGCAATTCACTTCTTAAATTGCAAACTTTTAACGATGCACCATCAGCAGACTTCAGCTCGCTAAATTATAAAAGGTATTCCACATGCACTATATTGACAAAAGTCTCCGGACACCCCTTCGAAAGCAAATGAACGGACCCGCTGCGTCTTTAAGATGCGCGGTACAGCTACAAACGGTATAAAAACAAGCCTGCAGCTGACCGCGATCATATCGCACTGTGAGGTTGAGTGAAAATGTCCCGGCGGGAGAGAACTGACTTTGAGAGAGGAAAGAGTGTAGGGAGTTATGTTAGTGGGTTGTCCATATGATAAACCGCAAAGCGTTTAAACATACCCAAGTGAAGTGTTTTGGATGTACTGAATAAGTGGAAGACACATGTCGTGCCTGAAGCAGCAAAACGGACCGAGAAACCAAAGAAAATCAGTGATAGAGGATGTCAAAGCCTCAGGAGAGTCGTTACAGCTAATCGACGGAGTACTGCACAAGACCTCAGTGTACAGGTGAGTAAAAATGCTGAAACCTTGGTATGTACACGTAACATTTGCAGATAGAATTCCATGGGTTACCGATGTCGTGCGGTTGCTCATAAGCTTTTTATCTCCACTCGGAATGCAACTCGTCGTTTAGCATGGTGTAAAGAACATTTATCGTGGACCTTAGATCAATGGAAACGGGTCCTATGGACTGAAGAATCCAGATACACAATCCATCAGTCTGATGGTCGTGTGTGGGTATCGCCATATCCGGGGAAATGCTATTTACTACAGTGTACTGTTCCTGCGGTTAAGCTTGGAGCTGGCAGTGTACTCGTGTGCGGGTGTTTTTCATGGTATGGTACCGGCACATTGGTTATCGTGGACAAACCTGTTAACCAGCACATATTCTGGACAATTATGCCTTATCAACTCTGTGGCAATACTATGGAACCAAGCCTTGTTGGTACCAGCAGGATAATGCACCGAGCCATAAAGCAAGGACCGTTACGGCGTGGTTTGACGATAATTCCGTATTGTGTGTGGACTGGCGAGCACAGAGCCCTGATCTTAATCCCATAGAACACCTATGGGATGAATTAGAGCACCGCATAAGAAGTTTGGAAGCAAGGCCTACTACTAAGCAACAGTTAGCGGTAGCATTATGTACTGAATGAAAGCGCATACCTGTCGCTGTGTTCCAAAACCTTGTCGAAAGCATGTCTCGGAGACTTAATGCATGCATTAAGGCCAATGATGGACCGACACCGTACTAATGTGTGCTAATAAATTCTATGTTGTGTTTCTCTCCTAGGTGTCCGGTGACTTTTGTCAATATAGTGTATATCTATTTGTATGATATCATCGCTCGCTTTTATCTTTCTCGTACATTTCTTATCGCTATTAGCTCTCTGCACTTAAAACTACTACCTTATCGTGCTTACCTTACTTTTTATTGATCTTTGACTCACTGTCAGGATATCAACTTTAAATACTTATCGGGAGAAATAATGTGTCGTTAAGTCAGAAAACATTTAACGAGGTGAAACCAAATTTTTATAAGAATACAGAAACTCAAAAGAAAGTTTGTGTTAGTGGTATACATCAGAACACGCATTTCTTATTATAGCACTCCTGGTATTAGAATGATATGTATTTAGGATAAGGTCAGGTGATACTCACTGTGGTGTGATAAACTAAAATTTACTCAATTCCCGAAGAAACACATTAAGATTCACAATTCGATGGTAAAATATTTTGCATTGCGCCAGAAGCTTGAAAACATGACTCTGCACTTTGTGGGATTAAGTTCACGTGTTTTGTTAAAAGAAACGAAGAAACGAAGCAAGAAAATTGTAGGGCAATAACGATCACCATACAAGATAAAATGTTTCCATTATAAGTTGAACTGATGCATTACCTTCCTTTTCAAGACCGAATTTGCCCCCGCTATTAGTAACTTAATTGTTTCAAAGGAAACGGAATACAGTGGTCTAATAATATGTAGCACTGGAAAGGATATTCTAAAACGCTGATCTCTTTGAAATGCATTACTGTAAATTTAAAGAAACACCTACTGCGGTGAAAAGTTCCACTAATTCGGCCTAGAGAGTAAAACGGTGAGTGAGGCATTTTTTCATCTGTCCGTAGATTTCCAGATTTTTCTTTTTTTTTTTGTTGAAAGGTATTACGATAAAATTCGTTACATAATCTATTTACGGTCACCAAACGAAACGGAAAGAGAAACCATAAATAAGTAGTAAATGTAAGTCTCCTATGCTATCTCTATCTTCAGGTTTTCATGGAAATATTTTTTTTTTTTTGGTTGGAGGTTTAACGACCCACCGTGAGCAACTCAATGGGCTATAAGCAGTCGCCCGTCCCTAATTTAGGGTCACTGGTTCCAGGGAAGGGAGAGAGCCAGTGTCGTAAGACAAACACAACATCCATGCCTCACCGGGATTCGAACCCGGACCCTTTCCGGACGAATGATCAGAGGCCATCGCTTAGACCACTGCGCCAACGGGGCGGCTATGGAAATATTCGTCGCGTTTGTAATTCCTAGTCAAATAAGAAAACGAAAGAAAGAGGAATGTGATTTGGTAAATGTTTTTCTTTCATTTCCTTTTCTCTCTCTGCCGCCCCGGTGGCGCAGTGGTCTAAGCGATGGCCTCTGATCATTCGTCCGAAAGGGGTCCGGGTTCGAATCCCGGTGAGGCATGGATGTTGTGTTTGTCTTACGGCACTGGCTCTCTCTCTCTTCCCTGGAGCCAGTGACCCTAAATTAGGGACGGGCGACTGCTTATAGCCCATTGAGTTGCTCACGGTGGTCGTTAAACCTTCAATCAAAAAAAAAAAATTCCTCCTCTGGAAGCACTATATCTCTGGTACTAAACGTATGGTTAAGTAAATTCTTTCTGCACCTTAAAAATCTTACACGAGGCATGAGGTATATCTTCCTTGCAATTTATCGTCTGTCCCACTATCTATCTGCTTTCCTCTATCAGGCACGGTACGAAATTGTTGAACCTGAATTTTAGAAAAGGAGATATATTTTCTGCATAAACAGACGGACTGATCCACTGAGGGATGAATGCATGGAAAAGTATATTTAGTATCTTGTGTACTTACTGTGTTTTCCTTTATCGGAAAAAAAATTAGTTCCTATATAACAATATTTTAAAGAGAATATATCATTTCCCGAAACAGACATCGCCAAAATCACACACTTTCTGCTGTTCGGTTTCGTGGACATTGGGATACCTATCCAGGAACGGGCAAGCCAACCTTTCGCGCTGATATGGACGGTTATGCGGCGAGGCACTGAGTTCACGAGGCCACGAAAGCGGGGCACAGGTATGTACATTCATGCTTACTGCATCACTCTCCATGATTCCGTTGCATTCCTGAGTCCAGAATCTGAAGTTTAAGCGGATCTTTCCACTGCACCGTAAATCATTTTCCACAGGTTCATGTCAGGTAAACGAGGAGGTTATTCCAGAGTTCTAACTAGAGTAGTGGCCAAAATTGTGGAAAGCTTTGGAAATGGTGTATTTTTGATGTTTGATGGCTCATAACGTCACTTTGTTTTGGAGTAATACCATAAAATTATATATCAATGGAAACATAATTTCATCAAGAATGCAACTTTTATGAAGGATTTTGTATTAGAACAGCAGTTCTAAAGAAGAAAAGTAAAACACATAGAAAAACTGAGATGTACAAAAATTCTCACCATGCCAGTCAATACTTAGTTGGACAACCTTTAGCGTTAATTAAGGCCTTACAACGTCTTTCCATGGAGTGAACCAAGTTTTTTAGTTCTGCAGCAGCTATGATGTGAAACCAATATTGAATTATTGCTTCTATTAATTGGGTTTTATTGCTGGTATGCTTCTGACTAACAAGTTTCTTTAGTCGGCTCCTTAGATTTTCAATGGGGTTAAGGTCTGGACTATTCCCAGACCATTCCAGCAGTGGAATATGATTATCTTGAAATAACTTTTTACACACAGCAGCAAAATGACATGGAGATGAATCCTGTTGAAATATAAATGCTGCATTCTGTTGGAAACGATCACGTGCTGAAAGTTTCAGTTTGGGCTCAAGTATTTCATTAATGTATTTTTGGCCATTTATATTCCCATTAGTCACGCACATTCTGCCCACACCTTTTGATGTCATACAACCCCAGATCATAGCACTAATTGGGTGTTTCACGGTATATGTAATTCAATCAGGATGCAAATCTTCTCCGATTCTTATCCTTATGTATTTTATACCATCACTACTTAACAGGGAGATTTTGGTCTCATCACTCCAAACAACACTGTCCCATTGTCCCGCTGTCCAGTTAACATGGGTGTTATCCCAGTGTAATCTTTTCAACCTTTGTTTGAGAGATAAAAATGGCTTTTTTCGGGGAATTCTAGCTTTTAGACAAAATTCTTGCACTCAACATCACATTGCATTGCGCCATTTCATCTTGTATACACCCAGCTGATTTTTTTCTGTCACCTAGGCACAGTCTCTTAATTCTTCTATCATCACCTGCTGTTGTGCAATTTTTTCTGCATTTACCAGTCTGGTTTTGTAGTGACTGAGTCTCCTTATACCTCTTCAAAACTTTAGAAATGCCACCTTTGGTTAAGTTTCCACCAATTGTTTTTCTAATTTCTTCTTTACTGAAGCCTCGTTCACTTAATAGTACTATTTTACATTGCTTTCTGGGTGACTAGTCAACTCTTTGAGCCATTTCTTTAATTTTATTACGTTTTACAAGCTCACTAAATGAAAACACACACACACACACACACACACACACACACACACACAAAAAAAACCCAACCAAATTGATAGCAATCACATAACACACCGACAAATGTCCTCCTCTCAGCTCCAATACATGGCATCAGTAGCTGAATCGTACTGTCACCTGATTGGTTCATTGCCAAAACAAGATGACACCTGACACTCATGCTCATTGGCTACATTCAAATGAAAGAAAGCTACTTCATATCAACCTAAGAAAGTTGCGCTTCCTTTTTCTGGTTATTCGGCTATAACTCACGAAATAACTGGAAACGGTACTCATTGGACTGGAAGACTCGGTACTCATTGGACTAGAAGTCCAGTGGCGATATTCTTTTGCTCATTTGAAGCGTACAGCACAGTGACATGCCGTTAGCAATGGAACTGTGGTGGGGCAGCTGCGCCCGTAACCTGTTGCAGCTAATGATGGCTTAGCAGTCTTGGTGCAAACGTTTCTGGCATCTCCTTCGTTGAAGTCGGCGGTGATTTGTACCACTGTCGCTCTCTGTTGGGTTGCAACTACGCGAGACAGACGTCGACGGTCACGTTCAATCGTTCATCCACCACTTTTCTCCGCCCACAACGCTGTTCACGATGCGATGTTATTCTGGAAGTGGCGTATTCCCAATAAACTCTTGATACTGTGAAACCTAAATGCTGCAATTACTGTACCACCTCCGCGATTGACTGACTCATACGTCGGGCATCCACTGAATACCTCTTTCAAATTCCGTATACTCACGACGTTTATCCATTCTGACATCGAATCATCGTGTACGTGAAGGCAAGATGTCCTCCTACCTATATCCGATCCAAGTGGTGGTTTATTCCACTTGCGACAGGGGTGGCAGCGTTGCCCATAAATCAGGTACCCCATGATTTCTGCACAGTCATTTGCAAGAGTTTGAGACCAATAATTTTTCTATCATTTCATCAGATTGCTCCCGTTCATTTCGTGATTTCCCCACTTCATTTTATAACTGCATTATATATCTACAACAAGACGAGCTGGCCTATCATTTCAAGCTGTTTGGTTTCCATGCAGAGAGGTTGTGATTTGCATGTTCTCTATCGCACATTTTGGATTAAAAAAAAGCATCCCTGAGCATAGTTCATAGGGCACACATAGCAGCTTTATATCAAGAAGCATACTCGTAACGCAAAATAAGATTAGTACAAAGCTGCATGCCAGCCAGAGTGCTATCCATAATGTGATCGTGGAATTTAAAGATGATGAGAAATTTAGCGTATAATATTCTTCGTTAATAATGTGTACCTATACGCGAAAAGTCCGCTTTCCCTCGAATATGTTACGTGACTCAAAATACTGTTTTACTGAAACTTTAAATAGCGTTTACTTGTTGCTCCGTAGCTAAACACAAGTATTTCTTAATTATACCCTTACTGATTAAAAAGCCAGTTAAATAACAAGTCTGTACTTGCTCAAACTTCAATGTCTTTATTATCATAAAAATAACTGGTCATACTAACGATTGGCACAATTAGTCATACGAATCTTAGCTTGAAACTCTTTTCAAGTATAGCAAACTGGGTAATAAATCAATGTTGTAATCTCACAAAGCAACATGACAATTAACTAACTTCTACTATCTCGAGACTCAAAACGTCTACACCAATGAGTTATTACATTATGACCACCTACCTAGTAAGCTGTAGGACCCCCTTTAGCCCAAAAAACAGCGGCCACTCGTCGAGGCATCGACTCCATGAGGTGGCGATAGGTATCCTTGGTACCATAATGTCAACAGCAGGTCCTCCAGTTCCCGTACATTTCAGGGTGGTGGCGATTTAGCGCGAACCCGCTTTTCCAAGTCGAGCCTCAAATGTTCGATTGTGTTCATGTCAGGTGAATTTGGAGGCCAGGGCATTAACATAAAGTCACCAGCATGTTCCTTGATCCACTCCTTGAAGATTCTGGCAGTGTGGCATGGTGCATTATCCTGTTGGTAATGGCCATCACCAGCAGGGAACACAGTTGCGATGAATGGGTGAAATTGGTCCGCAACGATGTTCAGATACCAGACAGCTGCCATGGATTGTGCTGTTGGGATAATGGGGTCTAAATTGTCCTAAGAAAACATCGCCTGCTGCATAACACCACCGCCCTGTTTTTGCCGAACAGTGTATCCAAGTGCCATTGCCTCCGTTGGTAATCGGCGTATCCGCATTCAGCCGTCTACGTGATGCACCAGGTATATTGATTTGTCAGATCAGGCAGCTTTCTTCCAGTCATCCATCGTCCAATCTCGATGATTTTGAGCCTATTTCATGCGTTGTTGGCGATGACTTGCAGTGAACATGGGGACCCGGTTGGGTTTTCTGCTACGCAAGCCCATGGGCAGAAGGCTCCGATGAACTGTGTGCTGTGACACATTGCACTGATCACCAGTTTTGTAGCTGCGGGTGATTTGTCGCACTGTGGCTCTGGGCCCCCTGTGAACACAATGCGCTGATTAATACCAGAGGGGAGTGGAGCATGTTGTCTCTTCTCCCGTCTGGTATCAATCAGCTACGGTCGACACACTGCTGGACGACGGTTCATCGTTTGGCCATCTGTGCACCACTTTTGATGCGCACTCACTACAGCGGCACGTGAACAACCCACAAGCTGCTCCGTTTCCGAGATCGTAGCTCCACGGCTCCGTGACATCAGAATTTGCCCTTTACCAAACTCCGATAAATCGGCAGCTTTTCCCATTCTGACTCCGAACACTCTACTAACCGAAAGACGGTCCTCCCGGTGTAAAAAATATACTGCTCTGTGAACTGCAACTGCGCCACCGTTCGGTCTACAGGCGCGCTCATTTCTCTAGTGTGGGGGTGGTCATAATGAAATGGCTGATCGGTGTACAGTTGTTGCCGTGAAACATCCTCCAAGTCAGATGATATGGAAGGTATGTCAATATATGGTACTGATGTTCCATACTTCCGGCCATTCAACACTAGCTTGAAACACGAACGGACCTAAGTATGTTGAAATATCACAGGATAAGCAGCTGACACTTCATATGGACCTTCACGAAAGCACCACATTCATTCATGATGGCGCTTCATGCCACAGATCCAAGATAGTCAATAATTTTCTGACTAAGATGAAGACCACTGTGACCGAGTGACCTGGTCACAGTTCTGACTTAAATCTCATGTTTTGAATCTTTGGGTTGTTTAGAAAGGTAAGGTCGCCGAAAAACAGGCATCAAATGCGAAAGCTTTGGTTGTATCCATTAGGTATATTCGGTGTAAAGAAATATACCTTGACCACTGCGAATAGTTTGAGACAAAGGAGGCCATACCAAGTACTAAACCTGAATAATTTTGAGCCTTTTTGTTGAAAGATTCCCCAGGTGAATATGTTTAGTTGATATTATTTAAAATAAAAACTGCTGAAAATAGCAACAACATGAAGAATTGCTGGTATTAGCTTTAAACTTAGAGGATACGCACAACAGGTTCGAACATGCAAACGGTTAGAATGTCAATCAAAATGCGCATGCATTTTCGGAGTAGCGCCTTCTGAACTGTCCTGTCTTCGCTATAAGGAACTGGCTAAACGAGATGTTGCAATCAACGAAGAGCCGACATTGATTCTAAAGGGTGCTTATTGTATCTCACTATGCCCCGTAGGCGAAGAAGGTCGCATTATGAACACTTGACGTACTTTGGGCGAGGAAGGATTGTTGGGAGGAGAGAAGCTGGGTTTTCCTATACCACGAAATTACCACTTGTACGGGAAGAAGAGCTAGTACAGTAATGCGAACGTGACGTCAGTGGGAAGATAAGGACTCGGATGCACTGAAATCTGGGAAATGGATTGCAAACTCTCACGACTGCATGAAATGACAGACACCTCTACCGCATGAAAGTGACCGAACACATGGCGACTTCTCCTGTGTTAGTGTAGTTGTAGTCACAGGTCAGCCCTTGTTCTTCAGCACAATCTGACGCCGTCTGCTTAGCAGAGGACTGGTAGCTAGCAACCTATTGCTGCACATTCCTTTGACCCTCAACCACAGACGCCTCAGGCTGCAATGGGGTCTCGAACACAGACATTGGCGCGCTGATTGGTAACAGCTCGTGTTTTCTGACGAGTCACGTTTCAACGTGACTCGTCAGAAAATTCTGATGGTTGCATACATGTTCGAAGACATTGTGGTGAAAGGCACCTTACAGCGTCATAGAGGCCCATCATGGTCTGGGGAGCCATTGGGTTCAATTCCCTATTTCGCCCGATACGAATCGAAGAAACCCTCAACAGCCAGCGATACATCAGAGATGTTTTAGAGGCAGAGGTGATATCCTTTCTTCAAAGTTGCCCTGGCGCTATATTCCATCAGGTCAATGCTCAGCCACAGGTGGCTCGGAATGTCCAAGACCTCTTCCATGCACGGCACATACTGCTTCTTCTCTGGCTGCACGCTCGCCAGATGTATCCCCAATCGAACATGTCTGGGACATGGTAGCAAAGCGACTGACCAGTCAACAGCCTCCGCCAGTCACCACAAATGAACTTTAGTCTCTCATAGAAGTAGCCTGACATTCTATTACCCAGGACAATATCAAAAACCTCTTCCATTCAATGCCACTCCGTGTTGAGACGTACAAATGTAATCAGTTATCTCCTGTAATATGAAGAATCTGGGAAACAAATTTCATTTGAAAAGCGCGATTCTTTCTGGTGTTGCACTTTCCCCAAATAGTAGTGTATGCTCCAAATGTATTACTCGTACATAATTGTGTAAAAATAGAAAAAAATATTAGGTGTTCTTAAACTATTGCAAGGGACTGATATTTAAGATCTTGATAACTGTATTCAGAAAGCTAGCAAAACCATTAAGAACTAACGTGGCGGTCATGGTTTCTCCCACTGATAAGAACAAATGGAATGCAGCCCTGGTTCTTGTCCTGGAGGCCTAGGATTAGATAAAGGAGGTGATCGGATAGAGTATTAAGTGCTGTGAACATAACAGATGGATGTTAGACAGAGCATAGGTGGATGTTTGTTTAGCAAAGAAGTGCCTTTTACTAGGCAAGGTTTCAGGTTGGCTTGTGATGGTAAGTACTGATGGCTGCTCCGGTACCGGATGTGGTTTTCTGTAGTTTCACCACCTCCCCTGGGGGTGATGGTGGATGGCTCTTGTGTCCTCCCGGATGGGTGCTTTGTCTCCCCTCCTCCGACTTTGATTGCGTCATTACTTGTGAATAGCTCTCACCGTACATAAATCCTTCCAATTTTTCTTTTCTATCGAGTACACTTACTCCAATCCCTTGTTTCTAAATAATAGTAAAACTATGCTATACTCCAATTCCCCCCAAAAGTGTACTGCTAGTAAAGGAAGGAGAGCCTTATCACGACTCGCGGTGGAACGCAAAGAACGATATCCATCAGCGTTAATGTGCTCTTCTACTGTTCCCTTTCTGATCCCTCAACCCACCCACACATCTCACAAGCAGGGGGATTGTGAGTGGGGGTCTAGTGGAGGCCGAACTGCTTCCCCTACTGCCTGTTTAAGTAACACACCCTTCGAGTTTCCCCGATTGTTAATTTATTGTCTCTGTGTTGTTAATGTTGGGAGAGGTCTTCCACCGCTTAACCCCGTCCGAGTTGTATACCAAGTGGGCAGAAACAGCCGAAAGTGCGAAGCTCTTGATTCAGCAACTTCTCATAACAAATTTATTTCCAAAAGCGCACTAACTTATGGAACTTTTTAGATGGCAATTTTGTCTGATAAACTGCAGAGCAAACAAAAATCGATTCTGAGCAATAATTCCACTGGTTTTCACTCAAAACTCTAGGGACTACTTTTCGTAGCGGAGGTAGCTCTTTTGCACCCTACATAGTGGCAGACTCTTAGTTTGACTCGGGGTATAGTAATCCGATTTATTGGCGTAGGAATATATAAACAATCGTTTCCAAGCTTACGCACATCAACCAGATGGCTGTTTCAGGGAAGATAGACAGCTTCTGTCTACATTCCTACGCCACTAGATTGAATTACTAGCATAGTTTCTGCCTACACTCCTTGAATATAAACAGTTTCGGCCTATCTTCCTTGAACGAGCCATCTGGTTTATTTGCAAAAGCTTGGAAACGATTGTTTATACACTATATTGACAAAAGTCGCCGGACACCCCTTCAAAAGCAAATGAACGGATCCGCTGCGTTGTTAAGATGCGTGGTACAGCCGCAAACGGTATAAAAACAAGTCTGCAACTGACCGTGATCATATCGCAATGTGAGGTTGAGTGAAAATGTCGCGGCGGGAGAGAACTGACTTTGAAAAAGGAAAGATTGTTGAGTGTTATATTAGTGGATTGTCCATAAGAGAAACCGAAAGGAGTTTCAACGTACCCAAGTCAACTATTTTGGATGTATTGAAAAAGTGGAAGACACATGGCTTGCCTGAAGCAGAAAAACATATCGGCAGACCAAAGAAAATCAGTGATAAAGGACGTCGAGGCCTCATGAGAGTCGTTATAGCTAATCGGCGGAGTACAGCACAAGACCTCACTGTACAGGTGAGTAACAATGCTGGAATCTCGGTATGTACTCGTACCATTGGCAGAGAACTTCATTCCATGGGTGACTGTGGTCGTGCGGCTGCTCATAAGACTTTCTTCTCTACTCGAAATGCTACTCGTCGTTTAGCATGGTGTAAAGAATATTTATCGTGGACCGTAGATCAATGGAAACGGGTCCTATGGACCGATGAATCCAGATACACAATCCATCAATCTAATGGCCGTGTGTGGGTATGGAGGCAGCCGGAGGAACGTTATTTACCACAGTATACTATTGCTTAAGTGAGGTAAGGAGAAAAGGAGAAGATCTCATTGAACTGAAAAGTGGACATCTCTTCTACTATCGTGGGACAGATACTGGCAGAACTAGTGGTGTTGGATTTATAATAAACAAGAAACTGAAGGATAAAGTTGTAGAAGTTGAAAGTTCCTCTGACAGAGCTGCACGACTCGTTATCCAACTCTCGAGAAGATACCAGGCTCAGATTATTCAAACTTATGAACCCACCACAAGTCATCCTGAAGAAGAAATTGAAGAATTTTATGAGGAAATTCGTCATCTAAATAATAAAGGTAAGCAGCACTTGAAGATAATTATGGGAGATTTCAATGCAAAAATAGGGGAACGGCAACAGAATGAAACTTCAGTAGGTAAATTCGGTCACGGCAACAGAAACCAGCGTGGAAATATTCTCGTTGAGTTTGCAGAGGCAGAAGGATTTTTCATCTTGAACTCCTTTTTCAAGAAAAAGCCACACAGGAAATGGACATGGAGACATCCAAATGGGACGACAAGTGAAATTGATTTTATTATGTGTAACAAAACATTCGTCATAGAAGATTGCGGTGTGCTAAACAAGTTCAACACAGGTAGTGACCATAGATTGGAGAGATGTAAGATGCACCTCAACACTAAACTCGAACGTGGAAACAGCTCTTATGGAAACAGCAACAAAATTAGCTGGGTCTAAGAACAAGTTGCATGTGAACAAATTATCAGGAAAAACCAAAATGTTGATGCAAAAAAGAAGAAGAGATGAGGACAACTAAAGAAGATGTGACTTCCAAAGTGGAATACATAGAGCTATGCAAGACAGTACGAAAAAGTATCACTGAAGACGTAAGGAAATTCAACTGTGAACTAGTGAGGAAAGCAATTGAAAACAACCAAAGCCTAAAGATAGCAAAGGGACATCTCAGTAAGGGAAGAAAACATATTATGGCACTGAGAAAAGAAGATGGTTCTGTAAGAAGAAATAGAGGCGAAATTTTGACAAGAGTGAAAGATTTCTACTCCAAGTTATATGAAAGGGATGATGCATGTACTCCAGACATCATGGAAGGTACCAGTACTAGAGTTCTTCCAGTCCTCCCACCAGAAGTAGCACACGCAATCAAGAACAGGAAGCAGGGAAAAGCTCCAGGAGAAGATGGAATTACTGTAGACATCATACAAGAAGCAAGTGGAGAAATTGAAACAGTACTCGCCCAAATTATTTTCACTCGATGCCTTAATGAAGGAAAGATTCCTGAAAATTGGAACAAGGCTATAATGATCCTGCAACATAAAAAAGGTGACCCTGAGGATCTCAGGAACTACAGACCTATCAGCCTCCTATCAGTGGTTTATAAAAACTTCACTAAAGTTCTTTCACACCGTTTGAAGGTAACACTGGACATGACTCAACCGGGAGAACAAGTCGGATTCAGGAGTGGCTACAGCACAATAGATCATATCCACGTACTGAGAGAACTAATTGAAAGAGAGAAGGAATATGAACTTCCATTGTGCATGGCTTTTATCGATTATGAAAAAGCCTTTGATTCGGTGAAACCATCAGCAGTTACAATGGCTCTGAAATCCTGCGGTATTGAAGATGCATACATTAATATTATTAATAACATCTATGAAAATGCAAGTGCAAAGATTCGGCTGTTTGAAAATACAACACACATAAAAATTGGAAAGGGAGTGAGACAAGGTGACACCATATCTTCGAAGCTCTTTAACGCCACATTGAAAAATGTCTTTCAATCACTGAACTGGGAAAACAAAGGGATAAAGATTACTGGAGATTATCTAACCCAACTTCGTTTTGCTGATGACATAGTCGTTTTTGCAACTATCCCATCAGAGCTGCAGAGTGTGATCCAGGAACTTGCTGACAAGAGTAAAGAAGTGGGATTAAAAATGAACTTTCAGAAGACAAAAGTGATGTTCAATGCTTTTACACGAAATGAAGATTTATCGATTGATGGAGAAAAGCTGGAGATAACAGACATGTACGTTTATCTTGGACAGCAGATATCAAGTGAGGGTCATATTGATGAAGAAATTAATCGGCGTACAAAACTTGCTTGGAGAGCCTTTGGAAGAAGCAGCCTAATTTTCAAGAGCAATATGCCATTATGTCTTAAAAGAAAAGTGTTTGATCAATGCATCCTTCCAGTGCTTACGTATGCTGCAGAGACGTGGAACTTAACTAAAAGAGACATACAAAAGCTGCAGACTACTCGAAGAAGCATGGAGAGGTGCATGCTTGGTGTAACCAGGAGAGATAAGAAGAGGAACTTATGGATCCGAAAAATGACAGTGCATGCATTAAGGCCAAAGGTGGACGGACACGGTACTAATGCATGTGAATAAATGCTATGTTGTGTTTCTCTTCTAGGTGTTTGGTGACTTTTGTCAATAGAGTGTATATTCCTACGCCAATAAATCGAATTACTAGCATAATTTTACTATTTTTTGCATAATTGGTGTATAGTTTCTCGTTATTAATTTCCGTAGCTTTAATGTCCAAAGGGCAATTTCAGACTTGGGGTGTGACACTCTCTTACTAAAACTACTGATATTAATTTTAGTAGAACCATTATCTAGACAAAATATAAGTTTTTTATGCGTCAAACCAGAGCAACCTTTTTTGCATTTTTCGATTATTACACTGCACCCGTTACTTTATTCAGAGCTCAGGAAGATTTTCCAATCACGAGGAACTGCTTCTGAAGCGGCAACCTGGCACAGTGTTTTATTAAAATAAGAATTATTTCGTGCATTGTTAAGAACATCAGATTAGAGATTAAAAGAAGTTTCATTTCTACAAACATCAGTAATTACATTAAACATCTTCAACATATATTTACTCCACTTTCCGCTCTTGACTGAATTTAATTTATTTTGGATCTCTTTGTCCTCTACTCTCTCACTGCGAAATGATTACTTCTAAGTCTTCTAGGTTAATATACATGCTGAATCCCTCTCGGCGCTCTTATTTCATTTGCTGGTAGAACATGTCTCATGAAAATCATTATACAACTTCAAATCCTTCCCATTGTCTTTGGAATATAAAAAAAAACTGCGCTAATAATGCCTGTTTGCAGCGTTTTAGAACGAAAAATCGATATTCATAATGGATTCTGACTTCTTCCTCTTGCGAAGCACTGCCCATTGATCTGCGAGGGAAATTAAGACTAACCCAAGAATCTACTTTTGTTTGTTACAAAATTAATGACTCGATTTTTGTACAATAATGTCTAGACTTCATTTCATGCGTCATTTAACACCATGGCTAAGATTTTTACTTAATTTTTCTGTTGCGTTTCAGGTACTGGTTTTTGACCCCGCAAAATTAGAAACAAAAGTAATATCAAGCATGTAATGATGAGCATGAAAATTGATGCGCTCACTACAATGTGGTGGCTCATTCCTGCATAAATTCATTCACCCCATAAGAAAAACAAATAATTTAATCACAGGAGTTGACTTTTCTGTTCTATGTTATACACTGAGTGTCCACTTTATTATGACCACCCCCTCAGTACTTCGTTGGGCCACCTTTTGCCTTTAATACTGCGTCGATTCTTCGTGGCATGGAGTCCACGAGATGTTGATAGGTGGTTTATGGAGTCTGAGACCATGCCTGATGAATAGCACTTTTCAGGAGTGTGAGATTGCAGGGTTGTGGATCCAGCTGTCTGATGGCTCGTTCAACTTCATCCCACAAATTCTTAATGGGGTTGAGATCTGGTGATTGTGGGGGCCACCTAAGCAAAGTAAACTCACCGGCATGTTCCTGAAACCAATCCTATACAATACGAGCACTATGGCAGGACGCGTTATCTTGTTGAAAGTAGCCATCACCATTGGGATAAACCTTTCACATGACAGGATGCACTTGGTCCGCTACGATGTTTAGATATGATGTGCCAGTCAGACGTTGATCAACACGAATTAAAGGGCCCAAAGCATGTCGAGAAAACATTCCCCAAACGATAACGTTGCCTCCACCAGCTTGAAGGGTTGTAGCAATGCATTTGTGGTCCATGCTTTCGTGCTGTGTCCGTGATTCATCGGACCACATAATTTGTTTCCAATTATCGACTTTCCAATCCTTGTGCTCCTGTGCGAACTGGAGACATTTTCTCTTGTTAACTGGAGACATTTTCTCTTGTTAACTGCAGACAGCAAAGGTGTTCGAACAGGCCTCCGGCTGCCATATCCCATCCGATGCAGTGTACGGCGAACAGTGCGTGCAGAGATCATTTGAGGGGATCCTTGATTAAGATGGTCTGTCATTTGCTGCACTGTTGCCTTTCTGTTGTCTGTTACCAGTCTGGACACTCTCCGTTCCGCCCGAGCAGTCACTAATCGATGACGACCACACGTTGCAGGTAGAGACCCAGTTTTTTGGCTGAGAGTCCAGTCTTTAAACACTTCTGCTCTGGAACATTTCAAGAATGCGGCGGTTTCGGTGATACTCGCTCCATGGCTCCGAGCTCCTACAATCATCCCACGTTGAAAGTCCGTCAAATCGCATTTTTTACCCATCTCGTCACCCAAAAATCACTTCTACTATTGTCGCAAGCACTAAGCTTTCCCTTTTTATACTAGCCTCGCTCTCTGGCGGCGACAGCGTGCAGCCATAGCTCATTTGCTTAAAACTGTCAGGTGGTCATAATAAAGTGGTCACTCAGTGTATAATCTTTATTCACAGAAAATTTAGTATTGCAACTTTTGACCCTTATGACGGCCTCTAGTCTTCTTGGATTACTGTCCACCAGGTGTTTGATACCATGCATTTTTCCTGACAGTAGCAAAGTAAATCCCAAGTAAAAAATTTCAATGTAACGAAAATGGGTAACCGTTTGGCATTGACAAACCCGTTGCTGATATTTGATCGTGCCGAATGCTGTCCCATGAAGCAACGCAACAATAGCTAATTCATTTCATTTTCATTTATTTCGTATTTCGGTTGTTACAATATGCAGTTGACATTCTAATGTAAAGCAAATTAATACAGCAACGATCAGGAAATAAGAGGGAAAAGGCCTCCACGGAGTCTGACGTGCCCGCTGATCCTAACGACTAAACACATAAAAATTATCCAAGAAGAAAGTAAACCAGACACATCGTACAACCCGTTTAGGAGGTGAAAATGATAAGAATAAAGGCATCACGAAACTCGTTTCAGGATAGTAAATGTTGTTTAAGTTATTCTTTTAAACAAATTATAATCATTAATAGTTAACAACTGTGGTGGGAGCGAACTCGAAATCTGCGGGCCAGCATAATTAATTGAAGCTCCAGAGCGTTCATGTGAAGGGAAACAAGCGATCAGGGAGACTTTATGTCTAGTTGAGTAAGAATGGTTAAGGACAGTTAAGGAAATTAAAAAACAAAATGAGTTATTCTTCAACCTTTTAAACACGAGTTTTGCCAAGTTAAAACGGCATAACTGAATATCACTAGGCTGCAATCTGGGGGAAAATTAAGATTTGAAAAACAGGAACTTGAAAGTCTGAATTGCACCAGTCTCAAAAATCTATTTTGTAATCTCTGAAATTTAGTTAAGTTATAATTGGTAGTCGAGCCCCAGACCGAAATACAATATGAGAAGTAGGAATAAATTAAAGTGTAATAAAGTAAAATCAAAATTTTTGGAGACAAATAAGCCATAACTCTCCCAATGATTCCAATATTTCGAGAAATTTGGGAAAAAAGATAAACAATATGAGAGTTGAATTTAAGATCCGACTGAATAAAAACACCTAAATACACTGCTGGCCACCCAAAATGCAACACCAAGAAGGACACGAGATAGCAAAGCCAGATTTACTGGACACATACCAACACATACAAAGATGAAACGAGTGAGCTTACAGGCCCGTGCGACTTGCGGAACACGCAGGCATCCATAGTTAGTGTGGCCCCCATGGCTGGCAATAACGGCCGCTACACGCAGGGCATCGAACGAAAGAGGCTTTGGATGTGGGTTTGCGGTATGTCGGTTCTGGCTGCTTCCACACGTTGCCACATTTCATCAAGGCGTAGCCGCGGGTGGTGCTTGCCGGGCCACTCGGTTGCCGATCAGCGACCAGACGTGTTCGATGGGCGACATATCGGGAGAACAGGCGGGCCACGGCAGCAGTGACACCCGGTGGGCCTTGAAGAATTGTTGCATGCTGCGTGCCACGTGTGGGCGCGCATTGTCCTGTTGAAACGTGGCCGCTGGAAGGTCCTGCAGTTAAGGGAGGACTACAGGCTCCAAAACGTCGGAGATGGTGCGGTGGCTGTTGAGTGTACCGGCCATGCGTACCAGAAGGGTGCGGGTGTCGTATCCAATTGCGCCCCAAACCATAACGCCTGGAAACGGACCCGTATGGCAATGCATAACGCAGGCGTCATATAGTCTTTCGCCGCGGTGCCGCCACACGCGGATCCGACCATCGTGGTGTTGCAGGTAGAAGCGGGATTCGTCGGAGAAGAAAATGTCGTGCCATTCCGTAGTCCAGGTGCGGCGTTCAACGGCCCACTGCCGCCGCACTCGCCGGTGGTGTAACGTCAATGGTAATCGGAGCAATGGGCGCCGTGCGACAAGTCCCCTCTCCTGCACACGACGTCGAACGATACGTGCTGACACAGGTTGTTGCGCAACACACCCTAGTTCCTGCGGTAACGTTCGTGATGTGGCGGTGCGAGCCGTCAATGCGCGCGGCACAACATGTCGGTCCTCTCGTTCGGTGGTGTGCCGCGGCTGCGGCAATCGCTCACGTCGGTCCGTTTGTTCCTCCTGCACCCACCGAATCCATACTCTCCTCACTGTGGCTGGATGTCGTCCCACACGGGCGCCGATGTCTCGGTACGATAAACGTTTGTCGCAATAAGCCACTATTCTTCCTCTGTCGAACTCCGAAACGTGCTGGAATGACTGTCGTATTCTGTGACGAGGCATCAGGAAGTTTTCCACGCACAGGTCCGGCAGCACAACACACTTCCACTACTTACACGCAGCCTTCTGTGCACCCTTCTTATAGTGCTTCTCGGTGGCGTGCCGGGCGCACATGATTTGCATATGCCCTGCAATGCTAATCGTTTGCATGTCCTATCGCGGGCTACGCAAGCAGCGAATTTCAGGCCATTCGGATGCTTCCTTCTTGGTGTTGCAATTTGGGTGGCCAGCAGTGTATAAAACACAAAACGTCTGTTTGTCTGAAGCAGCAAAAACACTCGAACGCCGAACTGTGGCATCGTGAAATTTGCATAGCTTATTAATACTGGAATTTCTAGGTCAACGCAACTATTTTAAGATCTCTAAGTTGTTCGTTCGCGAGCTATGAATTAATTAATAAGCTAATTAATAAAGTCAGCGTGTTTGCTATGTCATAGTTATCTGTTCCAAATCGGAAAGCACGTGACTGCATTCATCCACAGGTGTTTCTGTTTTTTGAGAACTGCATACAAAAATGCAAAAACGAACTTTGCGAAATCTTAACGAAACGGGATGAACTTTTTGTTAACACCATGAATTGGTAATAAAAAGAGTCCCTCAAAATTTCACCGGAATCCGATCAAAACTTTTTAAAGTAGACGTGGAATTTGTATTTCATCGGTAAACAGAAATACACTGCCGGACAATTGCTAAGGACGGATGACAATAGCAACGATAGCAACCATAAAATGGAAGGCAGGAAAATGTGGAAATTAGCATAAGTGCGGGATACAGTAAGACGTGTTGTGCGTATGCAAATTTTGTATTGCCGAACTTGTTCGTGACGTCATAGCGCTGATAAGAGATATAAAGGATTTGACGCGTATTGACCGTTGTTGTTCAAACGCAAAGTTGAAAGGGAAAGAATCAATTGACGAACTTTCAGATTTCAGTATGTCTTCCCGACATCACCTAGATGATTTTACGCGTGGCCGTATTATTGGCAAGATTGAAGAAGGGCGAAAAGTAACAGATGTTGCCAGGGAGTTCGACGTCAGCCACAGTGTTGTTTCGAGGCTTTGGAAATCATTTCAAACAAGTGGAGAGTGTAGCAAACGTCACGGGGGAGGTCGTGTTCGCAGTACGACACCTGCAGAAGATCGGTACATAGTGCTATCAACAAAAAGACACCAGCGCAGCACAGCTAGTGAGGTAGCAAATCAGTTTGTGGCTGCTACTGGCAAGCGGATCTCCCGAAAATCTGTCACCAGACGTTTGCATGAAGGAGGACTATACGCCCGCCGTCCTGTTGTGTGCATCCCATTGTCCAGACGTCACCGTACCGCCCGTTTGCAATTGTGCCATCAACATCGCAATTGGACTGATAACGACTGGTCTGCTGTCCTCTTCTCAGATGAGAGTAGATACAGTCTATCGTCTGATTGTCGACGACAACTGATCTGGCGTGATAGTGGTACTACATATTGTCGAGCAAACATACAGGAAAGGGACCGATATCCGACATGTAGTGTCATGGTATGGGCTGGCATCATGATCAATGGCCGTACGTCCCTCTATGTGCTTCCAACTGGGACTATGACTGGCCAACGATACATTAATGATGTTCTGCTACCTCATGTTCGCATGTTCCGTGGTGCTGTCGGTGATAGATTCATTTTCATGGACGACAACGCAACATGTCATCGAACAGTCGCTGTCCAGGAGTGTCTTGAGAGCGAGGATATACAACGCCTCGTATGGGTAGCACGTT
Source organism: Macrothele yani (assembly GCA_039090855.1). Lineage (NCBI taxonomy): Eukaryota > Metazoa > Arthropoda > Arachnida > Araneae > Macrothelidae > Macrothele > Macrothele yani. The sequence continues at coordinate 38,545,630 of CM076989.1, forward strand.
CTCCAGATCTGAATCCCATTGAAAATGTGTGGGATGCTTTGGGGATGAGTCTTGCTGGTCGCCAATGCCTTCCAATAAACAAGGACACCCTCATCCGTGCACTGACAGAGGAATGGGATAAATTACCACAACAGCTGCTTGATAATGTTGTGCAAAGCATGATACGAAGTGTGGAATCTTGCATCGCCCTCCATGGTGGCCATATCCCGTATTGACATCTTACGCAGGAACGCCTGCGGACGGTAATTGCATTTTCTTCACGTTTACGTATTCTGCACAAAATGGCCTGTTTGTCCCTTGAACACGTTCCAAAGCCTTCTGGATTTCAGAGCACAATAAATTGTCTTTCTTGTAATGTCCTGGCATTCTTACATTATTTTATTTCACTTGGCATCCAACCACACTTACTTTTTTATGCGCTATATAGCCGTTTATGATCCGTCCTTAGCAATTCTCCAGCAGTGTATATACACAGAAACGGTTAATAAAATTTTGACGGCTAATTTAAAAAGTTATTTACCGATTTAGGCGAAATTTGGAGGTCATCTTCCTATTAACGATTTATGGTGTTTATTAAAATTTCAGCGAGTTTCATAAAACATTCGCAAAGATACGTTTTTAACTTTTTTATTCCAGAGATTCGCCCCTCAAAAACGTCTGAAACGGAAAACACGTGATGCATTTGATCGTCGATAACAAATTGTTTACGAATTTTGTTCAGTCAGTGTTTTAATGCTGTGTCTCCTGGACGCGTGTTAAATAATTCGTAACACCTTTGGTCCGTTTGATTCTACAGATTCCATACATTCTGTACATTTCGTTGCTTTAATTCTGGACAAATATTTGTGACAGCAATTCCCAAAAGGAAGAGACTCATTTTTAATCAAACACGAATCAACAGAAAACGCCAAAAGATAACACGAACCAAGCAATCGGAAGAGGAAAGATCATAAGCACACATGAAGCGAACAAAACTCAACAAGGTGTTCGACGAAGCAACGAAACTGTTGAGGAAACAGAGGCACGACTTGCTGAACAACGATTTCGAACTGCTACAAGACGAAGCAACGAGACTGCTGAAGAGACGAACGAGCGCCGAACGTCCGATCGCCAACGAGCTTCAAACTCGCGAGCTACTGTTGCTTACCAGCAATGACCGAATTTGTGAAATCAGCTATTTTCTTTCTTGCAAGCATCAATTTTTTCCCCGATTTTTTCAGTGACATGCTGTATAAGGGAATATGAAATTAATAAGCCTAAATCCCGGGCAAAGCCGGGTAGTAAATCTAGTTACTTTATAAAAGTGGTTTCACCAGCGACTGTGTCACTGATATGCGATAGTCGACATCGTACTGCGACCATTTACACTGAAGTGCCAGAAAAACTAGAACAGCAGTCTAATACTTGGTAGGCCCCCCACGGGAGCGCAGGACTGCAGAAATACGACGGGGCATGGATTCCACTAGCTTCTGGAAATACGTTGTAGGCAATGCACACCATACTTCCTGCAGAGCGTTCCACAATTCGGGTGTATTCCGAGGTCTCGGATTCCTGTGTTAGATAGCGCGTTGCATAGCATCCCAAATGTGTTCTATCACGTTCAGATCTGTGGACTTAGGTGGGAATGGCAACACCCCAAACTCAGATGAATGCTCTTCTAACCATAATGTGACGTCCCGACACTTGTGTGGAGGTGCATTGTTCTGTTGGAACAGGCCCAACACATCAGCATGAATGCAGGACATGAACGGGTGTACCTTGTCAGAAAGGATGCGCACATAGCGTTGGCCGCTTACAGACGTTTGTAGACGTACCAGGGGTCCCAGTGAAGTCCAGCAAAACACACCCCATACCATTACGGACCTCCCACCAGCTGGTACAGTTCCCTGACGACAGACGGGATCCATGGCTTCATGCGGTTTGCGCCAGACACGAATCCTTCCATCTGCCCGATACATTTGGAAACGCGACTCGTCAGACCAGGCTACGTGTTTCCAGTCATCAAGTGTCCAGTGGCGGTGTTGCCGTGCCCAAGCGGGGCGCATAGCCCTGTGTCGTGCACCCATCAAAGGGACTCGAGTTGGGAGTCGGCTCCCAAAGCCCATATCGTGCAGGGTACGTTGCACAGTCCGGACGCTGATACTTGTTGAGGCTCCAGTATTGAACTCCAATGATACCTACGAGAGTTGCACGCCTATCGCGTGAAACGATTGTTGACAGCCGACGATGGTCACGTTCACCCAATGTATTTTTCCGGCGACACTGGTATCGTAGGTTGGAGGTTTTGCCGGAATTCTTGTAGTCGCGGTACACCCTTGCAATGGTCGTCCGTGAAAATCCGAACTTTGTTTCTACCTCCGAAATACTATGGCCCATCTTACGAGCGCCAACTATGACACCGCGTTGAAAATCGCTTAAATCATTATTACTTGTCATTCTCATGCCGAAAACAGCTCTGACAGCTGGCAAGGATGTCTATCGCTTTATATACACACTGGCGGACGCAACCGAGTGCGCGCATAGGTGACATTGCTATGTAATTTGCAACAGCTCGTCTGTACCAGTTTTCTGGCACCAGTGTATATACTTCACATCAGGTGTGACGTCATCATTGGGATTTTCATGCGACGCATTGGGTGTAACTCCAGCCGCAGTCTATGTTTACATTATTTTGATAAACTCTCTGTACTAATATGGTTTCTTTTCTACGCATTACCTGAAACCATTTGTAGTGGGTTCTGTGCACTGAGCTAGCTGGTATTGTTCTTCAGTCTGCCCCGAAGCTCAGATCTTCCCTGATGATTACTTTTGTGTCTTTTAACTTTTCTTATTAAAAGCCATCTCAACCTTTTTTTTTCTTCTTTTTTCTGGAGACTAAATTTCTTAAGTGTAATCCATCTAAGGGAGACAACGAATGAATTATTGCTTCTTCTCTGCATTGTATTTGTGGCCCATGTCTAGAGGGTCAGGTCCCTTACACTGGGATATGTGTTTAAAGTTTGGACCAAATAAATCATGTGTTTGCTCTTTTTCAGCTGGTTCTCTCATTTTCTCGGAACCAGTGCTTTCAAATTAAGGACGGACAATCTTTATACTTTCAGTTGTGTACAAGAGTAGTCTCCCCGGTGGCCAGGTGGTCTGAGTCGTATGTTTCTGATCAGCTGTCCACGCTGAGCCCGGTTCGGAGCTCTTGTTAAGGTATGAATGATGCATTTGTCATGTCTTGCTGCCTTTCTGCCCTCCATGAAACAAGCGTCATAAATTAGGGACTGGTGACTGCTTATAACAATTAAACTCAATCATGGCGGTCGTTAAACTACGAAAAAAAAAACTCCAACTTACGTGGGTCAATAAGCTTCCAAAATGTCTCTCCCTTTTCTGTATCTTTTCCCAGGTTCTTCTTAGATTTGAATTTTGCGTCATAATACATTAACGATCATTTTTTTATCTTTTCCTCTGTTATTATTAGTCCCGAAATTTTCGAACTTGTCCTACGGGAAATTTTCTTGAGACACCCGTGAGTAAAAGCAAATCCAACTAGTCACTCAACACACCAATATCCTCCGTTAAGGGAAAAGACAAAAGTGTCCCCCAAAATGCGAAGAATTGAAATTATCGTGTTTTAAACTGAATGCTTCATAAAACGGGACGCATTTTATAAAACGGGACGCATTTTACGCAGAATCGATATGTAAACATTTGAAAAGTTCATCAGAAGCAAAGGAATGGAATTGAAAATACCAGCAAACCCAAAACTCTCAGAAGTGGTCTTGAAATACACTATATTGACAAAAGTCACGGGACACCCTTCAAAAGCCAATGAATGGATCCGCTGCGTTGTTAAGATGCGCGGTACAGCTGCAAACGGTATAAAAACAAGCCTGCAGCTGACCGCGATCATATCGTACTGCGAGGATGAGTTAAAACGACGCGGCGATAGAGAACAGACTTTGAGAGAAGAAAGATTTTTGGGTGTTATATTAGTGAGTTGTCCATAAAAGAAACCGAGAGGAGTTTGAACGTACCCAAGTCAACAGTTTTGGATGTACTGAATAAGTGGAAGACATACGGCGTGTCTGAAGCATCAAAACGTACCGGCAAGCCAAAGAAAATCAGTAATAAGGGACGTCGAAGCCTCAGGAGAGTCGTTACAGCTAATCGCCGCAGTACTACACAAGACCTCAGTGTACAGGTGAGAACAAATGCTGGAATGTACACGTACCATTCGCAGAGAACTTCATTTCATGGGTTACCGTTGTCGTGCGGCTGCTCATAAGTCTTTCATCTCCACTCGGAATGCTACTCGTCGTTTAACATGATGTAAAGAATATTTATCGTGGACCGTAGATCAATGGAAACGGGTTCTATGGACTGATGAATCCAGATACACGATCCATCAGTCTGATGGCTCTATGAGGGTATGGCGGCAGCCGGGGGAACGCTATTTACCACAATGTACTGTTCCTACGGTCAAGTTTGGAGCTGGCAGTATACTCTTGTGGGGGTGGTTTTTGTGGTATGGCCCCGGCCCATTGGTTATCGTGGAGAAACCTGTTAATCAGCACGTCTACGTTGATTTTCTGGACAATTATGCCCTACCAACTCAGTGGCAATACTACGGAACCGAGCCTTGTTGGTACCAGCAGGATAATGCACCGAGTCATAAAGCAAGGATTGTTACGGCGTGGTTTGACGATAATTCCGTATCGTGTGTGTACTGGCCAGCACAGAGCCCTGAACTTAATCCTATAGAGCACCTATGGGATGAATTAGAGCCCCGCATAAGAAGTTTGGAACCAAGGGCTACTACTAAGCAAGAGTTAGCGGCAGCATCATGTTATAACGAAGTAAATTTTTCCGTAATTTTTATCCACGCTGGGGCTCGAACCCGGATCCCCTCATTCCGGAATAAGTCACTCTACCAATTGAGCTACGCGGACATTTTATTCTGATTCCTATCTGCCTTTATGTCGTGTGCGCCCTTCGGGCAGGTACGTCACATCTCCTGGTACGTTACAATGTACTGAATGGAAGCGCATACCTATCGCTGTGTTCCAAAACCTTGTTGAAAGCATGTCTCGAAGGATCAGTGCATGCATTAAAGCCAAAGGTGGACCGACACCGTACTAATGTGTATCAATAAATGCTATTATGTGTTTCTCTTCTAGTTGTCCGGTGACTTTTGCCAATGTACTGTATGGACCATAGGAACCACAGAAGTTCCAGAGTTTTGTGTAGTTATTGATCCTCGGCAGTAACAACGAAATATTACGAAAGCAATACTGAGGTATATTTAATTTACAACGTTCTTCAGCATTTTGGAGAGAAGTAATGTGTGAGAGAGAGAGAGAGAGAGAGAGAGGCGGGAAGGCGATTTAGTTAAAATGATACCTAGATGATAATCAGACATTAATGTAAATGGATAGGACCAAGAACAAGATCTGTTGAATCCGAGATTTTTTTTTTTTTTTTTTTTTGGTTTAACGACCACTGTGAGCAACTCGATGGGCTATAAGCAATCGCTCGTCTCTAATTTAGGGCCAGTGGTTTCAGGAAAGGGAGAGAAGCAAAACACATTATCAGTGGGGTAAGACAAAAACACTATCCATGTCTCATTAGTATCCAAAACCATCTCCAACGAATGGTCAGAAGCTGATGCTTATACCACTACGACATCCAGGCGGCTTCTGCGATAAGGAAGCAAGTGTGTTTGCAATAATTGAGATCAGGTAGGTTGGTGTTCGAAAAGATGGGTGACAGATGTATTAGAATGTTAACCCTTTAAGCGGCCGATGTACCTGATACAAAAGCCATTCAAATTTTCCGGCGCTCCTCAAACAGAAGTGTTCGTATTTTTTTATTGGAGGTTTAAAGACCACCATGAGCAACTCAATGGGATATAAGCAGTTGTGCCCGTCCCTAATTTAGGGTCACTGTTTCCAGGGAAGGGACAGAGCCAGTGCCGTAAGACAAACACAACATCCATGCCTCACCGGGATTCAAACTCGGACCCCTTACGGACGAATGATGATCAGAGGCCATCGCTTAGACCACTGCGCCACCGGGCGGCGAAGTGTTCGTATAACCACCGGGTTATACAAACGCTATGGCAAAACAATTATTTTCCCTCTTTTAGTTCAGGATTATCGATTACAAATGTATCGCTGCGCTACCTTACATTTCTTAGTCTTACAACATGTAGTCTGATTCCCTTACAGTCCTTTATTCTCTTCCATTATCCAAGGAATGATTCGAAATGGAATAGCTCCCCGGATCATGCCACTGGATATATTTCTATAGAAAATAGTTACTCAAACATCTTTTGTCTTCTCTTTTAGGTTCGTTGCTCCTTTTTTATAGCATTGTTAGCGGAAAAGGTAATCAGGCAAGTAGGATTAATGCCAATCATACCCCCAGATGACAAAGGTAAAGTCAACGCTTTCTGATGCGCGGGTTCAATCGTTTCTGTCGCGTTCAGCCCAGTCCTTAGACATCGAATAAATTTGTTTGAGCTGATTTCACCCTATTTTGTTAACCCCGAGTTAATTCGTTCCAGCCGGTTAAAGGGTTAAAGAGGGGAATCCATCACAATGATCTCACTGAAAGACAGGTAAAGCAGTGGGCAGGGCCTATTACATTCAGTGCGTAAAATGCTTATCGAAGGAGATAGCATTAGAAGAAAATATCTTGCTTAAGTAGCCAGGTCATTGAAGAACGGAGTAGAAAAAATACAGTTATTACCTTTTCCTAAGTGAAATGTAGTTGCGTGTGCAAGAAGATTAACGGACTTCAAAAGCACAAGAGCTTCAAAGAAGGTATTTGCTCGTTTAAACAAAGACAGATGTTCCGTTGCACGCCATCTACTCCCCATCTCTGTTATTTTAAAAGAAACTGTATGGAACAACATAAATATGTGAATACGTTCTTGAAAATCTTTTTATTTCCATCAAAAAAATTTAGGATGGAGACTGCAAACAATTTAGTTAAAATCCGGTTTGCATGCAAAATAAGCAGCTTATGGAAATGACATTAATTCTCCTAAATATTGCTAATATGTGAAATATTGCCAAGTTGCTCCAGATAGCGTCTTCACATGATTCATATAACGGCAGCAAACAGTACCGTATTTAAGATTCATACATCTGCTGATCAGTTCTATTCACTGTTTTCCATAGGATTTACGTACACTCAAAAGAAAACATTAAGTTCTGCATAATATTTTTAATATTGCGGTGTTTGAAAAAAATGAGCTGTAGCATTGTGAAGCTAATTTGCGTAGTTTTAGCGGAACAGGTGATAGGGTGTCTGCTGTCGGCCTATGTCGTAGATTAGGTAAAAGCTCATTGGGTGGGGAACCGGTTCATGCACGTGAAACGCGCATTAAACGCTAATCGCATTACACAAAATGCTCACGAAGTTTAAAATCTTGTTTTCGTTTTGCTGTTTCTGGAAGTAATTGTTTGAATCGGCTAAAGCATCCGGAAAAATAAAGGAAGTGAAAGGAGAAGGTATTGTGGTCACTCGGACAGCTCAACTTATGTTTACGAAGTTCTACTGAAATTATTGGGTTGATACATAAGTCCATGCCATTTTTTTTGACCGCACTATAGGAATGCATTACGTCAAAAGGGAAAACGGAATCAATCAACTATTTATCCCCCCCATTGTTTACGATGGTGTCCCAACGTCTGGTTAGGTCTGTAATACCATTCTTGAAAAAACGTGCAAGTTTTGCTGCGAAGAAATTATCAAGGAAATCCTGGAGATCAACATCATTGTTGAACGTTCTGAAACGGAGTGCATTCGACTGAGATTGGAACAAGTGATAGTCTAAAGGAGCGATATCTGGAGAATAGGCTGGATGTGGAAGGATCTCTCATTTCATATCCTGAATGGCCATTTTGGTCATGTTTGCACTGTGAGGGGGTGCGTTATCATGTTGGAGAAGGACACCCTGGCGCCGATGTGGCAGTTTCTGATGAATTTCTCCCTCCACACGGCGGAATTGCTCACAATAGAGTGCAGCGTTGATGGTCCGATTCCTCGGCAGCATTTCGCAGTGAATCATGCCTTCCATGCCCCTCCAGACACACAACATGATCTTCGCAGGATGAAGCTCATGCTTTGGACGTGGTGTGGTCGTCTTGTTTGGTTTAACCATTCAATCCAATGCCTGAAATTCACGTACAAGCACCACTTTTCATCTCCAGTAACAATACGTGACAGAAAGGGTTTGTGCTGCTGAGAACATTCGCGTTAACGGGTGAGCAAGGAACTACAAATGGCAATACGCTGATTCTTGTTGTCCTCGGTGAGAGTGTGAGGCACTCAAGACCCCAATTTCTGGACCTTTTCCATACGTTCCAGGTGTCGCACCACTGTGACCTGATCACAGTCCATTTCAGTGGTCAGTTCACGTGTGGCTTGACACAGATCCAAGTGGATGAGATGGTTCAAAAGATCCTCACAGAAGATGGACGACCTGAGCGTGGGGAGTAGTTGAGATCAAAATTGACACCTCGGAAGCGCTCAAACCATTTGCAGGCTGTCCTCGGAGCAATAGCGTCCTCTACATACACCGCACAAATTTGTCGAGTAGCCTCGGCGGCAGAGGATCCCTTGCTAAACTCGTAAAGGAGCAGATGTCGGAAATGTTCACTCCTCTCTACTTGACACTCCATACTTCCGGACCTGAAAACCAAAATACCGTGAGCCATAATAAAACAGCGCAATATGATTTAGATACACCACATTACTGGCTAAATTGTGATTTACAACTGGCCATCTGCACCTTTACTGCTGACCTGGGAAACACACGTCAATAAAACGGCATCAACTTATGCATCAACTCAATAAAAGGGCGTGATCCACTTTGAACTCATTCCAGATGGCTAGGCTTTCGACACTAAAGTAAATTCCGAGAAGATGGATCAGATACGATCAACTGAAGCAACGGTACCTTGCTTTAGTCAACAGAAAGTAGGCAGCTCTTTAGTAGGACAATGCCAGGACTCACACAGCGTTCTGACTCAAGAACGTTAAGGAATCGAGCTCCCAGCATATTCAGCGCACAGCTGTGACCTCACCGTTTCTGATTATCACCTGTTTTAGACAATGGGGAATTTTCCATGTGGTAATCACTTCTGTGATTCGCACGACGTCGGACTCGGGAAAAGGTTTTTGCCTGCAAACCGAAGGCATGCTACGGTGCTGGGATAGTACACCCTGCAGAACGATGATACGAACTCTTGAACATGATGGTACATATTTTGAGATATGAGAAGGAATGGTTTCTAAGCAATTTTTTTATTGGGGCTTTAATGCCCACCGTGAGCAGCTTAATGGGCTGTAAGCAGTCCCCCGTCCCTAATTTAGGGCCACTGGTTCGAGGGAAAGGAGAGAAAGAGAGAGCCAGCGCCGTAAGGCATACACGACATTCATGCCCAACCGGGATTCGAAACCGGACACATCGCGGATGAATAATCATAAGCCAGCGCTTAGACCACTGAGCCACAGGAAAGGCAGCTTCGGAATTCCGAATAAGTACATTTAAATATCAGAAATGACCTTCCCCCTCCCCATCAACATCCCAATATTGCAAATGTGTGCAGAGCCCAACACCGAAAACTAAGTATGGGATGATACTAACGAAAGCGATTCATTAAGAAACAAGTTAGTAAAATCATGCAATGCATTGATTATGATACGCTTTCCAACATAACAGAAATCATTACTCAAGTTATGAGAATGGCTGTGGAATAAATCTCGCTCCTGTGTCCTGACCTTTGACCCCATTTCGATGATATTCAACAGGACCGGTTCAGTATACCTCAAGAATAACATACTAAAGTTTTTTCGCAATAGAAGCAGTTTTACGCAAGTTATGAGAATAATGGCTGTGGAATAAATCTTGCTTTTGTGCAATGACCTTTGACCCCATTTCGTTGATATTCAACAGAACCGGTTCACTATACCTCAGGAACAACATGATAACGTTTTGTCGCAATCGAAACATTTTTAGGTAAGTTATGATGCACAAGGGCAATGAAATGGTTCCCACTCCAGTGTCCTGACCTTTGAACCCATTTCGCACATTTTCAATAGGGTCCGTCCCAAGTGGCTCTCTACCACATACCAAAATTTCATCGAAATCGCACCATTTGTATGCACGTTATGACGCATAAGGGCAATGGAACAAATCCCGCTCTTATGTCCCGCCTGACCTTTGACCCCATTTCGCCCATTTTCAATAAGCTTCGTCCCCAGTGGCTCCCTACCTCATACTAAAATTTCATCGAAATCGAACTATATTTACGCATGTTATGACGCATAAAGGCAATGGAATGGATTCCACTTTTATGCCCTAACCTTTGACCTCATTTCGACCATTTTAAATAGGGTTCGTCCCCAGTGGTTCCTTACCAAATACTAAAATTTCATCGAAATCGAACCATTTTTACGCAAGTTATGACGCATAAGGGCAACGGAACAAATCCGGCTCTTATGTCCTGCCTGACCTTTGACCCCATTTCGCCCATTTTCAATAGGGTTCGTACGCAGGTGGTTCCCTACCACATACTAAAATTTCATCAAATCGAATCATATTTACGCATGTTATGACGCATAAAGGCAATGAAATGGATCCTGCTTTCATGTCCTGACCTTTGACCCCATTCCGCCCATTTTCAATAGGGTTCGTCCCCAGGTGGTTCCTTACCAAATACTAAAATTTCATCGAAATCGAACCATATTTACGCATGTTATGACGCATAAAGGCAATGAAATGGATCCTGCTTTCATGTCCTGACCTTTGACCCCATTCCGCCCATTTTCAATAGGGTTCGTTCCCCAGGTGGTTCCTCACCAAATACTAAAATTTCATTGAAATCGAACCATTTTTACGCATGTTATGATGCATAAAGGCAATGGAATGGATCCCGCATTTATGTCCTAAACTTTGACTCCATTTCATTTATTTTCAATAGGGATCGTCCCCAGGTGGTTCCCTACCACATACTAAAATTCCATCGAAATTGAACCATTTTTACGCAAGTTATGACGCATAAGAGCAATGAAATGGATCCCGCTCCTATGTCATGACCTTTGACCCTGTTTCGCCCATTTTCAATAGGGTTCGTCCCCAGGTGATCCCCCTAAAACATACTAAAATTTCGTCGAAATCGAACCATTTTCACGTGAGTTATCGTGCGGACAGACGGACAAAGCTGGAGCATATACGCTTCTTCAACCTACGGTTGGAAAGCGTAAAGAATGAGATATGCACGAAATAAAGTTTGAAAGACAGTTAGAAAAAACAGCAAATGTTTTCTTTCATTTAGGCTTTCGGCAATATATAGGTTTTCACTTTTTCACATAGTTGTCGTCTCTTTTTGCGTTACATACTCGTCACGGCAAAAACAACACCTGGATTCGGGTGAGAAAAAACTTTATAGAAGAACAAAGAAAAACAAATTACGAAAATGTCTCTTTTCATGGTTACCATTAGTTTAGCCACTTTTATTAGAAATGAATATATCATTCCTGCAGTCTCAAAAATCGCACCACAATTCGTTGTTCTTCGCAGAACCACGAAGAGAACAAATGCCGTGCTTCGAACTCTTGAAGTATTTCTTTCTTCCGCTAAACTATTACTCAATACTTATCTTTCGCTCCTGTGTTCTGAAACATTCTAACGAATGTCAGATCATAAAAAAGTAGGCAAAAAGATTTTATTTTTCCGGCCTATTATTTTACCAGTCGTGGTTTCTGACAGCCTTCGATGTGCTTATACTGCAGATCGTGAAACAAAATATTCGTATGCAGCATACCTAAATAGAGGGGTGAACAAAAATTGAAAGCGTCAGTAACAAGATTTATATACGAAGGTTGTGCCAAAAGAAATGCAAACCTGGGCATAATTTTTTTATTAACTGACAGAGGCCATTCAAATTGCACATGTTGGTAGAGTAACTCTTTCTCTATACAAAGGTATTACTCAACGTAGTCTCAATCACAAGCGATGCATTTGTACCATTGTTGAGCCCAAATCTCGAATCCTCCTTGAAAAAATTCAGGTGTGGGCTATTGTAATCACTTCCATTTCACTTTCACCACGTCTGTGTCATTAAATCATTGTCCCCGGAGACCGCACTGCATTGGACTGAACAGGTGGAAAGTCGGAGGGTTCCAGATCTAGGCTGTACGGTAGATGGGGGACCACCGAGCAGCCTAATTTGCTGATCGCCAGATTTGTTGTCAGAGATGTGTGTGGCCTTGCATTGTCATGCTGAATGTGGATCCTTTTCAGATTCTGGTTCGGTGTCTTCCTCCTTATGGCTTCTTTAAACTTCTTGAGTGTCTTAATGTACCAGTCGATGGTCAAGATACAGCCACGTTCCAGAATATCAAGGAGAATGACACCACTGTCATCGCCAAAAACAGTCACCATGACTTTCTGTGCTGATCGCTGACTCTTGAACTTCTTAGGCCTTGGTAAATAAGTGTGATGCCTTTCCATGGATTGATTATTCGTTTCCGGATCGTACAGATACGACCACTTTCTATCATTTGTCACCAGATCTAAACAAAAGTGTCTTCATTGGCTTCAAACGTTTCCAGCATATCAGAGTAAACTTCCACCCTTCTCTCCTTCAAATTGGGTGACAACTGCCGAGGTACTAACTATGTACATACTTTCCGATACCCTAAGTCTTTCACCATCTTCTGTATGGCATTATGACCACAGTCTAGTGGTGCAACAAGATCACGGATTGTGACTCGTCATTCCGCGCGATTCAATTCATCCACTCGCTGACGATTCGCGTCAGTGGTCGCAGATGATGGTCTCCCACTGCGTGGTTTGTCTTCAATGCTGGTTCACTTCTTCAAAATTCCTCATCCATGTGTGCACATTGCTCTTGCCAATTGTGTCATCTCTGTAAACATTCTGTAGCTTTCTGTAGATGTTGGGCAGCCTGCATCCTTCCTTCGTCAAGAACTCAATGACGGCACGTTGCTTCTGCTTGGAATCCATTATTTCCCTGCAATGAAGAAGAAGGTTAACTATAGGGGAAGATTATTAATATAGCGTTCGATTACAATTGTTTCGTAACATAATTTTTGTATTGCGTGGAATGTATGAAATACATGCTGAAGAGTTGTCAGGAGGATTTTAGAAGGTTCTTCATAAAGCGAAACTGCTAGTTCTATGAGTGAAACAAAGGAAGGATATCTGCTTCTCACACGGCGTTCAGAAACTAACCACACTTACTCGATAATGTCGAAATCAGGTGACTGTGCGGCCAATGAGATGTGGTAGGGGGAACGCAAGGCATCATTCTCACGTTTCTCCAACCACGATGTGATTCATCTCGCTGTGTGTAAACTGGCATAACACATTCTGGAAAGTAGTCAGGAAGATTTCAAAAAGTTCTTCAAAAGCTAGTCGGCTAGCTCTAGGAGTGAAAAAAGTGGAGGATATCTGCTTCCCATATAGTTTTTAGGACCTGACAAAAGTAGCCTGATGATGTCCAAATCAGGTGACTGTGCTGCGAATGGGATATGTTAGACATCTTTCTTACATTTCCTTTCGTTGTTGTGATCTTAAAAGGTGTGATGATTTTGGGGGAATAATGTGTGAACCACAGGATGCTCCTGAACACCTTAACGTTGTGCATAACGTCAATTCGTTCATTTAGTTTGACGACGACTGAAAGGACGACACGATATCTCTGCCGAAAGTGGTTTCCCCGTGGGTTACTGCTGATACAAGAAGGTCAGAATTATTAATAATATTCTTCTTTTTTGTTGTCCAAACATAAACAATACTAGATGCAGAAAAGTGCGAAATAGATGTTTGGTCACATCCTATGAAACATTTCTAATCTTCTGATGCCTACTTCACTGCACCACTTTTTCTACTTTAGGCCATCATTGTTTTTAAAAAGCAATGCTGAGACAAAAACTCTCTTGAATGATGACTCCGTACACCTTCCAATGAAATTACGCTTTGGAAACAGTATCCTTGAGACGCAAACACAGCACTATTGCGTTGTAAGTTGTTTCATTGTTTCGTGCTTATTGCTTTCAATTTTTGGCAATGCCCTGATGCATCTCTCTGTGAGTTTAGGTTTCGACTCCTGAAAAATTTTGGCCAAACATTTGTTTTATTCGCAAAAGGAAGCTGGCTTTCCATTTCTTTTAATTTATGTCACGTGCGAAATATTTAGTTCGTTGGTTATGTTTAAATATCTGAAAGTACATTTTGCGAAAAAAAAAGAAGAGATTTTGATCGTGCATGTTTTTGTCAAACCTAGACACTGAAAAGGAGATATATTATATACACACCCACTTAAAAATGCGTGGGCCCACCTTACACCCTCACAACAGCAGATACGCTTTATAGAATGAACTCTAACAAGTACTGGAAACGTTCGTGATATTGCAGCCAACGAGTCAAGGACAGCGGTCTGTAAAGCAATCTCTTGGGCTCATGGGGTGCAAATGGTGGAACGAACTCTGCCAAGTACTGGAAACGTTCTTGTGGTACTGAAGCTCATGAGTCCAGGATAGTGGTCGGTAAATCGCCGAGAGCTACCGGCGGGGGTCTTATATACAGAAGTTGGACAACATAATGTGAGGATCTGGAAAATAGGCAATATGTCTTTATTAATTAGGTGTTGGATAACCAACCTATAACATAACTTCGAACCTTCTTGGAACAGGTTCATGCAGATTTTGAATAGTCTTCAGTGAATGTTGTACGATTCGTACTCTATCAGAACATCAGCCAGTTGCTTCAAAGATGTTGGAGAAGGGAGAGAGAATCAGCTTCTCACTCTTCTCTCCAAAACTGTCAGCAGTGGTTCAATGATATTCAAGCCAGGTGATTGAGCTGGCCAGGGCAGATGTTGAAATTCATCTTGCTGCTCCTCAAATCAAGATTCAACTGTTCCAGCTGTGTGTATGAGCGCATTATCATCTTGAAAAATGACATCATTGTTGGAAAACAACATTCCGGACTATACCATGCTCCTGATCAGCTAGAATGTCCAAGTACTCGATGGCAATAACACCACCATGTAGAATAACGATGTAGTCAGCTGAATACTAAGATATGGCAGTTCAAATAATCACAGATCTGCCCCTATGTTTTACAGTAGGAACCAGATATTACTAATTGTACGCTTTTTTGGGGGTTCTCGGTTCATAAACACCACATGTTGTTGGGAATAAAGTACAGGTAAATTAGAATTCATCAGGCAATATCCACGTTTCCAGTCAGCAGATGGCGAGGTTTTACGCTCATGACGCCATCGTTTCGGCATTGTAGCGTTGGTTTCTGTGATTAAAGGTTTGGAAATTTCAGCTTTTCTATGGATGTTGGTTTTGTGAAATCCTCTGAGGAATGGTTTTGTGAAAACACGGTTTCCACGTGGACATGGAGTTCTGCTGTCACTTGTGCTTCAGTACGTCTGTATTGATTGGACACAATCCTTGTTATTGTTCGACGATCCTTCTCATTCTGTCTTGGTTTTCGCCCAGTGTTCTTCTTCGCCGATGAAGTATTGCCACGCTTTGTGTACGCAGTCATAACCATGGAAACAGTCGCTGTTAAACCACCAAACAATGGGGCTGTTATGGTTACAGATGCTCCAATAAAACGGTATCCCACGATCCGTCCTCTTCAGAAGTGTGACAGGTAACCCATTTTACCGACCATTCGTACGAACCCCTGTGGAACACAACTTATACGACATTGGAATACAACCCATGGAATATATACAAAGAAAAGATACACAAAAGATAACCACAACGATTGTTTTTGAGTGTAGCCTACAGAAATAACATTAAACCCTGTAATCATGGTGTTTACATTAATTTGTTCAACCCCTGTATGATGTTCTATTACGGACAGTCTGAGGACTGTTTGAGGATTGTAAACTCATTGAAATGCTTCCATAATGATTCCTCCGCCAAGCGGGAGAGAGGGGTTGTTTTGTTGCAAAAATACACCCTCCTGTTGGAAATAGGTAGCAATGATCGGATGTAGGTTGTTGGCCAGTAGGTCGACATAACATTTGTGATGATGGTAGTAAGGAACCAAAGGTGGCCCACGTAAACAAGTCCCAGAGCATTTCACCACTTCCACCGACCTGTAGCATACCGAATTGAAATTTAAAGGCAATGTCCTCTTTTAGTCTACGCCAAACTCTGCTGTTGGCTTCTTGTAGTTAGAACCTCGATTCGTCCGACAAAGCTATAGCAGTTAGAACCTCGATTCGTCCGACTAAGCTGCAGTAGTTAGAACCTCGATTCGTCCGACTAAGCTGCAGTAGTTAGAACCTCGATTCGTCCGACCAAGCTGTAGTAGATAGAACCTCGATTCGTCCGACTAAGCTGCATTAGTTAGAACCTCGATTCGTCCGACCAAGCTGCAGTAGTTAGAACCTCGATTCGTTCGACCAAACTACAATAGTTAGAACCTCGATTCGTCCGACTAAGCTGCAGTAGTTAGAACCTCAATTCATCCGACCAAGCTAGAGTAGTTAGAACCTCGATTCATCAGACTAAGCTGGAGTAGTTAGAACCTCGATTCGTCCGACCATGCTAGAGTAGTTAGAACCTAGATTCGTCCTACCAAGCTACAGTAGTTAGAACCTCATTTCGTCTGACCAAGCTACAGTCATTCGCGGTACAGCGGCGATATTCTTAATTTTCCCGTGAAGTGTTGTCATCAAGATGTGAAAACTCAAATTTCCCAGTCGCGGAGCTCGAACTTACACCTTCTTTTCCAGAGGCGGATGCGTTCGTAGTTAAGCTACACCGACAAGGCCTAACCACTGCTATTTGTCGTCTTAACATGTACTTCACTTTTGTAGTACGTCACATTTATCCCCTCTTTGAGAAAGGCGATGGCACGAAATCGCTGGTTTCGGATCAGCTAGAGACCATGCTTAAAGTAACTCTCTGTAGGAGAACGAATTCTGATTAATTCCAGACGACGTGTGGAGAAGCATAGCGCATTTTTCGACTTGTTGAAGATGGAATTTCTGATTAATTCCAGACGATATGTAGAACGGACATCACACTTCTTTTGAAGAACCTAACGGGGACCGGTTAAGTCCATTTTTACGTTCGGGTGCCAATGTGAAAACCCGAATTTGCAGGCGGCGAAGCCCCAACCAGTACCCTTCAGCTTCGGAGCCGAATGCTTTCTCAATTAAGCTACATCGACAAGGACTTATCAATGCTACTTGGAGTCTCGATATGTGCGTTCCCTCTGTAGTACTACACAAAGGGTGCACGATGTGGACATCTGCTGCTATTGCCCAGTCGGATGCTTTGTGAACAAATCTTCATAGGTGTCCCGTCGTTAAATGTCGAAGTTATCTACTCCACTGTACCCATTTGTTCCATTGTTACGATACGGAAAAAGTTACACTCACCTCGAACATGAACTGCTTCCTCCCCAGTAGGTTTTTCCCGTTTTGGTGCAGTCCTGGAAGGCACGTGCGACGGCCTCACGCGGACATCACAGACGCTGGAGTATCTGACCTTCCTCGCACCGACTATCTGCCCCCGATCGAACTGACTCAGGTTGCGTGTACCATTCATCCCATTCGGGGGTATGCTATGCATCAAGTATGAATCTGTCCTATTTATAGTCCTCAGGGGTTTCGGCGGGTCTCATTATTCTGGCAAGGTACAGCCGGTTTGTAGATGAATGCGTTCCGAATAATAATTTGGGGTTTCAGAGTATACGTCAAAGTTTCCTCAGCCTCCTGCATACGCATGTGGAAGTTTAGGGATTGCATTGAAAAATCAGTTAATTACAAAGAGTAAACAGGTAACCTGCATTTTAATACTTATGTGTAATGATCGTTTTCCATCTTTGTGAATTAAGTTTTTGCTGCCTCCTAACATGGAAGCTACTGATTTCTTAGTTGCATTAAAATGAAATACTCGCGACCAGTTAGCAAAAAATCAATAATATTGTTTTTAGTTCTGCGTAGCTGAAAAATTCACTGGAGCTGCGTTTTCATAGTTGTTGCATACTCGTGCATGTGAAAGCGGTTGTACCGGGATGAGGTAGGATAGAGTCCCAAATTCCAATTATCTGTGACGTGCCCTATTTGCAAAACAATTCACTTTAATCAGCCGCTTGGTTACTCTGAGACACCAGTACTTAATATGGATGACAAAATGTCCTAGAAAGTTGTCTCCTGGGCTTTCGGGCGCTTGAACACTACGAACGCAATTACTGCGATTAACTTGAAATCTTCACGCAAAGCTTGAACTCCTGAAAACAAAAGGCGGCATGGCCCACTGTCCTGATTAAAATTTCACACTTATATATAAATTCAGCACTCAGAAGTTTATCAATATTTTCCCCAAGAAGTGCTTGCCGTTTTCAGCCATTTTTATGAAGAGATATTTTAAATTAGAATGTCTTAACAGCATACGCCAGAGTATGCAAATATTCGAGTTCGGAGAAATCATGCTGAAGTTACCGTAAGAAAAGGAGGAAAATATACACCTTAAACGCTTTATGAGGTTTCAAAAAGATAATGACTCTTCATGCGCCAAGGTCTCAGACTGAAGAACAATTCTTTATCAGTTCATCCATTAGCAATTAATACATGCATGCATACAGAAGTGCGACAAACTTCTTTTTAATGAAAGGTTGATGAAATAGGAGATCAAAATGGTTCTGCAAATGAAAGAAATTGAGAGAAAAAATCCTGTCAAAGAGAGAAAAACTTCCTGAAACACAAACTCTTTTTATGGGAAGAAAATTCCTCTCGGTAATTTGCATTCTGCCTTTATTACTTCATTAACTTCCGTGGAGACTCATTATTTTTCACCGTTTTCGCTTAATTCGTTCTGCAGACACCATTACTTCGAAGATGAATTTAAGTAAAACACATGATTTGAAATCCACTTTCATTCGTTTTCTCATTCATGCTATCTCATTTTCTCTTGCTGTATTCCGTTGATGGAATTATATATTTCGGGAACCCTCTAATTTAATTCTGTTTTCTATCTATTTTAAATTTTATTCTCAGTTCTCGGAGATAAATTCTTGTCCTTAAACTTAATTTATATTCATCTAACAAATGATCATTTTCCAATTTTACAAAAGAAATCTGCACTCAAACTTCGACAACAAAATGGGAAAGGAATCTATTATAGAGAGACAGTGCTTCAATGCTTTCATAAATGACTGTCCCTCAGACATTAATTAACTTGGGAATTACGGATTTGGTACAGATTTTAAACACGCTTTGAGAATGATATTGAAGTTACAGAGATTGCATGAAGAAGCTCTGTAAAAACTATACTGCGCTGCTACGTTTCTCAAAGAGCAAACGGAACCGTCGCTCTTCTAGCAGCTAATATGCTATTTCACAACAGACTGTATACCAAACATTGCAGCATCACTGTCTCTCGCTCTCTCACGCATTCTGTTTAAACTGGCACTCTGCATAGGAACAATAAGTTTCATTGTGTAGAGTCCGCCTGATATTACTTACAGTTTCTCGACAGCAACTGACTTTTGCGAAGATCCATTTTTATGCGCATCCCAAGTAGCACAGCCTTGCAATTGAACGTAGGCCCTGCACTGGGCCAACGTCTTTTAGGAATAGAAGACGATGGTTCAGTGTTAGGCCTACGTTAAATTGCAGAGCTGTGCTACTTGGGATGATTCTGCATATGCCGTCAACAAAGAGCTTCTGATTTGGTTTCAACATTATGTTCCCCTCTTCGAAAGAAATTGTTGGTTGTTGCAAAAATGAGCAGTTATCCGCTGCTAATACGTGGTAGGCCGCGAATCTCGGGTACGCACGCAAAGAGTAATTTCTGCATATGTTAGAGGCAGGGGTGCTATTACTCTATAGCAACAAACGGTATCCATCCGTGGTAAGGAAATGCCTGTTGTAAGGCTATTATTGCCTGTAATGAGAGATGGGAGACAGCAAAAGCTATATTCGGCACACTGTGTTGTTACGAACTTAAGAAAGGAATAGAGAAAGGAGTACAGACTTAAGAAAGGAATAGAGAAAGGAGTACAGACATAAGAAAGGAATAGAGAAAGGAGTACAGACTTAAGAATGGAATAGAGAAAGGAGTACAGACTTAAGAGAGGAATAGAGAAAGGAGTACAGAGATATGAAGAAATAGAGAAAGGAGTACAGACTTAAGAAAGGAATAGAGAAAGGAGTACAGACTTAAGAAAGGAATAGACAAAGGAGTACAGACTTAAGAAAGGAATAGAGAAAGGAGTACAGGCTTAAGAAAGGAATAGAGAAAGGAGTACAGACTTAAGAAAGGAATAGAGAAAGGAGTACAGACATAAGAAAGGAATAGAGAAAGGAGTACAGACTTAAGAATGGAATAGAGAAAGGAGTACAGACTTAAGAGAGGAATAGAGAATGGAGTACAGACTTAAGAAAGGAATAGAGAAAGGAGTACAGACACAAGAAAGGAATAGAGAAAGGAATACAGACTTAAGAAAGGAATAGAGAAAAGAGTACAGACTTAAGAAAGGAACAGAGAAAGGAGTACAGGCATAAGAAAGGAATAGAGAAAGGTATACAGACTTAAGAAAGGAATATAGAAAGCAGTACAGACTTAAGAAAGGAATAGAGAAAGGAGTACAGACATAAGAAAGGAATGGAGAAAGGAGTACAGACTTAAGAAAGGAATAGAGAAAGGTGTACAGACATAAGAAAGGAATAGAGAAAGGTGTACAGACTTAAGAAAGGAATAGAGAAAGGAGTAGAGACTTAAAAAGGAATATAGAAAGGAGTTCAGACATAAGAAAGGAATAGAGAAACGAGTACAGACTTAAGAAAGGAAAAGAGAAAGGAGTACAGACTTAAGAAAGGAATAGAGAGAGGAGTACAGATTTAGAGAAAGATTGCCACATATTATATGTGTGACGTACTACAGAGGTGAAGTACGTGTCAAGACAACAAATATGCAGCCATACATTCTGTCGATGTATCTTAGTCGGCTAGGACAACTGGCTCCGGAACGAGGAGACGCGAATTCGAACTTCGTCACCGACAAATGTGTGTTTTCACGTACGGAGAAGCCTATTTGTCCGAAAGTAACTAATTCAATAAATCATGAATGGAATACGGGATTACACCGTAATATACAAATTTTGAAGATCCGTTTTTTGGTGTAAATATGACAAAGATGGTAAGTCAGATAATATCCGAAAACTTGAAAATTTCGTCGTCCTGGAGCGGGAATCGAATCCGCGTCTCCCAGATAGAGCCCGGGTATGCTAACCACTACACCACCCAGAGCAACCAAGCCCACGTTTCCGATTAATTTGAATATAACGATCACAGGATTCGCTAGCTGAAGCAACCGGCATTCATGTTTAGCTAATCTGGAGGTTAAGATTCCTATCCCGTGATTGCCCGGAGGAGCAGATAAATCATGAATGGATTATCATGAATGATTCTGTTATCGCGGATGATTCTGTTATCGGCCCGATTCCCGCTCCAGGACGATGAAATTTTCAAGTTTTAGGATATTATCTGACTTACCATCCTTGTCATATTTACACCAAAAAACTGATCTTCAAAATTTGTATTGTGTGGTGTAATCCCGTATTCCATTCATGATTTATCTGCTCCTCCGGGCAATCACGGGATAGGATTTTTAACCTCCAGATTCGCTAAACATAAATGCCGGTTGCTTCGAATACCGAATCCTATGATGGTTATATTCAAATTAATCGGAAACTTGTGATTTGGTCGTTCTGGGTGGTTAGCATACCCGGGCGCTATCTGGGAGACGCTGGTTCGATTTCCACTCCAGGACGACGAAATTTTCAAGTTTTCGGATATTATCTGACTTACCATCCTTGTCATATTTACACCAAAAAACGGATCTTTAAAATTTGATTTAAAAAATTCAGCCCTGCTCACTGTAGACTTGCTGATACAATCGGCATTCTGGCAAGCCATCACAGCATGGTGAAGCGCACTAAAAGACATGGGAGAAAATTCCATCCTGGTGGTGGAACAAAATAACTATTTCATTCTTCGTGACCATCTCTTCGTAAGAAGAGATGGTATATTACCCACTCACTTCAGCAAAAAGCCCTTAGTGAGGTTTTCTTAACCGTTTTAGGTATCTTGTCCTTCTAAGTTTGTCCCCCTTACTGCTTAATAGAGCATTCCACATACACTGATGCTTTAGAGGATGGGAGAACCTTGCTCAGAAACCAGTTATGTAATTCGTATTAGGGCAAAGTGTAAATTCCCTGTGTGGGTGCACAGAGGACAGGTGCTTTAGAATACGTGTAAGGTTCGTCCAAATGAAACATAGAGTAGCTGGTGGAGCTAAGCGTACTTTATTGTAACATAAGAATGTGCACACAGGTAACTACACTGGCGGAAAGTGAAAAAAGAACACCAATAAGGAGACGTCTGATACCAACAAAATTTATACAGCATAATAACGGAATACAGAGGATAACGTGATCAAAACATTATGGCAAAATACAGCTTTTTTTTCTGGTAAACTGAAAAATAACATTTCCATGTAACATGGTTAGTACGAGGTTGAACCGCCATGAACTACGTCACATTGTGCAATTCTGGCATGGAGTCTGTCGTACAGATGTTGGATGTAAGTTTGGGGTATTGAGCTCCAAGCGTCCTCAATCTCGACGCGTAAATCAGGGATGGTCGTGGCTGGCCGTGGAGACCGGATAAATCGTTGTCCCATAAAATCCCACACCTGCTCAATGGGGACAAATCCGGTGAACGTGCAGGCCATGGAAGTTATCTCACACCCTGAAGTGCATGTTGCGTTGCACGCGCCGTGTGTGGGCGTGCATTATCTTGCTGGAAACCACCACGATGGACCGACCTTTTCAAATGGCACAACAACGGGCTGAATGATGTTGTTGATGTAGGAGGTGCTGTTTGACGTACCCGGTACAAACACTAGTTGTGTACGGGAGTGATAGCTGATCGCTTCCCACACCAGGAGACCAGGTGTAGGCCCTGTGTGTCGCTGGCGGATGCAAGAAGGGTGTAGACGCTTTCCTGTGCGTCTGCGAACACGCATACGGCCATCGGAGGCTCCCAAGCAGAATCTTCTTTCATCACTGAACACGACAATCGCCATTGCGTTTTCCAGTGCAGACGTTGGCGACACCACTGCAGCCGTTCCTGACGGTGGGCTTGAGTAAGAGGTACACATGCCAGAGGCACACGTGCACGTAGTCCTGCATCCGGTAGAGGGTTGCGGATTGTTCGCACAGTCACTTCAGGTGCAACGGCAGCTCGGATTTGCGTCGCAGTTGATGTTCTGCTTGACAACGCCGCTCTTCTTATGCGTCGATCGGTCCGCTCATCAGTCCGTCTGTGAATCCCGGTTCCACGTCTTTTCTCGTGTGGTAATGTTCCTCGGACCATCTACGCCACCATCGTAACACCACGGATACTTTCCGTCCAATTCGCTCCACAATACGACGATACGATTTCCCGGCCTCGCGGAGTCCGACTAGACGACCTCGCTCAAAGTCCGATAACTGCTGAAATCTCAAAGTCCGATAACTGCTGAAATCTGAAATTCATTGCAACATTCAAGACCGCACTGCGTACAAAGCACGCATTCCCGTAAACCACTTGCGCATGCGTCGTAAGATTTCTGTCGATTTGCTTCCCTCTTTGTCAAAAATTAGATCACGATGAGCTGTGCCCGCTTGGAGACATCCATGATTTAGGCCGTTTACGTTCCTTTGATACAGTATTACTCACATTCAACACGTCGCACCAACTAAATGCTTCACACGCTGCATTCCTCTATTATGTGTGGCTATTTCCGCCCTACGTCTGCAGCGCCATTCCACTTTTATGTGTGGTTCTTATGCGGATACTGCCGCGTTATCCATTTACCCGAGTCCGCGTTTCATTTGGATAGCCCACATAGCATATACACTATATTGACAAAAGTCACCGGACACCCCTTCAAAAGCAAATGAACGGATCCAGTGCATTGTTAAGATGTGCGGTACAGCTGCAAACGGGATAAAACAAGCCTGCAGCTGACCGCGATCATATCGCACTATGAGGCTGGGTGAAAATGTCGCGGCGGGAGAGAACTGAGAAAGGAAGGATTGTTGGGTGTTATATTAGTGAGTTGTCCATAAAAGAAACGGATAGGCGTTTAAACATACCCAAGACAACTGTTTTCGATGTAATGAATAAGTGGAAGACACATGGTGTGCCTGAAGCAGCAAAACGTACCGACAGACCAAAGAAAATCAGTGATAGAGGACGTCAAAGCCTCAGGAGAGTCGTTACAGCTAATCGACGGAGAACTGCACAAAACCTCTGTGTACAGGTGAGTAGAAATGCTGGAACCACGGTATGTACACGCACCATTCGCAAAGCACTTCATTCCATGAGTTACCGTTGTCGTGCGGCAGCTCATGAGCATTTCATCTCCACTTGAAATGCTACTCTTCGTTTAGCATGGTGTAAAGAACCTTCATCGTGTACCGTAGATCAATGGAAACGCATCGAATGGACTGATGAATCCAGATACACGAACCATCAGTCTGATGGCCATGTGTGGTTATGGTGGAAGCCGGAGAAACGCTATTTGCCACAGTGTACTGTTCCTAAGGTTAAGTTTGGAGTTAGCAGTGTATTAGTGTGGGGATGTCTTTCGTGGTATGGTCCCGGCCCATTGGTTATCGCGCACAAACCTGTTAATTAGCACGTCCACCTCGATATTCTGGACAATTATGCCCTACCAACTCTGTGTCAATACTGTGGAACCGAGCCTTGTTGGTACCAGAAGGCTAATGCACCGAGCAATAAAGGAATGACTGTTACTGCGCAGTTTGACGATAATTTCTTATCGTGTGTGGACTGGCCAGCACAGAGCCCTGATCTCAATCCCATATAACACCTCTGGGATGAATTAGAGCGCCGCATAAGAAGTTTGAAATCAAGGCCTACTACTATGCAACTTTTAGCGGCAACATTATGACTGAATGGAAGGGCATACCTATCGCTGTGCTCCAAAACCTTGTCGATAGCATATCTTGAAGAGTCAGTGCATGCATTAAAGCCAAAGGTGGACCGACACCGTACTAATGTATGTCAGTAAATGCTATGTTGTTTTTCTCTTACAGGTGTCCGGCGACTTTTGTCAATATAGTGTACTTCATTTAGTTTTTTGTTGAAAAGAATGCAGACTAGGCATATGATCTTGTAGGACTATTGCATTTATAACTTTTTGATGATGTTTTTGGAATTTAATGACAGCTTCTTCACTCATCTCTCTACTACAACGTTTTTGTTTGAAAGACCCGATCTAGGTTACCCCGACTCTTAAAATTATTATACATTTTCTCTCATGTATACGACCCTCGCTATAGTCAGAATATGGAAGTTTTAAAGAAACGTCGAGCTGCAGTCCGACCAACGTGGAGAATAGGTGTAGCCCAGTACAGATACACTAACATGATGAGAAGGAAGAACGTGATAAGATATCGAAAGAACTATCTCAGATAATGAGGGTGTACCGCTCTTCCCCTTAAGATGTCAGAGTTCAGCGAAAAGGTAAGTCATTTTTCTTTTTCTTTTTTTCTTCTTTCAATGCCTTTCATTATCATCTTTAAACTATTATACCATAGTTAGAGTTGGGAAGAATCCTAAATTTTCTCGAATCCGAATCCTAAAACGTTCTCGAATCTCTCGAACCCTTCATATAAAAATTTTAACAAAAAAAAGGGGGAAAAAGTTTTCTACTTAAAAATAAAAGTTTTTAATTGAAGCTTCAAACAAAGGTCTTCGCTCTTTCCACGTTCATAAGTGAGTCACGGAAAAATTCTCATTGGCCGCCACCGGGAGTCGAACCCAGGTTCTTCCAGTTACGCGCCGGATATGCTTCCGCTACAATACAGCGGCCTCGAATTCCTCCGGACTCACACACGCTAACTGCCAAGCCAATTTGGCAGGTTGCTTCTTGGAGCCCCGCACAATGCTGGGGATTCACCAAAGATGGTAAGCAGCAACTAAAGAAATAATTAGAAGGCGAATGAATAATTAATGCAGACATTTAACGTGGACAAGGAAATTCAAAGGCTTTCGCTGTTTCCACGTTCATAAGTGAGTAACGGAAAAATTCTCATTGGCCTCCACCGGGAGTCGAACCCAGGGTCTTACAGTTACGCAACCTGCCAACTTGGCTTGGCAGTTAGCATGTGTGAGTCTGGAGGAATTCGAGGCCGCTGTGGTGTCGCGAAAGCGTATCCGGCGTGTAACTGGAAGACCCTGGGTTCGACTCCCGGTGGCGGTCAATGAGAATTTTTCCGTGACTCCCTTATGAACGTGGAAAGAGCGAAGACCTTTGTTTGAATTTCCTGGTCCACGTTAAATGTCTGTATTTAATTGAAGCAAAATTTGAAATCTGTGCTTAATGAAAAACAAATTAAAGAATACAGTTTTCAAAAAATATATCCATATTATTAATAAGATACCAATATAATTTACATTTACTAAATGAATTACTTAAGTCTTGAGGTTCATTTCCACTTTCTGAGCATAATTTGACAAAAAGATATTTCAGTAACAATTGACATTTTTCTTTAATAACAAAAGTTCCAAAACCTTTTTAAATCAAAGCAAGTGTAGGGGTGGAGAGAGCATTATTTCAAGAGTTAATGTAAATAAACACTAAACATGGAACACTAAATTGAATAAATTATTTCCAGAAAATTAAGAAAAACCAAAATCATGTTTGTTTTAAGAGTTAATAAAAGCTGTAAACGCTGAACTCGTTTAGGGGAACGTAAAAAAATCAGAAACCTTTAATGGAGATTTTTATTTAAAAGCACTAGTATTCGAACTCGCTCTGGGCCTATCTAGCCTAATTCGTTTTTTATCAGCTATGACACCTGGTGTGCTGAATAGTCTTTCTGACATTACTGTCGATGGTGGTCTGATTAAGAACTTTTTACAGAATTTCCTCAAATTTTGGAAGTAACAAGTTATTTCAAATAGCTGTGTACACACTGTATACGATCTTCTTCGATTGTATTCCAATGTCAGAACTCGTCATGCTGACAAAAATTCGAACAAATATCGCTCTAGAACAAGCACCAAACGCCAAGTTTTTTAGGTTAAGGTTCGAAAGATTCGAATGACGAAAAAAAGCGCGAAGATTCGAGTTTTTCGAATCTTGAATCCCTATCAAGATATTGTTTTGACCTCAAATGTTATACGATAAGCAAACACACGCGTAGAAAACCCTAGACAACTTTTTTCTTCTGGATAATAACACTTGCATTCCAACTTTGTTCATTCCTAGCAGTGGATTAATCGAGGCCGTTCAAGGCTCCCACAAGACAGAAGTGGTGAACGTACACTGAAGGCCATATTGCTTGTTTTGTGTAACACCAAAGAAATCGTTACTTTGAGTTGCTACCATCGAAAAGATCTATTACTTCCGATATATTTAGCAGCATAACAACCGTATGAAGACTGCTTTGGATCGCAATCAGATTCCAGGATGGTTTTCGAAGGTGAATCAGCATCACCACCTGAACGCTCTACCGCAAATGGCAAGAATAATCTTTTAATATATACACTCACGGACAATGGAATTTGTACACCAAGAAGGAAGCATCGGATTGAACTAAAATTTTATGAACGTAATGATACACATAATGGTAAAAACAGAGCTGCTGGATAATTACACAGAGATCTGTGGCACGCAATCCGGTCATCTTCAATAGCGTGTCGCACCGCCTCATGCTGCGAGACACACTGGAATACCATCCGGCTTGGAGGCGAACAGGCGTCTGATGTTGTCCTGCGGCAGACTGGCCCACACGTGTTGAACGGTGTGCTCCAAATCCCATAAAGTGCGGCAGCTGGCGTTTAAACTGTTCCCATACATGGTCGATACGGGACGTTTCCAGGGAACGGGAAGGTCATGGAAGTGTCTGGACATGACGTAGGCTGTCCTCAGCAACCCAAGACATGTGCGGGCGGGTATTATCCTGCTCGTATAGCGGACCTGCAATTCCGGTCAGGAATGGGAGCTCATGAGGCCGTAGGATCTCATCCACATATCGCTGGACCGTCAATGATCCACGTACCAAATTGCAACACCAAGAGAGAATCGCTCCATTAAAATGAAATTTATATCACAGATTCCTCATGTTACAAACGAGATAATTGATTACACTTGTAGAGCAATACAAGATTTTTCGCTTCAAAACTCAGTATCGTGTGAAGCCTCATCGAGCAACAATAACATCATCTACACAGCGTGGCACTAAATGGAAGAGGTTTCTGATATCGTCCTGGGGAATAGTAGTCTGACAGGCTGCTTCTATGCGAGACCAGAGTTCATTTGTTGTATTTTCCTTGGCGGAGGCGCTTGACGGGCAACTTCACACTTAGGTATAAATAAGGTTGCCTCGATACCCAAATGCACTAATGCTTATGAAAATTGTAACACTAAGAAAGAATCGTGCTATTCAAATGAAATTTGTATCACAGATTCTTCATATTATAGGAGATAACTCATTACATTTGTAGAGCATACAAGATTTTTTTGCTTCAAAACTTAGTATCTTGTGAAACCAACTGGAACAAAAATAACATTATCTACACAGCGTGGCACAGAATGGAAGAGGTTTCTGATATCGTCCTGGGGAATAGTAGTCTGACAGGCTGCTTCTATGCGAGACCAGAGTTCATTTGTTGTATTTTCCTTGGCGGAGGCGCTTGACGGGCAACTTCACACTTAGGTATAAATAAGGTTGCCTCGATACCCAAATGCACTAATGCTTATGAAAATTGTAACACTAAGAAAGAATCGTGCTATTCACTTCATCTCATTACATTAGGTACAAGATTTTTTTTGCTTCAAATAAGGTTGCGTGGCACAGAATGGAAGGAGTTTCTGATATCGTCCTGGGGAATACCCAAGGCGCTTGACGGGCAACTTCACACTGCAATGCACTAATGCTTATGGTAACACTAAGAAAGAATCGATTCAAATGAAATTTGTATCACAGATTCTTCATATTATAGGAGATAACTCATTACATTTGTAGAGCATACAAGATTTTTTTGCTTCAAAACTTAGTATCTTGTGAAACCAACTGGAACAAAAATAACATTATCTACACAGCGTGGCACCAGAATGGAAGAGGTTTCTGATATCGTCCTGGGGAATAGTAGTCTGACAGGCTGCTTCTATGCGAGACCAGAGTTCATTTGTTGTATTTTCCTTGGCGGAGGCGCTTGACGGGCAACTTCACACTTAGGTATAAATAAGGTTGCCTCGATACCCAAATGCACTAATGCTTATGAAAATTGTAACACTAAGAAAGAATCGTGCTATTCAAATGAAATTTGTATCACAGATTCTTCATATTATAGGAGATAACTCATTACATTTGTAGAGCATACAAGATTTTTTTGCTTCAAAACTTAGTATCTTGTGAAACCAACTGGAACAAAAATAACATCATCTACACAGCGTGGCACAGAATGGAAGAGGTTTCTGATATCGTCCTGGGGAATAGTAGTCTGACAGGCTGCTTCTATGCGAGACCAGAGTTCATTTGTTGTATTTTCCCTTGGCGGAGGCGCTTGACGGGCAACTTCACACTTAGGTATAAATAAGGTTGCCTCGATACCCAAATGCACTAATGCTTATGAAAATTGTAACACTAAGAAAGAATCGTGCTATTCAAATGAAATTTGTATCACAGATTCTTCATATTATAGGAGATAACTCATTACATTTGTAGAGCATACAAGATTTTTTTGCTTCAAAACTTAGTATCTTGTGAAACCAACTGGAACAAAAATAACATTATCTACACAGCGTGGCACCAGAATGGAAGAGGTTTCTGATATCGTCCTGGGGAATAGTAGTCTGACAGGCTGCTTCTATGCGAGACCAGAGTTCATTTGTTGTATTTTCCTTGGCGGAGGCGCTTGACGGGCAACTTCACACTTAGGTATAAATAAGGTTGCCTCGATACCCAAATGCACTAATGCTTATGAAAATTGTAACACTAAGAAAGAATCGTGCTATTCAAATGAAATTTGTATCACAGATTCTTCATATTATAGGAGATAACTCATTACATTTGTAGAGCATACAAGATTTTTTGCTTCAAAACTTAGTATCTTGTGAAACCAACTGGAACAAAAATAACATCATCTACACAGCGTGGCACAGAATGGAAGAGGTTTCTGATATCGTCTGGGGAATAGTACAGTCTGACAGGCTGCTTCTATGCGAAGCCACCTCGAGAGTTCATCTTGTTGTATTTTCTGAATGGGGAGGTTTCTGATATCGTCCTGGGGAACTTCACACTTAGGCTCAGTAAATCGTGTGATACCACCTCGAGCTAACAATGAACATCATCTTCACAGCGTGGCATGGATGGAAGAATTCTGATATCGTCCTGGGGAATAATAGTCTGACAGGTTCAGTATCGTGTGAAACCACCTCGAGCAACAATAACATCATCTTCACAGCGTGGCATGGATGGAAGAGGATTCTGATATCGTCCTGGGGAATAATAGTCTGCCAGGTTCAGTATCGTGTGAAGCCACCTCGAGCAACAATAACATCATCTTCACAGCGTGGCACTGAATGGAAGAGGTTTCTGATATCGTCCTGGGGAATGACAGTATGCCAGGCTCAGTATCGTGTGAAGCCACCTCGAGCAACAATAACATCATCTTCACAGCGTGGCACTGGATGGAAGAGGATTCTGATATCGTCCTGGGGAATAATAGTCTGCCAGGTTCAGTATCGTGTGAAGCCACCTCGAGCAACAATAACATCATCTTCACAGCGTGGCACTGGATGGAAGAGGATTCTGATATCGTCCTGGGGAATAATAGTCTGCCAGGTTCAGCATCGTGTGAAGCCACCTCGAGCAACAATAACATCATCTTCACAGCGTGGCACTGGATGGAAGAGGATTCTGATATCGTCCTGGGGAATAATAGTCTGCCAGGTTCAGCATCGTGTGAAGCCACCTCGAGCAACAATAACATCATCTTCACAGCGTGGCACTGGATGGAAGAGGATTCTGATATCGTCCTGGGGAATAATAGTCTGCCAGGTTCAGCATCGTGTGAAGCCACCTCGAGCAACAATAACATCATCTTCACAGCGTGGCACTGGATGGAAGAGGTTTCTGATATCGTCCTGGGGAATGACAGTATGCCAGGCTCAGTATCGTGTGAAGCCACCTCGAGCAACAATAACATCATCTTCACAGCGTGGCACTGGATGGAAGAGGATTCTGATATCGTCCTGGGGAATAATAGTCTGCCAGGTTCAGCATCGTGTGAAGCCACCTCGAGCAACAATAACATCATCTTCACAGCGTGGCACTGGATGGAAGAGGATTCTGATATCGTCCTGGGGAATAATAGTCTGCCAGGTTCAGCATCGTGTGAAGCCACCTCGAGCAACAATAACATCATCTTCACAGCGTGGCACTGGATGGAAGAGGATTCTGATATCGTCCTGGGGAATAATAGTCTGCCAGGTTCAGCATCGTGTGTGAAGCCACCTCGAGCAACAATAACATCATCTTCACAGCGTCGCACTGAATGGAAGAGGTTTCTGATATCGTCCTGGGGAATGACAGTACAGGCTCAGTATCGTGTGAAGCCACCTCGAGCAACAATAACATCATCTTCACAGCGTCGCACTGAATGGAAGAGGTTTCTGATATCGTCCTGGGGAACGACAGTATGCCAGGCTCAGTATCGTGTGAAGCCACCTCGAGCAACAATAACATCATCTTCACAGCGTGGCACTGGATGGAAGAGGATTCTTGGATATCGTCCTGGGGGCTGTTGGTTCCGCCAGGTTCAGCATCGTGAAGCCACCTCGATAAACAATAACATCACCTTCTACAGCGTGGCACTGGATGGAAGAGGATTCTGATATCGTCCTGGGGAATAATAGTCTGCCAGGTTCAGCATCGTGTGAAGCCACCTCGAGCAACAATAACATCATCTACACAGCGTCACACTGAATGAAAAAGAGGTTTCTGATATCGTCCTGGGGAATGACAGTATGCCAGGCTCAGTATCGTGTGAAGCCACCTCGAGCAACAATAACATCATCTTCACAGCGTGGCACTGGATGGAAGAGGATTCTGATATCGTCCTGGGGAATAATAGTCTGCCAGGTTCAGCATCGTGTGAAGCCACCTCGAGCAACAATAACATCATCTTCACAGCGTGGCACTGACGAAGAGGATTCTGATATCGTCCTGGGGAATGTCTAGCCAGGCAGCATCGTGTGAAGCCACCTCGAGCAACAATAACATCATCTTCACAGCGTGGCAAAATTCTGGATGGAAGAGGATTCTGATATCGTCCTGGGGAATAATAGTCTGCCAGGGTTCAGCATCGTGTGAAGCCACCTCGAGCAACAATAACATCATCTTCACAGCGTGGCACTGGATGGAAGAGGATTCTGATATCGTCCTGGGGGAATAATAGTGGTCTGCCAGGTTCAGCATCGTGTGAAGCCACCTCGAGCAACAATAACATCATCTTCTCGACAGCGTGTGGCACTGGATGGAAGAGGATTCTGATATCGTCCTGGGGAATAGTCTGCCAGGTTAAAATCAAACGTGCAAATGTCTTTTAGCCAGCGCCAACAATGACATTAACATGATCTTCACAGCGTGGCAAAATTGGGATGGAAGAGGATTCTGATATCGTCCTGGGGAATAATAGTCTGCCAGGTTCAGCATCGTGTGAAGCCACCTCGAGCAACAATAACATCATCTTCACAGCGTGGCACTGGATTGAAGAGGATTCTGATATCGTCCTGGGGAATAATAGTCTGCCAGGTTCAGCATCGTGTGTGAAGCCACCTCGAGCAACAATAACATCATCTTCACAGCGTGGCACTGGATGGAAGAGGATTCTGATATCGTCCTGGGGAATAATAGTCTGCCAGGTTCAGCATCGTGTGAAGCCACCTCGAGCAACAAGCATCATTTCACAGCGTGGCACTGGATGGAAGAGGATTCTGATATCGTCCTGGGGAATAATAGTCGTCAGGTTCAGCATCGTGTGAAGCCACCCTCGAGCAACAATAACATCATCTTCTGCAGCGTGGCACTGGATGGAAGAGGATTCTGATATCGTCCTGGGGAATAATAGTCTGCCAGGTTCAGCATCGTGTGAAGCCACCTCGAGCAACAATAACATCATCTTCACAGCGTGGCACTGGATGGAAGAGGATTCTGATATCGTCCTGGGGAATAATAGTCTGCCAGGTTCAGCATCGTGTGAAGCCACCTCGAGCAACAATAACATCATCTTCACAGCGTGGCACTGGATGGAAGAGGATTCTCTGATATCGTCCTTGGGGAATAATAGTCTGCCAGGTTCAGCATCGTGTGAAGCCACCTCGAGCAACAATAACATCATCTTCACAGCGTGGCACTCGGATGGAAGAGGATTCTGGATATCGTCCTGGGGAATAATAGTTCGCCAGGTTCAGCATCGTGTGAAGCCACCTCGAGCAACAATAACATCATCTTCACAGCGTGGCACTGGAGCTGGAAGAGGATTCTGATATCGTCCTGGGGAATAATAGTCTGCCAGGTTCAGCATCGTGTGAAGCCACCTCGAGCAACAATAACATCATCTTCACAGCGTCGCACTGAATGGAAGAGGTTTCTGATATCGTCCTGGGGAATGACAGTATGCCAGGCTCAGTATCGTGTGAAGCCACCTCGAGCAACAATAACATCATCTTCACAGCGTCGTCACTGAATGGAAGAGGTTTCTGATATCGTCCTGGGGAATGACAGTATGCCAGGCTCAGTATCGTGTGAAGCCACCTCGAGCAACAATGTTAACATCATCTTCACAGCGTGCACTTGATGGAAGAGGATTCTGATATCGTCCTGGGGAAGAATAACAGTCTGCCAGGTTCAGCATCGTGTGAAGCCACCTCGAGCAACAATAACATCATCTTCACAGCGTGGCACTGGATGGAAGAGGATTTATATCGTCCTGGGGAATAATACGTCTGCCAGGTTCAGCATCGTGTGAAGCCACCCTGATAAACAATAACATCATCTTCACAGCGTGGCACTGATGGAAGAGGATTTCTGATATCGTCCTGGGAATAATAGTCTGCCAGGTTCAGCATCGTGTGAAGCCACCTCGAGCAACAATAACATCATCTTCACAGCGTGGCACTGGATGGAAGAGTGATTCTGATATCGTCCTGGGGAATAATAGTCTGCCAGGTTCAGCATCGTGTGAAGCCACCTCGAGCAACAATAACATCATCTTCACAGCGTGGCACTGGATGGAAGAGGATTCTGATATCGTCCTGGGGAATAATAGTCTGCCAGGTTCAGCATCGTGTGAAGCCACCTCGAGCAACAATAACATCATCTTCACAGCGTGGCACTGGATGGAAGAGGATTCTGATATCGTCCTGGGGAATAATAGTCTGCCAGGTTCAGCATCGTGTGAAGCCACCTCGAGCAACAATAACATCATCTTCACAGCGTCGCACTGAATGGAAGAGGTTTCTGATATCGTCCTGGGGAATGACAGTATGCCAGGCTCAGTATCGTGTGAAGCCACCTCGAGCAACAATAACATCATCTTCACAGCGTGGCACTGAATGGAAGAGGTTTCTGATATCGTCCTGGGGAATGACAGTATGCCAGGTTCAGTATCGTGTGAAGCCACCTCGAGCAACAATAACATCATCTTCACAGCGTGGCACTGGATGGAAGAGGATTCTGATATCGTCCTGGGGAATAATAGTCTGCCAGGTTCAGCATCGTGTGAAGCCACCTCGAGCAACAATAACATCATCTTCACAGCGTGGCACTGGATGGAAGAGGATTCTGATATCGTCCTGGGGAATAATAGTCTGCCAGGTTCTCAGCATCGTGTGAAGCCACCTCGAGCAACAATAACATCATCTTCACAGCGTGGCACTGGATGGAAGAGGATTCTGATATCGTCCTGGGGAATAATAGTCTGCCAGGTTCAGCATCGTGTGAAGCCACCTCGAGCAACAATAACATCATCTTCACAGCGTGGTACACCGATGAAGAGGATTCTGATATCGTCCTGGGGAATAATAGAATCCGCCAGGTTCAGCATCGTGTGAAGCCACCTCGAGCAACAATAATATCATCTTCACAGCGTGGCACTGGATGAAGAGGATTCTGATATCGTCCTGGGAATAATAGTCTGCCAGGTTCAGTATCGTGTGAAGCCACCTCGAGCAACAATAACATCATCTTCACAGCGTGGCACTGGATGGAAGAGGATTCTGATATCGTCCTGGGGAATAATAGTCTGCCAGGTTCAGCATCGTGTGAAGCCATCCTCGAGCAACAATAACATCATCTTCACAGCGTGGCACTGGATGGAAGAGGATTCTGATATCGTCCTGGGGAATAATAGTCTGCCAGGTTCAGCATCGTGTGAAGCCACCTCGAGCAACAATGGTTAACATCATCTTCACAGCGTGGCACTGGATGGAAGAGGATTCTGATATCGTCCTGGGGAATAATAGTCTGCCAGGTTCAGCATCGTGTGAAGCCACCTCGAGCAACAATAACATCATCTTCACAGCGTGGCACTGGATGGAAGAGGATTCTGATATCGTCCTGGGGAATAATAGTCTGCCAGGTTCAGCATCGTGTGAAGCCACCTCGAGCAACAATAACATCATCTTCACAGCGTCGCACTGAATGGAAGAGGTTTCTGATATCGTCCTGGGGAATGACAGTATGCCAGGCTCAGTATCGTGTGAAGCCACCTCGAGCAACAATAACATCATCTTCACAGCGTGGCACTGAATGGAAGAGGATTCTGATATCGTCCTGGGGAATGACAGTATGCCAGGCTCAGTATCGTGTGAAGCCACCTCGAGCAACAATAACATCATCTTCACAGCGTGGCACTGGATGGAAGAGGATTCTGATATCGTCCTGGGGAATAATAGTCTGCCAGGTTCAGCATCGTGTGAAGCCACCTCGAGCAACAATAACATCATCTTCACAGCGTGGCACTGGATGGAAGAGGATTCTGATATCGTCCTGGGGAATAATAGTCTGCCAGGTTCAGCATCGTGTGAAGCCACCTCGAGCAACAATAACATCATCTTCACAGCGTGGCACTGGATGGAAGAGGATTCTGATATCGTCCTGGGGAATAATAGTCTGCCAGGTTCAGCATCGTGTGAAGCCACCTCGAGCAACAATAACATCATCTTCACAGCGTGGCACTGGATGGAAGAGGATTCTGATATCGTCCTGGGGAATAATAGTCTGCCAGGTTCAGCATCGTGTGAAGCCACCTCGAGCAACAATAACATCATCTTCACAGCGTGGCACTGGATGGAAGAGGATTCTGATATCGTCCTGGGGAATAATAGTTTGCCAGGTTCAGCATCGTGTGAAGCCACCTCGAGCAACAATAACATCATCTTCACAGCGTGGCACTGGATGGAAGAGGATTCTGATATCGTCCTGGGGAATAATAGTCTGCCAGGTTCAGCATCGTGTGAAGCCACCTCGAGCAACAATAACATCATCTTCACAGCGTGGCATGGATGGAAGAGGATTCTGATATCGTCCTGGGGAATAATAGTCTGCCAGGTTCAGCATCGTGTGAAGCCACCTCGAGCAACAATAACATCATCTTCACAGCGTGGCACTGGATGGAAGAGGATTCTGATATCGTCCTGGGGAATAATAGTCTGCCAGGTTCAGCATCGTGTGAAGCCACCTCGAGCAACAATAACATCATCTTCACAGCGTGGCACTGGATGGAAGAGGATTCTGATATCGTCCTGGGGAATAATAGTCTGCCAGGTTCAGCATCGTGTGAAGCCACCTCGAGCAACAATAACATCATCTTCACAGCGTGGCACTGGATGGAAGAGGATTCTGATATCGTCCTGGGGAATAATAGTCTGCCAGGTTCAGCATCGTGTGAAGCCACCTCGAGCAACAATAACATCATCTTCACAGCGTGGCACTGGATGGAAGAGGATTCTGATATCGTCCTGGGGAATAATAGTCTGCCAGGTTCAGCATCGTGTGAAGCCACCTCGAGCAACAATAACATCATCTTCACAGCGTGGCACTGGATGGAAGAGGATTCTGATATCGTCCTGGGGAATAATAGTCTGCCAGGTTCAGCATCGTGTGAAGCCACCTCGAGCAACAATAACATCATCTTCACAGCGTGGCACTGGATGGAAGAGGATTCTGATATCGTCCTGGGGAATAATAGTCTGCCAGGTTCAGCATCGTGTGAAGCCACCTCGAGCAACAATAGCATCATCTTCACAGCGTGGCACTGGATGGAAGAGGATTCTGATATCGTCCTGGGGAATAATAGTCTGCCAGGTTCAGCATCGTGTGAAGCCACCTCGAGCAACAATAACATCATCTTCACAGCGTGGCACTGGATGGAAGAGGATTCTGATATCGTCCTGGGGAATAATAGTCTGCCAGGTTCAGCATCGTGTGAAGCCACCTCGAGCAACAATAACATCATCTTCACAGCGTGGCACTGGATGGAAGAGGATTCTGATATCGTCCTGGGGAATAATAGTCTGCCAGGTTCAGCATCGTGTGAAGCCACCTCGAGCAACAATAACATCATCTTCACAGCGTGGCACTGGATGGAAGAGGATTCTGATATCGTCCTGGGGAATAATAGTCTGCCAGGTTCAGCATCGTGTGAAGCCACCTCGAGCAACAATAACATAATCAACACAGCGTGGCACTGAATGAAAGAGGTTTCTGATATCGTCCTGGGGAATAATAGTCTGCCAGGCTGCTTCTATGCTAGACCAGAGTTCATTTGTGGTGACTGGCGGAGTTCCTTGAAGGGCTAGTCACTTAGCTCTCATGTCCCAGACAAGTTCGATAGGGGATACATCTTGCGAACGTGAAAGCCAGGGGAAAAGGGACATCCGCCGTGCATGGAACATGTTTTGGACATTCCAGACCACTTATGGTCGAGCATTGTCCTGCTAAATATAGCGCCAGAACAACTCTGAAGAAAGGGTATGACCTCTACCTCTAAAGCATCCCTGACATATCGCTGGCTATTGAGGGTTCTCTTAATTCGTATGAGGCGAGATCGCGTATCGAAACCAATGGTGCCCCACACTATGACGCTTGTCGTTGGGCCGATATGACACTGCAAGATGCCAGTCACCACGATGTCTTGGAACATGTATGCGACCTTCATGGTGCATCAAGTTGAATCGTGACTCGTAGGAAAACACAACCTGTTAACAACCAGCGCTCCAATGTCTGTGTGTGTTCAACACCCCATTGCAGCTTGTGGCACCTCTGGTTGAAGGTGAAAGGAACACACAGTAATGGGCTGCTAGCGACCATTCCTGTGTTAAACAAAAGACGTGAAACTATGCTGGAGGGCATAGCCTGACCTCTGACAATGCTCCACTGCTGCGCTAACATCGTGAATGTTGCTGCGGGATCAGTCACTCCTATGCGGTCGAGATGTCCATCATCCCATGCAGTCGTGCGATTTTGCCGTCCATTACCCGGAGTTTTATGCGTCCGAGACTCATCTGTCCACTGACACTACGTTTGCATGTACTGGCATTTCGTACCGTTCGAGTGGCAATTTCGCGGTAGGACAATCCGGCTTCTGTCATCCCAACAATCCTTCCTCGCTCAAAGTCCGTCAGGTGCTCATAATGCGACCTTCTTCTACGATGGGACATAGTGGGACACAAAACACACCCTTCTGACTCAAAATGTCGGCTCTTCACTGATTCTCACATCACGTTTGAGCCAATTATTTATACCCAAGGGCGGGGAGTTCAGAGGGCACTGCTCCCAAACGGCCTGCGCATTTTCACTGGCATTTTAATCATTTGCGTGTCTCGACCTGTTTCACATATCCTATAAATTTCAAACTAATATCAGCAATCCTTCATTTTGTTGCAATTTTCACAAACGGTAGTGTTCATAACGCGACCTTTTTTCTGGCTGCACTTAGAAATTTAGCAAGCTCACTCAAATTATTAAGAGATTCATTTATGTTGGAATGAGGGCACTGAAACATTTTACTTACAATATCAATGTTTGACAGAAAATCGTTCCATATAATGATTGAGGAGATGAACTTAAAGGACGCATTACGATCTAACAAACATTGAGCGGTGTGTTTTGTTTTCATGTCTCTGGAATTGTCAT
Source organism: Macrothele yani (assembly GCA_039090855.1). Taxonomy (NCBI): domain Eukaryota; kingdom Metazoa; phylum Arthropoda; class Arachnida; order Araneae; family Macrothelidae; genus Macrothele; species Macrothele yani. The sequence continues at coordinate 38,584,925 of CM076989.1, forward strand.
CTATTAGATCATTTAATCTTTTCATGACTTCACCTAATTGAAATCTGAGAGGTCGCACTGCTTTTATTCTACTCTCCCCCCTTGTATAACTTACAGATTTCAGTGTTAATCTACTAATATTACGCTTTAGTATATCCAACCTGTAAGGGGATGCAGAAAAGAATGTGTACAAATCTTTGATAATGTTAAAAAAATTAACTGTTTCAAATGTTACTTTGGCAACATCATTAACAATTGAATTAAATGAATGGGATGAAAAAGATACAAAATAGGCTCTAGGATTTATGCTCCTAATTTTCTTCTGCAAGCCATTATGCTTACCACGCATATCTGTCCCGTTATCGTACCCCTGTCCACGCATATCTTGAACATCAAGTTCTTGGTTAACACCTCATCACTAATTTTATTAAACACGGCCAAACACTTTTACAAGATTTTTCCACACTGTAAAACATTTACTGTAGATTTTACTGTTTTAAACCGTTTTCCAGGGTGCCAAAACAAAACCGTAAAATCGACAGTTTTATGCAGTGTTGGAGCAAAGCTATAGCTTTGCTCCAACACTGTATTTAATGAAGAAAACAGCACAGAATTTGGCAGGAGCGAATGTGTTGATTGTGTTGGAGCAAAACTAAAGCTTTGCTCCTACACTGCACAAAACTATAGATTTTACGGTTTTGTGTTGGCACCCTGAAAAACGGTTTAAAACCCTAAAATCTACAGTAATTTTTCTACAGTGCAGCTTGCAAACAACATTTTGCATCACGTTACACATCTGCAACTTACCTTTATCTTGCGCATGAGCTTTGCCATAAAGCCCTCAGCAGAGCCTCCCTTCAGCACACGGAAGACTCCCGTGCCTGTCAGCAATAAAAAGATTTCAGGGCCGTACATTAGAGCAGGCGCAATTAAACTTTCATATAAAGATATTGAAACCCTTTCTGACAGCCCATCTGTCTTATGATACTCAAACACAAGCATGGCCGCTGCGGTGACGCAGTGGTCTAAGAGATGCCTTCTTATCATTCGTCTGGGATCGAATCCCGGTGAGGCATGGATGTTGTGTTTATCTTACGGCAGTGGGTCTTTCCCTTCCCTGGGACCAGTGGCTCTAAAGTGGGGACGGGAGACTGCTTATAGCACATTTAGTTGCTCACGGTGTTCATTAAATCCCCAATCAAAAGAAAAAAAAAGCTATGACTTCCAAAGTTTCATCAATTCTTTTCAAGCAGGTAAATTTTACGAACACTAAGTATGTAGTGCAGCGTTCTGTGAATTTTATTTATCCAATGCTTTGTAAAAATACAATTATGAAATTATGAAACGTATACACACCGATGAGCCAGAGAAATAAGAGCGCCTGGAGATCAAACGGTGGTGCAGGTGAGGTACACAAAGCAGTATATATACAGAGATCGTAGTTCCCGAGGACCGGCTTTCGGTTAGTAGAGTGTTCGGAGTAAGAATGGGAAAAGCTGCTGATTTATCGGAGTTTGATAAAGGACAAATTGTGATAGCACAGCGCTTCGGAACTGCGATCTTGGAAACGACGCGGCTTGAAGGTTGTTTACGTGCCGCTGTAGTGAATACGAATCACAAGTGGTGCACAGATGGCCAAACGACAAACTGTTCTTCCAGCCCTGTGTCGTCCGCAGCTCATTGATACCAGAGGGGAGCGGAGACAGTCGCGCATTGTTCACAGCGACCACAGGATCACAGTGCGACAAATCACCCGCAGCTACATCTGTGGTGATCAGGGCAGTGTGTCACATCACACAGTTCATCGCAGCCTTCTGCGCATGGGCCTGCGTAGCCGAAGATCCAGTCGGGTCCCCGTGCTCACTGCACGTCATAACCAACAACGCATGAAATGGGCCCAATATCATCGAGATTGGACAGTGGATGATTGGAAGAAAGTGGCCTGGTCTGACGAATCAAAATTCCTGATGCATCACGTAGACGGCCGAGCGCGGATACGACGATTACCAACGGAGGCTTTGGCACCTGGATGCATTGTTGGGTGAAAACAGGCCTGTGGCGGCGATGTTATGCTGTGTGATATGTTTTCTTGGGATACTTTAGGTACCATTATACTAATAGTAGAATTCCTGACAGCTGTCAGGTATCTGAATATCGTTACGGACCAAGTTCGTAGATATGATGAAGACACTATCGTACTAATTGATACACAAATAAGGAAGATAGCTGTGTAAGCACGAACACTTTAGATCAAACCAATTGCAACACTCAGATGAAGATTAGACGTATCACTTGTATCAAAAGTATACACAGTTAAAAATTATGATGACACGAATAACTCATTCCATCGAGGTTTAAAAGGTTTAATGTGCGAGATCTTTCGAACCCACAACCTATAGGTTCATCATCAGGCACCAAAACTCGCACGGTGCACATGAAACGCAGTGATTATATACACGTGTGGTTATGGGCAGAGACCGCGCATGCGTACAAGTCGGAACAGGATGAGGTCATAAAATACATACATTTGAAATAACATGTAAGGTAAAAAACACAATGGTTGTCATAAATATAAAAAAATATAAAATGAAGGTCAAAGTTCTTTCACCTGAGTTTTATATATGTACAGTAAAATCAATTGTTGTCTAACCTTGTTTCTTGGTTTTTCAATAGGTATCTTCAAGGTGCTGGTATATTGGATGGAGCTTCATCATTACAACATTGTTCATTCAAATGATAAATATACAAGCTCTCCAGAAACAACAGGCCATTTTTGGTTTTGGTCGTCGATAACAGTTTTACATTGTCCCAGTCAGGATAGTGCTCTATCCTGACTGGGACAATGTAAAACTTACGACGCACCCCATCTAATGACATTCAAACTTCCGTCTACCTAAAACCCTGTGACGTACCTCCCAGCAGGACGCACACGATATAAAGGCAGATAGGAGTCAGAATGAACGTCTGCGTAGCTCAGTTGGTAGAGCAACTTGTTCCGGAATAAGCGGACTCCGGTTCGATTCCCGGCGTAGACCAAAAATGACGGAGAAATTTACTTCGTTATAACCCACTTGCTCACCTACCCTCATTCCATATAATTCGTACACCCCACTTCCCTATAAATATAGTTCTGTTTCATCTTTAATTCGTAGGGCTTATAGTCATTCATCCACCAAAAGATCCTTAAAACTGGAATTACACAGGATTTCAAACCTAACAAAGGTTTCCGGTTATCCCGGATATCTATTTACAAAATTGTTACGCAGGTGTCAACGACGGATCTCCACAACGTTACAACCAATACGTGACGAAGTGACCAAAAAATACGTGGCATCCATTCCCTACCACCTAACCATTGTACCGATTTTACAAAATTCATGCACAAAATACGATTGTTCCTTTGGTGTTTCTTCGGAACGTTTGTTCAGTTTGACCAAATCAGACCGAGACCGGACATCAACCCTAGATAAATACGGTGTTTACTCCGTACCACTGAACTTACGTGGGGTCCACTTGTAGATCATTAAAGACAAGAATTACAGAACACAAATACAGTGTTCGTACACATGCCTTAACAACTTCTTTAGCACGAGAGGTACTAAAAGGAGAGCACTATCCTGACTGGGACAATGTAAAACTGTTATCGACGACCAAAACCAAAAATGGCCTGTTGCTTCTCGAGAGCTTGTATATTTATCATTTGAATGAACAATGTTGTAATGATGAAGCTCCGTCCAATATACCAGCACCTTGAAGATACCTATTGAAAAACCAAGAAACAAGGTTAGACAACAATTGATTTTACTGTACATATATAAAACTCAGGTGAAAGAACTTTGACCTTCATTTTATATTTTTTTATATTTATGACAACCATTGTGTTTTTTACCTTACATGTTATTTCAAATGTATGTATTTTATGACCTCATCCTGTTCCGACTTGTACGCATGCGCGGTCTCTGCCCATAACCACACGTGTATATAATCACTGCGTTTCATGTGCACCTTGCGAGTTTTGGTACCTGATGATGAACCTATAGGTTGTGGGTTCGAAAGATCTCGCACATTAAACCTTTTAAACCTCGATGGAATGAGTTATTCGTGTCATCATAATTTTTAACTGTGTATACTTTTGATACAAGTGATACGTCTTATCTTCATCTGAGTGTTGCAATTGGTTTGATCTAAAGTGTTCGTGCTTAGACAGCTATCTTCCTTATTTGTGTATTGCGGACCAAGTTCGCTTATCCATGGCAGCTGTGTCCCCTGCTAGTGATGGCCATTAACAACAGGATGGTGCGCCATGCCACATTGCCAGAATCGTCATGCAGTGGTTCGAGGAACATGCTGGTGACTTTCTGTTAATGTCCTGGCCTCCAAATTCACCTGCCATGAACCCAATTGAGCATTTGTGGTTCGATTTAGAAAAGCGGGTTCGCGCTAAATCACTACCACCCCGAAATGTACGGAAACTGGAGGACCTGCTGCTGACATTATGGTAAATGGTTTAGTAACATTATGAATGGTGTAATGTGGAAAAAAAAAATTAAAATTAAATTAAATTAAATTAAAATTAGATACCGCAGGATACCTATCGCCACCTCATCAAATCGATGCCTCGCCAATTGGCCGCTGTTTTGCGGGCTAAAAGGGGTCGTACAGCTTATTAGGTCGGTGGTCATAATGTAATGACTGGTCGGTGTATAATTCCACCAAAGACAAGGGGAATCTTATTTTAAGAAATAAATTGGCTGCGGGGCAAAACAAAGGAAAACCTCAAGCCAAAACAAATGCTTCTTCAAACTTTTCAACTCCATATTTGTTTACAATAACGTTTTATATGCAACTATTGAATCAGAATACTGATGTAAACCAGAAATTTGAAGTGTGTTAAATGTTAAAGAAAAGAATGCTTTGTCTTCAGCAGAGAGCATTTGTTCCGTCTTTTTATTTCTTTTCTATTTCTTTTCGCAAAAGACGTTTCATGTTATGTTGTTTAAAATAGTATGCCTTTGTTCTGTTTCGCTTTCTGATTTTTGCATTTCCTATCTGACCATTCTGACTCCGTTTTTGAATGTTTATCTTGAGTTTTAGTATCTGCGAGTACCTTCAATCAGTTGCAAAGCAGCAATTATCTCAATTTTTCTTTTGTCATAATTTTAAAGATGCCTTACCATTTTCATGCAGAGTGATGCGTAAAATGCGAATGGAGAGATATCACGGAACTTTCTTTTTTCAGCTCACCCAGCGACCGCCAGAACAACGCTTCAAGCAATTGTCTGAATCCACGTGACCTGAATCAGTGACGCTTGTTCTTCTTTTGAAAAGACTTCGTAAGAAGATCCCGTTTGCTTTATGTAAAGGTGAACAGATCACTTTTTGTTCCCAATAGCTCTTGGGCCTCGTGGAGTTTACTTAGAACCAATCGATAAGAAGGGACTTTTCTTTGTTCTCTTTGTAAGATATATGACGGGGAACATAGCTTCCAGTCATCTTCTATCTGATTTATCTGTTGCCTTCTCCCCACCGTCCTTCTCTTTTATTGCTCAAAACAAATACGACGTTTTGATTTGTCGTTATTGACGTATTAAAACAACAGACATTTTCAAAATTTTGCATGATTTCCATAAAACTTTGCAAATAAGCATGCTTTTAATAATTAATAAAATACGATATCCACTGATCAAATACATAAAATATACCAGCACCATTCGTTTTGAAATACAGTAGAACTGAGTTATAACCAATTAATGACGAGAAACTGGGCGACAACTATACATAAAATAGTAAAACGATACTAGTAATCCGATTTATTGGGTAGCCCCTGTAGCGAAGTGGTCTGGGCTCTGGCTTCTGACCATTCGTCCGAGATGGGTTTAGATTTGGAGGTATGAAATGTGTGTTTGTATTAGGGCACAGAATCTTCTCCTCTCTGGAACCAGTGGCCCATAATTAAGGACGACAGTCTAATTACACCCCTCTGAGTTGCACACGGTAGTCGTAAAATCCCCAAACCAAAAACTAAAAAGAAAAACCGATTTATTGGCACAATAGTACCAATAGTACTTGGATTTATTCGCGTTACGCCTATAAATCGGATGACTAGTATAGTTTTACTATTATGTATAGCTGTAGTACAGTTCCTCTTTATTAATTTATTTTTGCCAGTCTTTGAGCAATGTGGAACACCAATGAATGAAATACGGGATTCATCGGAGACTTGAAACTTGGTCGTTCTGGGTGGTGTAATGGATAGCATACTCGGACTCTATCCGGCAGACGCGGGTTCGATTCACGCTCCAGGATGACGAAATTTTCAAGTTTTCGGATATTATCTGACTTAACATCCATGTCATATTTACAGCAATAAACTTATTCACATATCCCAAATTTGTAATGTGGAACACTTTAAACTTTCCTGACAACTTAAAATCAAACTGGAGAAGGAACGTCCTACCCTGACTTTTTAACCGCTCGTAAGACATCAGGACTGATCCCTAAGTTCCTCAACTTTAAGACAGCAGTAAAAGAATCATGGTACGAGAACAGAAAGAATACATTTCTTCGCCAGACCCTGTCGAGGATAATAAACCTGAAAAGAAAAGACGTCATGTCATTGGAAACTAAATGCTTCATGCTATACAGCGAGTTATCACTGAATTATGACCACCCCTATCAAAAGTGGATGGGGCCCGTTGACCACGTGATTTCCGAGAGGAGGCGTTTAAGCAACGGACGTAGCATACATAAGGGGTGAGTGGACTAGTAAGGCATTACAATTCGGAGCATAATGGGAAAATGGAAGGATTTATCGGATTTTGAGACAGGACAAATTCTGGGAGCTGAGAAAGGACAAATCCGGCTGAACTCGCTGGTCGTTCGAGAGATGCCGTAGTTAAAGGGTATAAGGACTGGTGTAAAAGTGGTCAAACAACGACATGGAGGCAAAACTGCACAGGGCAGCGAAAGGTTGATGTGAGAGGTGAGCGTTGGGACGACAAGTCGTACAGGCCAACAAACGCAGCACTGTTCAACAGTTGACTCCCAGTACAACAGAGTTCGACCCAGAACAGTATCTGTCATGAACATGTGTTACACGCTCGCACATATGGGTCATAACAGCCGACGAGCCGGACGACATTCTCTCTTAAACACTGTTCATCGAATCAAAAGATCCGACTGGAGCAAAGATTATGCAAACTGAACGTCGAATGACTGAAAAAATTTACGAGTCGCTTTTTTTCTCTACTCCGTGGTTGGTCGTGTACGTATTGGGCTCAAACTACACGACACACTTGATCAATCTTGCATGGCCTCCACAATACAAGCCAGTGGAGGCGACTGTATGGTGTGGGACATGTATACAACAGGAATCTGGGCTCCCAGCGCATGTGAAACAACGTATGACTGGTGCCCACTATCATGAATTCCTTGCCGACTTTGTACACCCAGAAATGTTGCACTTTTTCCCAAATGGCGACGGTGACTTCCAAGATGACAATGCGCCGAGCCACAGGTCCAGCTATCTATCGTAAATTTTTTGCTGACTGTGTACACCCAGCAATCTTCAACTCTTTCCCGAATGGCGACGGTGTCTTCGAAGATGACGATGCGCCGAGCCACAGGTGCAGCCATCTATCGTGAATTGCTTGCTGACTCTGTACACCCAGCAATGTTGCACTTTTTCCCGAATGGCGACGGTGTCTTCCAAGATGGCAATGCGCCGAGCCACAGGTCCAGCTATCTATCGTGAATTGCTTACTGACTCTGTACACCCAGCAATATTGCACTTTTCCCCGAATGGCGACGGTGTCTTCCAAGATGACAATGCGCCGAGCCACATGTCCAATACGGTGCAGGATTGGTTTGAGGAACACAGTTCAGACATCCAACGTATGACTGGTTCCCACTATCGTATTTCTTGCTGATTCTGTACAGCCAGCAATGTTGAACTCTTTCCCGAATGGCGATGGTGTCTTCCAAGATGACAATGCGCCGAGCCACAGGTCCAGCTATCTATCGTAAATTTCTTGCTGACTCTGTACACCCAGCAATCTTCAACGCTCTCCCAAATGGCGACAATGTCTTCAAAGATGACAATGCACCGTACCACAGGTCCAGCTATCTATCGTGAATTGCTTGGCTTGCTAACTCCATACACCCAGCAATGTTGAACTTTTCCACGAATGGTGACTGTGTCTTCCAAGATGACAATGCGCCGAGCTACAGGTCCAATACTGTGCAGGAATGGTTTGAAGAACACAGTTCAGACATCCAACGTATGATTGGTTCCCACTATCGTGAATTTCATGCTGACTATGTACACCCAGCAATGTTGAACTTTTCCCCTAATGGTGACTGTGTCTTCCAAGATGACAATGCGCCGAGCCACAGGTTCAATACTGTGCAGGAATGGTTTGAAGAACACAGTTCAGACATCCAACGTATAACTGTTTCCCACTATCGTGAATTTCTTGCTGACTCTGAACACCCAGCAATGTTGCACTTTTTTCCGAATGGCGACTGTGTCTTCCAAAATGACAATGCGCGGAACCACAGGTCCAGCTATCTATCGTGAATTTCTTGCTAACTCTGTACAACTAGAAATGTTGCATTCTCTCTCGAATGGCGACGGTATCTTCCAAGCCGATAATGAGCAGTGCCACAAGTCCAATGTTGAGCAGGAATGGTTTGAGGAACCAAGTTCGGACTTCCAGCATAACGATTGGCCTCCAAACTCCCCGATATCAGCCCCATAAAGCACTTGTGGGACACTACGGAACGGCATATCGGCAATCACCTCTATACCTGCATTGAAGGCTGAATTAGGCTGAAGCAGTTGAGAGGTATGGCTTGGTTGGCCATACCTCTCAACTGCGTCAGCCATATTATTGAATCGATAACACGTCGGATGTCTGCTGTACTGAGGGCGATATGGGGACCTACAAAGTATTAGGTAGGTGGCCATAATTCAGTGATCACTCACTGTATGCTGAATCGATGCCACGTCGGATATCTGCTGCACTGAGGACGATATGAGGACCTACGAAGTATAAGTAGGTGGTCATAATTCAGTGATCACTCAGTGTATGTTGATTGATGCCACGTCGGATAGCTGCTGTACTGAAGGCGAAAGGAGGACCTACGAAGTATTAGGTAGGTGGTCATAATTCAGTGATCAATCAGTGTATGTTGATCGATGCCACGACGGATAGCTGTTGTACTGAGGGCGAAAGGAGGACCTACGAAGTATTAGGTAGGTGGTCATAATTCAGTGATCACTTAGTGTATGTTGATCGATGCCACATCGGATAGCTGTTGTAGTGAGGGCGAAAGAAGGACCTACGAAGTATTAGGTAGGTGGTCATAATTCAGTGATCACTCAGTGTATGTTGATCGATGCCACGTCGGATAGCTGTTGTACTGAGGGCGAAAGGAGGACCTACGAAGTATTAGGTAGGTGGTCATAATTCAGTGATCACTCAGTGTATGTTGATCGATGCCACGTCGGATAGCTGTTGTACTGAGGGCGAAAGGAGGACCTACGAAGTATTAGGTAGGTGGTCATAATTCAGTGATCACTTAGTATATGTTGATCGATGCCACGTCGGATAGCTGCTGTACTGAAGGCGAAAGGAGGATGTGCGAAGTATAAGTAGGTGGTCAAAATTCAGTGATCACTCAGTGTATGTTGATTGATGCCACGTCGGATAGCTGTTGTACTGAGGGCGAAAGGAGGACCTACGAAGTGTTAGGTAGGTGGTCATAATTCAGTGATCACTCAGTGTATGTTGATCGATGCCACGTCGGATAGCTGTTGTACTGAGGGCGAAAGGAGGACCTACGAAGTATTAGGTAGGTGGTCATAATTCAGTGATCACTTAGTGTATGTTGATCGATGCCACATCGGGTAGCTGTTGTAGTGAGGGCGAAAGGAGGACCTACAAAGTATTAGGTAGGTGGTCATAATTCAGTGATCACTCAGTGTATGTTGATCGATGCCACGTCGGATAGCTGTTGTACTGAGGGCGAAACGAAGACCTACGAAGTATTAGGTAAGTGGTCATAATTCAGTGATCACTCAGTGTATGTTGATCGATGCCACGTCGGATAGCTGTTGTACTGAGGGCGAAACGAAGACCTACGAAGTATTAGGTAGGTGGTCATAATTCAGTGATCACTCAGTGTATGTTGATCGATGCCACATCGGGTAGCTGTTGTAGTGAGGGCGAAAGGAGGACCTACAAAGTATTAGGTAGGTGGTCATAATTCAGTGATCACTCAGTGTATGTTGATCGATGCCACGTCGGATAGCTGTTGTACTGAGAGCGAAAGGAGGACCTACGAAGTATAAGTAGGTGGTCATAATTCAGTGATCACTTAGTGTATGTTGATCGATGCCACATCGGGTAGCTGTTGTACTGAGGGCGAAAGGAGGACCTACAAAGTATTAGGTAGGTGGTCATAATTCAGTGATCACTCAGTGTATGTTGATCGATGCCATGTCGGATAGCTGTTGAACTGAGAGCGAAAGGAGGACCTACGAAGTATAAGTAGGTGGTCATAATTCAGAGATCACTCAGTGTATGTTGATCGATGCCACATCGGGTAGCTGTTCTACTGAGGGCGAAAGGAGGACCTACAAAGTATTAGGTAGGTGGTCATAATTCAGTGATCACTCAGTGTATGTTGATCGATGCCATGTCGGATAGCTGTTGAACTGAGAGCGAAAGGAGGACCTACGAAGTATAAGTAGGTGGTCATAATTCAGAGATCACTCAGTGTATGTTGATCGATGCCACATCGGGTAGCTGTTCTACTGAGGGCGAAAGGAGGACCTACAAAGTATTAGGTAGGTGGTCATAATTCAGTGATCACTCAGTGTATGTTGATCGATGCCATGTCGGATAGCTGTTGAACTGAGAGCGAAAGGAGGACCTACGAAGTATAAGTAGGTGGTCATAATTCAGAGATCACTCAGTGTATGTTGATCGATGCCACAACGGGTAGCTGTTGTACTGAGGGCGAAAGGAGGACCTACAAAGTATTAGGTAGGTGGTCATAATTCAGTGATCACTCAGTGTATGTTGATCGATGCCATGTCGGATAGCTGTTGAACTGAGAGCGAAAGGAGGACCTACGAAGTATAAGTAGGTGGTCATAATTCAGAGATCACTCAGTGTATGTTGATCGATGCCACAACGGGTAGCTGTTGTACTGAGGGCGAAAGGAGGACCTACAAAGTATTAGGTAGGTGGTCATAATTCAGTGATCACTCAGTGTATGTTGATCGATGACATGTCGAAAAGCTGTTGAACTGAGAGTGAAAGGAGGACCTACGAAGTATAAGTAGGTGGTCATAATTCAGAGATCACTCAGTGTATGTTGATCGATGCCACATCGGGTAGCTGTTGTACTGAGGGCGAAAGGAGGACCTACGAAGTATTAGGTAGGTGGTCATAATTCAGTGATCAATGAGTGTGTGTTGATCGATGCACGTCGGATAGCTGCTGTACTGAAGGCGAAAGGAGGATGTGCGAAGTATAAGTAGGTGGTCATAAGTCAGTGAACACTCAGTGTATGTTGATTGATGCCACGTCGGATAGCTGCTGTACTGAAGGCGAAGGGAGGACCTACGAAGTATTAGGTAGGTGGTCATAATTCAGTGATCACTCAGTGTATGTTGATCGATGCCACGTCGGATAGCTGTTGTACTGAGAGCGAAAGGAGGACCTACGAAGTATAAGTAGGTGGTCATAATTCAGAGATCACTCAGTGTATGTTGATCGATGCCATGTCGAAAAGCTGTTGAACTGAGAGTGAAAGGAGGACCTACGAAGTATAAGTAGGTGGTCATAATTCAGAGATCACTCAGTGTATGTTGATCGATGCCACATCGGGTAGCTGTTGTACTGAGGGCGAAAGGAGGACCTACGAAGTATTAGGTAGGTGGTCATAATTCAGTGATCAATCAGTGTGTGTTGATCGATGCACGTCGGATAGCTGCTGTACTGAAGGCGAAAGGAGGATGTGCGAAGTATAAGTAGGTGGTCATAAGTCAGTGAACACTCAGTGTATGTTGATTGATGCCACGTCGGATAGCTGCTGTACTGAAGGCGAAGGGAGGACCTACGAAGTATTAGGTAGGTGGTCATAATTCAGTGATCACTCAGTGTATGTTGATCGATGCCACGTCGGATAGCTGTTGTACTGAGAGCGAAAGGAGGACCTACGAAGTATAAGTAGGTGGTCATAATTCAGTGATCACTCAGTGTATGTTGATTGATGCCACGTCGGATAGCTGTTGTACTGAGGGCGAAAGGAAGACCTACGAAGTATTAGGTAGATGGTCATAATTCAGTGATCAATCAGTGTGTGTTGATCGATGCACGTCGGATAGCTGCTGTACTGAAGGCGAAAAGAGGATGTGCGAAGTATAAGTAGGTGGTCATAATTCAGTGATCACTCAGTGTATGTTGATCGATGCCATGTCGGATAGCTGTTGAACTGAGAGTGAAAGGAGGACCTACGAAGTATAAGTAGGTGGTCATAATTCAGAGATCACTCAGTGTATGTTGATCGATGCCACATCGGGTAGCTGTTGTACTGAGGGCGAAAGGAGGACCTACGAAGTATTAGGTAGGTGGTCATAATTCAGTGATCAATCAGTGTGTGTTGATCGATGCACGTCGGATAGCTGCTGTACTGAAGGCGAAAAGAGGATGTGCGAAGTATAAGTAGGTGGTCATAATTCAGTGATCACTCAGTGTATGTTGATCGATGCCATGTCTGATAGCTGTTGAACTGAGAATGAAAGGAGAACCTACGAAGTATAAGTAGGTGGTCATAATTCAGTGATCACTCAGTGTATGTTGATTGATGCCACGTCGGATAGCTGTTGTACTGAGGGCGAAAGGAAGACCAACGAAGTATTAGGTAGGTGGTCATAATTCAGTGATCACTCAGTGTGTGTTGATCGATGCACGTCGGATAGCTGCTGTACTGAAGGCGAAAAGAGGATGTGCGAAGTATAAGTAGGTGGTCATAATTCAGTGATCACTCAGTGTATGTTGATCGATGCCACGTCGGATAGCTGTTGCACTGAGAGCGAAAGAAGGACCTACGAAGTATTAGGTAGGTGGTCATAATTCAGTGATCAATCAGTGTGTGTTGATCGATGCACGTCGGATAGCTGCTGTACTGAAGGCGAAAGGAGGATGTGCGAAGTATAAGTAGGTGGTCATAATTCAGTGATCACTCAGTGTATGTTTATTGATGCCACGTCGGATAGCTGTTGCACTGAGAGCGAAAGGAGGACCTACGAAGTATTAGGTAGGTGGTCATAATTCAGTGATCACTCAGTGTATGTTGATCGATGCCACATCGGGTAGCTGTTGTACTGAGGGCGAAAGGAGGACCTACAAAGTATTAGGTAGGTGGTCATAATTCAGTGATCACTCAGTGTATGTTGATCGATGCCACATCGGGTAGCTGTTGTACTGAGGGCGAAAGGAGGACCTACAAAGTATTAGGTAGGTGGTCATAATTCAGTGATCACTCAGTGTATGTTGATCGATGCCACGTCGGATAGCTGTTGTACTGAGGGCGAAAGGAGGACCTACGAAGTATTAGGTAGGTGGTCATAATTCAGTAATCACTCAGTGTATGTTGATCGATGCCACGTCGGATAGCTGCTGTACTGAAGGCGAAGGGAGGATCTGCGAAGTATTAGGTAGGTGGTCATAATTCAGTGATCAATCAGTCTATGTTGATCGATGCACGTCGGATAGCTGTTGTACTGAGGGCGAAATGAGGACCTACAAAGTATTAGGTAGGTGGTCATAATTCAGTGATCACTCAGTGTATGTTGATCGATGTCACATCGGGTAGCTGTTGTACTGAGGGCGAAAGGAGGACCTACGAAGTATTAGGTAGGTGGTCATAATTCAGTGATCACTCAGTGTATGTTGATCGCTGCCACATCGGGTAGCTGTTGTACTGAGGGCGAAAGGAGGACCTACAAAGTATTAGGTAGGTGGTCATAATTCAGTGATCACTCAGTGTATGTTGATCGATGCCACGTCGGATAGCTGTTGTACTGAGGGCGAAAGGCAGACCTACGAAGTATTAGGTAGGTGGTCATAATTCAGTGATCAATCAGTCTATGTTGATCGATGCACGTCGGATAGCTGCTGTACTGAAGGCGAAAGGAGGATGTGCGAAGTATAAGTAGGTGGTCATAATTCAGTGATCACTCAGTGTATGTTGATTGATGCCACGTCGGATAGCTGTTGTACTGAGGGCAAAAGGAGGACCTACGAAGTATTAGGTAGGTGGTCATGATTCAGTGGTCACTCAGTGTATGTTGATCTATGCCACAACGGATAGCTGTTGTACTGAGGGCGAAAGGAAGACCTACGAAGTATTAGGTAGGTGGTCATAATTCAGTGATCAATCAGTGTATGTTGATCGATGCCACATCGGGTAGCTGTTGTACTGAGGGCGAAAGGAGGACCTACGAAGTATTAGGTAGGTGGTCATAATTCAGTGATCAATCAGTGCATGTTGATCGATGCCATATCGGGTAGCTGTTGTACTGAGGGCGAAAGGAGGACCTACGAAGTATTAGGTAGGTGGTCATGATTCAGTGGTCACTCAGTGTATGTTGATCTATGCCACAACGGATAGCTGTTGTACTGAGGGCGAAAGGAAGACCTACGAAGTATTAGGTAGGTGGTCATAATTCAGTGATCAATCAGTGTATGTTGATCGATGCCACATCGGGTAGCTGTTGTACTGAGGGCGAAAGGCAGACCTACGAAGTATTAGGTAGGTGGTCATGATTCAGTGGTCACTCAGTGTATGTTGATCTATGCCACAACGGATAGCTGTTGTACTGAGGGCGAAAGGAAGACCTACGAAGTATAAGTAGGTGGTCATAATTTAGTGATCACTCAGTGTATGTTGATTGATGCCACGTCGGATAGCTGTTGTACTGAGGGCGAAAGGCAGACCTACGAAGTATTAGGTAGGTGGTCATAATTCAGTGATCAATCAGTGTATGTGGATCGATGCCACATCGGGTAGCTGTTGTACTGAGGGCGAAAGGAGGACCTACGAAGTATAAGTAGGTGGTCATAATTTAGTGATCACTCAGTGTATGTTGATTGATGCCACGTCGGATAGCTGTTGTACTGAGGGCGAAAGGAGGACCTACGAAGTATAAGTAGGTGGTCATAATTTAGTGATCACTCAGTGTATGTTGATTGATGCCACGTCGGATAGCTGTTGTACTGAGGGCGAAAGGCAGACCTACGAAGTATTAGGTAGGTGGTCATAATTCAGTGATCAATCAGTGTATGTTGATCGATGCCACATCGGGTAGCTGTTGTACTGAGGGCGAAAGGAGGACCTACGAAGTATAAGTAGGTGGTCATAATTTAGTGATCACTCAGTGTATGTTGATTGATGCCACGTCGGATAGCTGTTGTACTGAGGGCGAAAGGCAGACCTACGAAGTATTAGGTAGGTGGTCATAATTCAGTGATCAATCAGTGTATGTTGATCGATGCCACATCGGGTAGCTGTTGTACTGAGGGCGAAAGGAGGACCTACAAAGTATAAGTAGGTGGTCATAATTTAGTGATCACTCAGTGTATGTTGATTGATGCCACGTCGGATAGCTGTTGTACTGAGGGCGAAAGGCAGACCTACGAAGTATTAGGTAGGTGGTCATAATTCAGTGATCAATCAGTGTATGTTGATCGATGCCACATCGGGTAGCTGTTGTACCGAGGGCGAAAGGAGGACCTACGAAGTATAAGTAGGTGGTCATAATTTAGTGATCACTCAGTGTATGTTGATTGATGCCACGTCGGATAGCTGTTGTACTGAGGGCGAAAGGCAGACCTACGAAGTATTAGGTAGGTGGTCATAATTCAGTGATCAATCAGTGTATGTTGATCGATGCCACATCGGGTAGCTGTTGTACTGAGGGCGAAAGGAGGACCTACGAAGTATAAGTAGGTGGTCATAATTTAGTGATCACTCAGTGTATGTTGATTGATGCCACGTCGGATAGCTGTTGTACTGAGGGCGAAAGGCAGACCTACGAAGTATTAGGTAGGTGGTCATAATTCAGTGATCAATCAGTGTATGTTGATCGATGCCACATCGGGTAGCTGTTGTACTGAGGGCGAAAGGAGGACCTACGAAGCATTAGGTAGGTGGTCATGATTCAGTGGTCACTCAGTGTATGTTAATCTATGCCACAACGGATAGCTGTTGTACTGAGGGCGAAAGGAAGACCTACGAAGTATTAGGTAGGTGGTCATAATTCAGTGATCAATCAGTGTATGTTGATCGATGCCACATCGGGTAGCTGTTGTACTGAGGGCGAAAGGCAGACCTACGAAGTATTAGGTAGGTGGTCATGATTCAGTGGTCACTCAGTGTATGTTGATCTATGCCACAACGGATAGCTGTTGTACTGAGGGCGAAAGGAAGACCTACGAAGTATAAGTAGGTGGTCATAATTTAGTGATCACTCAGTGTATGTTGATTGATGCCACGTCGGATAGCTGTTGTACTGAGGGCGAAAGGCAGACCTACGAAGTATTAGGTAGGTGGTCATAATTCAGTGATCAATCAGTGTATGTGGATCGATGCCACATCGGGTAGCTGTTGTACTGAGGGCGAAAGGAGGACCTACGAAGTATAAGTAGGTGGTCATAATTTAGTGATCACTCAGTGTATGTTGATTGATGCCACGTCGGATAGCTGTTGTACTGAGGGCGAAAGGAGGACCTACGAAGTATAAGTAGGTGGTCATAATTTAGTGATCACTCAGTGTATGTTGATTGATGCCACGTCGGATAGCTGTTGTACTGAGTGCGAAAGGCAGACCTACGAAGTATTAGGTAGGTGGTCATAATTCAGTGATCAATCAGTGTATGTTGATCGATGCCACATCGGGTAGCTGTTGTACTGAGGGCGAAAGGAGAACCTACGAAGTATAAGTAGGTGGTCATAATTTAGTGATCACTCAGTGTATGTTGATTGATGCCACGTCGGATAGCTGTTGTACTGAGGGCGAAAGGAAGACCTACGAAGTATTAGGTAGGTGGTCATAATTCAGTGATCAATCAGTGTATGTTGATCGATGCCACATCGGGTAGCTGTTGTACTGAGGGCGAAAGGAGGACCTACGAAGTATAAGTAGGTGGTCATAATTTAGTGATCACTCAGTGTATGTTGATTGATGCCACGTCGGATAGCTGTTGTACTGAGGGCGAAAGGAAGACCTACGAAGTATAAGTAGGTGGTCATAATTTAGTGATCACTCAGTGTATGTTGATTGATGCCACGTCGGATAGCTGTTGTACTGAGGGCGAAAGGCAGACCTACGAAGTATTAGGTAGGTGATCATAATTCAGTGATCAATCAGTGTATGTAGATCGATGCCACATCGGGTAGCTGTTGTACTGAGGGCGAAAGGAGGACCTACGAAGTATAAGTAGGTGGTCATAATTTAGTGATCACTCAGTGTATGTTGATTGATGCCACGTCGGATAGCTGTTGTACTGAGGGCGAAAGGAAGACCTACGAAGTATTAGGTAGGTGGTCATAATTCAGTGATCAATCAGTGTATGTTGATCGATGCCACATCGGGTAGCTGTTGTACTGAGGGCGAAAGGAGGACCTACGAAGTATTAGGTAGGTGGTCATAATTCAGTGATCAATCAGTGTGTGTTGATCGATGCACGTCGGATAGCTGCTGTACTGAAGGCGAAAAGAGGATGTGCGAAGTATAAGTAGGTGGTCATAATTCAGTGATCACTCAGTGTATGTTGATTGATGCCACGTCGGATAGCTGTTGTACTGAGGGCGAAAGGAGGACCTACAAAGTATTAGGTAGGTGGTCATAATTCAGTGATCACTCAGTGTATGTTGAACGATGCCACACCGGATGGCTGTTGTACTGAGGGGGAAAGGAGGACCTACGAAGTACACTGCTGGACAATTGCTAAGGAGGGATCATAAACGGCTATATAGCGCATAAAAAAGTAAGTGTGGTTGGATGCCAAGTGAAATAAAATAATGTCAGAATGCCAGGACATTACAAGAAAGACAATTTATTGTGCTCTGAAATCCAGAAGGCTTTGGAACGTGTTCAAGAGACAAACAGGCCATTTCGTGCAGAATATGTTAACGTGAAAAAAATGCAATTACCGTCCGCAGGCGTTCCGGCGTAAGATGTCAATACGGGATATGGCCACCATGGAGGGCGATGCAAGATTCCACACGTCGTGTCATGCTTTTCACAACATTATCAAGCAGCTGTTGGGGTAATTTATCACATTCCTCTGTCAGTGCACGGATGAGGGTGTCCTTCTATATTGGAGGGCATTGGCGACCAGCAAGACTCCTCCCCAAAGCATCCCACACATTTTCAATGGGATTCAGATCTGGAGAACGTGCTGGCCATACGAGGCGTTGAATATCCTCGCTCTCAAGACACTCCTGGACAGCGACTGTTCGATGGTTGGTTGGTTGGTGGATTTTATTGGCGCAAGGGCCAGGTTTGGCCAAAGAGCGCCAGACAAAGAACTATCAGCCACAGATTTTTAAAAACGTGGAAAATGATTAAGAGCAGACAGGCTTGGTAAAAGTTGAAAAAGGGTATGATGAAAGCTGTGAAGACAAGGTAGTTAATTAGGTTTATATAAAAATTTATTAATTTACTATTATAATTATATATATATATATATATATATATATATATATACACACGCCGCCCCGGTGGCGCAGTGGTCTAAGCGATGGCCTCTGATCATTCGTCCGAACGGGGTCCGGGTTCGAATCCCGGTGAGGCATGGATGTTGTGTTTGTCTTACGGCACTGGCTCTCTCCCTTCCCTGGAACCAGTGACCCTAAATTAGGGACGGGCGACTGCTTATAGCCCATTGAGTTGCTCACGGTGGTCGTTAAACCTTCAATCAAAAAAAAAAAAAATATATATATATACACACATATACATATATATTTTTTTTCTTTAAACACAACTACACAAAGGATGAGTCACTCTCCTCCCCCCACACTCCTCTGCAATGCTGGCAGAGCGCGGGGACGAACTGTCACTCTCTTCCCCCCATGTTCCTCTGCAATGTTGTTTGAGGCTGGGGACGAACTGTCACTCTCCTCCCCCCTATGTTCCTCTATAATGTTGGTTGAGGGTGGGGACCTCGCTGAGGCCGAGACAGTTGGATGGACACTGCACACCTTTGCGGATTGAGGGCCGGGTCTTCCGCACGTGCAGGCTTTCGGCTGGAAACTGGAAGAGACGGTCGGCAGCAAAAGAGAAGGCCCAGAATCAGGTAGTCGAAAAATCTCGAGCTCGGGGAAAAACACCTGTGTCGATTGGTCAGCTGTAGATCGCTTGGCAAGGGCGGCGAGAGCTACAGGGCGCGGAACAAAGGGCTGCACGGGTTGTGGCAGAGACTGAACTACTGCGGCAAAAGTACGCTGTCGGGTGGTGGGTATACCCAACTTGGCCTTGGCAGCAGGGTACGAGAGGCCTTCCAGGGTCTTGAGGCGCTGGATCGCCATCTCGTCCTTCCATTTCATACAGTTGCGGGAGTAAGCTGCATGGGCCTCACCGCAGTTAACACAACAGGCCGCAGAAGTGCAACCTTCCCCGTCATGTTCACTGGAGCCACAATTTGCGCAACGAGCGGAACTCTTACAGAAACGTTGTGAATGCCCGTACCTCTGGCACCTGAAACAGCGCAGAGGACTGGGAATGTACGGGCGAACTCCACAGACCAAGTAGCCAGCCTTGATTTCGGTCGGAACTTTCGGGGAGTTAAAAGTCAAGATGACATTTTTTGACTTAATCATGGAACCATCACGCCGGAACATCATACGACGTGCAGCAATAACACCTTGATCAGCAAGTTCAGTCACGAATTCGTCTTCACTGCATGGCAAGAGATCAAACTCCGAAATAACACCCCGAGAGGTGTTAAGAAACGGGTGAGGTGTCACTTTTACAGGAATGCCTTGAAGACTAGTGAGGTTTAGAAAAGTGTTACTCTGAGAAACACTGCAAGTTTGGACAAGCAGGTCCCCAGAGCGAAGCTTCCTCACAGACTTCAAGGGGCCAACCGCAGCGTCCAAAGCTTTAGAAATGAAAAAGGGAGATCTGGTGGACAGTCTCTCATGCGGATCGATGGATTCTACAAGCAAGTGAGTAGCATGCGTAGTCACAGCAATTTAGGGGAGACGACGCTTCGGAGCGACTGGTACAGCCGCCGAAGAAGAGGTTCCACATTCTTGGTCCAGATCAAGGTCTAAAGACCGTTTAAGGGTATGAGACTTGGTAGGTTGAGAAGACGAAGGAGAGTCATTGTCAATAATCATTTTCTCAGGCGACTTAAATTTGGAGTTTTTCTTTTTGTTTTTACCCATGGAAAAAAGGAAGAGGATTCGTCTGCAAACTACTCCACCCACCACCGAGCCCTACAAGGGAGAACTGGAGGTCCGCAAGCCAAGAAAATGACGCTAGACACAGTTCTGGAGCTTATACGTTGCAGATATAGTCCGTTGGCTGTGATCACACGCACTCGGCGGACACTTCGGCCTCCGGGTACCGTCATGCCAACGCCTTTGGCATGATCCCACAGCCCCCGGGCTCACCCTGCCGTGCTATACGACAAAAAAGCCGCTAAAGCCGTGTACACAACTTGGTACAAGACTTCTGACTAGAGGTGGGTTAGTCTCTAGCCTCCCGTTTACAGCGAAGCCGGGGTCGAAGAGGAGTGTTGGTACACAGGAGGCACTTATCCGGTCTCCTGCGACCTCAGCCGCCAGACATCCCATTTCCGCCTC
Source organism: Macrothele yani (assembly GCA_039090855.1). Classification (NCBI taxonomy): domain Eukaryota; kingdom Metazoa; phylum Arthropoda; class Arachnida; order Araneae; family Macrothelidae; genus Macrothele; species Macrothele yani. Next base: position 38,605,793 of record CM076989.1, read on the forward strand.
ACGGGTCTCCGCACGCGGCAAACATGCAGGTAGGTCTAGCACCCAAACCAGCTAAAAGGAAAAAAAGAAATCCAAAGAAGACAAATCCTGGAAGGCAACCTAAACGGAATCTCAGCAACCTACGAACTGAGCGGTTAATATAATACAGTTAGTGGTGGAGGGTAACAAAACCACAAGACCGGGGTGTTAGTGCATAACGTGGTAGCGATTAGGTAAAGTATACAACACGGGCAACTAGCCAGTGGAGAAAATAAATAAAAACGAAAAAGCGAGACACAAGACCAGCTCGGGATCGAGGGGCCGCGACTCCCCAACAGCTGGATGAACAGCCGTCCCTGCAAACACCAACAGCAAAGCGGTGGCATGACATCAGATGTTGACCAGTCACAAGGTCAGCTCGGGCCGTGGGGGCGCCGCTCCCCAAATAACTGGAAAACCAGTTATCCCCGTGCGGGTAAGACTGTTCGATGACATGTTGCGTTGTCGACCATGAAAATGAATCTATCACCGACAGCACCACGGAACATGCCAATATGAGGTAGCAGAACATCATTAATGTATCGTTGGGCAGTCATAGTCGCAGTTGGAAGCACATAGAGGGACGTACGGCCATTGATCATGATGCCAGCCCATACCATGACACTACATGTCGGATATCGGTCCCTTTCCTGTATGTTTGCTGGACAATATGCAGTACCACTATCACACCATATCAGTTGTCGTCGACAATCAGACGATAGATTGTATCTACTCTCACCTGAGAAGAAGACAGCAGACCAGTCGTTATCAGACCAATTGCGATGTTGATGGCACCATTGCAAACGGGCGGTACGGTGACGTCTGGACAATGGGATGCACACAACAGGACGGCGGGCGTATAGTCCTCCTTCATGCAAACGTCTGTCGACAGTTTTTCGGGAGATCCGCTTGCCAGTAGCAGCCATAAACTGATTTGCTACCTCACTAGCTGTGCTGCGCCGGTGTCTTTTTGTTGATAGCACTATGTACCGATCTTCTGCAGGTGTCGTACTGCGAACACGACCTCCCCCGTGACGTTTGCTACACTCGCCATTTGTTTGAAATGATTTCCAAAGCCTTGAAACAACACTGTGTCTGACGCCGAACTCCCTGGCAACATCTGTTATTTTTCGCCCTTCTTCAATCTTGCCAATAATACGGCCACGCGTAAAATCATCTAGGTGATGTCGGGAAGTCATACTGAAAATTGTAAGTTCGTCAATTGATTCTTTCACTTTCAACTTTGCGTTTGAACAACAACGGTCAATACGCGTCAAATCCTTTACATCTCTTATCAGCGGTATGACGTCACGAACAAGTTCGGCAATCCAAAATTTGCATACGCACATAACGTCTTACTGTATCCCGCACTTATGCTAATTTCCACATTTTCCTGCCTTCCATTTTATGGTTGCTATCGTTGCTATTGTCATCCGTCCTTAGCAATTGCCCGGCAGTGTATTAGGTAGGTGGTCGTAATTCAGTGATCACTCATTGTATGTTGATTGATGCCACGTCGGATAGCTGTTGTACTAAGGGCGAAAGGAGGACCTACGAAGTATGAGGTAGGTGGTCATAATTCAGTGATCACTCAGTGTATGTTGAATCGATGCCACGTCGGATATCCGCTGAACTTGAGGCGATATGAGGACCTACGTAGTATTAGGCAGGTGGTCATAATTCGTTGATAATTCAGTGTATGTTGAATCGATGCCACGTGAGATAGCTGCTGTACGCAGGGCGATATGAGGACCTGCGAAATATTATAGTGCGTCGCATAAATACAGAGACAGAACAAATTCCCGAATAAAAAAGAAACAACAACGAGCTAAAGTGCACCTCATATTTATAGCAAAAATAGCTTACGACACTCAGCTGCACAATAGTTTGACGGATACATAACAATTCCAAAGCCAAGTACAAGAAAAAAAAATAGAAATACGCTGTCTCAAAAATATAAAGACGTATTACAGTAGTTATGAGCACTTCCGGTGCGAATAGTGGAGCCGTTGTTCCGATTAACACTGAAAACCCGATTGGGCATGTTGTCCATCAAGTGATGTAAGTGTTCTGGACGGAGTGCGTACCAAATTCGTTCAATCTGCTCTTTTAATGCCACCACACTTGAGAACTGCCGTCCATTCGCATACACATTACGAGCAAGGATACCCCAGAGGTTCTCGATAGGGTTCAGATCTGGAATGACTGTTGGCCAATCCATTACGGTCACATGATGAGTGTTAAACCAGCTTTTCGTTGATGCAGACCGATGGATAGGCATTGTCTTGCTGGAACAGATAATCAACACCCGCTAGAGTTTCGGTAAACGGTAGAAGGTGGCTGCTGAGTATGTCCTGATATGTTTCGGAGTTTTGCCTGCCTTGCAGGAAAGCGATATCAGTTGTCCCATTGAACGGGAAAGCTCCCCAGACTATCACAGATCCCCCTCCTTTCTGTCTGCTGAAGAAAACGCGTGGCTCGCGTCGTAAAGGGCCGTCCAGGTTGAACTTTTCTCATCGGAGAAAATAGTTGTGATCCACTCGTCTGTCCAGTGCATGTGGCTGCTTGCCCATAACAGTCTAGCTTTCTTGAAGCGTCGCGTGAGGTGTGGCAGACGGCGGATTTTACGAAGTACAATGTTGCAACTTTCCTTCATTCGTCCACGAACTGTGTTATTTGAGACCGTGACACCAACACTCCGAGAAACTTGACGTAGTGATAACTTTTGGGATGAAACTAAACGCATGTTGGCACGATCATCTCGTTTGATTGTTATTCGAGACCTGCCAGGCCGTTTTCTGGCAGTTAACGCACCGCGTTTTGATAAAGTCTTATAAATGACTGCCCTACTCCTCCCCATGGCTTTACAAATTTTCGCTACAGGCAATCCATTTGCTCTCAGTCTCCAAATCTTCTGCACCTCCTCACCAGAAAGTTGACTGTTGCGTGACATTTCGGCAAATGAATGTCTGACGGCAGGTCCGTTGCCTTCTGTAGGCTGGACCGAATTACGGCCCATGCTCGTGCGTACAACATGCTAATTTGTACATCTCATTTGCATGTGGCTACTTTACATAGTTGTCTTTATATTTATGAGACACTTAAAATTACACTATTTCACTTTGTGGTGCTCTTTTCACACAATCCGGTCACCTCGACGGATCGAAACGTTTGTTGTAGGGTTATGTCTAATTAGGTACCACTTCAGCTTCCTAACTATATTCGCATTGCGTTCACGGCGCAAAGTAGACTGTCTCTATATTTATGCGATGCACCTTAGGTAGGTGGTCATAATTCAGTGATCACTCAGTGTATGTTGAATCGATGCCACGTCGGACAGCTGCTGTATTGAGGGCGAAAGAAGGACCTACGAAGTATTAGGTAGGTGGTCATAATTCAGTGATCACTCAGTGTATGTTGAATCGATGCCACGTCGGACAGCTGCTGTATTGAGGGCGAAAGAAGGACCTACGAAGTATTAGGTAGGTGGTCATAATTCAGTGATCACTCAGTGTATGTTGAATCGATGCCACGTCGGACAGCTGCTGTACTGAGGGCGAAAGGAGAACCTACGAAGTAATAGGTAGGCGGTCATAATTCAGTGATCACTCAGTGTGTGTTGAATTGATGCCCCTTCGGATGTCTGCTGTACTGAAGACGAAATGAAGAGCTACGAAGTATTAGGTAGGTGGTCACAATTCAGTGATCACTCACTGTATGTTGATCGATGCCCCTTCGGATGTCTGCTGTAGTGAGGGCGAAATGAAGACCTACGAAGTATTAGGTAGGTGGTCATAATTCAGGGATCACTCAGTGTATGTTGTATCGATGCCACGTCGGACAGCTGCTGCATTGAGGGCGAAAGGAGGACTTACGAAGTATTAGGTAGGTGGTCATAATTCAGTGATCACTCAGTGTATGTTGAATCGATGCCACGTCGGACAGCTGCTGTATTGAGGGCGAAAGAAGGACCTACGAAGTATTAGGTAGGTGGTCATAATTCAGTGATCACTCAGTGTATGTTGAATCGATGCCACGTCGGACAGCTGCTGTACTGAGGGCGAAAGGAGGAAGTACGAAGTATTAGGGAGGTGCTCATAATTCAGTGATCAATCAGTGTATACAAAGTTGCATAGATTTTGCGACCTTATCGCCTTCAATAACTTAAATCTCCGAGCAGCATCTTAGTCATTTCAATCTTCGTTATCCTCTAGACACATCAAAAAACTGGATTGCTAGAGATCTTCTAAGACTACCAAATCTAAAAATTTCACTATTCCCTTCTTGCATATCTCTTGCCAGACACTCTTCCTAGATGAAACTAAAGTTTGAGAGCTTCGACCAAAGTTCTGCTTCCGAACGAGATCGAACGCGGAAAGGGTAACATCTCTTCAGATTTAGCGAAGGTGTGGGAGTGCTTTTAAAATGCCTCACGAGGAAATATCCATTACATATACACGGTCGAGTCACATTATTGTGGCCACCAGCTAATATCGAGAACAGTCGCCGTGTGCAGCGCGGACAGCAGCTAGACGGGCTGGGAACGACTCAGTAAGGTGCTGGAAGACTTTCACAGGAATGTGAAGCCATGTTGACTGCAGTGCATCTGACAGCTGCTGGAGGGTGAGTGGTGGAGGATCCATAGAGCGAACAACACGATCGAGGTGGTCCAACAGATGTTCAACTGGGTTTAGGTCTGGGGAACTAGAAGTCCAGGGAACTACGTTGAAGTCTTCATCGTGCTCTTCCAACCACTTTCGGACATTTCTAGCTGTGTGAAACGTCGCATTGTCGTGCTGGAAGATCCCATCCGCTCCAGGGAAGACAATCAGCATGTACGGGTGTACGTGAACTGCAAGGATGAATTCATAACGAATTCGGTCCATAGTGCTTTCCACAGATATGAGTAGACCCACGGACACATTTCCCAGACCATAACAAAAACATTTCCCAGACCATAACAAAAACATTTCCCAGACCATAACAAAAACATTTCCCAGACCCCACCAGCTAGTGATCTTCCAGCAATAGTTTAAGAGTGTTTGTTCTCCGATGTTTCTCGCCCTATACGCCAACGTCCATCCGGTCGATGATGCAGAAAAAGTGAATCATCGGAAGAAGAAATCTTTGCCAACCAGCGGGTCCAATTCCGATACCGCCGTGCAAATCTAAGCCTTTCCTACCGATGCACCTTCGTTAGCATAGGTGCAATGGGCATCCGTCTGCATCGGAATCTCATACTCAGCATGGTTCGCTGAACTGTCGTTTTAGACTAACTTTCGGTAGCCCCTTGGTTCATTCGGCCAGTGAGTTGCTCCACTGTAGCGTGTCGATCGGCTATCAAGCACCTTCGCAGCCGACTTTCACCTATCACATCAATGGCACGTGGTGCTCCGCAGTTTCCTCGTCGCTTATTCACAATGGTGCCATTTCTCCAATCACGATACACTTTAACTACAACAGCACGCGAAGAGTTCACAAACGGCGCTGTTTCGGAAATACTGCCACCCTTGGCCCTAAAGCCGATAATAATCCCTATTTGCAAATCTGATAAATCGCTTCTGTTATCCATGACAGCAAGGAGTGATATGTTTTAAGGATGCCTACAGCACACCTTATATACCCTCGAAGCCAGCTTACGACACGTGCCTTCTTTCATTGGCTGTTGAGGTCAAAAATAGGAGGTGGTCATAATAATGTCACTCGACTCTGTATTTATTGTTACAGAGAGAACCAAGACAACCCGTGAATGGTTGGACATTTTTCCAAATTTTTCAATCCCTTGCTTAATTTACAAGTAAATGATTAAATTAATATCGCACTAATACACTGCTGGACAATTGCTAAGGACGGATGACAATAGCAACGATAGCAACCATAAAATGGAAGGCAGGAAAATGTGGAAATTAGCATAAGTGCGGGATACAGTAAGACGTGTTGTGCGTATGGAAATTTTGGATTGCCGAACTTGTTCGTGACGTCATAGCGCTGATACGAGATATAAAGGATTTGACGCGTATTGACCGTTGTTGTTCAAACACAAAGTTGAAAGGGAAAGAATCAATTGACGAACTTGCAAGTTTCAGTATGTCTTCCTGACAGCACCTAGATGATTTTACGCGTAGCCGTATTATTGGCAAGATTGAAGAAGGGCGAAAAATAACAGATGTTGCCAGGGAGTTTGACGTCAGCCACAGTGTTGTTTCAAGGCTTTGGAAATCATTTCAAACAAATGTAGAGTGTAGCAAACGTCACTGGGGAGGTCGTGTTCGCAGTAAGACACCTGCAGAAGATCGGTACATAGTGCTATCAACAAAAAGACACCGGCGCAGCACAGCTAGTGAGGTAGCAAATCAGTTTATGGCTGCTACTAGCAAGCAGATCTCCCAAAAAACTGTCGCCAGACGTTTGCATGAAGGAGGACTATACGCCCGCCCTCCTGTTGTGTGCATCCCATTGTCCAGACGTCACCGTACCGCCCGTTTGCAATGGTGCCATCAACATCGCAATTGGACTGATAACGACTGGTCTGCTGTCCTCTTCTCAGATGAGAGTAGATACAGTCTATCATCTGATTGTCGACGACAACTGATCTGGCGTGATAGTGGTACTGCATATTGTCCAGCAAACATACAGGAAAGGGACCGATATCTGACATGTAGTGTCATGGTATGGGCTGGCATCATGATCAATGGCCGTACGTCCCTCTATGTGCTTCCAACTGGGACTATGACTGGCCAACGATACATTAATGATGTTCTGCTACCTCATGTTTGCATGTTCCGTGGTGCTGTCGGTGATAGATTCATTTTCATGGACGACAACGCAACATGTCATCGAACAGTCGCTGTCCAGGAGGGTCTTGAGAGCGAGGATATTCAACGCCTCGTATGGCCAGCACATTCTCCAGATATGAATCCCATTGAAAATGTGTGGGATGCTTTGGGGAGGATACTTGCTGGTCGCCAATGCCCTCCAATAAACAAGGACACCCTCATCCGTGCACTGACAGAGGAATGGGATAAATTACCTCAACAGCTGCTTGATAATGTTGTGCAAAGCATGACACGACGTGTGGAATCTTGCTTCGCCCTCCATGGTGGCCATATCCCGTATTGACACCTTACGCCAGAACGCCTACGGACGGTAATTGCATTTTTTTCATGTTTACGTATTCTGCACAAAATGGCCTGTTTGTCCCTTGAACACGTTCCAAAGCCTTCTGGATTTCAGAGCACAATAAATTGTCTTTCTTGTAATGTCCTGGCATTCTGACATTATTTTATTTCACTTGGCATCCAACCACACTTACTTTTTTATGCGCTATATAGCCATTTATGATCTGTCCTTAGCAATTGTCCTGCAGTGTAATTGCTCACCCATTTACAAGTTGAATTAGGGAGAGAAGGTGTTATGATTGTTTAACAACGTTACTTGGGCTTGCACATTTTTATGTTTTTTTAGCTATCCGAGTAAAGTCTATTTGGCTCAGCCATTACCGTGTAATTAGGGTAATGTATCTATGAAAATTAAAGTGCAAAGATTCGGCTGTTTGAAAATACAACACACATAAAAATTGGAAAGGGAGTGAGACAAAGTGATACCATATCTACCAAGCTCTTTAATGCCCCATTGGACAACATCTTTCATTCACTGAACTGGAGAAACAAAGGGATAAAGATTAATGGAGATTATCTAACTCACCTTCGTTTTGCTGATGACGTAGTCATTTTTTCAACTACTCCATCAAAGCTGCCGAGTATGATCCAGGAACTTGCTCACAAGAGTAAATAAGTGGGATTAAAAATGAACTTTCAGAAGACAAAAGTGATGTACAATGCTTTTACAAGAAATGAAGATTTATCGATTGATGGAGAAAAGCTGGAGATAACAGACACGTACGTTTATCTTGGACAGCAGATACCAAGTGAGGGTCACGTTGATGAAGAAATTAATCGGCGTAAAAAACTTGCCTGGAGAGCTTTTGGAAGAAGCAGCATAATTTTCAAGAGCAATATGTCATTATGTCTTAAAAGAAAAGTGTTTGATCAATGCATCCTTCCAGTGCTTACGTATGGTGCAGAGACGTGGACCTTAACTAAAAGAGACATACAAAGACTACAGACAACTCAAAGTAGCATGGAGAGGTGCATGCTTGGTGTAACCAGGAGAGATAAGAAGAGAACTCGTTGATCCGAAAAATGACAAGAGTGGAAGACATCATGATCAGAGTTAAATCTCTGAAATGGCAATGGTATTGGTAACTGTGGGTACCATAGTGGTACCCAGTTTATTGCTATAACGAAATACAGACATAGGAGATTCATTAAAAGCTGCAGTACAGAAAACAACAGTTCGGAAAGTCAGTATATCCACGATGCAGCACAACGCTACACAAAAAGGAAATGAATATGCACACGAAGAATGAATGCCCAAACGGCATGTCAAACACTATGCTATAACACATGTGCACAAATGCATGAAATGTACTATGCTATGATAAATCAACCGAACGGAACTGAAATGTGGTTAGAGCGCAAAACAACATTGAGTACCTCAGGAACTTTATAAAAATAACAAAGGTAACAAACGTACCACTATAATAATCCGCGATAGAGGAAAGCACTAACACAGCAAACACTCACAATTATAGGTAATTTAAAAAACAGGCACAAATTCAGGAAACAACAGATAAGATAATGATACTGAGATAATGAGGAGATCACACAAGTAACGAGACCGATTAGTTGTGAAAACACAGCAAAAACACGCAATTAGCGCAACTTTAAAATAAAGCAAATTTACAATACATTAAATAAAGCAAATAAAGCAAATTTACACACAAATAAAGCAAATTTACAATACATTACTCGTGAATCACAGTAAAAACACACAATGAAAACATCAGAATCAACATGCACTAAGTCTGCAAAACCAGGGCATCTGCGAACGGGTTCGCAAATCCCCTAGCATTGAGAGAACAAAAAGTAATCGGTGTGAGGAAGAGAGCTAAAGGTCATCGGTAAAAGGATAGAAGGTATCACATATATGCTTCTCAACGAGCTCCTTCAAGGAGGCGAGACGGCGCGTGTAACGTCTCAAAAAAGGCTGATACCGAGGTTCTGTGGCACACAGAGATTTAAAAAGTGACACATAAGCTTCGAATTGCGTTACCGCTGCATACAGGTCCAGATCAGGTGAGTGAAGGAATTCTTCAGAACCAACAATCGTACGTGCAGGTTGAAAAAGACGTAAAAGTTGCTGTCTTGACAGTGGTCCAGGAACTGGAGGAAACGTATCAACGGCCTGTAGAACCTCACCATCAGAGAGAGGATTGACAGGACCTGAGCGGAGAAGCATACTGTTTGAAGAATCATCAGGTGGAGAAACACCGGAACCGGAAACCTCGGGAACACTAGATGAATCCTCAGAATGTGGCACAGAAAGTTGTTTTAACTTTTTCTGTTTTACAGCGCCTTTGGAAGTTCCAATCCGCTTCGAAGAAGAAGATGAGGCGGATGTATCCATTAGTGGATCAGGCTCACCTCCCAAGTCAGGAGATGAGGAAACGACCGTCGCCGAAGAAGCAGTACGAAGCTGAGCTGCCTTATTGGAGACTAGTACAAAAGCCGAGGCTTCAGGAAGATGTTGCAAAAAGGGTATGGTAGACAAGGTTGTAAATGGAGATCCGATATCCGAGAGGCTACTAGAAGAGCCAGACAGCCGCTCTGCCAAACCACCACTCAACACACCCGGATCGGAACACTCCGCTGTAAACACATCTGTAGTCGAAGACAACTCTGTCAATCTTGAAGGTGGATGCACAATCGTACGGGTCGGGAGAGGAGGAAAGGCAGCATTGTCCGTGACGGAAATGTTCGTCTGACGGAGAAACGAAGAATTCGCGTCAGGCAAACTTCCGGTAGTGGGGATAGTAGAAAGACCAATGTGGTCAGCAGTGGGATGCGAACTTGATGAACGTCCACGTCGAACGCGGTCACAGGAGGCAGTGGTGTGATTCTGTGTTAAACAGTGTGTACAATAGTGAGCAGTGAAAATCTTGAAACTGTACGTTCGTGCGCCAATATCAACAGTAGCTTCTGTAGGGCAATCCGCCAAGGCTTTCTCGGTGGGAAAGACGACCAATAACTGACGGCGAGGTCCGGCAGCATGTGCAAATCGAGTTCCGCTGGGAGCGTCAGAGAGACGTCGGACCTTGTCAACAATTTTACAAACATGACTGACAAGGAGAGGAAGTACAGTATCAGGCACTTCCTGTGGAACAGGATAGAACGTGATGTTCACCGGTCGCTTGGAAAGAGGTGACGGGAAGAGATGGTTTAACCCAATCGAAAGTCCGTTTGCAAGAAAAAAGTCAGCATCCTCCTTGTGATTGAACTGTACCGAAATACCCCGAGGAGTACGGGAAATTCCTGCAATGGACGCAGACGACACATGTCCAGAGAGGGCTTCCATGTAGCGTGGCAATGGAGTATTTGGTAAAGCATGAAAGAGCACGCCTCTATCCAGGAGGTTATGGAACTCCCGGCCAATCTGCGAATTGTCATCTATCGTTACCTTCACCTTGTGGTTGGATACCTGAATAATAGGTGCTGCTTGCAAAAGACCATCTGGTTGAGAGGAATCGGACGTAGAAGTAGCGCCTCGTTGCACTTTAGAGGCAAATGACATCCTCGGAAGAGAAGTCTGTTCGGATCCGGCAGCACAGAAGGCTGTGAGGGAAGAGAAGCACAGGCCGACGGCAAGGCAGTAGAATCAGTAGTACCCAGGGAGGGCACCGAGGCAGATGCAGGATCTGAAGAAGAAAGCGCAGCCAAGTCCAGTGAAGGCACCGGTGCAGGAGTACTAGAAAGCTGGGAAGGCATCTGAGCAGACACATCTGAGGACGATAGTATGTTAACTTCCATGGACGTGGGAAGTGTGACGTGACGTGCTTCCGCCACGCCCATAGATGATAAGGAAATACCGGAAGCCGCCATGTTGGCAGCTTCCAAACGTAAACAAACGAGCAAACGATAAGAAAACGGATGAATATGAACTAATATGAGGATGAGAACGCTAGAAAAGTAGCTCAAAACGTACACAGTACCTTTAGACAGCCGGGCCACGCAACAGGTGAGTGAGGGACGAGGTATTCCACACTAAAATGCATAAAATATTGGAGCCACCAACACTACGTCTGTCACGAACGAGCACTGGGCTGGACATACTGCCAGAAGGACAGACCATCGATGGACAGCCGAAATTTTAGAGTGGATTATAAGGGACAGGAAAAGACCCAGAAGAAGACCACATGGGAGATGGGTGGATGAAATTCGAAAGTATGCGGGAGTGACATGGAGGAGACTGGCACACGACAGACCGTTGTGGAAGAGGCTTGAAGAGACCTTCGTCCAGCAGTGGATTGGTAATGGTTGACGATGATGATGATGATCTATAGAGGAATTAATTCTTTAAGCATAACTAATTTTGCTTCTTTTTTCCTTTGTACGAGGGTAATTTGAAAAGTTTTGCACGCTGTTTTTTTTTGTTTTTTTTTTTTTTTTTGATTGGAGGTTTAACGACCACCGTGAGCAACTCAATGGGCTATAAGCAGTCGCCCGTCCCTAATTTAGGGTCACTGGTTCCAGGGAAGGGAGAGAGCCAGTGCCGTAAGACAAACACAACATCCATGCCTGACCGGGATTCGAACCCGGACCCCTTACGGACGAATGATCAGAGGCCAACGCCTTAGACCACTGCGCCACCGGGGCGGCGTTTTGCACGCTGTAGGTTATCTCTTAAAAAAACGAATTTATTTCACAACATACCTTTACAGGCGTTCGAAGTAATCTCCGTGTTTCTTTATAACAGCGGCCCAACGTTTTGTCAAGTCTTGTATTCCAGTCAGGACACCTCCATTGTTGAGGCGTCGGATTACTCGGGTCACCTCATTAGAAACATCCTGAATCCTTTCCCGCGGAATGGCTTCTTCAGTTCTGAGAACAAGCCATAGTCTGGTGGGCTCACGTCAGAACAGTATGGCGCATGGGGAAACAATTTCCATCCATACTTTTCCAGAATACCTCTTAGTGTTCGAGAACATGCTGCCCCGCGTTGTCGTGCAAAGTGATGACACCAACTTCTAGCATGTCGGGCCTTCTTTGGCGAATCTTTGGGCGCGAAACATTTCGCAAAAACCTTATGTATTTATTCCGCTGTTACAGTGGTCCCCTCGGGCATTCTGTCTGCCGCTATCCCTCCAGCTTCGTCATAGGTCATAATCATCATCAGCTTAACCTTCGATTGTTGGCGACGGGATTTTTTCTGGCGAAGTAATTCTGGATGTTTCCACTGAATTGACTGAGATTTCAGTTCTAGTTCAAAAGCTCGTATCCAGGTTTCGTCTATAGCAACAATTCTGTCCCAAAACTACTCGCCTTCTGTCTCGTACCACTGAAGCAATTCTTCTGCGATCCCTTTGCGAACTGCTCTTCACTCAGATTATGCAGAACCCATTTGGCAGCCACTTTTCTCTTCTGTGATTTTCCAGTTAGGATTCTGAAGACTGAAGCGGTAGGCATGTTTGCATCCTATGCAATCACTTCACGTGGTTGAACTCAATCAAGCACTTATATCAGGAAAAAGCTCTGATTTCTACAAGAATTGGACACCTTATGAACATTGGTTTCAGGTCATTTTAAGCAGGATTGTTTTCTAATTTTTTCTCACCAGAACATTGTTTGTAAAAATCATCTTTTACTTTGCTGCTGTATCTTGTTATTCGACGAACTCCCGAATTTTTAGACCTTCATAAACTCATGTTTCATTTAAAAACTGTTTGAACTCTCGTATAATTTTTAAATTTGGAACTTTTCGATTTCTGCAAGCCGACAGGCGTTTGTTTGTATTTTGTTACTTTGTTTATTGTTGTTATACACTGAGTGGCCACTTTATTATGACCACCTGACAGTTTTAAGCAAATGAGCTATGGCTCCACGCTGTTGCCGCCAGACGGCGAGGCTAGTATAAAAAAGGGAAAGCTTAGTGCTTGCGACAGTAGTAGAAGTGATTTTTGGGTGACGAGATGGTTAAAAAAATGCGATTTGACGGACTTTCAACGTGGATGATTGTAGGAGCTCGGAGCTATGGAGCGAGTATCACCGAAACCGCCGCATTCGTGAAATGTTCCAGAGCAGCTGTTGTTAAAGTGTATAAAGACTGGACTGTCAGCCAAAAAACTGGGTCTCTACGTGCAACGTGCAGTTGTCATCGACTAGTGACCGCTCGGGCGGAACGGAGAGTGTCCAGACTGGTAATAAAAAACAGAAGGGCAACAGTGCAGCAAATGACAGACCATCTTAATCAAGGATCCCCTCAAATGATCTCTGCCCGCACTGTTCGCCGTACACTGCATCGGATGTGATATGGCAGGCGAAGGCCTGTTCGAACACCTTTACTGTCTGCAGTTAACAAGATAAAACGTCTCCAGTTCACACAGAAGCACAAGGATCGGACAGTCGATAATTGGAAACAAACTATGTGGTCCGATGAATCACGTTTTCAGTTGCACCATGCCGATGGGCGAGTGAGAATTTGGCGGAAACAGCACGAAAGCATGGACCCCAAATGCATTGCTACAACCCTTCAAGCTGGTGGAGGCAACGTTATGGTTTGGGGAATATTTTCCTGCCATACATTGTGCTCTTTAATTCTTGTCTGACTGGCACATCATATCTATACATCGTTGCGGACCAAGTGCATCCTGTCATGTGGATGATTTATCCCAATGGCGATGGCTACTTTCAACAAGATAATGCGTCCTGCCATAGCGCTCGTATTGCACAGGATTGGTTTCAGGAACATGCCGGTGAGTTTACTTTGTTTAGGTGACCCCCACAATCTCCTGATCTCCACCCCATTGAGAATTTGTGGGATGAAGTTGAACGAGCCATCAGACAGCGGGATCCACAACCCTGCAATCTCACACTCCTGGAAAGTGCTATTCATCAAGCATGGTCTCAGATTCCATAAACCACCTATCAACATCTCGTGGAGTCCATGCCACGAAGAATCAACGCAGTATTAAAGGCAAAAGGTGGCCCAACGAAGTACTGAAGGGGTGGAAATAATAAAGTGCCCACTCAGTGTATTGTGTTATGTTATTCCTTCATTTGTTTTGTGCATGTATTGTTTCTTGGTTAATAAATTAGTGTTTGAACTCTTCACATGCTTTTCGCCAGTCTTCTTCTAAAATGCTGTTGATGATAAACACAGAAGTGTCAATTGCATCTGATGCCCGGCCGCTTCTTGGGTAGTCTTCGATGCTTTCTTGACCTTGGCGGATACCAGAATCCCACTGTGACACTCTGCTACGATCCACTACACTAACCCCACAAACTTCACACAAAGCTTTATGTATTTTCCGACCTTGGCTGAAACGAGAAGCCCACCGTGTGACTGTGCAACGATCCACTACACTAACCCCACAAACTTCACACAAAGCTATATGAATTTCCCAGCCTTGGCAGGAACGAAAAGCCCACCGTGACACTGTGCTACGATCCACTACACTAACCCCACAAACTTCACACAAAGCTTTATGTATTTCCCGACCTTGGCTGAAACGAAAAGCCCACCGTGTCACTGTGCTACGATCAACTACACTAACCCCACAAACTTCACACAAAGCTATATGAACTTCCCGACCTTGGCTGAAACGAGAAGCACACCGTGACACTGTGCAACGATCCACTACACTAACCCCACAAACTTCACACAAAGCTATATGAATTTCCCAGCCTTGGCGGGAACGAAAAGCCCACCGTGACACTGTGCAACGATCCACTACACTAACCCCACAAACTTCACACAAAGCTTTATGCATTTCCCGACCTTGGCGGAAACGAGAAGCCCACCGTGACACTGTGCAACGATCCACTACACTAACCCCACAAACTTCACACAAAGCTTTATGTATTTTCCGACCTTGGCTGAAACGAAAAGCCCACCGTGCCACTGTGCTACGATCCACTACACTAACCCCACAAACTTCACACAAAGCTATATGAATTTCCCAGCCTTGGCGGGAACGAAAAGCACACCGTGACACTGTGCAACGATCCACTACACTAACCCCACAAACTTCACACAAAGCTTTATGTATTTCCCGACCTTGGCTAAAACGAGAAGCCCACCGTGTCACTGTGGTACGATTCACTACACTAACCCCACAAACTTCACACAAAGCTATATGAATTTCCCAGCCTTGGCGGGAATGAAAAGCCCACCGTGACACTGTGCAACGATCCACTACACTAACCCCACAAACTTCACACAAAGCTATATGAATTTCCCAGCCTTGGCGGGAACGAAAAGCCCACCGTGACACTGTGCAACGATCCACTACACTAACCCCACAAACTTCACACAAAGCTATATGTATTTCCCGACCTCGGCTGAAACGAGAAGCCCACCGTGTCACTGTGCAACGATCCACTACACTAACCCCACAAACTTCACACAAAGCTTTATGAATTTTCCGACCTTGGCGGAAACGAAAAGCCCACCGTGACACTGTGGTACGATCCACTACACTAACCCCACAAACTTCACACAAAGCTATATGAATTTCGGTTGAGGATTTTCCTCGCAAAGTTTCAATTTTTATGTAGGATCGCTGATCTCTATGCGAGATCTGACCTGACAAACTTTCTTCCTCCATTTCTAGGCAGAATATTTCGGAACAGGAACACATTAGCCAAGCAAACGTAGACACAACTTTGTATACTGAAGTCTGACTCACAACTGGCGCAACGATTGGAGCGATTGCATCATCCTACAGGCAGCTCCTGCGCAGTGTGCAAAACTTTTGAAATGATCTACGTATCTCCGTGAATTAGTACTGCTTGACTTATGCACGCCTGTTAAACGCGAATTTCCCTCAGCCGGTGCGCAACCAAATATGAACATGTTTCAAAGTAGTGTACGTTGGAGCTACGACCCTTTCCCACCGTTGGGGTAACAAATATATTCCGCGGTAGAAAAATGCAAATTCTTTCGAGGCGAACCATTCATCGAGCCATTTTTGGATATCCGCGACAGAAAGGAAGTGCTGCTCTGACAAGCGATGTTGTAGCGACCGGAACAAATGGAAGTCCGAGGGAGCAATGTCCGGGGAATAAGGCGAGTGGGGTAAGAAGTCCCAGCCAAGTGTCTCCAAGAGTTCCTTCACGGATTTGGCGACATGAGGTCTAGCGTTCCCGTTGAGAAAAATAGCCTTGTCATGTGGGATCCAGTTTTCGAGCTACCGGATCATTCCCATTGCCTTTAAATCTTTGCTAACCGTTGACTCATCGACCCGTAGTGTTTCAGACAACTCTTGGAGCGTCTGACATGAATCCTCGTTCAATAAGGCCTCCAATGCGCCATCTTTGAACTTTTTTGGCTGCCTAAGGCGCTCTTTGTCCTTCACGCCATATTCCTTGTCTTTGAAGCGTCGGAACCACTCTCTGCATGTTGTTTCCGATAGGGCATGTTCCCCATATGCCTGCACTAGCAAACGATGACTTTCCGCTGCAGATTTCTTGAGATGAAAGCAGAAGAGTAATGCTTCCCGCAAATGCTCCTTTTTTGGTACAAAACTCGACATCGTGAATGCGATACAAACTCGTGTTCTGTGCCCTCCGATCGCGTGTCACACACTGCTTCGCCCAGGGAGGTCACGTGTGGCCCGGGTCACAGCGCACCACTGCTGCCCTCTGTTGGGCAACAGCGGGAATTAATTCAAGCTCCTAATATTAGACATCGTAAATGTTAATATGAAACACAACGTATACGTGTAACAAACATGAGATTGGGTCACCGAGACACGGAGACCGAATGTTATCCTTGCCACTATTTGACGATCGAAATTAGTTAGAAATTTATGCCCAATTTTCCACACTTGACTTTAATACACCTACCGGGAAATCAGTGAGTTTAAAAAATTCGAAGTACGGTATATGATTTATCATACCTATGATTAACTTTATCCGGTGAAACAAAATTCGAATCGTAGTTTTAAAGATGAGGTTATCATATCTGTAGAAAGTCAGGCTAAAAACCGAGGTGACAGATACTACATGCAATTTTGTTTAAAAAGGCGTGTTAATAAACCCTAACTGTTACAGTTGCTGAATAAGTCGTGCCGAACATTTCCTCTCAAAACGTTCGTGGTTATGTCTTATTTTTATTCTGCGTAATTACTAGCCTTTATTTCTGTTCTTATCTATCTTTTATACGCTGCATACTTCATTTCATTCCATGAAAAGAAATTGGAGGCAAACATTCGTTCTAAATTGTCCATAAACGCATTGCCGCCGATCTTATTACCACAGACTCCTTAACGGACATCATGTGATATTTTAAATTAATCAAAGGTGGGATTTTTTAATCTTGAACATTTTTCTACATCTTAACACGAATTTATATCTGATTTATCCTGGGGATATACACTGCATTGGGATGAGAGCAAAAACAGGAGGCTTACTTTAATTACTTAACCTACGAGTGGTGAAAAAATTAAGTAAATATTCTAATGGTAATTTTTTCTTTTCGCATTTGAATTCACTGCTAATGCATAGTCATTTTTTTTTCTGGACATCACCTAAGTAATGCTTTACGTGCTTAAGTATATTAAAAGAAGTTTCACCTGCTGCAGAAGGAGAGCTTAATTTTAAGCTTGGATGCACAATTTCGTTTTAGAACCCAAGTTCTTAATATCGACCGCTTTCATAGGAAATTCAAGCACACGCTTTTTACTTGTAAGCCATAGAAATTTCTTCTTTTTCTCCACTGCTTCTCTTACGATTTATTTAATTTTGGAAGACCATAAATGCAGCATTAGTGTAAAGTAAATGGTGTAAGTGGGTGTAAAGAGTACTTGCCTTCTCAAATTGTAAGGCGTCCGAGAAAGAATGAATATGTTTCAAATATGAGAGAATAATGAAAATTTGGAGAATAAGTTTTTCACCATACAACATATACTTCTAATTTAACCTTCGTTTTCAAATTTTGTGTTCTTACGTAAATTTGTTTTCTTCTCGTTAAACATTTTCTGACTTAACGACACATTACCTTTCCCGACGGTTTTATAAACTTGACATCACAGGCAGTGAGTCAAAAGTTGTTATATCCTGATGACTGAATTCAGTGGGAGGCAGAACAGTTTTGAGTTACGATGAGCAGTCTTTTGAGATCACTACTGTGAAGGGAGAGAGAGCCAGTGCCATAAGACTAACACAACATCCATGCCTCACCGGGATTCGAACCCGGACCCAGCTCGGGCGAATGACCATAAGCCAGCGCTTAGATCACTGCGCCACAGGGGCGGCTCGTATTTCTTCAGGAAAGATGCTTGACATGCACTTCTTATAGATTATGCACTCATCCTATGATATTGTATCGGGTAATTGAAAATGATTGCCCTGATTACAAATGACAGTAACGTGTTTATGAAGATGAATAGACAGCTGATATCCCTACACAAGAAAGAAGGAAGTTTGGAATTTTATTGGAACCTACTGCTGTGTTGCTATGGTGATATAGGAAAGTGAGCTGCCCGTGCGCCAAAGCCAGTGGGAAGAAATGGTGACCGCACCAGAAAACGACAGGGCGACAGGGCTTTCTGTAAGTGGCTCCGGATGTTACTCTTTGTGACTTCTTTTTGTGGGGGTATGTCAAAGACCATGTGTATATGACACCTTTGCTGAGAACACTGCAAGAACTAATGATGCGTATTCAGCTTGTACCGGCATCAGTGACTGCGGACATGCTTCATAATGTATGGCGTGAAATGGATTACCGTTTAGATCAAAGTTTCTCAAACTTTGGTCGCTCGTGGATCGCTTTAAACATATGTTTACTTATCGCTGACCACCAAGCCTGGGGGTGGGGCAAGGCAGGGAACTTCCCTGGGAGAAATTTTTGAAATTGAAAAATGTATTGTCTGGAAGTGACGTTGCCAACCCTGGTTAATAATATTAGTACGTACCGTACACCCTCATCGGCCGTTGAGTGATGACTCCCTCCCCCCCCCCCCGCTCCAAGGTAAGACAAAACCAAAGTATCCCCCGATTTATGTGATTTATAGACGGGCTTACGAGCTACGGCTCGATTTACCCTCCCCCATTCAAATGCAATTTTTAGGTAATTTTAGCTTCTTTCCATTTAGGCTTTTTCTAGCAAATTTTCAGTTGTGTTTTTACTGGAAAATAATACCGTCCCCAAATGGGGCCGGTAAGCAATTGCCACCGGCCTTAGGCAGAAAGTCGGCAAAAATGCCAACCAGGTGCTTAAAATATCGGCCGGTTACCAACCCTATCTGAAACAAAGTACTCGTAACTTTAAGAGTACCTATTTTTCATGAAGAAAGGAAAAAAGAGTTTGGTGGGTTATGAATTGATTTGGTCAGTTGTACGTGCGTAACAAACAAGTTAGTAAAATCATGCAATGCATTGATTAGGATACGCTTTCCAACATACCAGAAATCATTACTCAAGTTATGAGGATAATGGCTGTAGAATAAATCCCGCTCCTATATCCTGACCTTTGACCCCATTTCGATGATATTCAACAGAACCGCTAAAGTCTACTTCCGGAACAACATGAGAAGGTTTTGTCTCAATCGAAGGATTTTTACGGAAGTTATAAGCACAAGGGCAATGGAATGGATCCCAATCCCATGTCCTGACCTTTGACCCCATTTCTCCCATTTTCAATAATGTTTGTGCCGAGGTGGTCCCCTACCACATACTAAAATTTTATTGAAATCGAACAACATTTACGCAAGTTATGACGCATAAGGGCAATGGAACGGACCCCACTCCTATGTCCTGACCTTTGACCCCACTTCACTCATTTTCAATAGGGTTTGTCTCCAGGTGGTCACCTACCACATACTACAGTTTCATCGAAATCAACCCATTTTTACACGAGTTATCGTGCGGACGGACGGACAGACGGACAGACGGACAAAGCTGGAGCATATACGATTCTTCAACCTACGGTTGGAAAGCGTAAAAAAGAGATCGTTCGCTTAACTAAATAATTGGCAATGCAGTCACAGCATGACCGTAGTCAGAGGAGTTGGTTTAGGGTTCAAACCTTCCTCGAAACATCAAAAAGTAAGATGTTTAACAAGCAATATTTATTGGAAGTTACTTAAACCTTCCCCGAAAATTGCAACCCCCGAACCTAAATTCTAGCTACGGCTATGAGCCATGGCAAAAAATGCTTCCATGCAATTTAAGTTACATCATACGCAAAATGTGATATGGACAATTATACTTTGATTTTCTCTTTCGATTTTGATACTTTTCTGAAAGTCCACGTGTAAGGATTTAGTAATTAATAACAAAAATAATAACTACAATAATAAGCATAGCATCTGTTAAAGGGATGCTGCTACTTGGCGATCTCTTATCATGCTATTTATAACCGGTTGGATAACTGATAGTTTGAGTAGTAGATGGCCGATGGTTTGAGTAGTAGATGACCAATGGTTTGAGTAGTAGATGACCGATGGTTTGAGTAGTAGATGACCGATAGTTTGAGTACTAGATGGCCGATAGTTTGAGTAGTAGATGACCGATTGTTTGAGTAGTAGATGACCGATGGTTTCAGTAGTAGATGACCGATAGTTTGAGAAGTAGATGACCGATAATTTGAGTAGTGGATGACCGATAGTTTAAGTAGTAGATGACCGATAGTTTGAGTAGTAGATGACCGATAGTTTGAGTAGTAGATGACCGATAGTTTGAGAAGTAGATGACCGATAGTTTGAGTAGTGGATGACCGATAGTTTAAGTAGTAGATGACCGATAGTTTGAGTAGTAGATGACCGATAGTTTGAGTACTAGATGGCCGATAGTTTGAGTAGTAGATGACCGATTGTTTGAGTAGTAGATGACCGATTGTTTCAGTAGTAGATGACCGATAGTTTGAGAAGTAGATGACCGATAGTTTGAGTAGTGGATGACCGATAGTTTAAGTAGTAGATGACCAATAGTTTGAGTAGCAGATGACCGATAGTTTGAGTAGTAGATAACCGATAATTTGAGTAGTAGATGACCGAAAGTTAAAGTAGTAGATGACCGATGGTTTGAGTAATAGATGACCGATGGTTTGAGTAGTAGATGACCGATAGTTTGAGTAGTAGATGACCGATAGTTTGAGTAGTAGATGACCGATGGTTTGAGTAGTAGATGACCGATGGTTTGAGTAGTAGATGACCGATGGTTTGAGTAGTAGATGACCGATGGTTTGAGTAGTAGATGACCGATAGTTTGAGTAGTAGATGACCGATAGTGTGAGTAGTAGAGTAGCTTCCACATGTAATCTGTTTCCTTTCTTGCTCTTATTTTCAACTAAATCCGAAAATCCAGACTCACACTTGTAAGGAAAATGATTAATAGCTCTATCTGATACCTCTGGATATTCGTGTCGAGCATGCACTCAAAATTCAAGAGGAGGGATTCTCACATTTTTTATTAATTTTTCTTCTGAAATTTCTTGCGAAACACCAGTGGTCCGTGCACCACACTTTGAGAAACACTGGTTTAGATGTTGTCCGCGTGACCCAGGGGAGTCACACAGAATAATTATAAGGTATGAAAACAAAATTTTAAACTTACTTCTTTATTGTTCAATAATGTGATCCCTGTATCTAAGTTCATAAACCAGGCAATGCCATTTGTAATTGGGGCAATCATTTTGAATTACCCTGTATATAAATCTGAGAAAAAAGGCATTAATGAGAATAAAAATGTCCTAATCGGAGGCGCGGAGTATTAACTAGTCGCTCGATCGAAGTCTCAAATGAGGCACGGGAGATGTGTAGTTGTCCTAAGGTACTAATTCTGTTTCTTGGAAACAACAGCCTTAAATCTGAAACAAACGACTTGTTATAGAATTAAATGCTCACAGGATAGGTAAACTCCGAAGAAAAAGGTTACTCTATTGATTTTAATAACAACTAGATACAGAAACCTATTTCTCTCACTCGCAATCAAAGTCTGTAGGCGATCTCGTGTATGTGTGGAAGGTGATGTATAAAAAGCGAAACTAAGGAAGAAAAGAGAAGATGACGCAGAACGAAATTTGTTTTGTATTTTCAGTGGTCCAACACCTACGCGGTAACCTTTATCTTTCTCAAAGGAGAAGATATTTAGACTCCTGCAAGCCCGGAGAAGAATAAATGTTCGTAAACAGCCAGCAGTGTTTTCTAAATCGGAAAATTCTAGAAACAATTTTTTTCGCTCGACAGCCTAAGTGAGCTTTCGACATAAGTTTTTTTAGCGCTATTTATCTCACAGAACTTCTGTTGAATGTTTCAAATTGCTATATACAGAATTCTATCATCGTTCTTTACGGGCAGACAGTTTGACAGATTTCGCACAGTGATTTTGCTTTCTTGTCCTTTATTTCAAAATGCTATGACACAGCAATCTTCGGAAACGCATTTGGCAGTCCTGCTATCACTTAAGTCACTTGAACATGTGCAGCTTTTTTTCGCAAATTTGTATTCTTTAAAACAGTTCTTTAACTGCGAAACACGTATAGCATTCTTCCAGTGGCAGTTCTTTGTGTTCTTAGGCTATTATTTTTAAAAACATTCCGTTAATTAATATGAGAAAAAGCGAAAAATGCGTATATATATTTTGTATGACATATGATGGAAGACACTGCATTTCAGGTGCCATTCAAATTCCGGTAAATCTTTGTATTGTTTTTTAAAGCTTTTTCTCAAGTCATTGGGAACAGCGATTGACTTTTCGATGCACCCAATGACATCGAGGAGTTATTCGTGGCATATTTTGACTCTTTCTACTCCACCTCTTCGGTTTCACATTTTTGTCTAGCTTTAATTAAGCGTTCTCCTTTGCTGTTGCTCAGAGGAAGACTCTTCTTACCGTAGTCAACAGACAACCCCCTCCACTCTCCACTGATAAACGAAGAGCCTTTAAATTTCCGTCAAGAAACTCATTTTGTCCCACACAAAGCATCATGAAACTACACGTACTGAAAACAAAGTAATGAACAGAAAGCACAGTTGTGTGATCGTTCTCTCCCTCTCTCTGTCTCTCCCTCTCTCACACACACAAAGGTTTCCCTCCAGAACTATTTTTCAACGCCTTTGTATATTTAGCTAAAAAATCCATACGGCACTTCTTTGTGGTGAGTTAAGTACCTGAAAGAGATTATAAATAATAGCTTAGTATCTCTAAGTCATTTACCGAGTGACGAATAGTGTTTTAGTCTTCAGGGATACTAAACCTCCACCACTTTTTCTTCTCCTTTTCCATTTTATAGTAATGCTCTTCCGTATTTTAAGTTCCTCCGGAAAGAAGGCGTTTTTCTCTTCCCTGACTAACAAACTCTGCGCGCGTGCAGCATGGAATCATTGGTGCAACTGTTCTTACTGATTCCCCTCGAGAAATCATTTTTTTCCGGACGGAGGACGTTTCTATCTTCCCTGACCTACAATCTCTACGCGCATGTGGAACAGAATGATTGGCACAACTGTTCTTACTGATTCATTTCAAGAAATCTTTTCTCCGAGAAGAACGCGTTCCTCTTCACTGAGCTACAAGCTCTGCGTGTATGTGGTACAGAATCATTGGCGCAACTGTTCCTACTGATTCACCTCGAGAAATCATTTCTTCGGAAAGAAGGCGTTTCTCTCTTCCCTGAGCTACTAGCCCTGCGCGCATGTGGGAAGGAATCATTTGCGCCGCTGTTTCTCCTGGTAAAGATTTATGCTCATAATGAATGGAGAATTTGTTTTCATAAACCTTGGAAAATGGAATTTCATAGAACTTACACCATAGTGCATTTTCTTTCCAGGGCGTAACTTGCTTTCCTTTCAAGAGGGGGGGGGGGCGTGGCTGAGAGTTCCCTTTAGTTTCCTAATAGCTGAAACTCAGAGTCAATGACACTTCTATTCATCTGTAACAGAACCTTTTTCGGCACTAGTCGTCTGCATGCCCTGCCCTCTGCTTCTGAAGATACTGAAATTCTGTTATGCATTGGTTGTTGCCTTTACTTTTTTCTTATACTTTTTTTTCAATCATGACTCTGTTCTTACAGATTCTGAAGGACATGCAAATGGTATTCCATTGCATTTGTAAGCGATTAACGCTTTATCTTAGAAGAAGATTGAAGTTCTTCTCAACAGATCTAGATATGCTCAAAAAATGCTATTGATTTATTATTCAGTGATGCTCCTGGGAGCTGTGACAAGTACTGCTGCGACACAATTCTCTTTTTCTGTTTACTCCTTTTTTATGGCGCCTGAACGGTTGGTAAATGTTTCTTCGATATGGAACAAATCGATAAAATATGTTGCATCCAAAGTATTTAACTTTTCAACTTCGTGACAGTTTGGGAGGTCCATAAAAACAGGTCACCACAAAATACGCATTTTTTCGATAGAAGAGAAAAGCTCCTTTTTCTTTTCGTAACTTTTCACATATCAGCTTGTTTCAGAAGACAAAATCGAAGTTTGTTTGTTCACTTATGGTTGCTATGATAAACATCGTAGTTACATCCTTTTTCGTATCATTTGGAATGTTTTCAGGCGAATTAAATTTACCTACTGAGAAATTTTACAAAAATAACTCGTGAGTGTTAGAATTAATGCTTACATTAACACGCGTTGTTTTTAGAACTTTGCCAATCAAAGAAGAGCTTTTAATTCAATACTACTTACGTCAACACACTACGTGAACCATGTAGTTTTTTGGGAACGTTAAGATCTTTACATTTTACTGATCTCAGCATAATGTTTCATGAATTTTCATGAATTTATTTTCTTCCTACCTTAGATATTTCATGAATTTGTGTCGGATATCCCAGTTCTTCTCCTTGCTGTTTTTATTAGCTAATCAGAGCCCAATGCGCGTGTTTTGATTGGTTAGCGAGAATCACGAGGTCGAAATAGCACCATGCACCCATGTATTCAAATGACTGTTATTGGAATTATCACAGGAATAATTCATGTCAGTAGTTTGTTTGAGAAATAGCATACCTTCAATCTTAGATAAGATTCAAATTCTGTGAAAACACAAGTTTGTCCGTGACGGGAATCGAAACTGCGCCCCCCTCACTCCGGAGTGAGTCGTTCTCCCAACTAAGCTACACGGACGGAATGTGCCACTGAAGATTTGTCGTCCTGACGCATGATTCACCTCTGTAGTACGTCGCATCATCTCCCTCTTATTTTTTTATTTTTTATTTTGTAAGCGAAGAACGAACTTCATTACGAACTATCATTAATTCTAAACGATGTGCGGAACAAACATCACACATTTTTCGAAGAACCCAACGGTCAGTACATCTATTTTTACGTTCTGGCCCAATATGAAAACACAAATTTGTCCGTGATGGGGATCGAAACTGCGCCCCCTTACTCCGGAGTAAGTTTCTTTCCCAACTAAGCTACACGGACGGAATGTACCGTTGCAGATATTTCGTCTTGACACGTGATTCACCTCAGTAGTACGTCACAAGTCTCTTTGATTTTAAGGTCTCATAAATGCACTAATTGCTAAATATGTTTAAGCTGTCGAAAGACATTTTTTGTCATAATCACTCTCCAATCAAGAAAAAAATCGGAGTACTTGAACATTTTTTGCGATGTCCTAGTTTAAAGCTTGGAAAACTTGGTGTTCTTATAAACATTTTCTAAAGCGATGTAACTAAGGCTTTACTGCATGCAACACCCCCTTGCCTGCCTTCCTGGTCTTAATTCAAGGCACTTAACAGAGGGCGAGTTTAGCTGAGCGATGTGACATTATCATGGAGATAATATGTATATTATGTAGACAAAAGTATTGGACACCTCCGCATCCTAATATATAAAAGGCTAAGTTGCGAAGACATGGATCAATTTTTAAGTCGTCATAGCAACAACCGAGAAACATATGTTTGTGACGTCACGCTTAGCTTTTCGTGTTTTCGTGCGGGTGACGTCATCACCTACACGCGCACAGTGCAGGCGTATATCCCTTTGTTTTGTTGTCATTGTAACAAAGAACACACCTGCTGCTGTGACGTTATCTCATCCAAATCACTCCCACATAACGTTAGAGATGCGTTGCGTCATAAGGTCAACTCTTTAGAAATAAGATAACTTTACGTCAGGAAATTTGGTTCTACTTTACATACCCTTGAGGTGCTTTATTACGCTGTTCAACATAAAGATACGAACATTTATATTCCAGTGTTCACACTGGGTTATCAGTAACTGTTCCTGTCTAATGTTTTGTTTACGTCTTTTTTCTTTCGTTCGAAGTTAGAATTTTTTTCCGAGTGCGATGGAAGTGGAAGCATACAGTTCTAGGTTGTAAGATGTTTTACAAGATAATTATTTTTTCATGCATTTTTCTGTAAAAAATATTTAATGGCCGTTAATATTTATTAAATTTATTAATTTTAATACATACTTGCGATGACGTGGATCACTTTTATTTCAGTAAGGCAAAGACGAACCTTACTGTCCTTCGCGAACTTGACTGTTGTTTTAAACGTCGCCTATGCCGCTTCAAAAAGAAAGTTACTTTTTTCATTAGATGAACGCCGAAAAGCTTATAACGATCAAGGCAGGCAGCAACAACGCACTGCACTCGAAAGACAAGAAGTTAACCGCCACAATGCCAGAAAGAAGAGACAAAAATGCAATTCCGTTGAAAGAAATGCTGATACTTGATGTTTGCGTGATCGTCGAATATGACGCAGCAACATGTTGAAGCTGAATCTCAGTGCATGAGAAATGCTCATATTGCAGAGGCAGAGAATATGACCCCCGAACAAAGGAAAGAACGCTGCGCTCGAGAGGTTGAGGCAATTAATGAACCGACAACATCAAGGAAATGCTACACGTAACGTGGCTTTAAACGTTGCAGACGATGAAAAGACTGTAGCGAGACACTTATGTGGCACACTTGAACAAATATGTGAATTTTGTAAACTGGGCCAGAACAAGCCAAAATATGTACTTCCAGATTCCGAAAAGATATTTACAAAAAAATATCGTGTACAAAGATACTTTTCAACGTCGTTGCCTTAACTGATAAATCCTTAAAAAAAATATCACACACACACACACAAAAGAAATAAGTAATACAAAAAATACCCCCAAAACATGGGGTAGCACGCTAAAAGGAGTCCACGTCCCTTATCAATGGAGGATTATCATCCTGCAAACGCTTCCATATTTTGTATTTCTATGCATGCACAATGAAGCACGTCAAGGGTAGGTTGCAATGCACACTCATTATTTACGATGACTCTGCAAATGATAATAATAAACGCTTGATTAGCAATAAGAGATTTCTAGAACCTGTTATATTCTTATCTCAACGGTCTTTTAAAGCTAGTATGTAAATAAATGTCCATTTGCGAAACCAGAAACGCAAGCGCTGCATGTGTTGAGAACTAACGGGCGTGTTGGTACATCTGTCAGACCGCATTAGAAGCGACTACATTGAAAAGCATTTTCTGAATTTCATGATCCACTTTCCGTCATATCTTTCGTGAATTAACGAAGCGTATTTCTGGTACAATCTTTTCCGTGAATTCAATGACGGGGAGAAACCCGAATCTCACGGATTTCTCGCACAACGGGAAAATTCTGAATTTTCAGAAACCTTTTCGCAGTCTCTCTCTTATATTGACGCTAAATTATCGCTTTATAGATGTGTTAATGGAAAATACTGAATTTTCAAAAACATTTCCACAGTTCCTTTCGCATATTAACGGAAAAAACTCCATTGTCACTCTTTCCGTATCCGTATGACGAGAAATTACCGGTAACAGGAGCTATTGATGAGAATACCTGTGGTTTGATCAACTTTTAAATTTCAATCTTCTGCCGAATTTTGAATTTCCGTAGAAAGATCGAACACTGCGGGTAGCATATCTCATGAATTTTGTTCATTGTGTCACAGGATATTTCTTCTCCTCTTCTCTATTTTGTGCGCCAACTATTTATTATATATTGTGTTACTGTAAGAAACCGGGTACTTAACTTATTATACAGGTGCTTATACGATGCCTATATATCAGTCTTTGGACTACTTAAGACAAAAGCCACTATAGTAGCTATGAACAGTTAATTTTATATTTAGGAGGTTTTATTTTGAAAAAATACTATAACAACTTAGTAAAATCATGCAATGCATCGATTATGATACGCTTTCCAACATACCAGAAATCGCGCGCAGACAAACCCTCCTCCCTACCCTGACGATTGATTCGTTCAGTATACCTCCAAACACAACATACTTAAGTTTTGTCGCAATAGAAGCATTTTTACTCAAGTTATGAGGATAATGGCTGTGGAATAAATCTCGCTCCTGTCCCCTGACCTTTGACTCCATTTCGATGATATTAAACGGAATTGGTTTAGTATACCTCCGGAATAACATACTAAAGTTCTGTCGCAATAGAAGCATTTTTACCCAAGTTATGAGGATAATGGCTGTGGAATAAATCTCGCTCCTGTGTCCTGACCTTTGACTCCATTTCGATGATATTAAACGGAATTGGTTTAGTATACCTCCGGAATAACATACTAAAGTTTTGTCGCAATAGAAGCATTTTTACTCAAGTTATGAGGATAATGGCTGTGGAATAAATCTCGCTCCTGTCCCCTGACCTTTGACTCCATTTCGATTATATTAAACGGAATTGGTTTAGTGTACCTCCGGAATAACATACTAAAGTTTTGTCGCAATAGAAGCATTTTTACTCAAGTTATGAGGATAATGGCTGTGGAATAAATCTCGCTCCTGTCCCCTGACCTTTGACTCCATTTCGATGATATTAAAAGGAATTGGTTTAGTATACCTCCGGAATAACATACTAAAGTTCTGTCGCAATAGAAGCATTTTTACCCAAGTTATGAGGATAATGGCTGTGGAATAAATCTCGCTCCTGTCCCCTGACCTTTGACTCCATTTCGATGATATTAAACGGAATTGGTTTAGTATACCTCCGGAATAACATACTAAAGTTCTGTCGCAATAGAAGCATTTTTACCCAAGTTATGAGGATAATGGCTGTGGAATAAATCTCGCTCCTGTCCCCTGACCTTTGACTCCATTTCGATGATATTAAACGGAATTGGTTTAGTATACATCCGGAATAACATACTAAAGTTCTGTCGCAATAGAAGCATTTTTACTCAAGTTATGAGGATAATGGCTGTGGAATAAATCTCGCTCCTGTCCCCTGACCTTTGACTCCATTTCGATGATATTAAACGGAATTGGTTTAGTATACCTCCGGAATAACATACTAAAGTTTTGTCGCAATAGAAGCATTTTTACTCCAAGTTATGAGGATAATGGCTGTGGAATAAATCTCGCTCCTGTCCCCTGACCTTTGACTCCATTTCGATGATATTAAAAGGAATTGGTTTAGTATACCTCCGGAATAACATACTAAAGTTCTGTCGCAATAGAAGCATTTTTACCCAAGTTATGAGGATAATGGCTGTGGAATAAATCTCGCTCCTGTCCCCTGACCTTTGACTCCATTTCGATGATATTAAACGGAATTGGTTTAGTATACCTCCGGAATAACATACTAAAGTTTTGTCGCAATAGAAGCATTTTTACTCAAGTTATGAGGATAATGGCTGTGGAATAAATCTCGCTCCTGTCCCCTGACCTTTGACTCCATTTCGATGATATTAAACGGAATTGGTTTAGTATACCTCCGGAATAACATACTAAAGTTCTGTCGCAATAGAAGCATTTTTACCCAAGTTATGAGGATAATGGCTGTGGAATAAATCTCGCTCCTGTCCCCTGACCTTTGACTCCATTTCGATGATATTAAATGGAATTGGTTTAGTATACCTCCGGAATAACATACTAAAGTTTTGACGCAATAGAAGCATTTTTACTCAAGTTATGAGGATAATGGCTGTGGAATAAATCTCGCTCCTGTCCCCTGACCTTTGACTCCATTTCGATGATATTAAACGGAATTGGTTTAGTGTACCTCCGGAATAACATACTAAAGTTTTGTCGCAATAGAAGCATTTTTATTCAAGTTATGAGGATAATGGCTGTGGAATAAATCTCGCTCCTGTCCCCTGACCTTTGACTCCATTTCGATGATATTAAACGGAATTGGTTTAGTATACCTCCGGAATAACATACTAAAGTTCTGTCGCAATAGAAGCATTTTTACCCAAGTTATGAGGATAATGGCTGTGGAATAAATCTCGCTCCTGTCCCCTGACCTTTGACTCCATTTCGATGATATTAAACGGAATTGGTTTAGTATACCTCCGGAATAACATACTAAAGTTTTGTCGCAATAGAAGCATTTTTACTCAAGTTATGAGGATAATGGCTGTGGAATAAATCTCGCTCCTGTCCCCTGACCTTTGACTCCATTTCGATGATATTAAACGGAATTGGTTTAGTATACCTCCGGAATAACATACTAAAGTTTTGTCGCAATAGAAGCATTTTTACTCAAGTTATGAGGATAATGGCTGTGGAATAAATCTCGCTCCTGTCCCCTGACCTTTGACTCCATTTCGATGATATTAAAAGGAATTGGTTTAGTATACCTCCGGAATAACATACTAAAGTTCTGTCGCAATAGAAGCATTTTTACCCAAGTTATGAGGATAATGGCTGTGGAATAAATCTCGCTCCTGTCCCCTGACCTTTGACTCCATTTCGATGATATTAAACGGAATTGGTTTAGTATACCTCCGGAATAACATACTAAAGTTTTGTCGCAATAGAAGCATTTTTACTCAAGTTATGAGGATAATGGCTGTGGAATAAATCTCGCTCCTGTCCCCTGACCTTTGACTCCATTTCGATGATATTAAACGGAATTGGTTTAGTATACCTCCGGAATAACATACTAAAGTTCTGTCGCAATAGAAGCATTTTTACCCAAGTTATGAGGATAATGGCTGTGGAATAAATCTCGCTCCTGTCCCCTGACCTTTGACTCCATTTCGATGATATTAAACGGAATTGGTTTAGTATACATCCGGAATAACATACTAAAGTTCTGTCGCAATAGAAGCATTTTTACTCAAGTTATGAGGATAATGGCTGTGGAATAAATCTCGCTCCTGTCCCCTGACCTTTGACTCCATTTCGATGATATTAAACGGAATTGGTTTAGTATACCTCCGGAATAACATACTAAAGTTTTGTCGCAATAGAAGCATTTTTACTCAAGTTATGAGGATAATGGCTGTGGAATAAATCTCGCTCCTGTCCCCTGACCTTTGACTCCATTTCGATGATATTAAAAGGAATTGGTTTAGTATACCTCCGGAATAACATACTAAAGTTCTGTCGCAATAGAAGCATTTTTACCCAAGTTATGAGGATAATGGCTGTGGAATAAATCTCGCTCCTGTCCCCTGACCTTTGACTCCATTTCGATGATATTAAACGGAATTGGTTTAGTATACCTCCGGAATAACATACTAAAGTTTTGTCGCAATAGAAGCATTTTTACTCAAGTTATGAGGATAATGGCTGTGGAATAAATCTCGCTCCTGTCCCCTGACCTTTGACTCCATTTCGATGATATTAAACGGAATTGGTTTAGTATACCTCCGGAATAACATACTAAAGTTCTGTCGCAATAGAAGCATTTTTACCCAAGTTATGAGGATAATGGCTGTGGAATAAATCTCGCTCCTGTCCCCTGACCTTTGACTCCATTTCGATGATATTAAATGGAATTGGTTTAGTATACCTCCGGAATAACATACTAAAGTTTTGACGCAATAGAAGCATTTTTACTCAAGTTATGAGGATAATGGCTGTGGAATAAATCTCGCTCCTGTCCCCTGACCTTTGACTCCATTTCGATGATATTAAACGGAATTGGTTTAGTGTACCTCCGGAATAACATACTAAAGTTTTGTCGCAATAGAAGCATTTTTATTCAAGTTATGAGGATAATGGCTGTGGAATAAATCTCGCTCCTGTCCCCTGACCTTTGACTCCATTTCGATGATATTAAACGGAATTGGTTTAGTATACCTCCGGAATAACATACTAAAGTTCTGTCGCAATAGAAGCATTTTTACCCAAGTTATGAGGATAATGGCTGTGGAATAAATCTCGCTCCTGTCCCCTGACCTTTGACTCCATTTCGATGATATTAAACGGAATTGGTTTAGTATACCTCCGGAATAACATACTAAAGTTTTGTCGCAATAGAAGCATTTTTACTCAAGTTATGAGGATAATGGCTGTGGAATAAATCTCGCTCCTGTCCCCTGACCTTTGACTCCATTTCGATTATATTAAACGGAATTGGTTTAGTGTACCTCCGGAATAACATACTAAAGTTTTGTCGCAATAGAAGCATTTTTACTCAAGTTATGAGGATAATGGCTGTGGAATAAATCTCGCTCCTGTCCCCTGACCTTTGACTCCATTTCGATGATATTAAACGGAATTGGTTTAGTATACCTCCGGAATAACATACTAAAGTTCTGTCGCAATAGAAGCATTTTTACCCAAGTTATGAGGATAATGGCTGTGGAATAAATCTCGCTCCTGTCCCCTGACCTTTGACTCCATTTCGATGATATTAAACGGAATTGGTTTAGTATACCTCCGGAATATCATACTAAAGTTTTGTCGCAATAGAAGCATTTTTACTCAAGTTATGAGGATAATGGCTGTGGAATAAATCTCGCTCCTGTCCCCTGACCTTTGACTCCATTTCGATGATATTAAACGGAATTGGTTTAGTATACCTCCGGAATAACATACTAAAGTTCTGTCGCAATAGAAGCATTTTTACCCAAGTTATGAGGATAATGGCTGTGGAATAAATCTCGCTCCTGTCCCCTGACCTTTGACTCCATTTCGATGATATTAAACGGAATTGGTTTAGTATACCTCCGGAATAACATACTAAAGTTCTGTCGCAATAGAAGCATTTTTACCCAAGTTATGAGGATAATGGCTGTGGAATAAATCTCGCTCCTGTCCCCTGACCTTTGACTCCATTTCGATGATATTAAACGGAATTGGTTTAGTATACCTCCGGAATAACATACTAAAGTTTTGTCGCAATAGAAGCATTTTTACTCAAGTTATGAGGATAATGGCTGTGGAATAAATCTCGCTCCTGTCCCCTGACCTTTGACTCCATTTCGATGATATTAAACGGAATTGGTTTAGTATACCTCCGGAATAACATACTAAAGTTCTATCGCAATAGAAGCATTTTTACCCAAGTTATGAGGATAATGGCTGTGGAATAAATCTCGCTCCTGTCCCCTGACCTTTGACTCCATTTCGATGATATTAAATGGAATTGGTTTAGTATACCTCCGGAATAACATACTAAAGTTTTGTCGCAATAGAAGCATTTTTACTCAAGTTATGAGGATAATGGCTGTGGAATAAATCTCGCTCCTGTCCCCTGACCTTTGACTCCATTTCGATGATATTAAACGGAATTGGTTTAGTGTACCTCCGGAATAACATACTAAAGTTTTGTCGCAATAGAAGCATTTTTATTCAAGTTATGAGGATAATGGCTGTGGAATAAATCTCGCTCCTGTCCCCTGACCTTTGACTCCATTTCGATGATATTAAACGGAATTGGTTTAGTATACCTCCGGAATAACATACTAAAGTTCTGTCGCAATAGAAGCATTTTTACCCAAGTTATGAGGATAATGGCTGTGGAATAAATCTCGCTCCTGTCCCCTGACCTTTGACTCCATTTCGATGATATTAAACGGAATTGGTTTAGTATACCTCCGGAATATCATACTAAAGTTTTGTCGCAATAGAAGCATTTTTACTCAAGTTATGAGGATAATGGCTGTGGAATAAATCTCGCTCCTGTCCCCTGACCTTTGACTCCATTTCGATGATATTAAACGGAATTGGTTTAGTATACCTCCGGAATAACATACTAAAGTTCTGTCGCAATAGAAGCATTTTTACCCAAGTTATGAGGATAATGGCTGTGGAACAAATCTCGCTCCTGTCCCCTGACCTTTGACTCCATTTCGATGATATTAAACGGAATTGGTTTAGTATACCTCCGGAATAACATACTAAAGTTTTGTCGCAATAGAAGCATTTTTACTCAAGTTATGAGGATAATGGCTGTGGAATAAATCTCGCTCCTGTCCCCTGACCTTTGACTCCATTTCGATGATATTAAACGGAATTGGTTTAGTATACCTCCGGAATAACATACTAAAGTTCTGTCGCAATAGAAGCATTTTTACCCAAGTTATGAAGATAATGGCTGCGGAATAAATCTCGCTCCTGTGTCCTGACTTTTGACCCTATTTCGATTATATTCAATAGAACCGGTTCAGCATACCTCCGAAACAACATGATAAAGTTTTGTTGCAATCGAAGCATTTTTACGTAAGTTATGACGTATAAGGGCGATGGAATGAATCCCGCTCCTATGTCCTGACCTTTGACCCCATTTCGCGCATTTTCAATAGGGCTTATTCCCAGGTTGTCTGCGACCACATACTAAAATTTTATTGAAATTGAGCCATTTTTACGCGAGGTATGGTGCGGACAGACGCTTTTGAAGCCGAGATATTGGTCGAAATGCAATTACATGCTTACACCACCTAGTAAAAAAGTTTTTTTTTGTTGTTTTTTTACTAGCGGTAAATCCCTGCGGCGTCCAACAAAGTAAGAAATGCAAGGTAAGACTCGCACATATTTCCCGATATCGATTGGAAAGGAAATTTCTTAATTGCGACATTTTGAACTGCAGATATTGTGTTAAACATATAAATATGTTTGCGCCACTTAGCGGGAAAAATTATGTACTCCAGAACGGAAATGCAAAAATCACCATTCATACAGTTAGATCACTCTGGTGTTAAAAATAACTTTTTGAAAACAACTTGCAGACGGGCAGATATTGTATCTACAGTAGTATGTTTGCTCGAGGAATGGACTGACAGGCTCAAGAATGGACGAATGGACTGAGAGATGGACATACAAACGAGTAATCT
This sequence comes from Macrothele yani, assembly GCA_039090855.1. Lineage (NCBI taxonomy): Eukaryota > Metazoa > Arthropoda > Arachnida > Araneae > Macrothelidae > Macrothele > Macrothele yani. The sequence continues at coordinate 38,640,870 of CM076989.1, forward strand.
AAGCAGGTACTTTTTTTCTTTGAAAAAATAATGAAGTTTTAAAAGGGTTTTCAAAACTTGAAAGACAAAACACTTTATTTGATTAACAATGTATTATGCCCGCAAATCATTCTCTTTCATTAACACAAAAGATAAATCCCAAAATAATTCATATCGAACGAAAAATAACATTCTGTTATTTCTCACTCAACCAAAAAACGAACATCGAACTGCATAGTTGGTGTCATGAGTTTGTGCTCGCTGTGAATCAATTCTCTCGCATTCAGACAAATACAAAACAAACTCCGAACTGCTTAGTAGCTATTGAAAAAAAAAAGGTGTTAATAAAAGGTGTTAATCTCTGAGTCAGTGCTCTTGCATTCAGAGAAATGTAAAACAAACTACTATATGAACTGCACAGTTGTAAAGTAGTTCTGAAAAGAAAAGTACCGCTCTTGTATTCAGACAAATGTAAAACGAACAACGAAATGCGTAGTTGTTAAAAAAAATATATTTGAGACCGCTGTGAATCAATCCCCTCGCATTCAGACAAATATAAAACAAATTCCGAGCTGCTTAGGTGTTGAAAGAAAAGGTGCTATGGATTTGTAAAATACTCTTGAATTCAGACACATATGAAACGAACTACGAGCAACGTAATTACTGAAAAAAAGGTGCTATGATTTTGCGACTACATTGAGTCGCAAAATCATAGTGAAAATTAGCCATCAAAATCATGTTGTATTTTGCGTTCAGACAACAGTAAAACGAATTCCGAACTGATAATTTTTGAAAAGAAGGTTGTTACGAGTTTGCCGCCTCTGTCAGTTGGTTCTGCATCAGCACTCGTTTCGTCTTTTGACTGAATCTGCGCATTTCCTTTAACAGCTCTGCTTGCCTCTGAATGGAGGCTGAGGGAAATTAGTAATAAGAAAAAAGACACATTTTATCTGGTGCGAGCCATTTTTTCGTCCATAGCCATTGCGAACGTATTAAAAGTTTGTTCACGCGGTCAGTAATGAATGCCGTTCAGAAGACATAACATCAAGCAACTATCATCATCTACTGATGAGTTTCTTATCAGCTGTGCTTCTTAGAAACAACTCTGCGGATCGTGAGAGTTAAATTTTTAGATAGAGTAACAAATGGTTAATTATTTTCAAAACAAGTTAGTAAAATCATGCAATACATTGGTTATAATACGCTTTCCAACATACCAGAAATCATTACTCAAGCTATCACTCAAGTTATGAGGATAATGGCTGTGGAATAAACCTCGGTCCTGTGCCCTGACCTTTAATCCCATTTCGATGATATTCAACAGAACCGGCTCTGTGTACCTCCGAAATAACATGATAAAGTTTTGTCGCAATCGAACCATTTTTGCGTAAGTTATGATGCATAAGGGCTATGGAATAGATCACGCTCCTGTGTCCTAACCTTTGACCCCATTTCACCTATTTTTAACAGGATTCGTCCCCAGGCAGGCCCCTACAACATTTCATCCAAATCGAAGAATTTTTACGCAAGTTATGACGCATAATGGCGATGGAAGTGATTCAGCTCCTATGTCCTGACCTTTGACACCATTTCGCCCATTATCAATAGAGTTTGTCCTCAAGTGGTCCCCTACCAGATACTAAAATTTAGTCGAAATTGAACCCTTTTTACGTTAGTTATGACGCATAAGAGCAGTGTAATGTATCCCGCTCCTATGTCCTGACCTTTGACCCCATTTCGTCCATTTTCAATAGGGTTCGTCCCCACGAGGTCCCCTACCACATACTAAAATTTCATCCAAATCGAACCATTTTTACGCACGTTATGACGCATAAGGTCAATGGAATGCATCCCACTTCTATGTCCTGATCTTTGACCCCACATCACCCATTTTCAATCGGGTTCATTCCCAGGTGGTTCCTACAATACACTAAAATTTCATCGACATCGAACCATATTTACGCAAGTTATGAAGCATAAGGGCAATGAAATGGATCCCGCTCCTAAGTTGTGACCTTTGACCCCATTTCGTCCATTTTCAATAGGGTTCGTCCCCAGATGGTCCCCTACCCCATAATAGAAGTTTATCGAAATCGAACCATTTTTACGCGAGTTATCGTGCCGACAGACGGACGGACAAAGCTGGAGCATATACGCTTCTTCAACCTACGGTTGGAAAGCGTAAATAAAACTACCGACTTCATTTACGAGTCATTTAATGAGTTGCGACTGAAGTACCATATGAGGTGAGAAGATTGGCGTTGTTAGATTAACAATTTAAGAAATTAGTCCTGGAATCCGTTGTTAAAGATTAAACAACCACGAATCCTAGAAATTCTTACTTCCTTCCAGAAAGGTGGCACGTTGTTAGAGTGTGCGTGTAATTAATTCCATTTCATATCTTAAAGCACAGCTACCCATTTTTTAAATAACTCGAACGAGAAATTACGCCTGGAAGAATTTAGTTTCCTTCAATGCATTACGTACATCGTAGGACTTGATCGTTAATTTAATTGCATATTTTCAAGTGGCATTGCCAGTTTGGAGAGCTGAGTTGTTAAATTTCAGGAGAAACATTAATATGCATCTAGAGTTCAAATAAAAATAGCACATCCAATAATTAAATCGCCCACTTTGAAATATGAACAGACTGGCACTTACTAAATGAACAAAATGTCAAAAGCCATACTCTTCCTCGTATTGTGCTTTTCCATTCCTCCAGAAGCGATGCTTTAATTCAAGAACAATGCCCAGAGGTCTTGGAGCGTTACAAATCGTGACTTCATCACTTCAGCTCGCAATTAAATTAAATATATGGCTTCTGATGCATCTACAGTCGAGTAAATCTTAAGGAAAGATACCCAGAGGCTTTGAGAAGGATGTGGATTTGAGTACACCCGGGGCTTTTTTCCATTCCCCCGGTCCCTTTTATTACTTCGTTATTTTTAAATACATCTTCTGAAGTTGCACGCCGATAATTTTTCTTCTAGGACTATAAATTTAGAGAAACGTAATGCTGATATCTGTACGATGCTTGATCTTAGCCTAAACGAAGTCTTCAATACTTCATTCTCACGAAACAGGGATTTTTTAAGGCGTTTTTTTTCCCTGTATAATGAAAACTTCTGCTGACAGCAAAATAATCTACTTTTTTAAGACTATTGCTTTATTATCCTAGAAGACTAAAACCAGATTTTGAAAATATTGCTTTTGATTTTGTACTTGCTTACGTTTAGGCAGATTTTCCATTTACTGAATTAAATTTAGCTGAATTTAACGAAAATCAAAATTATTAAGCGTTGTCAATGCCTAATTTATGAAACAGTTGTAAAATAACACAGACAATCTTTATTTTTTTTAGTTACATCTATAAAAGTACATTTGTAAGAGTAGCCGTGGAGGTCATTATTTTCCTAATTAGGGATGGCAAATGTTGAAGAAACTTCATAATAACTTACGATTTTTTTTATTGAAGTTTTAACACATTTTTAATTATTTATTGGACTTAGTTGACAGATACATTGATATATAAGCAATCTGTTAAGAAATAATACTGGGCAAAAAAGAACTAAATCATATTTTTCCAGTATATATTTAAAAAAATTTATAATACACTGGTGTGCAAAAATCAAGGACGAAGAGGAGAAATTAGCATAACAGCGGAACGAGCCGGCAGAACGGACCGAAAGAAAACTCAGGAGATAGACCAGGGTCCGGTACGGTAGCGCATGCGCATATTATATGCATCATGACGTAGAGGGGGGGGAGCAGTGTCGGAAGGGTATAAAACACACGGGCGGTGTATTCTCAGCAATTCGGTGAAAGCTATTGCACGGTGTACATCGGTTTGAACGACGTCGAGTTGCTGCTACCGTGTGATATGGCCAACAGGCAATCCAGTAGAAGACATCTGTGAAGTTGGAAAAAGGTCGAAGTGTGACTAGTGCTGCCGAGGAATTCGGGATCGCTCACAGCATCGTTTCATGAGCTTGGAGAGCATTTGAAACAAAGGGAACAGCTGTCCGAGAGTTTAGCAGAGGTCGTCCACGAGCAACCACGGCGGCGGATGATCGGTATATTGTCCTACAGGCGAGAAGAGACAGACGGCAGACAGCGGGAGAAATTGCAAGGCACATGCAGCAGAGAACTGGACGTTCGTTATCGCGTTTTACCGTGGCCAGGAGGCTGCACAAATGTGGTCTACTTGCCCGACGACCAGTACGGTGAGTGTCATTAACGCCATCATCGGAGACGGCGGTTTCTGTGGTGCCAGGAACATAAGAACTGGACACATCAGCAATGGGGTCGAGTTCTTTTTACGGATGAGAGCCGATTTAGTCTGACGAGCGATTCTGGACGTATATACATCTGGAGAGAGCAGGGAACACGCAATCACACCTCCAACATCATTAAAAGGGACTGGTTTGGAGGTGGCGGAGTTCTCGTTTGGGGCGGTATCATGCTTGGTAGTCGTACTGACCTCCACATCGTCCAAGGAGGTTCAGTCACTGGTGTCCGCTATTGTACCGAGGTTCTCTTGCCTCACGTGCGTCTGTTTAGAGGTGATGTGGGTCCGGAGTTCCTCTTCATGGACGACAACGCTACAACTCATCGTACAGTGGCTGTCGCAGAGCTGTTGAAGAGTGAAGGTATTCGGCGCATGGATTGCCCCGCAAGGTCCTCGGACCTACATACAATCGAACACGTGTGAGACCTTCCCGGGAGACGCTTGGCAGCACGTCACCAGCCGCAAGCAACGATTCCGCAGCTGCGATTGGCGCTAGAAGAAGAAGAATGGGCCGCGATGCTTCAACAGCTCCTTGACAAACTCGTCCTCAGCATGGACAGACGTTGTAAATCCTGCAACGCAGTCAGGGGTGATCATATCCACTACTAAAGACTGGATTTTTCTTGGCAGCCGCCTGTCACATGGACGTTTCTGTCTTCTGTCCAGTTGTGCTCGAAGCTACCTTTTCAATAAAGTGCCTTTGTATCCTTTGGATTCCTTGTTTGGACGGTTTTGCTCACTTGTCCCATATTTTTACATCTTGGGGATCTTATGGTATGATTTGAGTCGATGTGGAGCACTTCTGCACAACGTTACATTCGAAAAACCACCGTCTCGTCCTTAATTTTTGCACGCCATTGTATAAAACTTTATATAGAAGTTATTGTGAAATCCGACTGTCTTTTATGGCTTTCTTTAAAGTCAGTATTTGCTGGCTGAAGTCAAACTACATTGAAATTTTCACAAATGTCGAACACTGAAAGAATATGTATAACTATTTTCACTTTATTCTAAAGTAAAACCACTTTTAAACACTCGTGCACACACACTGTCGATGACTTACAGTGGTGTGCAAAAGTATTATATCACGTGCAAAAACCGTGAATTTTAAAGTTTAACTTTTTTTAATTAACTAATTTCAGTAGATATTTCATCCCCAATTAAAAAATGTTATTGATTTAAAATATCGCAATTCTAGGTTATATATAGGCAGACATATACAATATAGACAATTTGTATTCCGACGTCAGCAATGTACATAGTGAACGTCGAGTATAGAATGCCGGGGGAACAGGGAACACAGCGTATAAACCCCCAAAAGACAAACACAACCATGTTAGGGATTCGAACCCAGCCCCTCCTTTGGGCGAATCATCAGAAGCCATCGCCTAGATCACTACCCCACCGGAGGGGGCGTAAGACAAACACAGCACCCATGCTTTACCCGGGATTCGAACCCAGACCCTTTTGGGCGAATGATCAGAAGCCATCGCTTAGGCCACTGCACCACTGGAGCGGCAAAATTTTTCTGCTCGACATGAATTGACAAATCTTTGAAAGACATAGCAGGGGGTCTTCTTTTTATTTTTTTTTATTTTGATTGAGAATTTAACGACCACCGTGAGCAACGTGATGGGAGATAAGCAGTCGCCCGTCCCTAATTTAGGGTCATTGTTTCCAGGGAAGAGAGATAGCAAGTGCCATAAGACAAATATAACATTTATGCCTCACTGGGATTCGAATCCGCACCCTTTCACGGACTAATCGTCAGAAGTCAGCGCATAGACCACTGCGCCACTAGGGAGTGGGGGTACTAGGTTTACTGTACTTTAACTGACACTCAGATACTTCGCTATACATTAACAGGCACCCAAATGTTGTTAAAGGCTTGAATTAACCACACTTCTGTGAGTACGTAATGAGACATGCCAGAAACAGAAGCAGTGAGAGGTTGAGAATGAACGATGGCATTGGTTTGTGTTCCAACCAAATATATTTAATTTTTTTTTATTTATTTTGAAATGGATTTTGTAGGTAGAAATTCGCAGCTGCGTTTAAACCTGAACGATTACCGACTTTGGTGAAAGAGTATAACGGAAAGCAGAAAGAAGGGTAAGCCTGATAAAGGTGGAAATGCCACAGTCCTTGGTGAGAGCAACGTGATAAAAGTTCGTAGAGGAATGACAACATGCGAAATTATGTAAGCTATTAATAAGCAAAGACATCGCTCTTTCCACGTTAAGCAACGCACAGCAACCGAAAAATTGTTATTCAGCCGCCGCCGGGGAATTGAATCCCGGATCTCTCGATATCTAGCCGAGCGCGTTAGCCTTACACCACGGTGGCCAACAATCCACGGCGCTATGTGTGTTTTTAAGTCAGCTTCTGACATCATAAATACCTAAGATGGGCTCAGCTACTGAAACGTCTCCATCTGGTGGGCATTAACGTCACTGGCTATAAATTAATTATAGCAGTTAAATTCAAAGGGCGAGATCCAAAGACCTTTGGATTTAACTGCTAAAAAAATCATCGGATCTCGCCCTTTGGATTTAACTCCTATAATTAATTTATAGCCAGTGACGTTAATGCCCACCAGATGGAGACGTTTCAGTAGCTGAGCCGATTTTAGGGATTTCTAATGTCAGATGCTGACAGAAAAACGCACATAACGCCATGGATTGTTGGCCACCGTGGTGTAAGGTTAACGCGCTCGGCTAGATATCGAGAGTTCCCGGATTCAATTTCCCGGAGGCGGCCGAATAACAATGTTTCGGTAGCTGTGCGTTGCTAAACTTGGAAAGAGTTTAGCAACGCACTTTGTTTATATATATTTCTATGACAATGAGGATTTTCATTATGTAAGCTCTCGGCTGTCCATGGAACCAAAGTTATCAAAAAGATTACATTCTTTCAGGAACACGAGTCGAAACAAAAATTATTACACTGCTGGACAATTGCTAAGGACGGATCATAAACGGCTATATAACGCATAAAAAAGTAAGTCTGGTTGGATGCCAAGTGAAATAAAATAATGTCAGAATGCCAGGACATTACAAGAAAGGCAATTTATTGTGCTCTGAAATCCAGAAGGCTTTGGAACGTGTTCAAGGGACAAACAGGCCATTTTGTGCAGAATACGTAAACGTGAAAAAAATGCAATTACCGTCCGCAGGCGTTCCGGCGTAAGATGTCAATACGGGATATGGCCACCATGGAGGGCGATACAAGATTCCACACGTCGTGTCATGCTTTTCACAACATTATCAAGCAGCTGTTGGGGTAATTTATCCCATTCCTCTGTCAGTGCACGGATGAGGGTGTCCTTCTATATTGGAGGGCATTGGCGACCAGCAAGACTCCTCCCCAAAGCATCCCACACATTTTCAATGGGATTCAGATCTGGATAACGTGCTGGCCATACGAGGCGTTGAATATCCTCGCTCTCAAGACACTCCTGGACAGCGACTGTTCGATGACATGTTGCGTTGTCGTCCATGAAAATGAATCTATCACCGACAGCACCACGGAACATGGGAACATGAGGTAGCAGAACATGATTAATGTATCGTTGGCCAGTCATAGTCCCAATTGGAAGCACATAGAGGGACGTACGGCCATTGATCATGATGCCAGCCCATACCATGACACTACATGTTGGATATCGGTCCCTTTCCTGTATGTTTGCTGGACAATATGCAGTACCACTATCACGCCAGATCAGTTGTCGTCGACAATCAGACGATAGACTGTATCTACTCTCATCTGAGAAGAGGACAGCAGACCAGTCGTTATCAGTCCAATTGCGATGTTGATGGCACCATTGCAAACGGGCGGTACGTTGACGTCTGGGCAATGGGATGCACAACAACAGGACGGCGGGCGTATAGTCCTCCTTCATGCAAACGTCTGGCGACAGTTTTTCGGGAGATCCGCTTGCCAGTAGCAGCCATAAGCTGACTTGCTACCACACTAGCTGTGCTGCGCCGGTATCTTTTTGTTGATAGCACTATGTACCGATCTTTTGCAGGTGTCGTACTGTGAACACGACCTCCCCCGTGACGTTTGCTACACCCTCCATTTGTTTAAAATGATTTCCAAAGCCTTGAAACAACACTGTGGCTGACGCCGAACTCCCTGGCAACATCTGTTATTTTTCGCCCTTCTTCAATCTTGCCAATAATACGGCCACGCCTAAAATCATCTAGGTGATGTCGGGAAGACATACTAAAAATTGCAAGTTCGTCAATTGATTCTTTCACTTTGAACTTTGCGTTTGAACAACAACGGTCAATACGCGTCAAATAATTAATACAGACATTTAACGTGGACCAGGAATATTTTTTCCGTGACTCACTTATGAACGTGGAAAGAGCGAAGATCTTTGTTTGATATTCCTGGTCCGCGTTAAATGTCTGTATTAATTATTCATTCGCCTTCTAATTATTTCTTCAGTTGCTGCTTACCATCTTTGGTGAATCCCCAGCATTGTGCGGGGCTCCAAGAAGCAACCTGCCAAATTGGCTTGGCAGTTAGTGTGTGTGAGTCTGGAGGAATTCGAGGCCGCTGTGGTGTAGCGGAAGCATATCCGGCGCGTAACTGGAAGCCCCTGGGTTCGACTCCCGGTGGCGGCCAATCAGAATTTTTCCGTGACTCACTTATGAACGTGGAAAGAGCGAAGATCTTTGTTTGATACGCGTCAAATCCTTTATATCTCTTATCAGCGCTATGACGTCACGAACAAATTCGGCAATCCAAAATTTGCATACGCACAACACGTCTCACTGTATCCCGCACTTATGCTAATTTCCACATTTTCCTGCCTTCCATTTTATGGTTGCTATCGTTGCTATTGTCATCCGTCCTTAGTAATTGTCCGGCAGTGTATTAAGCAGTGCAAATTAATTGAAGTTAAAAAAAACGACAGATGATGATACGTAGCGAAATAATATTTAAAATAATGATTGCGCAAACCATGAGCATTTATAAATGCTGCATTTCCGTGAAAAAACAGATAACAGCTATTAACATATCCCACGTAGTTTAATTACAATAGTTTTTTTTTTTTTTTGATTGGAGGTTTATCGACCACCGTGAGCAACTCAATGGGCTATAAGCAGTCGCCCGTCCCTAATTTAGGGTCACTGGTTCCAGGGAAGAGAGAGAGCCAGTGCCGTAAGACAAACACAACATCCATGCCTGACCGGGATTCGAACCCGGACCCCTTACGGACGAATGATCAGAGGCCAGCGCCTTAGACCACTGCGCCACCGGGGCTTACAATAGTTACATGTAATATCAATTGTCCTTCTACAAAAAAAATGTGTGCATTACTTTTGAGGGTACCTCAAATGAGAAAAAATATTTATCTCAGTTTACTGGTAAATGCATTTCATTCATTTGTTCATTTGTAGGATGGGGCATTGTGTAAAATTAAAAGAACCTTCCTGTATCTTCATTTTATATCGCATGGACCTCGTTACACGGTGTAACACAATTTTTGTTCCTGGGTAGTAAATGTTATTCTCTGATTACTTATACCTACAAAGTATGGAAAATGGCGTTTATCCTCACAAAGGACAATGATATTTTGAAATTTACCTATTTCCAATACAGAAACGGGCAAATTTGTGTCATTTCGTTCACATAGAGTAAGAAACAGCAACATGCGAATCGAAATTCAACATAACTGACCAAAGAAGTAAATAGTTTTTCGAGATTTTCGACTATACTGTAAAGCACTTTTAACGAATCAGTCCCCAAATGTAGTTTCCCATCATGTTCTCGTTATGCTATACTTGGTAGCGACGTTCGAAGTCCAGTATATCCTAGTATAAACGCTCGCCTTGCACTTTCCAGTACGACCCCATGTTCTCCTTGAATTTATCCAGATGAGCATCAAGGATATGGACTTTGAGGAACATCCTGTTGTCCATTTTTGCTGTAGTTTTTCCCCAGAATCTCAACCAGCTCCATAATAGTTTTTGGCCTTGTAATTGCGCAGGAAGCCCTTAACGACTGCGACAGAACTGGTCCAAGCTGTTTCTCCTTAGTAGTGAGCACATTGGGGAATTCCTTGCACTGCGGATCTTCTCTATCTGTCCGACGAAATCACTGACTTTGACTTTTGCCTCATAGAGCTTAAGGAGGAAGTCTCGCAGGTGCTTGGAGGCTGCCAACTTCTTATCTAGAGCTGTTACAAATTGTTTCAGAATGCCCATTTTGATGTGCAGTAGTGACATCAGCACCTTCCGGGGTCCACCAGTGGCTTTCACACGAGGGTGTTCTTCCTCACAAAAAATTCCATCCGCTGTGGCCAGCTTTACCTCTGGGAGTGCGCCTTGGTGTCTCTGCTGTCCCAAAGGCAAAGATAGCACAGAAATTTGGTAAAACTTCCTTGATTGGGAATGCCACCATTTTGAAGTCTCGTATGATCACCCAGCCGTACTCATCATACTTCAAGGTGTCTAGTAAGTTGTTGATGATGTTGTAATCCTCTTTGAGGTACACCGAGTGAGCCAGGGGAAGAGATGGGTACTTGTTCCCGTTATTCAGGCTCCAGGGTGAGCTGTCAATCAAAAGGCGCCACTTGTTCGGTTTACAGACGATGCCCATTGCCCCGAACAGACCAGTTACATTGTGGCAGAAGCAGGGCCCATCTTGACTGGTGAAGAAGCTGGAAAAGGCTTGGTGACGCTTCCTCTGATCTACAAATTGCACACTTTCATTCAACAAAGTTCCACTGCTTGAGCCTAGACTTCAAATTATCAGCACTGGATTTGGTGAGACCAAGATCTCTTATGAAGTTATTGAGGTCTTTTTTGTTGTTTTTCTTTTGGGGTTGGAGTAGCCTCAGTTGTCCATCTTACTTTCTAGAGTTTTGTTGCAGTGCTCGCTGGTGAAATGAGATATCCAGGATTTGTCTTGATCCCTAGTGCGCATGCCAAAATATGCCTTGTAGGCTTCACACGTCTTAACAGATGTTTCCACTGAGTATATTTTTTGCTCTTGTCTTGATAAATTGGTTGCAGATGTAGAAAATGCGTCTACGGGATGCTTGCAGTATCTCGATGCCATCTCAGGCAAATGCGGTTGCACATCCACTTAGGTAGCTGGAACTAAACTGAACTCGTGGGCTTAGACCACTGTATTTATACCACTATTAAATCACTGGAAAGTTCTAGAAGGTTCTGGTAGGTTCTCGAGAGTTCTAGAAATTTCAAGAAGTTACTCCAAATTTACTCAGCATTGAAACAAACTGGAAAGTTCTGAAAAATGATCTACCAAAAACACTCTTTTTTTTTCTTTTTTTTAGAACCTTTCTTCATTAGTATTTTATGTCAAAGTTACATCTTTTTTCTCCCATTCCTGAAATTCCATATTTTTCATTCATTCCTTGTTATTGAATCTATAATTTACTCAAAGTTCACGAAAAAACTCACAATAACATGATTAGTGATCGGAGTTGTACGTTGGAAGTGAATATTTTGAAATTATTTCATAGTTTTGAGAGGCGTTTTAACTGGGTGTTCTCCAATAAGAAGCACTAATAAACACAGCACTAATGTCCCTGTAGTGTCCTGATGGATGGTGGTCAACGAGGTGGCGGTTTAAAGAGGGAACTTTCGTTTAGCAGAAGAGGATAAGATTTGTGACCTGTAAGCAATGGGCGGAAAACGAGGGTTGCGCTTTTACGAGGGGCCGATTAACAAGATTTTGACTGTATATACACTATCTACCAAAAAGTAATAGGACACCTGTGATAGCAAAGGAAAACGAAGTTTATTCACCTTCAATAGTTGGTGGAGCCTCCACGAGCGGCGATTACAGCTGCGACCCTCCGGGGCATACTCTCAACCAAGCGTTGTACGACGGCTAGCGGTATTTTCTTCCACTCAGCTTGGAGAAGACAGGTCAGTTCCTACACCGATTACGGACGGTGGGGGCACCCCTTAAGTCGACGCTCCAACTCGTTCCAGAGGTGATCGATAGGGTTAAGGTCCGGACTCTGCGCAGGCCAGTCCATTCGATTAACCCCATTGTCACCATACCAAGCCATGGTGAACCTCGCAACATGACAGGTGGCATTGTCATCCTGAAGTTACATGGATCCACCCGTAAAATTGACACAACGTAGGAAGCGCATGGCCATCCAAAATGGTACAGTAGGTCTCGGCGTTGAGTCTACCAGGAATTGCGACCAAGGGTTCCGTGCCATACCAGGAGAAACACCCCCATAGCATAATTTCACCGGCGCCGAACTTCACAGTTGGCACTATACATTCCGGCAGGAGGCGTTCTCCAGGCAGACGCCAAACCCAGACCCTGCCATTCGAAAGGTGTTGAACCTTGATTCGTCGCTCCAGAGAACCTGTTTTCACTGTTCAACGGTCCACTGTCGACGTTTTTTGCACCACGTTAGCCGAGCAGCGCTATTGGACTTGGTGATCAAAGGCTTGTGGGCGGCAGCACGTCCATGATAACCGAGCAGATGGGCTTCCTTACGGATGGTATTCATCGAAAGAACACTCCCAGATGCCTGTTGAAACTCCTCGCGCATGTGGCCCATCATTTGGTGCGGTTCTTCCGAATTTCTCTGGCCAGCACCCGTCGGTCTCTAACTCCCAGTTTTGTGAGTCTGCCGGGTTGGGGCACATTCAGACAGTCACCTCTCATCTTCCACTTGCCAGTCACGTAGGCCACTAACGATTTTGGGTACTTCAACTCGCTGGATATGTCACGTATGGATCGACCATTTCTGTGATACCCGACGATTACACCTTTCTCGAAATCAGGGAGCTCCGAACTGCGTGGCATCTTGCATGCGACTGGTTGCGTTGTTGTTTCCCACACGATATTTAACGTCGGCGGCCGTGACGTGTATCAGGACCGCAGATATCGTCGATTGCAGGGGTGTCCAATTATTTGTTGGTAGATAGTGTACAACGTATACACTGAAAGGACAATTTATTGTGTACATCCCAGTGAAAATACGCAAAGCAGCAAGACAGCAGCAAATCGCGGTGTGCAGGAAAACCGGTTGGGGCGATAAATAGAGTGGGTCGGTACGCACAGGAATACATTTCGTGAAATGCCACAAATGCCAGCATGGGTCGAGGATGAAACTTAAGTGAGTTTGATCGAGGGTAAGTAGTGGGAGCCAGGAAGGTCGGATGTTCAATCAGCCGAACGGCTAAACTGTTAAGAATTCCGCGACAAACTGTAGCAAGTGTGTACAAGGAGTACGTGAAATCCAGCAAAACCGCTAACAGTCGGATAAAATGGGCCGTAAAAGTGCACTGAAAATCGGGGGCGCCGAAGATTGGCACGCGTCGTACACACGAATCGGAAGGCTTGTTTGCCGCAAATTACGTTGCAATTCAATGGAGCATCCACAAGCCTATGCTCAAAGATAATCCGTCGACACATGGCACAACTCGGCTGGGGAAGTCGACGACCACATCGTGTCCCGATGTTAACGGCACACTATCGCATGGTTCGGCTTCAGTTAGCGAAGGCTCGTCGAAACTGGAGCATGGATGATTGGAAACGCGTCATACTGTTTGACTGATCCCGTTTCACACTGTATCGCGCCGATGGCAGGCACCGTGTGTGGCGTAAACCACATAAAGTTATGGACTCCACATGCTACGCTAGGATAGTATACGACGGTGAAGGGGTGTAACTGTTTGGGAGCTTTCACTTGGTCCGGCCAGGTTTCCTCGGTACCTCTTGAGTCTTCCGTCACTGGTTCCAGCTGTGTGCAGATCCTGGCTTACCATCTCCACCCTTTCATTACGTGCCTCTGTCCGAACCAAGTCCCGATCTTTCAACAGGACTACGCTCCACCCAATCGGTCCCGGCTAGCGACCGACTGGCTCCAGGAGCATAGCAGTGAGCTTACTACACTCGTATACCTCTCGCTCACCGGACACCAACCCCTTAGAGAATTTATGGAACATATTGGAACGAGCTGTTCGTGATCGACTATTCCCACCTACATCTCTGCCTGCTCTACTCCAAGCACTCTTTGATTAATACAGACGATTGACGTGGATTAGAAATATCAACCAGAAGTCATCGCTCTTTCCACGTTTATAAGTAAGTCACCGAAAAATTCTTATTGGCCGCCACTGGAAATCTTTCTGTTACGCGCCGGACATGCTACCACTGCACCACAGCGGCCTCGAATTACCCCAGACTCACATATTACTAACTGCCAAGCCACTTGGCAGGTTGCTTCTTGGAGCCCCGCACAATGCTGGGGATTCAACGAAGATGGTAAGCAGCAACTGAACAACTAACTAGGAGGTGAATACGTGGAAAGGGCGATGACTTCTGTTTGATATTCCTAATCCATGTCAATCGTCTGTATTGATTATTCATTCGCCTCCTAGTTATTTGTTCAGTTGCTGCTTATCAACTCTGGTGAATCTCCAGCATTGATGGGGCTCCAAGATGTAACATGCCAAGGGGCTTGGAAGTTAGTCGTATGTGAGTCTGGGGTAATTCGAGTCCGCTGTGGTGCAGTGGTAGCATGTCCGGCGCGTAACTGGAAGGCCCTGGGTTCGATTCCCGTTGGTGGACTACGAGTTTTTGCGTGACTCACTTATGAACGTGGAAAGAGCGAAAACTTCTGTTTGACGCTCTTTGATTGTTGGTCAGCAATACCTGAGTCTGTGTTTCGGAACCTCACTGCGTCCGGACCAGGACGTTTGAATGTTGTCCTGCGCGCAAAAGGTGGTGCCGCACACTATTAGGTAGGCGTACGTAATAAATTGTCCTTTCTGCGTACCTTTTACAATGACTGCCTGCGGACGACTCCAAGAAGGATGGAGAGGTGCATTCTTGGTGTTGCCAAAAAAGCCAGCAAAAGTAACTCATGGTTCAGGAATATGAAAAGAATGGATAACGTTATGATCAAAGTAAATAGTCTCAATTCTTTAGCTAGAAGAAGTGCTCACCACTGGGCAGCTGAAATACTAGACTGTATATCGAGAGATACGAAAAGACTCAGAAGCATATAGCCTGGGAGATAGGAAAATGCGGAAGAATGCCGGGATACACAGACAAAAATTGCTCAAATCGGATTAGCAAGGTCATCCGTCTTGGAAGGGAGAGAGAGCCACACACGTACACACACACACACACACACACACACACACACAGCAGTTGATTGAAAATGAATGAGCCGCCCCAATGGCGAAGTGACCTAAACGCTGGTTTATGACCATTCGTCCGAGTTGGGTCCGGGTTCG
Organism: Macrothele yani; assembly: GCA_039090855.1. Taxonomy (NCBI): domain Eukaryota; kingdom Metazoa; phylum Arthropoda; class Arachnida; order Araneae; family Macrothelidae; genus Macrothele; species Macrothele yani. The sequence continues at coordinate 38,656,395 of CM076989.1, forward strand.
AATCCCGATGAGGCATGGATGTTGTGTTTGTCTTTCGGCACTGGATTTACCTGGAACCAGTGGCCCTAAAATAGGGACGGGCGACTGCTTATAGCCTATTGGGCCGCGGGTGGCCTAGTGGGCAACGTTCGTGACTGCCGCGGAAAGGACCTCAGGTTCGATCCCAGGCAGGTACGAACGCTCGATCCACCAAATATCCGCCGTGCGTCGTATGGGCACGTTAAGCCGTCGGACCACGGGTACTGGCCCCCAGGTAATAAATAAGGGCGTCTTTCTACCCCTTTCTACTTTCCTTCCGCGTCGCTTTCCTGACGGGCACTCTAGCCCAACTCTCCTAGCTTCCTATTTCTGAGGGTTGTTTAAGACCTGGGGTCAGACACTCCCTTCCTAAAATCCTCTACATATGATCTGATTTGGTCTGATCTGCTTATAGCCTATTGAGTTGTTCACGGTGGTTGTTAAATCTCCAATCAAAAAAAAAAAAAAAAAACGAAGAAGAAAAAAATCAATGATAATGAATCACATGGAATGAACTAAAAAACGATGCAGAATCCCCAAATAATTGTAAAACTAAACATGTAAAGTGTCAAACATTTCATATCTCGAACCAGAAAACTGTGTGGCAATTTAGTTTTCGTCTAAATCCTAAATGGGAAGAACTATTTGCGAATTACAGAATTACTTTTTATCTAAAATCGCTGAATAAAAGGAAAAATACAATTTTAAAATTTCAGATAAAGTTTCAGTATGAATATAAGAAACAAATTAAATTATTCGCAATACAAAGACTGCTGGAATATTAGCTGAAGATCAATTAAATTTATTCAATATTTCCGTGCTGTTTCATGCTGAAAGTGCTTTTTGTTGATGATCGCTATTCAAAGCTTTTTGTCTTCTTGCACAAGAAGATAAAGGTACCTACGTCATATTCGTGTCACGTAAACTATAAAAATAAACCCTTGAAAATTTCCTACGTTTCGAGCAAATAAAATACTTCCCCTTCGTTTCTCAATGTAGTGTTATTTGAAACAGCATTGTCCATTGCTGATTTCTCTTAAAGCCACAAGATTATTTAAAACGATGATTACAACCCACATGCAGCGAACGTGAAATTGGATTTTCCTGTGAAAGGAATGTTTTGTGTTATCTCGTTTCTCATGCTTGCAAACCAAAAGATTATTTTCTACGAGCACGAGTGGGTTTTGTAACGAAATCATTCATTCGCCATGGCAAATTTAGTTATTGTGTTTTATTGGACGGGAAATTCACTACTTTCGACATTTTGGTTTCTTCGTGCAATGCATTAAAGCGTTTCTTTATTATAATCTTTTTCGTTTTCCTTTTTCTGCATTACATCATATTTTTAAAGTGTATTTGAAGTGCTCCCGTCATGGAATACACAACAGGCTAGAGTCTTTTAAAATTAAACATTAAATCATTAAAGTTAATACGGATTATTTCACTACAAACAAAACTCTTATTCTATGTCTACGCTTAAGAATAAGACGCTCTTTAACAAAAAAAAATCGTCTATGTTCAATCTCTGCAAATGGAGAAAAAAGAAAAAAAAAAGATCCAATTTTAAACGAGAAAGCAAAGTGGTTGAAGAGACAACTAAGATCAAGAAATATGTTTGTTTGACAATTAATAACTACTAATGGAAATACTGAGAATTTGCAGTTCTTCAAGAAGCCATTTCATTTCAACAAAGCAAAAGAGTACAATGACGCTTTGAGACGCTCCCTATGTTAGTGAAGTTACTTTGTGTCACAAATACGTTTTGATGGTTTTAGGACCAACTAAATTAATAAATACGCAGCGGCCTTTCCTTCCCTCTCTGAGAGGTTTAGATGTACAATAAGATACAGTAGAATAATGGAATTCCTGCGCAGTGACGTAATTAAAGACTTTAGAGTCTCGACTTAAAAAGAGAGAACGTATGGTATGAAACGGAACGCCTACAATAATACGTTCCACATCGGTAACTGAGCTGTTCACCGCGCTCTCAGGTAAAAAAGAGGATTATACTGGATATAACCTGACATCTATAAGTGGGGAGTCAACCTATGCAGTAGAATAAAGTGCGTCACAAGGTCCAGGCGATATGTTACCGACGTATACGTCCATTATGTCCTTTTTTTTATTGATGGTTTAACGACCACCGTGAGCAAGTCAATGAGTTATAAGCAGTCACTCGTCTCTAATTTAGGGCCACTGATTCCAGGGAAAGGAGAGAGCCAGCGCCGTAAAACAAACACACCATCTATGCCTCAACGGGATTCGAATTCAAACCTATACCCATTTCGGACGAATGGTCAGAAACTAGCGCTTATACCACGACACCACCGGTGCGGCCCATTACGATTATGAAGAACAGGATTCATGTGTTTTTGCTTTGGAATTTGACAAACACTAAATTAGCATTTGAAGCTGGGAAGATTCTTCATGGATCCCCCAATCTAGTGCCTTTGGCTCCAGGAGTAGGAAGCAGAGGATTTACCTAGGAATTTCAAATTCGACGGTTGCTGAAAAAGTTTGGAGAGAAGGGGAAGCGGAGAGAGAGGGTTAGATGAAATCAAATTTTTCGAAGGCTGAAAGTTTTCTTTATAGTGAAATATTCAGGCATCTAGTATTAAAAAGTTAGTAAAATCATGCAATGCATTGATTATACACTGACGGAAAAAAAGCCCAACACCTCGAAAAAATAGTTGTAGAGGAATTAAATGGCGGCAATACATTTGTATAGGTAACATATTTAATCGATTAAGGTTTCAAGATCACAGCTTATTGTAAGCGCGAGAAGAGCCATTTTAAATATGAAATGCTGGTACATTAATAACCGGTGTAACCGCCAGAATGTTGAATGCAAGCACGCAAACGTTCATGCATTGTATCGTACAGGTGCTGGATGTCAGTTTGTGGGATGGAGTTCCATGCCTGTTGCACTTGGTCGGTCAATACAGGGACGGTTAATGCTGGTTGGGGGTGACGCTGGAGTTATCGTCCAATGATGTCCCATACGTGCTCGATTGGTGAAGGATCTGGTGATCTAGCAGGCCACGACAACATGTCGACATTCTGTAGAGCATGTTGGGTTACAACAGCGGTATGCGGGCGAGCGTTATCCTGTTGGAAAACACCCCCTGGAATGCTGTTCATGAATGGAAGCACAACAGGTTGAATCACCAGACCGACGTACAACTGTGCCGTCAGGGTGCGTGGGATTACCACGAGAGTGCTCCTGCTGTCTTAGGAAATTGCTCCCCAGACCATAACTCCAGGTGTAGGTCCAGTGTGTCTCGGCCGCAGACAGGTTGGTTGCAGGCCCTCACCTGGCCTCCTTCTAACCAACACACGGCCATCACTGGCACCCAGGCAGAACCGGCTTTCATCAGAAAACACAACAGATCTCCACTCCGTTCTCCAATGAGCTCTAGCTTCACACCACTAACGTCGCAAACGGCAGTGGTTTGGAGTAAGTAGAATGCACGCTACAGGGCGTCTGGCTCGGAGCTGCCCTTCAAGTAACCGATTTGTAACAGTTCATTGTGTCACTGTGGTGGCAACTGCAGCTCGAATTGCTGCCGCAGACGCGGTACGATGCGCCACGGCCATACGCCGTACACGGCGGTCTTCCCTCTCAGTAGTGCCACGTGGCCGGCCGGAACCCGGTCTTCTTGAGGCAGTACCTTCCCTTGACTACCGCTGCCAACAATCATGCACAGTGGCTACATTCCTGCCAAGTCGTTCTGCAATATTGCGGAACGAAAATCGACCTTCTCATAGCCCTATTACACGACCTCGTTCAAACTCCGTGAGCTGCTGATAATAGCTTCTTCGTCTTCTTAAAGGCATTTTTAACTAACATCAACACCCTACGTCGAATCTCAACGATAACTAACGCTCACGAACGTTACAGCGCGTATTTACAGCAAACCTAGTTTGCATGTTCCGAGGGGCGCTACTAGCGCCACACGTATGCGGCGAGCACGAAATTTGCATAGACGTCATTTTACAGATGCACTCTCACCGCCTACCAACTGTCGTTTATCTAACACAACCCCTTCTTGGTGTTGGGATTTTTTCCCGTCAGTGTAATACGTTTTCCAACATACCAGAAATCATTACTCAAGTTAACACTCAAGTTACGCGGATAATGGCTGTGGAATAAATCTCGGTCATGTGCCCTGACCTTTGATCCCATTTCGATGTTGTTCTAGAGAACTGGTTCAGTATACCTCCGAAATAACATGATAAAGTTTTGTCGCAATGGAAGCATTTTTACATAAGTTATGATGCATAAGGGCTATGGAATAGTTTCCGCTTCTGTGTCCTAACCTTTGACCCCATTTCGCCCATTTTCAATAGGATTCGTTGACCCTATTTCGCAAATTGTAAAGGCAGGCGGCTTACATTATACTAACAGTTCACCCAAATCGAAGAATTTTTACCGAAGTTATGACGCATAATGGCGATGGAAGTGATTCCGCTCCTATGCCCTGACCTTTGACCCCATTTCGCCCATTTTCAACAGGGTTTGTTCCCAGGTGGTTCCCTACCACATACTAAAATTTAATTGAAATCGAACCTTTTTTACGTTAGTTATGAGGCATAAGAGCAGTGGAATGGATCCCGCTCCTATGTCCTAACCTTTGACCCCATTTCGTTCACTTTCAATAGGGTTCCTTCCCAGGTGATCCCCCTCCACATACTACATGTTCATTGAAATTGAACGATATTTACGCGTGTTATCGTGCGGACGGTTATACGCACACAACGCGTGACGTAATGAGGCAGATGGGAACCGCGACCATCTGCTCTCAAGAGTATGACGTAATAAAACTTTAATAGGATCTACACACAACGCGTGACGTATTGAGACGGTTGGCGTGACCGCGCACCAACATCTGAAGAGCGAGATTGTGACGTCATAAGATCGTCCCCTGGTGGTCCCCTACCACATAATAAAATTTCATCGAAATCGAACCATTTTTACGCACGTTATGACGCATAAAGGCAATGGAATGCATCCCGCTCATATGTCCTGACCTTTGACCCAACTTCACCCATTTTCAAAAGGGTTCATTCCCAGGTGGTCCCCTACAACATACTAAAATTTCATCGACATCGAACCATATTTACGCAAGATGTGACGCATAAAGCAATGGAATGGATCCCGCTCCTATGCCGTGACCTTTGACCCCATTTCATCCATTTTAAACAGGGTTTGTCCCCAGGTAGTCCCCTACCACATACTAAAATTTCATCGAAATCGAACCATTTGTACGCGAGTTATCGTGCCGAAAGACGGTCGGACGGACGGACAGATGGACAGACGGACGGACAAAGCTGCAGCATATACGCTTCTTCAACCTACGGTTGGAAAGCGTAAAAAATTGGGAAGTTTTGAATTTTTGTAGCTAAGAATGGTTAAAACCTGGAATGGTTGTTTTTCGAAAACTGCACACAGATATTTTATTCTTCTGCTATTTTATTTTTATCTTTCATATCAAAATGCTTTTCTAAACATGGATTAAGCAAATAAATATTAACATGGGTTGCTGAAACAGTAGATACTGATATTTTCACATATTGTTTGCATGCTCAAGTGATTCAGAAGTGTATCTGCAAAATATATAGCAGATTTAGTGAAGACAAATCTACATATGGTTTGTGGTTGCAATGACTGAGCGTCCTATGGAATGGGAATTACCATGAGGTGGTTTCCCCACTGCGTTGCACGTCAAGTATCAGGGGTCAGGGTTCAGGAATGACTGCTGACGATACATCTTTCCGAACATTGCATGTTTTGGCGACACGTGGAGGACCAACGTCATATTAGGCAGGTGAACATATTGCTTTGGTTCTTCGGTGTAATAGCATTGAATATTATCTGCAATCCCTAACCTTTCTCTCTATTCACTAAAAAAGTAACTGCCGCTGCTGCTGCCGTTGTTTTAGAAATTTCGCGACACTCTTGCTTTCCTAACTAGCAGCGCAAAACGTATTAAACACAAAAATATGAAATTTACATCGTTTGTAGAGAATTATTAGGATAACACACTGAAATAACCCGTTTTTCGATTCTTTTGATACTCCAAGAGCTATTGTATTTCAAAGTTAAGGTAAGCAAAAAAGTGCTATCAGGTCGCGTTCCGGACACACTAACACCAACAGAACCACGCAACTTTGTGTGTAAACCCCGAGAGGTCTAACTGCCATGACCGAATTTTCGCACCTCTTCCCCTTTTTTAAAATTTAAATTTAGTTTTCGAGAAATTAAATTTTTAAATTTCACAAAATTCTCTATTTCGCGATGGGATCTGTCAAGTCCCGCTGAGTTCGATCTGCCACTATGCCTTACTCAATCCGAATCCCTCAAACGGACCTGACGTAAGTTCTTTTGAGTGCTGTCGAGTTGAACTCGAACGCTGAAATACTGGAACGTGTAGTCAGCAATTCTTACAATCTACGATAATGAGGAACTCCAATAACAACTCCTTGGTTAGATGAAACAAAATTTAATAGACGAAAGAATAAGTTCCGTTCGATTGGCTATCTCAACGTGCAAACAGGTTTCCAGATAGCGAACACTTTACTATCTCACGATATCCCGGAAGACCCCTTGCCACGTGGACTTGAGTCGTTCCGTCTAAAACCCCGGCCGATCTCTTATCGCCGAAAAACCCTGACTCCTCCGTCAGCGAAAAAGAATAACCCCGAGAGGTCTAACCGACACGCTCTGCGTAAAACACGACGTCTTACTCCGTGGATGGTGAAACGCGAAAAGCCTCTCTAGCAGATCAGATCAGATCATATGTAGATGATTTTAGGAAGGGAGTGTCTGACCCCAGGTCTTAAACAACCCTTAGAAGTAGGAAGCTAGGAGATTTGGGCTAGAGTGCCCGATAGAAAAGTGACACGGAAGCGAGGTAGAAGACGCCCTTATTTACTACCGGGAGGTTGCCATACAAACATATTACCAGCTCTTTCTTGAAGCAACGAAGATTTCCACCGACTGACGATTCTGCGCAGACACTAGATTGTAGAGGATTTTGGGAAGGGAGTGTCTGACCCCAGGTCTTAAACAACCCTTAGAAATAGGTAGCTAGGAGATTTGGGCTAGAGTGCCCGATAGGAAAGTGACACGGAAGTGAGGTAGAAGACGCCCTTATTTACTACCGGGAGGTTGCCATACAAACATATTACCAGCTCTTTCTTGAAGCAACGAAGATTTCCACCGACTGACGATTCTGCGCAGACACTAGATTGTAGAGGATTTTGGGAAGGAGTGTCTGACCCTAGGTCTTAAACAACCCTTAGAAATAGGAAGCTAGGAGATTTGGGATAGAGTGCCCGATAGGAAAGTGACACGGGAGCGAGGTAGAAGACGCCCTTATTTACTACCGGGAGGTTGCCATACAAACATATTACCAGCTCTTTCTTGAAGCAACGAAGATTTCCACCGACTGACGATTCTGCGCAGACACTAGATTGTAGATGATTTTAGGAAGGGAGTGTCTGACCCCAGGTCTTAAACAACCCTTAGAAATAGGAAGCTAGGAGATTTGGGCTAGAGTGCCCGATAGGAAAGTGACACGGAAGTGAGGTAGAAGACGCCCTTATTTACTACCGGGAGGTTGCCATACAAACATATTACCAGCTCTTTCTTGAAGCAACGAAGATTTCCACCGACTGACGATTCTGCGCAGACACTAGATTGTAGAGGATTTTGGGAAGGGAGTGTCTGACCCCAGGTCTTAAACAACCCTTAGAAATAGGTAGCTAGGAGATTTGGGCTAGAGTGCCCGATAGGAAAGTGACACGGAAGTGAGGTAGAAGACGCCCTTATTTACTACCGGGAGGTTGCCATACAAACATATTACCAGCTCTTTCTTGAAGCAACGAAGATTTCCACCGACTGACGATTCTGCGCAGACACTAGATTGTAGAGGATTTTGGGAAAAGGGAGTGTCTGACCCTAGGTCTTAAACAACCCTTAGAAATAGGAAGCTAGGAGATTTGGGATAGAGTGCCCGATAGGAAAGTGACACGGGAGCGAGGTAGAAGACGCCCTTATTTACTACCGGGAGGTTGCCATACAAACATATTACCAGCTCTTTCTTGAAGCAACGAAGATTTCCACCGACTGACGATTCTGCGCAGACACTAGATTGTAGAGGATTTTGGGAAGGGAGTGTCTGACCCCAGGTCTTAAACAACCCTTAGAAATAAATAGCTAGGAGATTTGGGCTAGAGTGCCCGATAGAAAAGTGACACGGAAGCGAGGTAGAAAGGGGGAGGAAGACGTCCTTATTTATTACCGGAAAACCAGTTTCCGGGGTCCGACGGCTTAATATGCTCATCCGACGCAAGGCGGGTGTTTAGTAATTCGAACGTTCGTACTTGCCCAGGATCGAACCTGAGGTTTTCTCCATGGCAGTCACGAACGCTGGCCACTAGGCAACCCGCGGCCCGACTCTCTAGCGAACATGTCGCTTCCTTTCATATCCTTAATCTTCCCCCCCCCGCACCCTCCTTTCCGCCTCAGGAAAACCTTTTGGTGTGGAGTTAGCCGTTCACCGGAAGTGGTGACCTTTGACCTATACATCAGACCCCGTCGACCAGGTCGAAGTCACCGGATGCCGCTAGTCACATGCTGTGTTCGGTGTTACATAATCTGACTTACAAAGGAAATGGTGTCACGTGCCAACACGTGTGTTTGAATTTACATTACATTGCCTTTGAAATTAGAAGTAATTACAGAAAACGTTACTACATGAAATTAATTAGTGGGGCCCGACTCCGTCACCTTACAGGATCCATTTAAAAAAACGGATATATGGCAAACTACAAATCATAACGCATTGCAATTTTTGCAGCATAAACTTACAATTATCATCCCTTTTTCACAAAAAAGAAAATTAAGGAAAAGCCACTTTATGTTTTTGAGCATTTTTTAAAGACGCAAAGGAAAGAAACGAACGGCTTATCTGTCTTCAGGATAACCACAGAGGAACGTTCTGGTCCCGTAACCTGCTGCCATGGTGAAGCAGATAATTTGTTACGCACGCTTTGTTGGTAAAGGTATCTCAGTTGTTTAACGGTTTAGCATAACGGTTTACGGTTTACGGAAATGCTTTTTGAACCGCTTTTGTTTTCCTTAGTGGTAAATTTAGTAAGTGTTATAAGTTCAAACGACAAAAGTCAGCTCTTCCTGAAAAGAATGACAGTAAAAACACTCTGAAACTTTTGAATGGCGGCGGAGAAAAGTCCTTCAATAAAAATAGAAGGAAATCGAAAAAAGTTCCGGAAAAAGCCAACAGGGAGTTCACCAGGAGCAAAACATAAACTGTAAACAAGCTGCCATCTTGGATTCGATACAGTGGAAAAAGTATAAAAAAAATAAAAATTAAAAAGTCGTCTTTGGAACATTGTCTGCTTGAATTTTTCGTGAATTGTTGATCACTTCTAAATGACCTAGAGATCTGAAAATTGGCATGCTGATAGGTCTTTAGGTCCGGATACCTAGAAAAGTCCGAAAACCAAAACAATCAAAATGGCGTCTTTGGAACATTGTTTGGTTGAACTTTTCGCGAATTGTTAGACCACTTCTAAATAACTTAGACATCTAAAATTTGTCATGCTGGTAGGTCTTAAAGTCCGGATACCTGCAAATGCACGAAAACAAAAAAAAAAAAAAAAAAAAAACCAGCGCTTTGAAACATTGTCTGCTTGAATTTTTCTGCCACTTCTTCACCTAGAAAAAAGTCTGAAAACCAAAAAATGCAAAAGGTTGGCCTAGTTTTACTGTTTCAAAATGCTAATAGGTTTAAAGATAATTTTGTCAGAATCACTGAAATACTTTGAAAATTTTAAATTTTGATTTAAAATTAAGGGGTTCCAAAGCCTGCTCCGTTTTACGTCAAACGACGCTGCTCTAAATCGTAAAACAGTTACGGATTTTAAATTACTTTTCCCCTTCTTTAATTTTATGTTCAAAAAATGATTTTATAGATTCACCGTTCGGAGAACGGGCATGATTGGCAGTTTATTGAAAAAAATTGCAGATCCAGTAGTTCATATGCCACGTAGTTCTTACCTCCAACAAGTTGCTGCTTTTGGAATTCCAGAACTTCCCGAACTCCAGGATCCAAGACTTCTATTCCGCTCTTTGATTGAATGGGATTTAAAAATTTTGATTTTCTGTTATCCTTCCCTTGCTGCTGTAAAGTTGGCGATTCCTGTAATTATAGAAGAACATGGAAATCAGATCGTAAAAACAAAAATCGAATATTAAAGTGATGCTATAAATTAAACAAGAAACTTGCAAAATTTAAAGGAGAATACACAATTGTTTATCGAGACAGTGCGGTGGTCTCGATCATGCTTCCTTGTGTGAGTCCGGGAGTTTATATTAATTCATGAGTTCTGTTTTTTTTTTTTTTAGAAATTAGAATACAGTGTAAGTCAAAATGATGTTCCCGATTTCAATGCTTTATACCACACGACATTTAATGAGTATTACTTTAGAAGGCAATCTCTCCAAGCTCCAATGTCCCCGCTATCGATTCCGCGAGTGGTCGGTAGATGGCGCGATAAGTCCGTTAGAAGGAACAAGTCCTACAATGGCGGCAAGCGGACAACAGAAAGCATTTTGTGTTCTCGATTTTCACACAAACGAGTCACTTGTGACTGTTCAACGACATTTTCGGACAAAATTTTGGATAGAGCCATAAAGTGGTAAGTCAATTCGTAATTGGTATTCACGATTTCAAGAACACGGGCTGCAAGGGAAAATCGACTGGACGTCCGTCGATAGGAAACGACGTAGTGGAGCGTGTTCGGGTAAGTTACGCAAGGAACCCTCCGAAATCCACTTATCGAGCAGGTCGAGAGGTTGGTGTCCCGCAGAAAACTGTATGGCGAGTTCTAAGGAAGCGTTTGCACATGCAACCATATCGTCTGCAGTTGATTCAAAAACTGAAGAGGGATGACAGCCACCTGCGAGCGTCTTTCTGTGAAAGATTTCTCACTCTAATGGAGAAGAAGGGTTTCTCTGAAAAGTTAGATTTTAGTGACGAAGCAACATTCCACATTTCAGGAAAAGTGAACAGGCATAACGAGAGAATTTTCGGCACTGAAAATCCCCATGCAATCTTGCAGCTCTAGCGTGCTTCCCAGAAAGTCAATGTCATATGTGCAATTACTCATCGAAAAGTATGTGGGACCTACTTTTTTGCTGAAGTCACTGTGACAGGAATTACCTATCTCGACATGCTCGAAAAATGGCTTATGCCAAGCTGGAAGAAGACATTGATGACTTCAATTTTCAACTCAATGGTGCTCCACCGCATTTCCATAACGAGGTTCGGGGCCACCTCAATAAGAGGCTACCAGAACAATGGATTGGCCATTCAGCTGAGGGGGATGAAGAACTGTTACGTTAGCCACCACGTTCCCCAGTTATCACTCCGTGTGTGTTTTCCTTGTGGGGTTTCATAAAGGATCGTGTCTATGTACCACCACTTGCAACGACGCTGGTTGATTTGAAAGCTCACATCACAGGAGCCATCACAGAAATTGACACCGACATGCTACAAAAAGTTTGGCAGGAACTTGATAACCGACTTGATGTGTGCCGTGTTACGCGTGGAGCGCACATTGAACATTTATAAGTAAGTTGAACAAAACTTTATGAAATGCGCTATTCAACAGTACTCCGTTGCGTGTATCTGATTTACATCAAACATGAGTACAAAATCATTTAAATCGGGAAAATCATTTTGACTTACCCTGTATTTGTGTCACGTGTCTAAATCAGAGTTGGGCAGAAATACATTACAAAGTAATGGAAGTACAGATTACAATTAACGTGTAATGCATTGCAAGGTAATCCCAAGTATGGTTTGTACATGGTAATGGAGTAACAGGTAATGCATTGCAAGGTAATCCCAAGTATGGTTGGCACAAGGTAATGGAATGAATCTGTAATGCATTACAATGAAGAGGATATATTTCAATTATTTAATAATGCCATTCAAACGTAATGGAAGTATTTGGTATTGAAATTACACAATTTACAAATAATAATTACATACTAATAGTTTATAGACATGTACGTGTGCCAAAAGCTATGTCTAGAAAAGTCGGCAATGTAACATAGCAGACAGAGACCGAAGTGACGTGTAGAATGTTCTAGAAGTGGAAAGAATGAGTTAGACTTTTGTAGAATGTTCCGGAATGATCGCGCAGTGGGAAATTGGAGAGCTTTATGTAAATCAAGAATATTCCAGAACGTTGAGGTCCTGTCGTGAAGTACTTATAAAGGAGTCAGTCGATCGCTATTCCAGTGTTGGTATCGGACAATTAATGGACAACAACACTTGAGAAGTACGGCAAAAATGTCAGAAGTTCGCAAATTTCTGCAATATGCGGCAGTGTACCCTGAGTTGCTGAACTGTGAGTGTAGCGCTAACATGTTCTTGTGGCTATAGTGGGGAAATTATTTTGGACAGCGAAACGTATGTAACGGACAAGAATACTGTAGTGGAGATGGACTAAATGAGTATCTCTAATCGAAATAAACATCCCATTTGTACTTACTTCATATGTATTACTTCGCTCAAATCACTTCAGTTGCGGCGAAGACGGGGAAACTACTGATATCATACACGCACAATTTCCAATACCTACGTACACGCATTTGAGGTCCAAGGGGTGGTACCATTGTCAAATAACCTACACAACGTGTAAAGGTGTACTGGTTTCTGGTTCATTCACGTTGTATTGTTACCCATAAGTTATTGATTAATTACCAACATATGGTAAACCGTTAACCATTACAATGGGTAACTGCTACATGTCATTACAATTACCATGTAATTCTAATGACTAGTTTACCATTACCATGTAATGGTAACGCTAAGTTCTTGTTCCCATTACCATTACGCTGTAATGCATTACCGATTAATTCAATTACGATTTTGCCCAACTCTGTTCTAAATTACCAGGGTTCAAGAATTCTTTATCTGCTAAGCTCAGTTCGACTGGTAGACATTATCAAAATAATATTTCTCATGAATTGCACTTTCCCTACACGCCTAAACGAATCTTTGTGACGCATTTTATAACGAAGTAAATTTCTCCGTCATTTTTATCCGCGCCGGGGTTCGAACCCGGGTCCACTCATTCCGGAATAAGTTGCTCTACCAACTGAGCTACGCAGACATTTGTTCTGATTGCTATCTGCCTTTATGTCGTGTGCGTCCTTCTGGCAGGTACGTCACATCTCCTGGTACGTTACAATTTGCTATTTCTCAAACAGTTTTAAAAGGCGAAGACTGTGAAGATGTAAAACTGATGTAAAGCGAAATGTAAAAAAGCAAATCTTCCAAACATTCCGTTTGAAGATACTTACTTTAAGGTAAGACAGAAACTAAGAAATTGCCGTGAACATGACGAAAGTTTGTTTTCGAACTGCTTTAACCTATGATTTAAGGATAACATGTTCAGCCTAGATAATTTTTCAACCAAAAGTTGTTTCAAGCTTCTTTTTGTTTCAGATTCACGAAACTGTTGTTTATATAATTTATAAGTTATATTTCAAAAAAATAATACATGCCTTGAGAACAGACATTAAATACTTATTTGGAACAGTCTACACGTTTTTACAAAAAAATAACTGACTCCTATTAAAAAATTGCTCATATTTTTAAGCACGTCTTCACAAAAGAAAGTACGCGCTCATAATATCACGTCCGCCGCTCTGTTACTTTGGACACCATATTACTGCAACTAGTAGAACAATATGAAAAATTCTTTTTGCATTCCAAAGTTTGAACTGTGAAAATGATGAGTCATAAGCTTTGTCGTCTTCCGATGTATAACATCGCCGTTAGAGCGCATAAATCACATGCTATTAAATTCAAATTATATTTTGCTCTACACATTTGCATCAAAAATAACCATTCAAAATATTATTTTTACCTTCCGATACCCTTTACCCCGAAAACTATTTTACGTGCAGTTTGTCTTTTAAAAATACACGGTGTAACCATTAGGGGGCGTTAAGGTATATTGTATTTCCCGTAAATATCTTCTAAAAATCGGATTTTAAAATATTTTTTGATAGAGGTCACAACGATGAGTATTTTGCAAGCATTTCACAATATCTTGTGACCAAATATTTTGCGACAAGGGTGTGTAAGTGCATATATTTGCTCACCTACTATGTTTCCAATCGTGTTTTCGCTTCTAAAGATCTAACTGAAAAAATATTTTTTCAAATATTTTACCACTAGGCGGCGTAAGCGCATATATTTGTTTTTCTACCATGCTTGAAATCGTATCTTCGCTTTTAGAAATCTAACTGAAAAAACTTTGCTTCTGAAATTCTAGCTGAGAAATGTATTTTTCAGTCAAACACCACTCACAGAGAAAAACATTTATGCACACCTTTTCGCCTCAAAATGATGTTTTAGTTTCCCTGCTAGAAGAAGTTAATGTAAATCCGCCATGAGAAAGGCTTTGAGTACAATTTGTGTCTTTTGGAGCACACATTCCAGTTGCTAGTGGCGAAAAGTAGCTATCTCTATTTGTGAATGTTTCACCGATTGTGTTGAAATCCTACTGATATTATTACTATTTATTGTTATTTTGTAACTAGTTCAGGGCACTTTATAGAACACTGCTTACATTGAGGCAGTATAAATAGACAAAGTCATCGCTCTTTCCACGTTTATCTTTAATTAACACACAGCAACCGAAACATTGTATTTCGCCACTGCTGAGATCGAATACCAGATTGTTGGCACCGTAGCAGCGTAAGACGAACGCACTCGGCTAGTTATCGAGAGATCTGGGGTTCGATCCCAGCGGTGTCGAAATACAATTTTTTGGTTGCTCTGTGTTAATTAAAGAAAAACGTGGAAAGAGCGGTGACTTTGCCTTCTTACTGCTTACATTTCTCATTTAAAATCATGCGCAGATTTTTTTTTTGTGTGAGCTTGAATTGTAAAGGCTTTCTTTTTTTGGCTAAATGTTTTCTTCTAAAAAAACCGCTTTGAAATGTTTGTTTCCGTGTCGGAAAGAAAAACCCGCTTTAAATACTTGTCCGAATAATTCAGTGTTACCTTTCTTGTTATTTGTTACGCGAGCACGACAGATATTTGAGAAATCATTTTCCAAAGGATACGAACACTTGCACACATACACCGAAGATCTATAATTCTGTGACCAGCTCGTGTCTATGCAAATCGAAGCAACTGCAAGTAAACGATGATGCATGTGGAGGTCATGAAAGGGTAAAAATAGCACTTGATACTGAGCTCGGTTAATCAGCCTTTGTATTGTTCCTCGGATGGGAAAGGTAGTGGACCTAATCTAGTTTAACAAAAGCCAAATTGTTATGCATAGACCACTGGGTCAAAGCTTTTCCGAGACAGCAAGGGTTATGGCATGCTCAGGGTTAGCCGTGATTTGTACCTTCAAAAAGTGGTCCGAGGATGGGAAAACCGCACGAACTGCCGGGAAGGTGTGTGCCGACCGCGGCTCATCGATGTTAGAGCTGAGCGAAGATTATAATGAGCCAACAGAAGGTATACTGTGGTGCAACTCCCCGGTAATTTGAATGCTAGTGACGGGAGTAATGTGTCACAAAACAAAGTACATCGATCCCTGCTGAAAATGGAGCAGCGTAGCCTCAGGCTTCTCTGAGTACTTATGCTCACTTTGGTTCGCCGTTGAAAGTGCTTACAATGGTCACGCGTGCGTGAAACCTGGACCTTGAATGGTTGGAAGAAGGTCGTCTTGTCCGATGGTATGTGTTGGCATTAGGATGCACCGTGGAACGAAAACAAGCCGATGACGAAAATGTAATGCTTTGGGCAATATTCTGCTGAGAAATCCCCGGTTCAGTCGTTGCTGTGCAGGAAACTATGACGTCTAACACCTACCTGAACATTTTTGGAGACCATCCTTTCGTGGCAAAGGTATTGCCCTCTAGTAGTGCCTTACTTCAGCAGGATAATGCGCCATGCCACATTACCCGTATTTTTAGAGAAATATAATGGTTCGCGAAACATGAGGGGGACTTTCAGTAATTGTCCTGACCTCCAAATTCCCTATTTCATTACCTACCCATCCTAATATACAGAGGTTGTCCGCAATAATGGAAACACCTTGAAACAATAGATGTTAAGCACCTAACATGGTGTGGAAGTACCCTGGGCATTTACAATTGCTTGAATCCTCCTTGGAATGGACGCATACAAGTCCTGGATGGTGGTAAGTGGTATGTTGTACCATACTTCCTGCAGAAACTGCTCCAATTCCTTGAGAGACGCCGGCGGAGGATAACGGGATCAAACTCTGTTTTCCAACACAGACCACAATGGATCAATGATGTTTACGTCCGGTGATCGTTCAGGCCAGGGAAGGTGTGCTACTTCATCCTCATGTTCCTCAAACCATGATTGAACAGTTCGACTTCTGTGAATCGGGGCGGTATCATCTTGAAAGGTACAATCTGCTGACGGAAACAATGTCTGCGCCATTGAATCCACATGGTCGGCCAAAAGAGTGACATAGTCACCGCTAGTGATCCGTCCGTGTAAGGTGGTAATAGGACCTACTGCAAACCACGAGATCATGGCCCAAATCATTACGGAACCGCCACCATGCTTCACTGTAGGAAGGCGACAGTCTGGGTTGTAGGCTTCTGCGGGGGTTCTCCACGCGTAAACCCGTCCTGTGGTGGGAAATAGTGAGAAACTTGATTCATCGGAAAACAAGACATGTTTCCAGTGATCCGCAGTAAATGTTTTATGTTCCTGGCTCCACTGTAGTCTCCGTTTCATATTCACCTGTGACACCAGGGGTTTTGCAATCGCAGCTCTGCCGTAAATATTGTGCTTATGCAATTCCTTTCGCACGGTATGGGTTGGCACTGGGTTTTGGAGATGTGCATTAAGCTCAGCAGTCACTTTCGCCGCCGTGGTCTTCCTCCTTGCGGTCACAATCCTTTTTAATGTCATCCTGACTCTCGCAGTGAGTTTGGTTTTCCTTCCACAGTTGTGTCTCACACATGATGTTGTTCCGTGAACACTGTATGCTGTCATGACCTTCGACACGGTACCTCTCGATACCCCCAATACCTGTACCACTGTGGTTACCGACGCACCAACCAGACCGGCTCCGACAATCTGCCCTCTTTGGAACTCCTACAGGTCACCCATTATACCTTCACATGGAACGAAATTATGCAAAACACCGATTTACAGTGCAATCACACAGACCCTTGAGGCTATAAGCAACACTTTTTACAAACAAAAAAATTCAGTTACATGTTCATTTTACTCAAAAAGCAGCACATACCAAAGTCACTGTTTTCAGCGAGGCGTTTCCATTATTTTGGACAACCCGTGTATAATTTGCTAGAGCCTTTCTCCTCCATGCCACTTTTTAAGTCGTCATAGCAACAACCGAGAAACAAATGTTTGTGACGTCACGCTTAGCTTTTCGTATTTTCGTGTAGGTGACGACATCACCTACACGTGCACAGTCCACGCGTATATCACTTCGTTTTGTTGTCATAGCAACAAAGAACACAGCTGCTGGTGTGACGTCATCTAATCCAAATCATTATCACATGACGTCAGAGATGCGTTACATGACACGGTCAACTCTTTAGAGATACAAGAACTTTACATCACGAATTTTGGTTCACTACCTGAACCGATGTTTAGCCATCTATATGTCGCAACGTCAAGAGTACGACGATCTAACGACGACAAGATAAAAATAGTTCGCGGAAAAGAACAAGGGAAATTGATACAGAGTTCACAGTCAGTGTATACGAAAAATGTTCTGTACAAGGAAGTGTTGACAAAATAGGGACTAAAGGTTTTACAAAACACATAACAAACAGACAGCCCGTCGTATCAACTTTCATAACCGACTCCTCGGGAAATTTTCAGAATGCTGTGAGCAAACGTCGCCATCTACTGACGTGGAACTCAAAAATTCAATAAATAAACATCAATAATTTCTGTATAATACATTTTATTTTTCCTCGTCATTATTGACGGGCTTTCTTCTAGTGACTATAGTACTAAAGGTAGATCTCAACTGACACCAATTTTTTCCATGACTTAGTATGTTAAACCGTCATGAAGTTTATACTGGGCCTCAATTTTGGAATTCTCTACCTCATGATCTTACAATAAAAAAAAATTTCAACCTCTTTTAATAAAAATAAAACTTTACATTCTGGGACTACCAAGAATGTAAAAAAGGGAAATAAAGAAACAGGGAAAATTGAAATGGTAATTAAAAAAAACTAAAAAAAAAACAAGAAAGATGACACCGAATTTTTGGGTGTAATAGCACGTCTTTTGAATCCGTTCTGACGCAAATTAAATTAGGAGCAGAAATAACGCAGAAAACGCAATTTACATCTGTGCCCCCTAGCGGAAAGTCTATGATTTACATGAAAATTTTGAATTTATAGAAAAACATTTCGCATCGGAAACATTATCCAACAAAGAAGGAATTTTTCAAGTCAGACTAATAGAAGTAGATATATTGACAAAAATAAGTTATACATCTACGCCCCCTGGGGGAGAAACCATGCATTATTTTAAGAAGGAAATGTTTCTAAAAGGTTTGTCGACATGAGTACCATCGGTCTACAAACGATGTTTTTTTCAATCGAGAATTTAGAAGCTCATATTTGCTGCAAATACATCAGAAGTGGAAATTAAGATTTACGCCCCCTGGTGGCCAAACCATTTTTTTACAAAAATTAGAAATTATGCGCAAACGATTTCCCATCAGGAGCTGTATCCGGTGCAAAAATAATTTTTCAAATCGGAGATTCAGAAGCAGAGATATAAAGGGAAACGCAATTTATCTCTACGCCCCCTAGCGGAAAGTCCATGAATTACTTGAAAATTTTGAAATTATATGAAAAACATGTCACACTGAAACACTGTCCAACAAAGAAGGAATTTTTCAAATCGGACTCTTACAAGTAGAGATATAGACAAAAATAAGATATACATCTACGCCCCCTGGCGGAGAAACTGTTGAATATTTTAAGAAAATATTCCGAAAAGGTTTATCGATGTGAGTGGCATCACTCCACGAAAGAATTTTTTCAATCGATATTTTAGAAGCTCAGATTGTATGGCAAATACATCAGAAGCAAAAATTAACCCTTACGCCCCCTGGTGGCAAACGTATTCTTTACCAAAAATTTGAAATTATATGGAAACGATTTTCCATCAGGAAGTGTATACGCTGAAGAAAAAAATTCAAATCGGAGTTTAACGAGAAGAGTTATCGGGAAAAAGGTAATTTTCTTTTACGCCCCCTAGCGGAAAATCTATGTGTAATTTGAAAAAGAAACTATATCTAAAATTCTCTTCGAAATAAATGGAATCGAAAGATAAAATAATTTTTTTAATCGGATATTTAGAAGCAAATATGTGGAATAAAACGTATTTTTGAATTCGATATCATCTGCATTCACGCCGTCTAGCGGCGAAATTGTACATCGTAAAAAAAAAACAAATAAAGGATCATCATTCGCATATTTCAAGCTTCCCAATGCAAAAAAAAAATTCAAATCGGACTAATAGTTGCACAGATATCGTGGGTACAGACGGGCAGACGGACTGACTGACGAACCGGTAACATAAGCACGATATTTTTTAACAAAAGACGTGCTACAAATGGGGGGGGGGGGAGTAGCGACTAAAAGGGCACAGGGATACATTAGGAAAATGGGAACAAGAAGGCATAGTACAGTGGTGTGCAAAATTAAGGGCGAAAAGGAGAAATTAGCATAACAGCTGAACGAGCAGGCAGAACGGACCGAAAGACCACTCAGGAGATAGACTAGGGTCCGGTACGGTAGGACATGCGCATGTATGCAGCATGACGTAGACGGGGGAGTGTCGGAAAGGTATAAAGAAAACGCGCGGTGTACGCCCAGCAATTCGGTGAAATATATTGCACGGTGTACATTTGTTTGAACGACCTCGAGTTGCTGCCACCGCGTGATATGGCCAACAGGCAATCCAGTAGACGATATCTGGATTCAAGAAACGCATATAGCGTATTAAATCCGTTTATTTCTTAAGGTGTAGTAATCACAGAGAATCGCCAAAATTTCGCACTCCACTGGGAGGCTTTTTCAAGGCAACGGTAGACATAAAAATGTCTACCGTTGCTTTGAAAAAGCCACCCAGCATTTTTATGTCTACCGTTGCCTTGAAAAAGCCTCCCAGTGGTGTGCGAAAACTTGGCGATTCTCTGTGATTACTACACCTTAAGAAATAAACGGATTTAATACGCTATATGCGTTTCTTGAATATTCATATTGTGGTGTATTTAAAATAACGACATCTGGATGACTTTAACCGAGGTTGCGTCATTGGGAAGTTGGAAGAAGGTCGAAGTGTGACTAGTGTGGCCGAGGAGTTCGGGATCACTCACAGCATCGTTTCACGAGCTTGGAGAGCATTTCAAACGACAGGAACAGCTGTCCGAGAGTTTAGCAGTGGTCATCCACGAGTAACCACGGCGGTGGACGACCGGAATATTGTCCTACAGGCGAGAAGAGACAGACGGCAGACTGCGGGAGAAATCGCAAGGCACATGCACCAGACAACTGGACGTCCGTTATCGCGTTTTACCGTGGCCAGGAGGCTGCACAAATGTGGTCTATTTGCACGACGTGTACGGTGTGTGCCATGAACGCCTGCTCAACGGAGACGGCGGTTTCTGTGGTGCCAGGAACACAAGAACTGGACATATCAGCAATGGGGTAGAGTTCTTTTTACGGATGAGAGCCGATTTAGTCTGACGAGCGATTCTGGACGTATGCACATCCGGAGAGAGCAGAGAACACGAATCACACCTGCAACATCATCGAAACGGACCGGTTTCGAGGTGGCGGAATTCTCGTTTGGGGCGGTATCATGCTTGGTAGCCATACTGACCTCCACATCTTCCAAGGAGGATCAGTCACTGGTGTCCGCTATTGTACCTAGGTTCTCCTGCCTCACGTGCGTCTGTTCAAAGGTGCTGTGGGTCCTGAGTTCCTCTTCATGGACGACAACGCCAGACCTCATCGTACAGTGGCTGTCGGAGAGTTGTTGTAGAGTGAAGATATTCAACGCATGGATTGGCCCGTAAGGTCACCGGACCTAAATCCAATCGAACACGTGTGGGACCTTCTCGGGAGACGCTTGGCAGCACGTCACCAGCCGCCAGCAACGATTCCGCAGCTGCGATTGGCGCTACAAGAAGAATGGGCTACGATGCCTCAACAGCTCCTTGACAACCTCGTCCTCAGCATGGACAGACGTTGTAAATCCTGCAACGCAGTCAGGGGTGATCATATCCCCTACTAAAGACTAGATTTTTCTTGGCAGCCACCTTTCACATGGACGTTTCTGTCTTCTGTCCAGTTGTGCTCGAAGCTACCTTTTCAATAAAGTGCCTTTGTATCCTTTGGATTCCTTGTTTGGACGGTTTTGCTCACTTGTCCCATATTTTTACATCTTGGGGATCTTATGGTATGATTTGAGTCGATGTGGATCACTTCAGCACGACGTTACATTCGAAAAACCGTCTCGTCCTTAATTTTTGCACGCCAGTGTAGCAGGGGAGTGGGGAAAGTTGGGAGGAGGATGGGTAAAAGAGGGATGCGAAACAATTTTACTAATACTAATTTCTACTAATACTAATTTTTACTAATACTTTTAAATGTTATGCGTCATGCTTTCAGGTGTAACTCTGACTTGCCTACTTTTGTATAGGGAGATCAGTGCCTTGTCAGGACTTTTGGTGCCTTTTCCCAGATATCCCTTGCTGTTACAATTACTTACACTGTTGTTGCATTACTTTGCATTTTGTTTTCATGCAACAACTAAATAAATTGAATCGAATTGAATTGAATAGACATCAATCCAATCGAACATCTGCGGTTTGTGTTCGAATAGAAAATCTAACAAGCTGCGGCTCAACGACGTAACTTAGAAGACTTAAAGGACGTGCTAGTAACGTGTTGATACCAGATAACAAAAGCCACCTTTAGAAATCTGGTAAAGTCGATTGATCGCAGGGTAAGAGATGGTTTGGCGGTATGTGAGGGACCAACATCATATCAGGCAGGTGGTCGTAATGTTTTGGATCTTCGGTGTATAACCCGGTAAGAGCTATTTTGGTGGCACGTGGAGGACCAACATCATATCAGGCAGGTGGTCGTAATGTTTTGGCTCTTCAGTGTATATCCGGGTAAGAGCTATTTTGGTGGCACGTGGAGGACCAACATCATATCAGGCAGGTGGTCGTAATGTTTTGTTCTTCGGTGTATATCCGGGTAAGATCTAATTTGGTGGCGCGGGGAGGACCAACATCATATTAGGCAGGTGGTGATAATGTTCTGGCTCTTCGGTGTATATCCGGGTAAGAGCTATTTTGGTGGCACGTGGTCATAATGTTCTGGCTCTTCGGTGTATATCCGGGTAAAGGCTATATTGGTGGAACGTGGAGGACCAACATCATATCAGGCAGGTGGCCATAATGTTTTGGTTCTTCGTTGTATATCCGGGTAAGAGCTGTTTTGGCGGCACGTGGAGGACCAACATCATATCAGGCAGGTGGCCATAATGTTTTGGTTTTTCGTTGTATATCCGGGTAAGAGCTGTTTTGGCGGCACGTGGAGGACCAACATCCTATTAAGCAGGTGGTCATAATGTTCTGGCTCTTCGGTGTATATCCGGGTAAGAGCTATTTTGATGGCACGTGGAGGACCAACATGATATCAGGCAGGTGGTCATAACGTTTTGCTCTTCGGTGTATATCCGGGTAAGGGCTATTTTGATGGCACGTGGAGGACCAACATCATATTAGGCAGGTGGTCCATTTGTTTTGACTCTTCGGTGTATATCCGGGTAAGAGCTGTTTTTGCAACACGCAGAGGACCAACATCATATTAGGCAGGTGGTCATAATGTTCTGGCTCTTTGGTGTATATCCGGGTAAAACCTATTTTGGTGGCACGTGGAGAACCAACATCATATTAGGCAGGTGGTCATTTTGGTTTGGCTCTTCGGTGTATATCCGGGTAAGAGCTGTTTTAGTGGCACGTTGAGGACCAACATCATATTAGGCAGGTGGTCATAATGTTTTGGCTCTTCAGTGTATATCCGGGTAACAGCTGATTTCTCGGCACGTGGACGACCAACATCATATTTGGCAGGTGGTCATAATAGTTTGGCTCTTGGTGTAAATTTCAATATTTGTGATCACGATAGAGATGATAATTTTCATCCTTTGTCCTCGAAAGTTAAAAGGATGCACAAAAGTGAAAAAAATTACTGGAGGTCGATTTGTACTTCTATGGAGATAGTTCAGTGTGAACTAGTTGTATTTTAAAGCATTTTCATGCGGGAATATTGTAGAAGCCAGATCAACATTTTTGTAACAGCTCAGTGTCTTCTTTTCTATTTCACTCTGCTTTTTTTTTCTTTTTGTTTTATCAGAGAGGAGGCAATAAAGAGGCATGGCATAGAAATATACAATGTGATAATCACAACTTTTTACAAGGAACTCCAAGATTTAGAACATTCAAAAGAAACTTGATTAAATATTCCAAAGCATGGGAGATATAATTTTTACATACACATAAATCACATAATAAGGTCGTACATACACATAATAAGGTTGTACATTTTTCTGAATTGCGCTATGTAATATTTTCCCTTACAGAAAAGAAAAATCTGTGTTAAAAAGAAGTGAAAATCTTTGATTTGGACATTATTCCTTCATTCAATAAAAAAGGTAATAAAAAGAAAACCAATGAAACATGTTTTAAAAAAGGGAGATGTATAAAGTACATTTATTCATTTCCGTCTTTCAGTTGAAAAGTAACATATTGGAAAAAAACATGAAACGCGGAATTTAGGTGTGGCTGAATTCAGTTTAAGCCAAAAAAAGTTTTCTAAACTATCAATTTGAACCACTAATATTGTATCAAATGCCAACATATATTTGCCAAAAAAAAATTATGAATTAGAAAAGGTAGGAATCTAGAGTTATACAGTAGTAGATTTTTGGATATTGCTTCGAAATAATTAACTCACTGTACCTTTAAGATTAAAAATGTCGTTTTTCCGAAATTATCTGGGCTTGGGAAGAGCGTTAAGCTAAATTTATTATAGAAGTATATTCAGCTCCATTTAATACATCTTATTAATCCTGTAATATATGTGAAGTATAATGCTTTCCGAAATTGGATGCATGAGCAATTTATTGTTTCTGGTGAATTAAACAGGTAGCTCCTTTTGCTAGTAATTTAGCTCTCGTGTAAACATTACACAAAAATCGACAACAGCAGAGTCGGGATTTTTTCTCAGTTAATTCTTAATTAATAAATCATTTTATCAGTTAATTCAATAAAATTGTTGGTAAATCAATTAAAAACATCCTCACATCTGTCCTTTTCGGAAAAAAACCTTGGTTAATTTTTAGTCACTTCAGAATTTTGTTTAATTCTTTTTAAAGTATTTACATACTATTTCTAATATTGTACATTTATTCCATGTATTTCATGCTCGCTAAATATTCAACGATAGCTGTAGCACCTTACAGGCCACCAACTGGGGTTACAGTTAACTGAAAAAATATTTCAAAATATGTGACTTGCTGTAGCAATTGTGACGCATATTACCGTTTTCCGGTTTTATTTACTTTCTCTTATGCAAATTTTGGCAGCCTCTTGTTATGTTTTTCCTACACTGAACGTCACGTCGAAACTCCAAAAAGTGTATTTCCTTGTGGTATCACTGGCAGTCAGTCAAGTCGAGAAAGCCAGTACATATACGATCCTTGATGATGCGAAAAGAGTGGGCGAATTTTTCGCTGTCGTTGAAGTTGCGCTAAACCTTTGAGTCCGTGTATCATAGAGTTATGAGAGGGTTATCTTCTGTGTCAAAGTTTGAGTAACCTTTGTGTTAAGAGCTTCTCGCGATAGTTATATTCTACTAATAGTTTGTTAACACCACTATTTTCAGTTCTGTGTGTGGGGCGTGGTCGACAGCTGTTGGAATAAAGTCTTCAACGAGATCCGAAGCAGCAAAGTCAATTACTCAAGTTTGATCTAGTAATAATTTATCGAAGCCTGAGTAACTTAATGCAATTACAATTGACTCCTTTCCTCAGTTATCTGACTTGAGTTTCTTGTTAAGTGATTTATTGAACATCGAGGTTTAATTCATTAATTCATCAACTGATCAGTGAATCACTCAATAAATTAAACACAGTTCTTAGGATATCTGTCAACATCATTTTAGCCCGTGATGCAATCTTTTAAGATGATTATGTTTCTAAATACAGCCAAATGTGCCAACTGGCAGTTGAAGGAAGACGAAATGTAATAACTCCCACACCCTGCCATCTCACCACATTTCGTATGATTGACTCATTGTGGTCCTTCATTTAGGGCAACTGGTTTCAGGGAAGTGATAAAGCCAGAGGCGTTTGACAAGCGCAGCAGCCATGCCTCACCAAGGATTTGAAACCTGGCCCATCTCTAACCAATGATCCAAAGCCAGTGCATTTGACCACTCGTCAACGGGGACGGCCGTGAATAATGGTGTATTATTTCCTTCGAAACCTCGGCCATCTCCAACCAATGATCCAAACTCAGTGCCTTTCCCCATTCGGTCAGCGGGGATGGACGTGAAGAATGGTGTATTATTTTTTTCGAAACCTGGCCCATCTCTAACCAATGATCCAAAGCCAGTGCCTTTGACCACTCGTCAACGGGGATGGCCGTGAAGAATGGTGTAATATTTTCTTCGAAACCTGGGCCATCTCCAACCAATGACCAAAATCCAGTGCCTTTGACCATCCGGTAAATAGGGATGGCCGTGAAGAATGGTGTATTATTTTCTTCGAAATCTGAGCCATCTCCAAACAATGATCCAAATCCAGTGCCTTTGACCACTCGGTCAACTGGAATGGCCATGAGGAATGGTGTATTATTTTCTTCGGAGCCTGGGCCATCTCCAAACAATGACCTAAAACCTGTGCCTTTGAACACTCGGGCAACGGGAATGGCCATGAAGAATGGTGTATTATTTTCTTCGAAGTCTGAACCATCTCCAAACAATGATCCGAATCCAGTGCCTTTGACTACTCGGTCAACTGGAATGGCCATGAGGAATGGTGTATTATTTTCTTCGGAACCTGGGCCATCTCCAAACAATGACCTAAAACCAATGCCTTTGAACACTCGGGCAACGGGGATGGCCATGAGGAATGGTGTATTATTTTCTTCGAAACCTAGGCAATCTCCAACCAATGACCAAAAGCCAGTGCCTTTGACCATTCGGTCAATAGGGATGACCGTGAAGAATAGTGTATTATTTTCTTCGAAACCTAGCCCATCTTTTACCAATGATTCAAAGCCAGTGCCTTTGACCACTCGTCAACGGGGATGGTGGCCCTGAATAATGGTGTATTATTTTCTTCGAAACCTGGCCCATCTCCAACCAATGATTCAAAATCAGTGCCTTTCCCCACTCGGTCAGCGGGGATGGCCGTGAAGAATGGTGTATTATTTTCTTCGAAACCTGGCCTATCTCTAACCAAAGATCCAAAGCCAGTGCCTTTGACCACTCGTCAACGTGGATGGCCGTGAAGAATGGTGTAATATTTTCTTCGAAACCTGGGACATCTCCAACCAATTACCGAAAGCCAGTGCCTTTGACCATTCGGTCAATAGGGATGGCGGTGAAGAATGGTGTATTATTTCCTTCGAAGTCTGAGCCATCTCCAAACAATGATCCAAAGCCAGTGCCTTTGACCACTCGGTCAACGGGAATGGCCATGAAGAATTGGTTTATTATTTTCTTCAAAACCTGGGCCATTTCCAACCAATGACCCAAAGCCAGTGCCTTTAACCACTCGGTCAATAAGGATGGCCATGATGAATGGTGTATTGTTTTCTTCAAAACTTGGGCCACATCCAAACAATGACCTAAAGCCAGTGCCTTTGACCATTCGGTCAATAGGGATGGCCGTGAAGAATGGTGTATTATTTTCTTCGAAACCTGGGCCATCTCCAACCAATGACCAAAAACCAGTGCCTTTGAACATTCGGTCAATAGGGATGGCCGTGAAGCGTGGTGTATTATTTTCTTCTAAACCTGGGCCATCTCCAAACAATGACTTAAAGCCAGTGTCTTTGACCATTCAGTCAACGGGGATGACCGCGAAGAACGATGTGTTATTTTCTTCGAAACCTGGCCCATCTCCTACCAATGATTCAAAGCCAGTGCCTTTGACCACTCGTCAACGGGGATGGCCCTGGAGAATGGTGGATTATTTTCTCGTTAGCGTCTATTCATTATTCATTCATAAATACAAGTTGCAAACTGACTAAAAGGTGTTTCAAAACCACATAAATAAGCATGTGTGGTTCTTGTTACTTGAGTTTCTATCATTTTATCATTTTGTCCACTACCTGCACATTTGTGGTACGTACTATGAGAATTGTGCGTCAGGTAAAGAGGCAAATAACAGTATGAATGATCTTCCTTACGCTTACAGGCATCCTGTGCAAAGGGATTGTCTCCAATACAGCTCTTATTTCTTTTTTTTTTTTTTTTTGTGTCGGGTTTAGCAACCACCATGACTATGTGACTATTTCAAGGTATAAAAGCTGTCATCTGCCTCCCCAGTGGCGCAGTGACCTAACCCAATTTTATTCCAAATGGAAAGATACATTCAGACCTCTCCTACATTAAATACTATATGATATTGAACTTTTGTATCAGAGGTGATTAGAATTCATTTGAAATGATACATTCAATTCTCCTGACCTTGAAGCACGTTGATGATCTTGAACATTTGATTCAAAAGTCACGGGAATTTGAGTATAGAGAATCTGCACACCAAAGTTGCGCGGATGATCCATATTTTTGAGAGATTTATTTTGTAATTTCATTTAAAGTCATCATTTATGTATTAGCCGTGGGGTAAAAGAAATCTCCGAAACTTGTAGTTGAAATATTTACGAAAAATTATTTTTAATTTATATACCTTTAGGCTACAGGATATCCACGCAGAGCGTATATATCTCCGAGTCTATGATGCAGCAATTTTATTTTCTGTGTTATTCTGCCATCATCTTCTAAACTCCAAGTGGTATAAAATCAAATTCAGCGAAGCTTCGAGAGAGAAAAGAGTTGCTAGAGCAATGTAGGTGGAAAGTCACGCACACGATGGGAAATCGTGTGAAGTGTGCCGGCCGACAGAAGATGTTTGTTCTTGAGGGGTAGAACAACGTGAAGATCTAGAAAATAAAAATTCACTCAGGGATAATGTGCTGATACACTCAGTCACGCAAGGAAAGCGAGCTAGTCTCTGCAGTCCCTCCCAATTCCTCTGTCTGGCAGCAGCGAAACGGCCCTTCGGATTTATGTCAGATAATGTGATGTATTTCACCGTCGTCTTCTCACAGATTTATCATGAGAGGAACAAAAATTATAAAAATGGATGTTGGATGGAAAGGAAATAGGTGAACGAATAACGAAAAGCAACAGAAAATAACGCTTTAGAAACTTGTATGAACAAAATAAGTTTCTCAAAAGTATTTGAGCACGGAGAGAAACGAGCATTACCATTATATTGTTAGCGAACGCTGCTGCGCTTTCTGGAGTAATTTCCCATGAAGGAAATTAATTTTATTATTTTGTTTTGGGAGCTTTCTAGAAAGCTCGATTGAGCTGATACTTCCTCTCTTCCTTGCTTTATCGCTGCCGAAACTAATTTATTAAAATTACTGGTAAGTGCGTTGTTCCTAATGGAGGCGCTTTCTTCGCCTTACTTACAGTGTTACCTGTCTTATTTTTTACTAAGGGACGAAAGTTTGTGTACGAAACTTCTCGAGATCCTTAAAGTATTTTTATAAAATTAGTGAACACGCACTAAAAACATTACCTTTTTGTTGTATCAATTTTAGTGGTGTACTTCAAAAACGGTACATAGGATCTTTCTATATAATTTAAATTCACCAATCTATGAGGTAATTTAAATTCATATTGCTATTAGCCACATTGTTACGTTAAGAAATTTCAAAATTAAATGCTAACGAAAAATAAAAGACTTGTTTCAAAGCTCAATGAAATTTATATAGAAAGAAAAAAAGCACAGGATACTCACGCATTTCATATATAAATAGAAAACAGGTGTGAATCCTACTGACGTTTTGAAGTAGCTTCAAAATGCAGATTCGATTATTCACTGAATTACGAGAATGCTAAGACTATACATTACATAGGATTCATTTCCGTTAGAGAAAGGATGATTTTTCTGAATTTGAAGAAATCTACGGGATCATAGTTTTTTCACCTTACATTGTTGAAGATCCAGAGGGTGAGTCGAACGTTTTGCAATATTTGGATCACCTTATGTTTTCATACCTACCTTTACAACGAAAGCTGACTAGCATTCAAAGTATAGGACATCGTGTTGCACGGTCTTTAGCCATCTGTCTGCCAGTTCTTCGGTTCTACAGAGGGTGAGTCGAAAGTTTTGCAATATTTGAATCACCTCATGTCTTCATACCTACCTTTACGACGAAAGCTGACTAGCATTCAAAGTATAGGCCATCGTGTTGCACCGTCTTTAGCCATCTGTCTGCCAGTTCTTCGGTTCTACAGAGGGTGAGTCGAAAGTTTTGCAATATTTGAATCACCTCATGTCTTCATACCTACCTTTACGACGAAAGCTGACTAGCATTCAAAGTATAGGCCATCGTGTTGCACGGTCTTTAGCCATCTGTCTGCCAGTTCTTCAGTTCTACAGAGGGTGAGTCGAAAGTTTTGCAATATTTGAATCACCTCATGTCTTCATACCTACCTTTACGACGAAAGCTGACTAGCATTCAAAGTATAGGCCATCGTGTTGCACCGTCTTTAGCCATCTGTCTGCCAGTTCTTCAGTTCTACAGAGGGTGAGTCGAAAGTTTTGCAATATTTGAATCACCTCATGTCTTCATACCTACCTTTACGACGAAAGCTGACTAGCATTCAAAGTATAGGGCATTGTGTTGCACCGTCTTTAGCCATCTGTCTGCCAGTTCTTCGATTCTATAGAGGGTGAGTTGAAAGGTTTGGTGTATTTGGATTACCTTATGTCTACATACCTACCTTTACGACGAAAGCTGACTAGCATTCAAAGTATAGGCCATCGTGTTGCACCGTCTTTAGCCATCTGTCTGTTAGTTCTTCGATTCTACAGAGGGTGAGTCGTAAGTTTTGCAATATTTGGATCACTTTATGTCTTCATATGTACCTTTACGACGAAAGCTGACTAGCATTCAAAGTATAGGCCATCGTGTTGCACCGTCTTTAGCCATCTGTCTGCCAGTTCTTTGATTCTATAGAGGGTGAGTTGAAAGGTTTGCAGTATTTGGATCACCTTGTGTCTACATACCTACATTTACGACGAAAGCTGACTAGCATGCAAAGTATAGGCCATCGTGTTGCACCGTCTTTAGCCATCTGTCTGTTAGTTCTTCGATTCTACAGAGGGTGAGTTGTAAGTTTTGCAATATTTGGATCACTTTATGTCTTCATATGTACGTTTACGACGAAAGCTGACTAGCATTCACAGTATAAGCTATCATTTTGCACTGTCTTTAGGCGTCTGTCTGCCAGATCTTCGATTCTGCGGAGGTAACTGTTCTTGTCCTTCGCGGCGAAGAACTCCTTCACCCTAGCTGCCACCTCCTCCTGGTTGTTGAAGTGCCACCGGCGAAGAAAGTGGACCATGGACTGGAACAAGTAATAATCCGACGGCGAAAGGTCCGGACTGTATTCTGGGTGTGGCATAAGTTCGATGCCCTCAAGTTCCTGGAGTTTTGCGTGAGTCGTTCGCGCGGTATGAGGCCGAGCTTTGTCCTGCTGTAGGAGAGCGCGTATTATATTCAGCAGTGCCAGGTACTTCTCCTCCAAAACGGCATACATCCGATCCAGCTGTTAAGAGTAGAGGTTGGTGTTGATGGTTCGATCGTCTGGAACAAATTCGTAATGGATTATCCCCTCGAAATTCTACCAGACGCAGAGCATCACCTTGTGCTCGGAGCGCCCACGTTTGGCAACAGTTTGAGGAAGCTTGCCCGGGCTCAACCACAGCCGTTTTGTGTTAGAATTACGTAAATAGACCCACGTTTCATCGCACGTAGCAATTCTTTTGATGAAACGTACATCGCGCGGGTTTTCTACGAGTTTCATGCACACTTCCACTCGGCGGTTTTCTTCAGCTGGCGTCAGTTCGTGAGGGACAACGCGGCAGCTTCTTTGATCTTGCAGAAGTCATGAAGGCGACGAACCATTGTCTGTGATATGCCCAGCTCACCTGATAATCTCCTAGTACTGGTTGTCGGATTTCCCTGTACGGCCTAGCGCACGGCCTCCGAATGCACTGTTCGCTGCCTAACTGATCTTAGCTGAGTGTCGAGGTTTCTGTCACATGAATGAAATTTCTTGAACCATCTGGTTGCAGTGCTGTGGTCCACGGAACCTTCCCCTTTCGTATAAAAATATTTCGTGTTGCCTGAGCAGCGTTTTGGCAGAGTTCAAACTCATAAACTCGTCATATACAGTACAAGGTGCATAGGAAAGTCCTTTTAGCCTTAAATAACTTTCGAACGGAGATAGGTACAGTTATGCAAGTGAGATAAGTAAAGTGACTACGCCCGATCGAATGCAACCAATAGCAGCGCCCCTAGTGGCGAAATGCGGAAGTTAGCCATTGCAAAGGGAAAACGAAAAGAGATAGAGCAAAATTTCCAATTACAAAGTTTTAAAGCGTCAATTAATTAGCACAAAACGCCATTTGTTTCACACGGATAAGATAAATTGTCGCCTGAATATCCAAAAATGTCCGAAATCGATGTGGGACGATTCGAATCTGCATATTAACATTTCGCAAATGTTGCCGTATGCAAATACAGATTGTGACGTTGTACCGTACCTACAATATAAAAACCAGTAGCAGAAAAACCAGTAGCAGGATGTACCCTGATCAGAAGTTTAGGTCTACGTACGCTGTGTGAGAATGGCGAGCTTGGATTTCTGGGGTTACGTAAAAAATCAGGTGTATGAAACAGCGCCTACAAGTCTGCTGGATCTACGTCGTCGTGTTACAGATGCTTGCGACACCTTCCATGCTGAATAATGTGCGTGCAGAGCTACTTTCACGAATACAAATGTGTATCGTGGGCAATGGCGAACTCTTCGAACATACTCGACATGAACTTTTTATCACTGTGCGCCAGTTTGCCTTTTTACGCTTTCTAACCATAGGTTAAGAAGCGCATATGCTCCAGCTTTGTCCGCCCGTCCGCACGATAACTAGCGTAAAAATGGGTCGATTTCGATGAAATTTTAGTATGTGGTAGGGGACCACCCGAGGACGAACCCCATTGAAAATGGGACAAATGGGGTCAAAGGTCACGACGTAGGAGCCGGATCTTTCCATTACCCTTAAGCGTCATAACTTGCGTAAATATGGTTCGATTTCAATGAAAGTTTACTGTGTGGTAGGAGACCACCTACGGACGAACCCTATCGAAAATGGGACAAATGGGGTCAAAGGTCACGACGCAGGAGCGGGATCATTCCATTACCCTTATGCGTCATAAATTGCGTAAATATAGTTCGATTTCAATGAACGTTTACTATGTGGTAGGAGACCGCCTGCGGACGAACCCTATTCAAAATGAGTGAAATGGGGTTAAAGGTCAAGACATAAGGTCGGGATGCATTCCATTGCCCTTATGCGTCATAACGTGCGTAAAAATGGTTCGATTTTGATGAAATTTCAGTATGTAGTAGGGGACCACCTATGAACGAACCCTATTGAAAATGGACGAAATGTGGTCAAAGGTCAGGACATAGGATTGCGATCCATTCCATTGTCCTTATCACATATTATTAAGGTGGACGTCAAGTATTTTTGCTTCCTATACTTCCAATGGAAAAACTTTTGTACACATTTCCTTCACAATTAATGTGTTCCCAAGGATGAAAATTTGAACATCGATTAAAATAACTTCATATTATAACTTGGAAAACTTAATATTTTCTAAAACATAACCATAATTATATTAAAAATCAATAACTTTTCCTTTGGTGGTGTTGAAACTAGAGAAAAGGTGGCACGACCTGTATTTTCCTGACGTCAGTAGACAAACAAATGTTGAATTGCATAATTATGGTTATGTTTTAGAAAATATTAAGTATTGCAAGTTATAAAATGAAGATATTTTAATCGATGTTCAAATTTTCATCCTTGGGAACGCATCAATTGTGAAGAAAATGTGTACAAAAGTTTTTCCGTTGGAAGTGTAGGAAGCAAAGTTACTTGACGTCCACCTTAAAGTAGCAATTCTTGTATGTATGTATGTATGTACATTTTATTTTAAAAACGGTTCTAAGAATTTTGATGAAAGTCGTTAACCTACCGTTTTCTGGTACTAGAAATCGATTTAGTGTGATCTCGACTTTAGAAGAGTTCGTTTAGTGGGTTAAATAACCACCCCGAATTATAA
Source organism: Macrothele yani (assembly GCA_039090855.1). Taxonomy (NCBI): domain Eukaryota; kingdom Metazoa; phylum Arthropoda; class Arachnida; order Araneae; family Macrothelidae; genus Macrothele; species Macrothele yani. The sequence goes on from CM076989.1 coordinate 38,690,034, forward strand.
CGTTTTTAGTGATGGCATTGCTCCATTAATGTTACCAATGCTTAGAAATCTTATGACGCCACAACTCGCGTTTGAGAATGTTGTCGCGCGGTCACGCTATCTGCCTCTTTACGTCACGCGTTGTGTGTGGATCCTATTAAAGATTTATGACGTCACATTCTTGCGGCGGGCAGATGGTCGCGATTCCCATCTGCCTCATTACGTCACGCGTATGTCCGTCAGCACGATAACTCGCGTAACAACCGTTGGATTTCGATAAAATTTTAGTATCTGGTAGGGGATCAACTGGGAAGGAACCCTATTTAAAGTGAACGAAACGGGGTCAAAGATCAGTACATAGAAAGGGATCCATTCCCACTGCTATTATGCGCTATAACTAACGTAAAAAAGGTTCGATTTCGATGAAATTTTAGTATGTGGTAGGGAACCATCTGGCGACAAACTTTGTTGACAATGGGCGAAATGGGGTCAAAGGTTAGGACACAGGAGCGGGATCTATTCCATAGCCCTTATGCATCATAACTTACGTAAAAATGCTTCGATTGCGACAAAACTTTATCATGTTATTTCGGAGGTATACCAAGTCGGTTCTGTTGAATATCATCGAAATGGGATCAAAGGTCAGGGCACAGGACCGAGATTTATTCCACAGATATTATTCTCATAACTTGAGTGATAACTTGGGTAATGATTTCTGTAATGTTGGAAAGCTTATTATATTCAATGCACTGCATGATTTTACTAACTTGTTTACGCTTTCCAACCGTAGGTTGAAGAAGCGTATAGCCGATATAGTCACGTTCCTTTCGAGCTCTTGTTTGTACCCAGTTTTTGAAAGTATATAGTGAGTGTTTGTTCCTATTTTTGTGTTCCCCTTCAAGAAGAAGATATGTACATTCTTTTAGCCCAGCTCCCAAGTCGGTGAGTTGCACATTTTGTTTGCATTCAGCGTTTTATTATTTTCAATCAAGCTGATCGATCCTTAAGTTAATCCTCGCCATTTACAATGGCAGGCACTGATAAGGGTGATGTCCACGCCCACATCAGTGATGCTCAATCAACCTCCTCCTCCTCCTCACTCTCAGGAGACCAATCAGCATTTATGCTCGTCAGAGACGCATACAAGATGTGACGCGAGACTCCTCTGCAAAGGCTCAAGCTGATATCCCTGCTCAAGAGAGTGACGTCACCTTGACGCACGGCCCTGGTTCATTTGCCGAAGCTATGGATGTGACCGATTGCACTGTTGCATTGCCTTCAACTGGCTCAACTCAGTTTACCAAGCCGGTACCAGCAATGAGCACTGTATCGCATCCTTCCGCTGCCAACTCTACGTCTCTCACTTACTCCACAGTGACCTCCGGAGCGAGAGTTTCTTCCAAGTTTATTGCTCCCGTTTTTCCTGACTCTTACGTCAGTGTTGAGGGTAGTTCTGCCACCATCGATATCCCAGAGGATTCCCCAGCCGGGAAACAATTTTTTTCCACAATGGATTTCGGTGTCTGTTTTGATGCATTACCAGACACGAAACTCAAGGAATATAGTATTGCCCTAAAGAAGATGCTTCCTACAGGAGCTTATATCACTCATATGGCTCGAAAGCCACGGGCCGTATTAGTGTATTTTGCCCGTAAAGAACATGCAGACCTTGTGATGACTGCTGGCTTATCCATCAAAGATGTGCATCTTCTGGCTGAACCTGTGGCACATCGACCTATCCAGGTCACGTTCCACCCAGTCCCACCTGAAGTCTCAGATGTCGCTCTATGCACTTTACTCAGCAAATTTGGCCGAGTTGTTGGACCAATAACGACCCTTTCGGCGGCGCCCAGAGATCCCGATGACAAATCCATTGCAGGGTTTCGTCGAAGTGCCCGTGTCATATTTCCGTCGGACGATCATCTGCTTGCGTGCCCGAAGATCCTAACCGTACGGTGTGGCCAGCAACGTCGGAGAATCGACGTCATTACCTCCTTGCACTGCACGCTTTGCCATGGCGAAAACCATCTTCGCGTGCACTGCCCACATCAAGTTCCACCGACTCCGACTGGCGCTCCTACAGGTACTGTTCCTACCCCGAAGCGTACTACACCATCTACTTCAGCACAGCAGGCCTCGGAGCCAAGATATGATGAAAAAAGTTCGCTTACAGACGTTGGTCAACGCAACGCTCCCACAGAGCTTCCTCGTTTTCACTAGAGGACGTTTCCTACAATTGCCTCCTCACTCCCGCAAAGTCGTCGCTCCACCAATGAGTCCCTTTCAGAAGGTTTGCAACCAGCTATTACCACTGGAACCTCCGAAACAGCTGATGTGGAGTCCGTTGGTCCAGAGACGCAGTGTGAGGATGAGACGACCGAGCCTCCACTGAAGCGCCGCGGCTCTGGCCGCAGCAGGCGAGTAGCGAAGAAGCAAAACTCTACTTCACCTCGTTCAACCTCCCTCTCCAGCAGTTCTCCTCGACACAATTCGCCAGCCGAAGTCTCCTTTCCCACGGTCGAAGAGTTCGCTGCATTTCTCCAGACAGCCAATATACCTCCCGTACCACTCTCATACATTGATCTCCATACATACTTAACGAATCCGACAAGCTACGAAATAGCGCGTGCCTTAGCAGTCAAGAATCCATCGCTTCGCTAACTTGTGCCGGAGCAGATCTTCAATGTGTCGCATTTCTGCCGCCAGAATGTTCCCACCCATCCGTGGGCACAAATTTTCTATAATCGTCTCAAGTCTTTTCCTCCAGCTCTGAAAGGTCTTCAGCTAGAGGCAAGGAACCCCACAATTCAAGATCGTGTCACTTAATTGCAGGAGATTCGCTTCCCCCCTCAGCAACTCTCTGGCATATGAAGACCTCAACCCGTTGGGTGCCGATATTCTCCTCCTTCAAGAGACAAATTGCAAACCATCTACCGTCTATTCTCGATGGCGCCAGTGGAACTTTGTGTTTCATCACGCCTATGGACTAACATCTCATAGCGGTCTTGCCATCGGCATTAGTCATACTCTCAATTCTATTATCACATCCCTCTCTGTGCGAAATATTTGTCGAGATCTCTTACAGCATGCATCCTTTACCATCGCGTCTTCCAGATATCATTTATTCAATATCTATATTCCAAGCACTACAACACATTTATCAGTTCTCTTCACGCGTCTTCGCAGAGCACTCGACCGTATCCCACCGTCAGACCATGTTCTCGTTGGTGGAGATTTTAACTGTACCCTGGATTCTCTTCTGGATAGGTCTTCTACAAATAGAGAGCGCCGCCATGCCCTGGCGAACCTGCTCCAGACAGTTGTCACGAACAACGCTCTTCATGATGTACATCGGCATATTCATCCATGGTCGACTAATTACACTTGGCGCTCCTCTCATGCGCAAAATCCTTTCTTAGCCGCCTTGACAGGTTTTATGCCTCCAGTACTCTACTTCCTGCCGTGACAGAATCGAGTGTGCATCCCACGGCCTCATCTGACCACTGCGCCTTTGCCATCATAGTCCATGCTGCACCATTCAAACCCAGGATAATTCGCCCGTGGACATTTGATGATGCACTTCTCTCCAACCCGGCATTCTGCTCTTCGGTCCGGTCATTCCTGATTGACAGACGACCGCAGCTTCAATCTGCACTCTGCGGATTAAATTCTTGGTTGGAGATCAAGCAACAGCTCGTTCTGCATGTCCGAAACTACTCTTTCCAACTAAAGACACTCCAGAACATGCGCCTATACTATGTTCGTTCAATGCTTTCCATGCTCAGTCTCAGTGATCCTCTCTTCTCCTCCTTTCCAGAAGAGCTTCGATCTCTTCTCACTCCTCTGGCGCAACAAGCTCTCCGCTGACTTCGTTTGCAACACCTGACGCCGGATGCTCACAACTATGAGTTCCTGACGTCGGTGGAAAACACCCGACGAGCTTCGTCCATACTTCATCATCTACGCCTTTCTTCTGGAGAGGTATAAGATGAGCCGATTGCGCTTTGTTCCCATGTCCGTCAGTACTTCACCATGAAGTTCAGTGAACCTCCTCAACCATCCTCTGCAGCAATGGATTCTCTCCTTCATAATCTACCTCAGGTTCCCCCCCCCCATCTCGCTTCTTCTCTACTCCTTTCCCCCACGCCCTCTGAACTAAACACTACATTCTTTTCTCTGAATTCTAGTGCCGCTCTGGGTCCGGACGGCCTAACTTTCAGCTTTTATAAAACTTTTCTGCCTCTTCTTCTTCCGTTTCTCCTATCCGCTTTCTCTGCTGTCTTTACTTACTCTCCTCTCCCGAGGAGATTCACAAATGCATACGTTGTCCTTTTCCCCAAAAAAGGTGATCTCATTGACTTGGTGAACTGGCGCCCAATTTCCCTACTGAATCTCGACTACAAACTTTATACCAAGCTTCTTTCACAACGACTAAATCCCATCCTCACTTACATCCTCTCCCCTAACCAGACTTACACAGTTCCCGGCCGTTCCCTATCTCCCAACATCCATCTCCTGACTGATCTAATTCACCTTGTGCGCTCCCGCTCTGAACCCCTCGCCCTCCTCTCTTTAGACCAACAGTCCGCCTTTGATAATATCTCCCACACTTATCTCTCCGCCACACTTCTCCGATTTGGATTTCCATCTCCGTTTATTTCTCTCCTCACCTCCCTCTACCAGGACGCCACTTTCCAGGTCAAGTTGCCCACCTTTCTTACAGCACCAATCCTCTTCCGCCGTGGAGTGAGGCAGGGCTGCCCACTCTCCGGTCAACTTTTCGCTATAGCCTTAGAACCTTTTCTCCGCTCCTTTCAACGCTCCTTTCAAGCCACCCTGCCGCCACTCATCGCCCGCACGAGACACCATGTCACCACTTCCGTGGCGTATGCAGACGACGTTACCTTCTGTATACGCCTGGATTCACAGTTCTCTTTGCTCCAAAGTCTTTTCGCCTATTACGCCTCCTGCTCCGGAGCTGCGATTAATACAACCAAAAGCACAGGCCTGTGGTGCGGCTCATGGGTTGACCGTTTGGATTCCCCATGGGAAGCGCACTGGTCTTCAGCCTCTCAACGTTTCCTTGGCGTACATCTTGGTGTCCCAGGTGAAGCCTCCAGCACAACGTGGAAATACCATCCAGCCACGTCTTCATCGGTCAACTGCGTTTTGGCGAAAAGCGCAGTTCTGCACCTCATATTTTCAACGTGCACGTCTTGCGCAAACCCATTTTCTCTCCATGTGCACCCATTCCTGGCTTGCTACTAAATCCCCACTTCTTCGTCTCAATGATATCACTCGCTGCTTCACCTCAGTTATCTGGACCGGACACCACTGGCTCAGTGCCCCCAAGCTCAGCCTTTCTCCTGACCAAGGTGGCATTGGCCTAATTGATACACGACTGTACTATCAAGCTCTCCGGATTACTTCGTTCCTCCGTCTTCATACCTCACCTGTTGCCGACGCCGTTACCGCAAGGAATGTCATCACCTCTTAAAGCAACACTAATTTCACTTTCACTTCTTTCATTCTAATGGACCTCCGTACTACCACTCACTCTCGCCTTCCTCCTGCCTTACGGGAGACTCTTACCTTTCTCCGCTCTCTCCCGCTCACTCGATCCCCACCCGATTCCACCACTGAACTCCTTGCCGAACCCCTGTTCTTCTCCTCTCTTCTTCACCCCCTCATCTTTCATGCTTCGCCTATCCTTCTTGGCTCCGAGTCGGAGTTGTAACCGTCAAAGACCTTGTAACCTCAGATCTGTCCTGGCGACCCTACGCCAGCCTCCCACCCACCGTTCTACTTTCACCCTCCTCTCGCTCTGTCTATGACTCCCTACTCTCTACCATCATTGCTAAGTTTCCTCATCTCGCAACCACCACCGGCCTGACCTTTGTTCCTTCCGCCTCCCTCCCCATTCTTTTCTTTCTTTCAGTCGGCAGATCTACACTTCCACTATCCTCTCTTTCAACCTCAGTTCTCTATCGGTTACTTTTAAAATCCCACTCTCCTTCTCCCCTTCACATCCCTGATGTCTACCAATCCTCTCTCACCGCTGTCTGGTCTGCCACCCTTTCTTATCTTTCAGCTCCTCTTGAAATAAACACTCACTGGCTTTTTCTCCACCGCCGTCTTCCCGTTCCATCCATCCTCCACCGCATGACCATTCTTGACTCACCTCTTTGCCCCTTCTGTGCTCAAGAAGCTGATGTCTCTCACGTTTATCTACATTGTGTGATCCTCCTTCCACTACTCCATCTTGCATTTTCCATTGCTCAACGTTCAGCCACAACTGATTTTCCTTTCGATGCCTATAAGACACTCCTCCTGCAGGTCTCTCCGCCAGTCAAGCTTCCACCCATCTGCTCATATATTTTCATCCTGGTGAAACATGTCATTTACGTATTTCATCAGCGCTGCCGAGATATCTCATCTCCTTATACCATCCACCAAGCTTCTGTGGAACTACTGTGCCACTTTCGGGAGCGTCTCCTCTCAAGACTTCGTCTAGAGAACCTTGTGGCCGTCGCCCAACAGAGAGAACAACATTTCCGTTCCACGTGGTCTCCGGCCGCTTCCTGGTTCGCCGGCATGCCAACGACGTTACAACTGACTGTCGGTAGTTTATAACCTCGTTGCTCCTAGCTCTGTTGAACTTCAGTTCAACGTGCATGCTCACCATTGGTTTTCGGAATCAAACTTCAACATACAGCTTATATCTTCTAACACATGTGAATATATATGCACCATACTGTACAAATGTTTATAGTCTTACTTGTTTTCTCTTTGATTATAACTTTTTTTTCTACCAGTGCTAAGACACCGTTATTCTGTTTGCCTTAGGTTTCACATTGTCTACTTTGTCATCTACAGTTCTCCTTTTGTACAGTGCTTCATTATAATATTCTCGTTCTGTTATTTGTCAGCACTATAATATACTTATGCTTCGAGAGAAATGTTTCGACAATCTCTCTTATTGTTCTTGTGCAAAATGCCTGTACCTCTTACCACGAGGCTCCTTTGTGAATCAATACATCGTGCTGTATATAATGTACATAGAATTTTAGAGTTTGTATATTTTACCGTACAATATATGTATCAGGACGCCCATGTTCGCCTCCTGAACCCAACCTTGTTAATAAAATTGTGTTGAACTGAAGAAGCGTATATGCTCCAGCTTTGTCCGTCCGCACGATAACTCACGTGAAAATGGTTCGATTTCGACAAAATTTTAGTATGTGGTAGGGGACCAACTGGGGACGAACTCTATTGAAAATGGGCGAAACAGGGTCAAAGGTCAGCACATAGGTGCCGGATCCATTCCATTGCTCTTATGCGTCATAACTTGCGTAAAAATGGTTCGATGTCAATGGAATTTTAGTATGTGGTAAGGAACCACTTGGGAACAAACCCTGCTGAAAATGGGCGGAATGGGGTCAAAGTTCAGGACATAAAAGCGGGATCCATTTCATTGCCTTTATGCGTCATAACATGCGTAAATATGGTTCGATTTCGATGAAATTTTAGTATGTGGTAGGGAACCACCTGGGCACGAACCGTATTGAAAATTGGCGAAATGGGTTCAAAGGTCAGGCAGGGCATAAGAACGGGATTTATTCCGTTGCCCTTATGCGTCATAACTGGCGTAAAAATGGTTCGATTTCGATTAAATTTGACTATTTGGTAAGGAACCACCTAGGGACAAACCCTGTTGAAAATGGGCGAAATGGGGTCAAAGGTCAGGGCATAAAAGTGGAATCCATTCCATTTCCTTTATGCGTCATAACATGCGTAAATATGGTTCGATTTTGATAAATTTTAGGATGTGGTAGGGAGCCACTGGGGACGAACCCTATTGAAAATGGGCGAAATGGGGTCAAAGGTCAGGCAGGACATAAGAGCGCGATTTGTTCCAATTGCCCTTATGCGTCATAACTTGCGTAAAAATGGTTCGATTTCGATGAAATTTTAGTATGTGGTGGGGAGCCACTTGGGACGGACCCTATTGAAAATGGGCGAAATGGGGTCAAAGGTCAGGACACTGGAGTGGGAACCATTCCATAGCCCTTGTGCATCATAACTTACCTAAAAATATTTCGATTGCGACAAAACATTATCATGTTGTTCTTGAGGTATAGTGAACCGGTTCTGTTGAATATTAACGAAATGGGGTCAAAGGTCATTGCACAAAAGCAAGATTTATTCCACAGCCATTATTCTCATAACTTGCGTAAAACTGCTTCTATTGCGACAAAACTTTAGTATGTTATTCTTGAGGTATACTGTACCGGTCCTGTTGAATATCATCGAAATGGGGTCAAAGGTCAGGACACAGGAGCGAGATTTATTCCACAGCCATTCTCCTCATAAGTTGAGTAATAATTTCTGGTATGTTGGAAAGCGTATCATAATCAATGCATTGCATGATTTTACTAACTTGTTTGTTTTGTCTGACGTTATCAAACTGTATTGACATAAGTACGCATTTATGCAATAAACTGTGTGTATTTGCTCATACCTATGCCTGTTCCCTTCAAACGTTCATACAAAAGGTCGCACATCGATTTCGAACATTTTAGGGTATTCAGGCGACAATTTATCTTATCCGTGTAAAACAAATGTCGTTTTGTACTAATTCATTGATGCTCTACAACTTTGTAATTGGAAATTTTGCTCTCTCTCATTTCGTTTTCGATTTGCAATGGCTAACTTCCGCATTTCGCCACTAGGAGCGCCGCTATTGGTTGCATTCCATCGGGCGTAGTCGCTTTACTATACCGTTATCTCACTCTCATAACTGTACCTCTCCATTCGCAAGTTATTCCAGGCAAAAGGGACTTTCTTATGCACCCTGTATATTTATTTCTTAAATGTTTGACTAGAGTAAACTGTGCAATATATCACGTATACTATAATTTCTATATTTCCTCACATTCACGCATGTTGTGCATACAAATGGAGAACTTATCACCATCACGAACTTAGCAAGATATTATCACGAAGTTACCAAGGTTGTCATTGAATAACCACTGGCAAACATTATACCAAAACATGTATTGTGAAACACAAACGTACAGTCCTACTGTTCTCCATGTTACTGGTATTATATACAAATGTATTACGTATGGGGTACTGTGGTTTGATAAACATGGGCGATAAATTTTTGAAATTATCGCGAAATTGCCACTGTTTACCCTACTTAATTAACGAAGTTTTTCAGAGACTTAATACGGTTTCTGACAGCTAATTCGCAGTCATGAGGCCTTAATTTATTTTTTTCTGATCTATCGAAAGTCCAGTTTTGTTTCGTGAATGAAAGGAAATTCTAAACAAGGTCTCAAATTTTTTTTATAAATCTTCACGTTTTAAGATGCATCAAATTACCATTCTTCGTATGATTCCGGGAAAAGGATCGGGTTCCTGTTTTCTAGTTCTTTCTTAACCCTTTAAGCGGCCAATGAATCTGAAGTAAATGTTGCCCGAAACTCTCCGCGTTTTCCAAACGGAAATATTTATATACTGCTCGGGTTTTACAAAAGCTGCCGCGCAACAATTTATTTTCCCCTCTCACGTGAGAAGTACTGACCATCAACTTTTTTTTTTTTTTTTTTTGATTGGAGGTTTAACGACCATCGTGAGCAACTCAATGGGCTATAAGCAGTCACCCGTCCCTAATTTGGGGTCACTGGTTCCAGGGAAGGGAGAGAGCCAGTGCCGTAAGACAAACACAACATCCATACCTCACCGGGATTCGAACCCGGACCCCTTTTGGACGAATGATCAGAGGCTATCGCTTAAACCACTGCGCCACCGGGACGGCAACCATCAACTTGTCACCGTTCATAGGCATCTCACTACTACTTGGTGATAGTCCTTGATTGGTGGTAAGCATTTAAAGTTCGGTGTTCTCAAGGAATGATGAAGATATCATACCATTATTTAGTAACAAGTGACTCAAACATCTATTCTCTTCTTTCTTAGGTTCTTCGCCATTGTTACAGCCCTTTTAAAGGGCAAACACTTAGAAAAGATTAGTGTCAATCATCCCAAAAATGACCACCTTGAATGACATAGCTAAAGGGGGAAGCAAAGCTTTCTCATGCTCAAGTTGACTCGTTCCAACCGCTCTATCAACTTCTTAGACAATGAATATATCCGTGCGAGCTGATTTCAGCCCATTTTCCTAACCCCGAGGTAATTCGTTCCAGCTGGTTCAAAGGGTTAAAGCGCAGCCGTAAAGTAAGTGCTATACACGTAAAGCAAGAAGTATCGTAAACTAATCCTTCATGCTTAGGAGGTCCTACTGGCCTAGAGTTTGGGAGACCCGTCTCTCGAGCTGTACCCCTGGGTTCGAATATACACTCAGTAGAAAAAACATGAGAGATAAGGGTGATGGACAGACAGTATATCACAATCCACGAACGTGGGCAGACGTGGTGATCTGAGCGACTTTGATGTGGAAGCAATGTCAGCGGAAGACAGATGGTTCATTTTATCGTCCAAGTGGTAAGAACCATAGGGTTCACGAGGGCAACAATATCAAGAGTGTACCGCTAGTACACCATCGACGACGTACCAGCGCCTAGAGAGCAAGCGATGGCCGACCACACACGCCATTGACGACTGGGCTTGACGTAGTCTATCATGCTCATACAGACTGACCGCTTTGCAACGGTGGCGTAAATCACATCCAGATGAAATATCGGAGACCCAAGCAACGTCAGGAAGCGAATGGTACAGCACACGCTGTATATCCTGAGTTACTGGAGCCGATGCCCTGCTCGGGTGCCACTGTTGACTGCTTGTCACCTCCTCGCCTGGTGTAGGGAAACAACAAAACTGGACCTCTGCAGAATGCCGTTGACCACAAAACTGGACCTCTGAAGAATGGCGTCGACCACAAAACTGAATCTCTGCAGAATGGCGTCGACCAGAAAACTGGACCTCTGCAGAATGGCGTCGACCAGAAAACTGGACCTCTGAAGAATGGCGTCGACCAGAAAATTGGGCCTCTGGAGAATGGCGTCGACCAGAAAACTGGATTTCTGCAGAATGGCGTCGACCAGAAAACTGGATTTCTGCAGAATGGCGTCGACCAGAAAACTGGACCTCTACAGAATGGCGTCGATCACAAAACTGGACCACTACAGCATGGCGCCTCGTCGTGTGGTCAGATGAATCCCGTTTTCAGCTATACGGAACTAACGGGAGGGTGTGGGTGTGACATCGACAGCATGAAGTGCGCCCGGTAGGCTCTGTACGGGGAGGTGGTGGCTCTGTGATGATGTGGGGAGCATCCTTTTAAGACATATTAAATCCCTAAGTGTGTCTGGAGAGGTCCTTAACATCTGCGAGCTGCCATTAATGTGCTGGCTGATCACCTACACGCTTTCAAGGCCTACACGCATCCTGTGGCCGTTGGTCTGTTTCAGCAAGACAATGCGCCGTCACACCGGGCAGCATCCACCCAGGCGTGGCTCGAGGAACACTTTGAGTTTGGAACCATTTAGTTGCCCATAAAGTCCCCGAATTAAAACCCTGTAGAAGCTCTCTGGAATGCCGTGGAGCGGAACATTAAATCCATGGATTCTGATCCGATGTCGTAGGTGGAGTAGTGGAAAAAGCTGCAACAGGCATGACTGGAATTACCTTCGGAAATCGTCCGACATCTCGTGGAGTCGATGCTTTCTGCGTGTACTGGCTGTTATTCGCGCTAGAGGAGGGCCAATACGTTATTAGGTAGGTATCTCTAAAGCATTGTCCATTGAGTGTGTATATCGTATATATAAAACACAAAACGTCTGTTTGTCTGAAGCAGCAAAAACTCTCGAACCCCGAAATGTGGCATCGTGAAATTTGCATAGCTTATTAATACTAGAATTTCTAGGTGAACGCAACTATTTTAAGATCTCTACGTTGTTCCGTTCGCGAGTTATGAATTAATTAATAAGCTAATCAATAAAGTCTGCGTCGTTTGCTACGTCATCGTTATCTGAAAGCACGTGACGGCCTTAATCGCAGCGGCACATCTACAGGCGTTTCTATTCTTTGAGAACTGTCCATGAAAAAATGCAAAAACGAACTTTGCGAAATCTTAACGAAACGGGCTATAATTTGTATCAACACCATGAATTGGTAATAAGAGGAGTCTCTCAAAATTTAACCGGAATCCGGTCAAAACTTTTAAAATACGCATGGAATTTCTAATTCATCGGTAAACAAAAATACATATATACCCAGAAACGGTTAATAAAATTTTGACGGGCAATTTAAAACGTTATTTACCGATTCAGGCGTAATTTGGAGGTAATTCTCCTACTAACAATTTGTGGTGTACTTTTTTTTTTTTTTTTTTTGATTGGAGGTTTAACGACCACCGTGAGCAACTCAATGGGCTATAACCAGTCGCCCGTCCCTAATTTGGGGTCACTGGTTCCAGGGAAGGGAAAGAGCCAGTGTCATAAGACAAACACAACATCCTTGCCTCACCGGGATTCGAACCCAGACCCCTTTCGGACGAATGATCAGAGGTCATCGCTTAGACCACTGCGCCACCGGGGCGGGGCGGCCTTGTGGTGTTCTTTAAAATTTCAGCCAGTTTCATAAAATATTCGCAAAGATACGTTTTTAACTTTTTTATCCCACAGATTCTGCCCTCAAAGACGTCTGAAACTGAAAGCACGTGATGCATTTGATGTTTCTCACATGGATAGCTCTATGTTGGAATGTCAAGAGCAAAGGATACAACAAATTTATATATTGTCGCCGACGAAGGAGAAACCGAAAATGTTGTGTACGGCCAAGTGCTGAAATAATCACACTATGAATAAATCATTTTTAATGACCGAATTTGTGAAATCTGCTTTTTTCTTTCTTGTAAGCATCAATTTTTTCACGATTTTTTCAGTGACGTATAAAGGAATATGAAATTAATAAGCCTAAAGCCCGGGCAAAGCCGGGTAGTAAAGCTAGTATATTTATATATAGCACATTTTGTTGTGAAGAAATTATAAAACACATCAGACATTACAAAGCAGAAAATAATATTTCCTGAATTATTAATTTATTGTACTTCCATTTGCCTTAATTAGCGAATAAAATCTGTTTGGCATTAACGGAATAAAAAACACATTAGTGTGTTTATCGTATTATTTTTGTTTTATTAATTTGATTCAAACAATGCCTTATTATCCAAGTTCTTTCTTTTATTTATTTTGAATTATTTTAATAGAAAAAGCTTGATCATATATGCCCAAAAAGTAGTAAGAAATTTATTATATGCAATATCTGGGTTTTCAGTTTGTAAAACGTTTTCCCAACTTGTAATTTGTTTAAACGTACTAAATGTATTAATATTCTCCATATGGGTTAGTCGGATCTTACTGCAAAATGATCCAAATGTTGAGGTTGTAGAATATTTGTAGATTATAAAAATAGGTAGGTGATCACTAAAATCATAATTTAAAATGCCTAATGAAATTAATTCAAAATAAACATTAGTAATAGCCATGTCTAAGATAGATGCTGTAGTGAGATTAATTCTTGTAGCAGAATCTATTAAATTACAAAATCCTGCAGCAGCAAAAGCATTTTGCAAATAATATACCTATGAATTAACAGATGATAGATCAACATTAAAATCCCCCAACAGAAAACCGTTTTTACCAGTTAGGGTTATATAGTTAAGAATATCAGAAAGTTTCTCAATAAAAAAGGTTGCGCTCATTGAAGGAGGGCGGTAACAAACTGATATAATGTAATATTGATTCTCAATAGTTAGAATTTCAATAGTAGTATCTGTAAAAGTTTAATCGCTAATTGGGAATAGTTATTGGAAAGATTTTGTTTCAGGTAGATAATAACCCTCCCACCCCCAGCCCGGCATTCCATCCTGTAAATGTAAGAAGATTTGAAGTTTAGCAGTTCAAGAAAGTATTTATCACCTGGGAACCAAGTCTCTGTGACAAATGTAATATCAAGTAAATAATTTGTTAGTTTCGTTAGTGCCTCCAAGGCGGTAATTTTGTTAGCCAAAGACTTGGCGTTAAGGTGAATGACCCTGAGAGAGTTATTTATGTCATTAGAGAGAGTGTCATTTAACTCCTGTAATTCATAATAATTATTAGTCATAATGGAAATTCCCCAACTCCACCAACCAAGCACGATTCTACAGTAAACAAGATTCCTAAGATTTCTCTCTTTTAACCAATATTATGCCACCCTCCCCACCCACAACCAAAATCATGACCTCCCTCAGTACCAACCACCCCTTGACACAAGCAAGAGTTAAACATAATAATTAATAATAGTTACAGTAAGCCAATAAATATTCTACTTATTAATAAGTAACAAACTCAAGAGCAATTGGTAAATGTTGCGTTTTCAAATTATGAGCATAACAAATTCAATCCACGTTAAACAGTTATTAAACAGTCCCCCATGAAGCTATACAGATAGCAAGTTAAAACTTCAATAGTTCAATACATCTTCGCCAACTTGAAAATTTAAAATAAACAAAAGTAAGTACATTAATTCAATGCTCCTTACAATAAATCATATATTAATTTGATTAATCAAATTAATAAATACCATATTAAAAAAAAGAGGAAAATTAATGTTCAAATAATGGATAACACTAATATGCAAGGTTTTGTTGTTTTGAAATGAATAGGTGTATCTGAATGGATTTCTTGCGCAGATTCCGAAAATGACCTTCAAAATTCCGCATCACGTCAGGTTTTTTCACAAATGACGGAAATGTGAAAATTAAAAAAACGTTATTTTTTAATGACATTGTTATATGGCAACGTTTGTAACGTGTGAAAATGTTCTCTGGAGGGGCGGAATGACTGTTTAAGGAATAGATAAACATAACTATATAGCTGATAATGGAAATGCAACTGTTTTATCTGTATGACGTCACGATTTGCGCCACTCACAAAGGCGGAACATGAGAGAATGCTATCTTGGCACGGCAGTATGACTCATACCTCACGCCACTGCTCCCTTCTTTCTATTGGTCATATGTGGCGCCATTCGGGGCAGATCGTGTTACACTAGTCAGTGCAAAGAAGGGACTGGTCCCGTGGTTTCTTTGTGGCGTGTGCAATGACTTCACGTGGTTGTGTAAATCATCCAGACATATTTTGCGATATATGTGGCTGTTATACGACAGGAAAAAAACAAAGGCAAAATATTACGCATTTCATGAAAAATGCTTATTTTCAATACTTCGGCATTAAACTAGCAGATCAGGACAAAGTTTGGTCTCCTCACAATGTGTGCCGTGCATGTGTGGAGGGGTTGAATAACTGGAAAAGTGGAAAAAGGGCATCAATGCCGTTCGGTGCACCCATGGTGTGGCGTGAGCCAAAAAATCACAGTGACGACTGCTACTTCTGCACAGTGAATTCGTGGGACATATCAGAACCAGTAAGCGTGACGTTTTGTATTGCAATATCCCATCTGCCATAAGACTAATGCCCCATAGTGAATCCATCCCTGTGCCATCCCCGTCCTATATCAAGCCCCCAACAGACACCGATTCAGACTGTGATACAAGTGATGAGATGTACCAACCGGACAGCATAGAGGATGAAACCCCAGTGCCATTTACCCAGCATAAACTGAATGATTTGGTTCGTGATCAGAATTTACCTAAAGACGCAGCAAAGCTTTTAGGATCACGACTTCAGGAAAAGAATTTACTATGTCCTAATACGAGATTATCCTGGTACAGATACCGAGAAGCAGAATTGGTTCCGTTTTTTGCTGAGGAAGGCGGTTTGGTATATTGTCGAGACATTCCGGCAGTCATGAAATAATTCAACATTAATTATAATTCAGGACAGTGGAGGTTGTTCATAGATGCCAGCAAATCCAGTTTAAAGGTGTTTTATTACACAATACTAATATCCATCCATCCATTCCAGTAGCACATTATGTGACTTTGAAAGAGACATACGAGAACCTTGAATTACTGCTAGAAAGTGTGCAGTACAAGTTTCATGAATGGTCTTTGTGCGGGGATTTCAAGGTGATTGGAATATTGCTCGGCCAACAAGCAGGCTACACCAAATTTCTTTGCTTTTTGTGTGAATGGGACTCCAGAGCAAGGACGGAACATTGGGTTCGGCAGCAGTGGCCAGTTAGAAGTACACTAACACCCGGCGAGAAAAAACATTGTTTCTCTTCCACTGGTTGATCCCTCGAAAATACTGTTGCAACCTTTACACATCAAACTTGGCTTAATGAGGCAATTCGTGACAGCTTTAAGCAGGGACAGTAAATGCTTTCAGTATCTTGGTGGTAAGTTTCCATCAATCAAGTCTGAAAAAATTAAAGCTGGCATATTCATAGGGCCTCAAATACGAAAATTAATGGCAGACAACATATTCGAGGAAACCATGAGTGAGTGCGAATTATGAGCGTGGTCTGCATTCAGAAATGTGGTACACAAATTTTTGGGGAACACGAAGACTTCAAATTACACCACTTTAGTCGAGGACATGCTGGAATCCTATGAACTGCTTGGTTGCAACATGAGCGTCAAAGTTCACTTTCTTCATGCACATCTGAATTACTTTCCTAACAATCTTGGGGATTTTTTGGAAGAACATGGCGAGCTCTTCCATCAGGATATTAAAGTGATGGAAAAGTGATACCAATGAAAGTGGACTGTACATATGATGGCCAACTATTGTCGGATGTTAAACAGAGACTGTACGGACGCACACCGAAGACAATCCAAAAAGGCGAGCCCAGTGGCGAATGTTAGTTTGAAGGCGAGCCCAGTGGCGAATGTTAGGTATGTTTGCTTTTGAATATGTATTTATGTTTATCTATTCCTTAAACAATCATTCCGCCCCTCCAGAGAACATTTTCACACGTTACAAACATTGCCATATAGCAATGGCATTAAAAAATAACGGTTTTTTAAATTTTCACATTTCCGTCATTTGTGAAAAAACCTGACGTGATACGGAAGTCTGAAGGTCATTTTCGGAATCTGTGCAAAAAATCCATTCAGATACACCTATTCATTTGAAAACAACAGAAAAAAGTTGAAAAATTGCAGATCAGTGTAATAAGTCAAAAATTACCCATTCAAGTTATAAGTATAGCAGTTCAGTCCAGGTTACATAATTATAAAGCAGTTCCCTATGACAGCGACAAGAAGGGCAAAATCAAAAGATCAGTAATTCAGTAAGTCATCCCAACTTGACATTCACAAAAAGGCACCAATAGGTAAAAGTCAAAATATATTGTTTTCCTCGTTAGTAAAAGTCAAAACTTACCTAAACAATTTATGTAGTAAGTGGACTAAATTCACCTAAGTCCTTCAGAGTAAGTATTTCTTTCCTTGGAGCAGAATCATTTTATTTTCACATAAATGGAATCATTGCTCACCCAAACATATCTAACCAATCCCCGTTGAAGCTGTTTACTAGAATGCCAAAATAATTCCTTATATGTGGGTACTAAATTTTCATTTAGGTATATCCTAGTTGATGGAAGTGTATTATCCAAGTCACAATTAGAAATAGGAGTTCTTTTTTTATTCAGCTAGCTGTACCTTGAAGACCTAGATTTAAATTGCAGTATAATAGTGGCATTTGGTTGTAGATAAGAGTCAGGTTTTAATGGCTGCAATGTGTCAATATCAGTTGATTGATCGTTTAGTACGCCTAGTTTAGAAGCCAGTTTATCCATCAGAGCCCTGAGCTCTAGTTCATTGTGAATCAAAGAAAGATCCAGTCCATGAAGTTCAATATTTCTGTTACGCGAGTACTGACTCAGCTCAAGCAATTCAGTTTGTAATTTGTTGATTAAAACATCATGCCTGTCCACTTGCTGCAGAAGGTTTTCATGGTTAGTTTTCGGTATTTTATTATCAGGCACTAAAGACTCAAGTTGTTGTGAAATGTTATTATAATTCGTAGACAGATTTTCAATCATTGCTTTGCATTCAGCCACTTCTATTTTTAATTCAACAATAGGTTCTAATTTTTTGTTGATTTCATCAAGAGATTGTATTGTCTTAGTTCATTCTTCACCTTAAAGTTAGAAAGCTGAATTTTTTGGTTAATGTCCATCAAGGAATTCATGATTAAGTCTAGGGTCACTGTGTCAGTTGCATCCCCTGCATGAGCAGTTCCTTCAATTTTGCACATACAACCAGGTATTCTCTTATTTGGCATGATTTTCTCAATGATACCAAGGAATAAAACCTACAAGGAGTGTTCAAATGAAAAGGTACGAAACGACACTGTGGGTATAAATGAAGACTTTATTCAAAGTATACACCATAGGCCGTAGCACAACGATCCCATTGATTAACGAGCCGAAGGATTCCTTGTACCCAGAATTCCTGTGGCCGTGACGAGACCCAGTCCTGCATAGCGTCCTTGAGTTCGTCGTCCGAGTGGAAGCGCTTCCCTTTCAGATGTTTTTTCAGGTGACCAAACACATGGAAATCGCAGGGCGACATGTCCGGGCTGTAGGGCGGATGGTCAAGCTGCTCCCAATGGAACTTGGCCAGTTCCGCGTGTGTGACGCTGGAGACGTGTGAACGCGCGTTATCATGGAGCAGAACCACACCCTCCGCGATGAATAGCAGCCGGTTTAACACCTTCCGCTGTCAGAAATCGTATAACGCCTCGCTGCTCCTCAATCGTCGAATTTTGCAATGTGAACGCCATCCTGTCCTCACACGCACTGCCGCGTCAATTGGACGGCGCTCTTTATAAAAGCCTCTGCTCTCTCCTGCGCATGCGGGCGCCCGCGCATGCTCCAATCCACGCCGGCGACTTCAATCGCATCCCTAGATGTGTCGCTACGTTCTCCCATAGTGGCATAGGCAAATATGTTAACGGTTACGTTCTTATGACGTTTCGTACCTTTTCATTTGAACACCCCTAGTAGTTGAACCTTAAAAAAAAAAAAAGAAAAACAAATCTCTTACCTTCATCACCAGATGGAAGCACAGTATCCCAAAAGGGTGTATGAAGCAAATAATCCACTTTAAACAGCAGTTAGAATACAACTAAAGTGTACAGATGTATGATAATATTATCAATCGATAGTCACAGAATGAATGAATGAAGCAGTATCCATAGGTGTAAGATGCATTTACCTGTGAGAGGAAAGCCACTCATGCCGCCCCAGTGGCGCAGTGGTCTAAGGCGCTGGCCTCTGATCATTCGTCCGAAAGGGGTCGGGGTTCGGATCCCGGTCAGGCATGGATGTTGAGTTTGTCTTACGGCACTGGCTCTCTCCCTTCCCTGGAACCAGTGACCCTAAATTATGGACGGGCGACTGCTTATAGCCCATTGAGTAGCTTACGGTGGTCGTTAAACCTCCACTCAAAAAAAAAAAAAGCCACTCAGGCATGAATTGTACGGTGCGGTTTCCACTCACGCACAGTATTTGATATAATAAAGTAGCAATTAATTCCAGCAGTGAAACAATACCACACCATGTATATACACCTGTGTTAATACATAATCCACATATTCATCAATTTCGTTAAAAATTTCAAATTTCTGGAGGCCAACCATTAAATATTATATAGTTACACATGAGGAGGTGGAAAAACAGACTCTACACCATCACTCTACCTTGACTTGACATATTATTAACTCTATTGATTACGAATATTGCTTGTATTTTTCATGTAAATAATGACTAGATATAACAACTAGACATTTTGAAAAGTCTGATCGTTACTAGCCTGACAAGTAACGACTAGACATTTCCCATCGGGTTTTAAGTCTGGGTTCCGAGACGGCCAGTCCATTTACATCTATTTTTTATTTTGTAAACCACTGTTTCGTGGAATTAGAAGCATGACAGGGCGCATTATCTTGTTGGAAAATCCAACTGTTTCCACCTAATAAAGGTTAAAATGGAATTTAATGTTCGTACAGTATAGTCTGGTAACTCTTTGATACCGTAAGAGGATATACTGTGTAATGGCAATGTCCGATTAACCGCTCTAACCGAACGTCGCTCACACAATCACACCTCCTCAGATTTGTCTGCTAAAAATTCTTTGGGGTTCTTCTGTAAATCATGTCAGTGACATTTATTTCCATCGGGGCCATCTAAATTGAATTTTTTCGCATCTGAGAACGCACTTGGCCCATTCCAATCTTCTGCGTTTATGTTCACCAGCGAGTAAAATTTTTGGCTTCATTTTAATGCACGCAATATTTTTGGTTTATTTTAAAGATTTTGCGAGTGTTGTATGAGACACTGTTAAGCAAAAATCGAGCGATTTGTCTTGTAGACATATTACCAACAGTTGCTAAGTGAAAAGCAAGTCGTTTACTTCATGCACTCAGTGATGGCTTCCATGCTGTCCATGTTATTTTACTGGATTTATCCTTGTTCCTTGCAACATTTGGCATGGCTTCTAAAGATCTTCCGATTAACGTGGCAATTACTCTATAAAATTTGCTTTGTGAACGATAAAATAACACTTTTTTAACCTCTTCCTCTCGTAACTCCATGACCCTCGGCTTGTTAACGCAGAATGTAGTAGAAGGCCTTTTATCTGCAACAAAACGAACGAGGAGGATTTGTATAGTATGAATAACGTAAGTTACGTAAGCAAAATTTGCATATATTGTTCTTTAGCGCTGTTTTTCGAACTGTATATATAATTGTTTTATAGTGACTCTGGACTGAATTTTCTATTTTTAAAAATTAAGTAGATTTTTTTAGCCTTATTTGTTTTCAGTTAGTGAAGATCCGTTTTCTAATTAAAATATAGAAACCCTGCACTGCTCTTTTTGTTCTACTAACGGCGCTTCTATTCGCAGATCGAAAAACGTCACTGTATTTATAATTTCTTTACACAGTGTATGCACAGAGATTGGACAGAATAACGTGAACACATAGGAAAAGAAGATTTTATCTACCTATTACAGTGTGGAACCACCGTTAGCATTCAAAACAGCCTGAATTTTCTTTTCAATGGACGCATACAAGTCCTGAATGGTGGTTAGTGGGATGTTACACCATTCTTCATGCAGAACCTGCTCCAGATCTTTGAGAGATGCAAGAGTAGGATAACGGGATCTTACCCAGTTTTCCGACGCAGACCACAGTGGCTCGATGATGTTTACGTCTGGTGATTGGGAAGGCCAAGGAAGGTGTGAAAGCTCGTCCTCATGTTCCTGAAACCGTAATTGGACATTCCGAGCTCTATGAATTGAGGCGTTATCATATTGATAGCTGGCATCCCCTGCAAGAAACAATGCCTGAGCCATTGGATGGACTTTGTCGGTAAAAATGGTTTCAGACGCCCTGCCAGTCATCCGTCCTTTCAAGGTGATCAGGAAACCCGCTAAAAACCACTATATGACTACCTAGAGCATGGCAGATCCACCATCATGCTGCACTGTTGGGAGCAAACAGTCTGGGTTGTACGCTTCTGACGGTGTTCTCCACTCGTAAACACGTCCTACGGTAGGGAATAACTTAGATGTGGATTCATCCGACCACATCACATTACATCCTTCCATGCATCAGCAGTCCACGTGGTATTCTCCTGGCACAACTGCCGTCGCCGTTCTGCAATCATCCGGGTCACCAGAGGTTTTGCAATAGCAGCACTGGCATGAATATCTTATTTATGCAGTTCCCTGCGAACTGTTTTCGTTGATATTGTGGTTTGGAGATGCAGATTGAGCTCCGCACAAATTTTCGGCGCCGTGGTCTTCTTATTACGGGTAAGAATTCTGTTTAATGCTCTCCTGTCTCTATCAGTCAGCGTCGTTTTCTGGTAGCTCTTGTGTTTCGCAGACGAGGTTTTGCCAAGAACACGGTATGCTGTCATGACTCTAGACACAGTTGCTCTCGACACCTCAACTACCCTGGCGATTGTTGTCACGGAGCCACCAACTAGCCAGTCACCAACAATTAGCCCTCTTTCGAAGTCCGTTAGGTCGCTGATTTCGTTGTCACCCTGAAAGAAATTTTAGCCCTCTTTCAAAGTCCGTTAGGTCGCTGATTTCGTTGTCCCCCTGAAATAAATTTTAGCCCTCTTTCGAAGTCCGTTAGGTCGCTGATTTCGTTGTCACCCTGAAAGAAATTTTAGCCCTCTTTCGAAGTCCGTTAGGTCGCTGATTTCGTTGTCCCCCTGAAAGAAATTTTAGCCCTCTTTCGAAGTCCGTTAGGTCGCTGATTTCGTTGTCACCCTGAAAGAAATTTTGCAACAAGACACTTTAAATGCACTTAAACAGGACCTTGAGGTTCCAAACAAAGCTATTACAACCAAGACGTTTTGGACACCTTTGCGTATTGTAACGTACGCCGGTGCATAAAAAACGCAAAAAAAAAAAATAAATAAAAAAAAAGCTGTCTCTGAGGGCTGTGTTCACATTACTCTGTCCAACCCCTGTATATATACATAGAATAATTTTCATGTTATATATAAATCTTGGAAGAAATTCCATGCTCAAATTCTATCATGTGCATGTTCGCTCCCATGCAAACATTTCTAATTCTATTTCCTTTATATTTATAACTCTTGCGGTGTTGTTGAACTAGAAAATGTCGAGGCTCAGTGAAACGAATATCTCTTCCCCCACTCTTCTTCCCTACTGAACAACGGTTAATAATGAGTATGCTAGACCTGCATTCTGCGTTGTGGATATGTGTGAGAGTATTTTGTATTTAATAGGTTATTTTATTCTACCGATGTTTCTGTTAAAATCGCCATTCAACCAGTAAGTAATAACGTTTCCTCTTACGTCACAGGCCGTGTCATTGGTCTTCATGGACACTGGCGACCCCACTGAATTATAGATCAGAAGCGCAGAGCTGTGAAATATTAAAAGACCCTTCACTTTAGTAACCTGGGAATATTCCGAGAGGTGAAATATTATCTGCGAGTGTGATCATGAGCGCCAGGTCATTGACCTTTACGTACCGTAATCACCAGAAAGCCTTCTAAATTTTCAAGTCTATTGTTATGAGCTGCTCGAAATATTTGAGATAAATAATGAATCCGAAATAAGTTCGAGAGATTTTTTCACCAATTCAGGATGAAAGGCGACATTATATTTTAAGCTGGAATATACACAACTCCTCTTGTAAAATTATTGTTAATTATAGAATGAGGGTTTTATTACATGGCGTCTTCTTAGTTTGTTTTCTTTCATTGCTTCTTCTTTAGAATAACAGATTTCCAAAATTATTGGCTACAAACACAATCTTCTGATTTCCTCTGTCTACCAAAGTGGTTCTCAATCTATGAGTTGAAACCCAGTATTGGGTTGCGAAAACATTTCAAATGAGTCGCCATTCTATCACCCCGATTATTTACATAATGCACGATTTTATTAACTCTAAGCAAATACGTAAACGTAAAAACACAAAATAAGCTTCTCTTTATAACTTCATGTAACTATATTTCCAAACTGCATCAGCTCCGCCGGTGGCGGAGCTGATGCAGTGGTCTAAGCGCTGGCTTCTGACATGCTCTCGTCCAACTGTACAGTTCGGTCTCTGCTGTTTATTATTATTATTATTTTTTTTGATTGGAGGTTTAACGACCACCGTGAGCAACTCAATGGGCTCTAAGCGGTCGCCCGTCCCTAATTTAGGGTCACTGGTTCCAGGAAAGGGAGAAAGCCAGTGCCGTAAGACAAACACAACATCCATGCCTCACCGGGATTCGAACCCAGACCCCTTGCGGACGAATGATCAGAGGCCATCGCTTAGACCAATGCGCCACCGGGGCGGCCTGCTGTTTAACCGAGCGGTGTTGAATATGATAGATAGCCCTGCTGCAGCTGGCTTTGGGACCTACCGGATCAATTCAGTCGTTCAATGTTCAGTCAAGGTGTTACAGTTCCCACTACAGGTGAAGCTAACGATGGTGGTGAGATCACATGCAGAGGATTTTAGGAAGATAGTGTCTGACCCCACAAACCTTAGAAATAGGAAGCTAGGAGATTTGGGCTAGTGTGCGCGATAGGAAAGTCACACGGAAGCGAGGTAGAAAGGGGGCGAAGACGCCCTTATTTATTACCGGGGGCCAGTGCCCGGGGTCCGAAGGCTTAACGTGCCCATACGACGCACGGCTGATATTTTAATGGTTGGAGCATTCGTACCTGCCTGTGATCGAACCTGCAGTTCCTCCGTGGCAGTCACGAACGTTGACCACTAGGCCATCCGCGGCTCATAATAGTGGTAGTCGGTCAGGTATGGGAGTATGAAAGGGCCACCGGTCCTCGACCTGCAACCTCTCGGAGCTGCCAGGTGGCGCAGTAGTCAAAGCGCTTGCTTCTGACCATTCGTCAGTGATAGTCCGAGTTCGAATCCTCGTGATGCATGGATCATGTGTTTGTTTTACGGCACTAGCTTTCTCTTTCTTCCTAGGGACCAATGGCCGTAAATTAGTGCCGGGCGACTGCTTATCGCTCGTCGAGTTGCTCACAGTGGTCGTTAAACCCTCAACAAAAAAAAAAAACTGAATTAGATTCAATCTGCTGTAGAGAACTAAGTCTAACAGCTTATTTTTGTTCTGGAGTAGGGCACTGTTTTAGCTAATCTACGTAGTTTGAATCAGTACTTAGCAGGTGCTCGCCATGGTTGTGCGGCGAGTACACTTAGTCATCACGTTTACGTGTTTGTAAGACGAAGTTCAGTAGTTATCATAGTAACGAAGTGAGTTAAGATTTCAATATGGGTTGTAACGATCTTGGACTTGCACTTTCCTCAAGAGTTTGCAGCAGCTAGTCACAGAAAAACACGGACTTGCACTTTCCTCAAGAGTTTGCAGCAGCTAGTCACAAAAAAACACGGACTTGCACTTTCCTCAAGAGTTTGCAGCAGCTAGTCACAGAAAAACACGTTCAGCGTTCCCATAAGACAAGTGGTAAGCAATAGCATTCTTTTTGCATGAAAACGGAAATAAAGTTTGAGTTAATTTCATGTTCTTCAAAAGACATTTTGGTTTTTCAGGATCTTTGACTTCCCATTAATTCTGCGAATTTCAAGAGTTACAGTAGAAGAAGACGAAATCTGAATTTCAAAGATGATCAAAAACTTTTGTTTAAATTATCAAATACCACATTATAATTTTTCACTTTGTGTTTATCATATACAGAGGATATTCACACATTAGAACGTTAAGAAATTACAGAAAAGAAAAGAAGTTCGAAGAAGTGAAACTCGCAACAGCGTGTTGCATGAACACGAATGAAACATGATGCAGTTAAATATCTCTGCTGAGAAAGTTGCTCACGTAAACAAGCTCTGGATAGAAGGTTATGCTTTTGCTCTTTACGATGAGACATATTCGTATTCTGTAATTAAAAGACACTGTGAAAATCATGGAATTAGCATTTCCAAATATAAGATAAGCAATATTATTAATAATAGAGGGAAAATCGTCAAGTATTGATTTCAACAGGAAAAAGAGAACCAAACGAATATCTAAAGAAGTCACGTACCTGTACGACTATCTCAAAAATAAGGTTTCTGATATTAAAAGGAAATCCACCTATCCAAACAGCAATCGCTAAGTCGTTAAAAATCGGTATATCAACTGTAAGCAAGATAATAAACAAAGATTCGAATCTGAAAAAAAAAAAAAAAAAAAAAAAGATAAAAACAAGAAAAGTATTATTCTCCGCATTTTGCCTAAGCACGTGGCTGACCGCAGAATACGGTGTAGACTTCTTTATGAAAATAACTTAGTCGGAGACAGATAGAAATTATTGTGACAATTGATGAAGCATGGATCTACTTAAACGACTATAACGAAAAAAGGTCAATTTACTATCACCAAAGAGTAAAAAAAGACTTACAAACTTGGCTTCAAGAATCCAAAGAACTTTCAGTAAAGGATTCATAATTATTCTTGGTTTCTCGTATAATGGGAAATTAATGTTAAGAAAAGTTGAAACGAATGGTTACAATCAATTACACATATTACCAAATTAATGTTTTCACTCCTATATTTAAAGAGGAAATACTATTCCTTTATCCACAGGGCCTTCAAAGAGTAGAACCATCAGAATAAGGCAACCAGTTATACATCCAAATCTATCACTGTATTGCTTTAAGAAAACGAGACTGGTATCAAGTCTATACTTTTTGCTCATATTCCTTCAAAGTCCCCTGATGTGTCACCAATGGACTATTGTGCCTACGGACTGCTAAAAAGACTGGTATCAAGTCTACACCTTTTGCTCATATTCCTTCAAAGTCCCCTGAAATGTCACCAATGGACTATTGTGGTTTAGGACTGCTAAAAAGACTGGTATCAAGTCTATATCTTTTGCTCATATTCTTTCAAAGTCCTCTGATGTGTCACCAATGGACTATTGTGCCTTCGGACTGCTAAAAAGACTGGTATCAAGTCTATACCTTTTGCTGATATTCCTTCAAATTCCTCTGATGTGTCACCAATGGACTATTGTGTCTTCGAACTGCTAAAAAGACTGGTATCAAGTCTGTACATTTTGCTCATATTCCTTTAATGTCCCCTGATGTTTCACCAATGGACTATTGTGCTTTCGGACTGCTAAAAGGAGCCCTTTATAAGCGCAGACCTAAGACAATGATTAGACTAATGAAAGCAGTGGAAGAGGAGTGGAATGAAATACCACTACCAATTCTAAGAAATGCCCTGTCTTTTTGGAAATCTAGATGGAGGTTCATATAGAGAAAGGTTTACCAGATATAACACTTAAGAAAGAAATAACTTTATTTTGAACATTAATTATATTGCTGAAAAATTGTTGTAAAAGTTTGTGAACGTCCTCTGTACATATAAAACTCTCCGAACCATGCTGTGTAAATTTAATTGAAATGAAATATAAAATACGTTTCATTTCGTTAACAGAATTTCGATTTTATTATGATTATCCTAGGTCCTGAAATATACTAGCAAGGAAAAGTGGGTCGCTATAACAGGATGGTTAACAACCACTGAGCTATAGCGCAATCGTACACCGATCTACATATATTTTCAGTTCTGTTAGATGTCTTTCCGTATTATATCCCTTTCTTTTCCAGGCCATCTCCTTGGTCTTGCATAAATAAGTCTCATTTAAAATAGGTTCCTTGCTTTTAGCTAATAATCTAATCTTAAATGCATGTTCAAGACATCTCAACCTTGAAGCTGGACGTCATTAACCGAAAAAGGATAAATGAACCCTAATGTTCTTGGTTGTATCTACAGTAGTGGTCAAAATTATGGAAACCTTTTGGAAAAAGTGTATTTTTGAGGTTTGATGGCTCATAACACCATCCTTTTTGGCAATGGAAAGATAATTTTATCAAAAATGTAATGCAACAAAGTTTGTTCAATTATCTGTATTCTATGAAAAGTTATAGCCAAATAACCAGAAAATAGAAGCACAACTTGCTTATGTTGATATGAAGAAGCTTTCCTTCATTTGAGTGTAGCCAATGAGCATGAGTGTTTAGAGAGCCAATCATATCACAGTACGATTCAGCTATTGATGTCATGTATTGGAGCTGAGAGGAGGACATTTGTAAGTGTGTTATGTGATTGCTATCAAGGTGGTTGGTTTTTCTTTCTGTGTTTTCATTTAGTGAGCTTGTAAAACGTAATAAAATTAAAGAAATGGCGCAAAGAGTTGACTGGTCACCCAGAAAGCGATGTAAAATAGTACTGTTAAGTGAACAAGGCTTATAAAGAAATTAGAAGAAAAATTGGTGGAAACTTAACCAAAGGTAGCATTTCTAAATTTTTGAAGTGGTATAAGGAGACTCAGTCACTACAAAACCAGACTGGTAAAGGCAGGATTAGGTGCACAACAGCACGTGATGATAGAAAAATTAAGAGACTGTGCCTAGGTGACAGAAGAAAATCACCTGGGTGTATACAAGATGAAATGGCGCAATGCAATGTGAAGCTGAGTGCAAGGACTGTTCGGTGCATACTGCAGGAATTTGGTCTAAAAGCTAGAATTTGACACACACACAAAAAAACATTTTTATCTCTCAAGCAAAGGTTGAAAAGATTTAACTGGACTAAAACCCATGTTGACTGGACAGCAGAACAATGAGACAGCGTTATTTGGAGTGTAGAGACCAAAATCTCCCTGTTTGGTAGTGATGGTATAAAATACGTAAGGAGAAGAATCTGAGAAGATTTGCATCCTGATAGCATTACATGTACCGTGAAACACCCAGTTAGTGTTATGACCTGGGGTTGCATGACATCAAAACGTGTGGGCAGAATTTGCGTGATTAATGGGAATATATGGCCAAAAATACGTTAATGAAATACTTGAGCCCAAACTGAAGCCTTCTGCACGTGATTTTTTCCAAGATAATGAAGCATTTATATTTCAACAGGATTCAGCTCCATGTCATGTTGCTGCTGTATGCAAAAAGGGGTTTCAAGATAATCATATTTCACTGCTGGAATGGCCTGGGAGTAGCCCAGACCTTAACCCCATACAAAAATCTATGGAGCCGACTAAAGAAGCTTGTTAGTCAGAAGCAACCCAGCAATAAAACCCAATTAACAGAAGCAATAATTCAATCTTGGTTTCACATTATAACAGCTGCAGAACTAAAAAACTTGGTTCATTCCATGGGAAGGCGCTGTACGGCCGTAATTAACGCTAAAGGTTACCCAACTAAGTAATAACTGACATGGGGAGAATTTTTGTAAATCTCATTTTTCCTATGTGTTTCACTTTTCTTCTTTATAATTGCTGTTCTAATACAGAATCCTTCACAAACGTTATTGCATTACATTCTGATTAAATTATTTTTCCATTGATATATAATTGTATGGTGTTACTTAAAAAAAAAGTGGTATTATAAGCCATCAAACCTCAAAAATACACTATTTCCAAAAGGTTTCCACAATTTTGGTCACTACTGTACGTACATCCTTCTGGTACTGCATCTTTCATTAGTTTAAATATATTCCGGCCAATCTTGTTTTCGAAATACTTGTATTTCAGAGACTTTTCATCGGCAGAGCATTAAAACAATAGACCTAATAATAATACAAATTTGGAAGATGTGAATCCGTTTATTGATGCAAACATGACAGGGATGTTAAGTCAGATAATATTCGAAAACTTGAAAATCTCGTCGTCCTGGAGCGGAAATCGAAGCCGCGTCTTTCTGATAGCGCCCGAGTATATATACTAATTACTACAGCACCCAAAACGACCAAGTTTCAAGCTTCCGATATTCAGTTTTAAGTTTCCAAGTTTCAAAGACCTAATAATAGATTAATAAAAGTATAACTTGATTCTCTATGAAAACATTGGGGAACAGATCGTAGGCTGTGAAGCAGAAAATGTTCTATTGCTACTTATATTTTGGCTGAAAATTCAACATTTATTTTATGATTTGCTGTTCCGCGAGATTTCAAAAAGGAAACATTTTTAAAATTTCGATAATCTACACTTCTCGACATGTATAGCTTGTCTGAAAACAACTGAGAATGTTTTTATAAAAAATGTTCAATACTAAGTTCGACCTTGACACGAGTCTCCAAAAAGTGGTAGTTGTTGTAGTAACCATAGCAACCGTCCACACCTGTTTATCACGCATGCGTCCTCGGTAGTGCGTAGTTCAATAAGCGTTCTTTCGTGAACCCCTAACAAGTGTTTTCGCGCTGAGATTTTTCGAAAAGAAGAACGTGAAAGAGAAACAAAGATGAGCCATTAATTTTTTCTGTTGATTTAAGAAGTATGTCGCAGAGACTTTCCGTCTTAGGCAAGAGGCTTATGAAGATGAATGTCTAGGAAAATCAACAATTTACAGATGGCATAAAGAATTTATGGATGGTCGTGATTCGGCGGCTTTAATTGCGCCTGGAGGAAGGCCTTCAACGTGTGTTACAGAGGTAAACATCAGTACAGTAGGTGTTATTATACGGGAAGGCAGACACCTATCATAGAGAAATATCGAAGATATGGTTCGCAATTAAAAAGCATCACTTCACAGAACTTTAAACGATCATTTGGGCATGAAACGTGTTTGTTCAACTTGGGTTCCCCATTTCTTTTCATGTGCAGTCTAATGCAAGACCGCACATGGCCAGTTCCGTCGTTTCTTATTTGGAAAAACTGAATATTAAGTTGATGCCCCAACCTTCATATAGTCCACACTTGTCACCATGTGATATCTGGTTGTTCCCCATTTTCAAAGAGACATTACGCGGACCACGATTTGGGACTGATCAACCACTTATTACAGATGCGCAGGGGGCTTCAACAGCATTGCAGAAGAAGAACTCCAGAAGACACTTCAGGAGTGGGAGGAGGACCGTTGGGAAACCTGTATTCGGAAACATTCTCAGTTGTTTTCGGACAACCCTTGTAGGAATTGCCGCACCTGGAAATATACTATATTGAAAAAAGTCACCGGCCACCCCATCAAAAGCAAATGAACGGATCAGCTGCGCTGTTAAGATGCGCAGTACAGCTGCAAATGGTATAAAACCAAGCCTGCAGCTGACCGCGATCATATCGCACTGTGAGGTTGAGTGAAAATATCGCGGCGGGAGAGAACTGACTTTGAGAAAAGAAAGATTGTTGGATATTACATTAGTGGGTTGTCCACAAGAGAAACCGAGAGGCGTTTAAACATACCCAAGTCAACTGCTTTGGATTTACTCAATAAGTGGAAGAATCATGGCTTGCCCGAAAAAGCAAAACATACCGGCAGACCAAAGAAAATCGGTGATAGAGGAAGTCGAAGTTTCAGGAGAGTCGTTACAGCTAATCGACGGAGTACTGCACAAGACCTCAGTGTACCGAACAAGACCAAAAGACCTTAGTACATTCCACAATTGTGCCTTTATTCTAATTAGCTTTTGTTGTTTGCCTTACGTGTTTCTTTGAGCCAAGGCTAAAAAGAATAGATGACAGTATATTTTAATATATTAAATTGATTTTAATATGCAAAGGTAATATTTTTCTTCCTGGTAATAACGCCCTGCATTTACTTCAGTTAATCAAAGTTATCAGTTTGTTTTAAATTCCACGCATTCAGAACATTACAAAGACTGTCTTTGTGTATTTTGTCAATTTCTTTTTCTTTCAACGTCTTTTGATATGCACACGCCCGAAGTAAAATGCTGCGATTACGTTAATATTTCGTCTGCATACTCGTCCGTCTATAAACAAAATTCTTTTGTTCTAGACTTCAATAAGTAAAACAAAAAAATAAAACTCGTTCATTTTCCAGTTTCCCTGATGCACATTTTTTCCAGAAGATTGCTCAAGTGTGTGTGATTAATTTTGGTACGAAATCTCCGCTTTTCGCATGGTTTTTAACTAAAACTTAAGCGTTCACTTTAATCAAGATTCCACGTATGTGTTTTTTTTTCCATACGAGCTTGTGAGGCATTCCATGTGAAAGAGAGAAAAGGCCGTTTGGGTTGGGTAAAATTAAGAATGGGATTTTCGAAGCTTAAGGTACCTCAGATAACATGATCAAAACCAATGAAAAACTATCATAACTCTCACGCATGCAATTGTTTCTTCAGGATTTAAATTCAAGACTACACTGATTAGCCATTACATTATGACCACCTACCTACTGAGCTGTAGGACCCCCTACAGCCCGCAAAATAACGGTAACTCGGAGAGTCATCGATTCGATGAGGT
This sequence comes from Macrothele yani, assembly GCA_039090855.1. Lineage (NCBI taxonomy): Eukaryota > Metazoa > Arthropoda > Arachnida > Araneae > Macrothelidae > Macrothele > Macrothele yani. The sequence continues at coordinate 38,721,650 of CM076989.1, forward strand.
GGGGAAAGGTATCCTTGGCCGCCCCGGTGGCGCAGTGGTCTAAGGCGCTGGTCTCTGCTCATTCGTCCGTAAGGGGTCCGGGTTCGAATCCCGGTGAGGCATGGATGTTGTGTTTGTCTTACGGCACTGGCTCTTTCCCTTCCCTGGAACCAGTGACCCTAAATTAGGGACGGGCGACTGCTTATAGCCCACTGAGTTGCTCACGGTGGTCGTTAAAAATCCAATCAAAAAAAAAAAAAAAAAAAAAAAAAAGGTACCTGGGGTATTTGGTACCATAATGTCAACAGCAGGTCCTCCAGTTCCCACACATTAGGAGGTGATGGTGATTTAGCGCGAATCCGCTTTTCCACGTCCAACCACAAATGTTCAATTGGGTTCATGCGTGGAGTATATACAGTGCAAAGTCACCAGCATGTTCCTCGAACCACTCCTTGACGATTCTGGCAGTGTGGCATGGCGCATTATCCTGTTGGTAATGGCCATCACCCGCAGAGAACACCGTTGCCATGAATGGGTGAACTTTGTCGGCAACGATGTTCAGGTACCTGACAGCTGTCAGGGATTGTGCTATTGGGATAATAGGGCCTAAAGTGTCACAAGAAAACACCACCCACGGCATAACACTATCGCCGCCGGCCTCTTTCCGCCCAACATTGCATCCAGGTGCCATAGCCTCCGTTTGTAATCGGCCTTATCGGCGCTTGGCCGTCTACGTGATACACCAGCAACCTTGATTCGTCAGACCAGGCCACTTTCTTCCAATCATCCACGGTCCAATCTCGATGATCTTAGGCCCATTTCATGCATTGTTGGCGATGATGAGCAGTGAGCATAGGCACCCGTCTGGGTCTTCGTCTACGCAGGCCCATGCGCAGAAGGCTGCGATGAACTGTGTGCTGTCACACATTGCCCTGATCACCACAGATGTAGCTGCGGGGGATTTGTCGCATCGTTGTCCTGCGGTCGCTGTGAACAATGCGCGACGGTCTCCGCTCCCCTCTGGCATCAATGAGCTGCGGGCGACACATGACTGGACGACAGTTCGTTGTTTGGCCATTAGTGCACCACTTTTTATACTTACTCACTACAGCGGCACGTGAACAACCCACAAGCCACGCCGTTTCCGAGATCGTAGTTCCAAAGCGCTGTGCCATCACAATTTGATCTTTATGAAGCTCCGATAAGTCGACAGCTTTTCCCATTCGGACTCCGAACACTCTACTAACCGAAAGCTGGTCCTCGGGTTGTATATATACTGCTCTGTGAACTTCACCTGCGCCACCGTTCTGTCTTCAGGCGCGCTCATTTCTCTAGACTGGGGGTGGTCAAAATGTAATGGCTCATCGCTGCATGCTCACAAATACGCAGGATTTCCCCTTCCTAACCTTTCGCGAAGATTTACCGATCATGTCAACAAACAATATACAATATCTGCTCTTAAGTTACTGAGGTTTATTGCTATGTAACCGTGCACGTGTTCACGTTACGTTCCAGGAAACCCAAGAAAACCAAGAACAGGATGGTTGGCGACGGTATTGGAGCCCCCAACATACCACGTAACATATAGCCGCGAGATTTAGCCAAATGCGCCATGCCTTCTCCCGGTAGTGCTTTCACTTCTTCAGATCACATTATAGACTGTCAAATTTAGTGACCCTCTTTTTCGCTTACGTTTTGTGTGTATTCAGTTTATATTATAGCCTGTGAAACTTAGCGACATCTCTTTCATCATGTTTCCACATTTATAAGTGTATCACGGAAAAATCTATTGACTTCTATTTGATGTTCCTATTCCACGTCAACTGTGTATTTATTATTCATTCGACATCTTTACTTTTACGTTTTTGCTTATTCAGTTTATGTTATAGCCTCTGAAATCTAGTGACGTCTTTTTCGCTTAAGCTTTTTTTATCTTTCTAAGCTTATACACTATCTACCAACAAGTAATTGGACACCTGTGATAGCAAAGGGAAACGAAGTTTATTCACCTTCAATAGTTGGTGGAGCCTCCACGAGCGGCGATTACAGCTGCGACCCTCTGGGGCATACTCTCAACCAGGCGTTGTACGACGGCTAGCGGTATTTTCTTCCACTCGGCTTCGAGAAGACAGGTCAGTTGCTTCACCGATTTCGGACGATGGGGGCACCCCTTAAGTCGACGCTCCAACTCGTTCCAGAGGTGCTCGATAGGGTTAAGGTCCGGGCTCTGCGCAGGCCAGTCCATTCAATTCACCCCATTGTCACCATACCAAGCCATGGTGGACCTCGCAACATGACAGGTAGCATTGTCATCCTGAAAGTAATATGGGTCCACCCCGTAAAATTGACACAACGTAGGAAGCGCATGGTCATCCAAAATGTTGCAGTACGTCTTGGCGTTGAGTCTACCAGGAATTGCGACTAAGGGTCCCGTGCCATACAAGGAGAAACATCCCCATAGCATAATTCCACCGCCGCCGAACTTCACAGTTGGCACAATACATTCCGGCAGGAGGCGTTCTCCAAACAGACGCCAAACCCAGACCCTGCCATCTGAACGGAAGAGGGTGAACCTTGATTCGGCGCTCTAGAGAACCTGTTTCCACTGTTCAACTGTCCACTGTCGACGTTCTTTGCACCACGTTAGCCGAGCAGCGCTATTGGACTTGGTGATCAAAGGCTTGTGGGAGGCAGCACGTCCATGATAACCGAGCAGATGGGCTTCCTCACGGATGGTATTCAATGAAAGAACACTCCCGGATTCCTGGTGAAACTTCTCGCGGATGTGGCCCATCGAATTGGCGCGGTTCTTCCGAATTTCTCTGGCCAGCACCCGTCGGTCTCTAACTCCCAGTTTTGTGGGTCTACCGGGTCGGGACACATTCCGACAGTCACCTCTCATCTTCCACTTGCCAATCACGTTGGCCACTGTCGATTTTGTGTACTTCAACTAGCTGGATATGTCACGTATGGCTCGGCCATTTCTGTGATACCCGACGATTACACCTTTCTCGAAATCAGAGAGCTCCGAACTGCGTCGCATCTTGCATGCGACTTGTTGCGTTGTTGTTTCCCACACGATATTTAACGGCGGCGGCCGTGACGTGTATCAGGACCGCAGATATCGTCGATTGCAGGGATGTTCAATTACTTGTTGGTAGATAGTGTATTATAACTGTAAAATTCAATGACATCTTTCTCGCTAATTCAGTTTACATTATTCCTTGTGAAATTTAGTGACATCTTTTTCGCTTTAAGTCTTTCTTATCTCAATAAGCTTATATTATAGCCTGTGAAATTTAGCGACATCTCTCTCACTACTTCGGCTTACATTATAGCCTTTGAAATTTAGTGACATCTTTTTCACCTATTTAGCGCACACAATATACTGCGAAATTCGGTGACATCTTTCTCGTTAGTTCAGCTTACATTATAGACTGTGAAATTTAGTGACATCTTTTTTGCTTACATTTTTTGCTTTTTCAATTTACATTATGGCCTGCGAAATTTAGTGAGATCTTTTACGCTTAAGTCTTTTTATCTCACTAAGCTTATATTAAATCCTGTGAAATTTAGTGACATCTTTCTCGCAAATTCAGCTTACATTACAATCTGTAAACTTTAGTGACACCTTTTTCGCTTATTCGGCTTACATTAAATGCTATGAAATTTAGTGACACCTTTTTCGCTTACGTTTTTACTTATTCAACTTATCTTATATTCTTTGCAATTTAGTAACGTCTTTTCATCTTTCTAAGCGCATATTATAGCCTGCGAAATTTAGTGACATCTTTTTCGCTGGCGTCATTTTTTTTTTTTTTGCTTTCTCAGCTTAGATTATATCCAGTGAAATTTAGTGATCTCTCTTTCACTTAAGTTTCTTGCTTACTCAGCTGATATTATAATAACCTGCGCAAATTTCGGGTACTATCAAAAGAAACGCCCAGCTATTGAATGACAATGCGTGTATTTATTCACATTGTTTTGTTCTTGGTTTTTAGATCATTTCCGTCATTTTTTTTATAATTTGACAATGAGATACGAAAGAACACAAAATGTTGCGTTAAGAAGCTGCAAGGAAAAACACTCTTAGTGGGAGTTAGCTGATACCAGGCATGCGATGCTAATATTTGGGGGCCATTTTCACATCGCGATTCTGAAAAAGGCAATTGAGCAAATACACATTCAACCGCATTTTGAATACCCCCCCCCCCCCCCCGCCTCTCTCCCTCTTTCTTTTACTTTTACGCGAACCATGATATATTACCCCTTAAAAACACACGATAACAAAGCGTGGTGGTCTTCATCAGCAGTGTGTTGAAGAGCAAAAAGACCGATGAACAGAGTATGAGGAGAAAGGAAGAACGTTATATATGTTAAGAAAAGCATGCTACGAATAAAAATTCCCAGCGTAAAAAAATCCAGACATCATAGTATTCTTTTATACTAAAAAGGAAATTTGCTTTCGATCGGGTTATACGAACGAAAATCTTATCTATAGCGAACACTGTGAAAATAATATGTTGCTAGGTGACAAAAAGCTCTTTGTTCTCTTATCATTTTTGCCCTGGCAGATTTTTTTTACCTTGAGAGTGGAAGTTTGAGAAGGAAATTCAAAATCTTCAAAGCCTTCTGGGTATCACGGTAATAGCCGACGGCAAAGATCGACAGTTTCAGATGAAAAATGTGGCTTTGGAGAGAAGCATTTCAAAAGTAAAAAAAGGAATAAAACGTTCATAAATCCAGAACTCGGTTTCTGGTGAAACGGTTTTCTTTACTTTCTCTCCCTCACTCTTTTTTTATCCCTAAAATGCAACCCAGCTGCTTTAGGACACTTTGGGGAAGAAAAGAGATGCCGAAATGCGGGTGAAAAACGTTGGCTGTGGCGAATATATTGAAAGATCTGCCCAAACGCAGGCCTTTTTTGAGTTCGCTTCACATATATATATATATATATATATATAAAAAAGTCTTTGAACGTGATCTAAACTTTTAGATTTAAGAAAAACACAGAATCTTTGCGCGAAGAGTAAAATTACCCCATTTTGGTTCATACACAATGCATTAAAAACTGTTAGCGTTCAAAATTTTAAAACGGATGCGTCTAATTTTTATTGGATCCTCCGCCGGTTTAATGCTTGTGCTACTAAATAGCTCTTCCTAGTAAGGAATGGAATTCCGGATGAGACGAAGTCTGTACTGCTTCCTAGGTTCTGGTCCCCTGTCCTCCTTACTGTCAGCCGCCATTAATTAAGGAGAACTAGCTCATGAGTCGAAACTACAAGAATAGCAGCTTATTCTTGGGAAAAAATCAAAAGATTTCTAACAAGGATAAAATTTTAACCCATGTGGCCGAAATGTTTTGCGTAAGAAAAGCTAGAGAATGCATTGAAACTTACAGTTGTTACTTCAATCGGACGAAAATAGAATTTAGACGTACATTGGCCATATAAAGTTAGGGATATTGCGATTTCGAAGAGAAAACGCTGTGATATGCAAATTTATCGATTACTGGAGATCGATTATCAGCGTGGTAAATTACATCATATGTAAATTACCTCAGTCCAATGCAAAATTGCCGCCCCGGTGGCGCAGTGGTCTAAGGCGCTGGCCTCTGATCATTCGTCCGTAAGGGGTCTGGGTTCGAATCCCGGTCAGGCATGGATGTTGTGTTTGTCTTACGGCACAGGCTCTCTCCCTTCCCTGGAACCAGTGACCCTAAATTAGGGACGGGCGACTGCTTATAGCCCATTGAGTTGCTCACGGTGGTCGTTAAACCTCCAATAAAAAAAAAAATAAAAAAAAATGCAAAATTAAGTTTTAAAATCTGACATTTATGAGACGATATGTATTGAAAAGACTACTTATTGTACATACCTACCCAAAAAACTCTTAACCCCCCCCCCCCCACCACCACCACCACCACACACACACGCAAAAGCAACAACGCTAGCTACCTGTTGGAAACTTTCGGTTGGTATCGCTGCTCTTGACTCCAAGGCTCAGTCCGTTAACAGGCGGCGTGAGTTGCTTCAGTACGTTTCGAGATTTTCGCTCCACTTCGTCTCACACTCGCTCAACTGGACTCAAATCAAGACCGTCTAGAGTGTACTAGGATATGACATTCGAGAGATGAGTTTCCTTGGTTTGTGACGTCACTCTCATGTCACACGGCCTGATACGTCGGTGTCGTGTTTGACGTCATACACGATAGCGTTGGAATCCAATCGGAAGCCTTGGTTTCCGCGTTACGTCACTGAAACGGAGAACTCATGTGAAGCACTAGAGGTAAAGCACGTTTCAAGACGACAAATCTGCAGCGATACATTCTATCCGAGTAGCTAAGTTGGGAGACTAACTTACTCCGGAGGGACGGGGCGCGACTTCGATTTCCTTCACGGCCATACAAGGTTTGCGCTCTCTCTGCAATGCTCCTTCAAACAGGCCTTTCCAAAATAGGCTGGGTTATCTTGCCGAGAAAAGTCAATAGCAATGAACTGGTATAGGCAGTCGATAAGTACTTCAAGATAGCCTTGTGCGGTAACAGTGATCTCAACAGGCATAAGGGGACTAAAGATGACCCATATAAGCACACACCAGAACAATACACCGTCCCACAGGCTTGTAACACCAAGCTCGACTTGAAAATTGGGTCCATAGCCTCCTGCGGTGTTCGCCTCACACGCAAAGTGTTGTAGTTTGAAGTTCAATTCGTCGGATCAAATCTCCTACTTCCAATTTTCCACGGTCCAGTGGCAATGCTACTTCCCCCACAGCAGCCTTATACACAGTCGAGTCACATTATTGTGACCATCTCCTACTTTTTGACGTCAACAGCTCGTAGCAAATGAAAGAAAGCACGTGTCGTCAGCTGGCTTAGAGGGCTTATAAGGTGCGCTGTACACATTTTGAAAACATATCCCTTGTTACTGTCATGGATAAAAGGAGCGATTTATCAGATTTGCAAAAAGGGATGATTATCGGCTTTCGGGCCAAGGGTGGCAGTATTTCAGAAACAGCGCAGTTTGTGAGCTGTTCGCGTGCTGCTGTGGTTAAAGTGTATCGTGATTGGAGAAATGGCACCATTGCGATTAAGGGACGTGAAAACTGCGTAGCACCACGTGACATTGATGTGAGAGGTGCACGTCAGCTTCGAAGGTGCATGAGGGCCGATCGACACGCTACAGTGGAGCAACTCACTGGCCGAATGGCTACCGGAAGTGTGTCTAAAATGACAGTTTAGCGACCCCTGCTTGGTATGGGGCTCCGATGTAGACGGATGATCACTGCACTTATGCTAACGAAGGTGCATCGGCGGAAAAGGCTTACATTTGCACGGAAGCATCGGAATTGGACCTCCACTGATTGGCAAAGGATTGCCTTCTCCGATGAGTCACGTTTTCTGCTTCATCAAACGGAAGGACGTTGACGTGTATAAGGCGAGAAACATCGGATAACAAATACTCTTCAACCACTGCTGGAAGAACACATTTGCAGCGTTATGGTCTGGGGAAAGTTTTCGTGGCATTCCCTGGGTCCACTCATACCCGTGGAAGGCATTATGGACCTAATTCGTTATGAATCTATCCTTGCAGACCACATACACCCATACATGCTGATTGTCTTCCCTGGGGCGGATGGGATCTTCCAGCACGACAATGCTACATATCATACAGATAGAAATGTCCGAGATTGGTTGGAAGAGCACGATGAAAACTATAAAGTACTTCCTTGGCCCCCATATTCCTCAGACTTATACCCAATTCAGCATCTATGGGACCACCTCGATCTTGTTGTTCGCTCTATGGATTTTCCACCACGCACCCTCCAGCAGCTGTCAGATGCAATGCAGTCAGCATGGCTCCACAAACCTCTCAACACATTCCAGCACCTTACTGAGTCACTCCCAGCCTGTCTAGCTGCTGTCCGCGCTGCACAAGGCGGTTACTCTGGATATTAGCTGGTGGTCACAATAATATGACTCGACCGTGTTGTACTTGGCATGCTGATAACAAAGGTACTCGATGTGTGCGTTGGTTTCCGTATCTTTGCCCATCTCACTCCGTCGTTGAATTCTGACATTATTCACTCCTTTCCGTTAATACGCGATACGGGAGAGACGAAGCTTTTTTCGAACAGTAATGGCCACATTTCCCTCTGGGAGTGCCAGTTTTTCCAGTTTTAATGTAATTCAATTACACGCGTGCTATGGTCGCGCGTTCAAGCCACATATGTTCCTCAGTGACATAGATGTAGTACACCATCTTCCTCGCTCCGAGTACCTGCCCACTGTGGAACTCCCTCAGGTCACCGTACTCACCCATCTTTACAATTTTTTTTTTTTTTTTTTGATTGGAGGTTTAACGACCACCGTGAGCAACTCAATGGGCTATAAGCAGTCGCCCGTCCCTAATTTAGGGTCACTGGTTCCAGGGAAGGGAGAGAGCCAGTGCCGTAAGACAAACACAACATCCATGCCTGACCGGGATTCGAACCCGGACCTCTCACGGACGAATGATCAGAGGCCAGCGCCTAAGACCACTGCGCCACCGGGGCGGCCTTTACAATTGCAGGTAATTTGAACAACAGATAGGCATCTGATCTCGTTCAGTAGTTTGCATGGAAGCAAGGAGGGCGAGATTATTGTAGCAGAGTAGAGCAGGCTTGCGGATAGGTTCTGTGTATTTAAAAAAATGAGCTTTCAGTGTATAGTGCTAAATGTAAATGCACATAAATGTCACCTCGCGAAAATACAATCTTCTCTGTCTAGCGGTATAGAAGTGCAAACCGTAAAGAGATTTAATAAAAATGGAGAGTTTCGCGCGTAAAAAGAATTATCGAACATAAAAATAATTTTTACGTTCCAATTTTTAGTACTACAGATATCGATTAAAGGGTAAAAATAACTTCATCTGACCTAGAAGGAAATCTACAAATCAAAGAAATTAGAAGATGGATTAAACATTATCTACATAGTGAACTCTACCCTGTATGATGTGAATTTGATCAATATGGCTTCATACGAAGTTGAGTCAAAAGTTTGTCCTGTTTCGAGCTACACATAATGTTGGACCTCTATTGCTGTGCCAAACACGCGCGTTGCCGCTCCGGTGGCGCAGTGGTCTAAGCGATGGCCTCTGATCATTCGTCCGAACGGGGTCCGGGTTCGAATCCCGATGAGGCATGGATGTTGTGTTTGTCTTACGGCACTAGCTCTCTCCCTTCCCTGGAACCAGTGACCCTAAATTAGGGATGGGCGACTGCTTATAGCCCATTGAGTTGCTCACGGTGGTCGTTAAACCTCCAATAAAAAAAAAAAAAAAAAAAAAAAAACACGCGCCATCATATACTGGGTACAACGAAGATGGATTAAACATTATCTACATAGTGAACTCTACCCTGTATGATGGGAATTTGATCAATATGGCTTCATACGAAGTTGAGTCAAAAGTTTGTCTTGTTTCGAGCTACACATAATGTTGGACCTCTATTGCTGTGCCAAACACGCGCGTTGCCGCTCCGGTGGCGCAGTGGTCTAAGCGATGGCCTCTGATCATTCGTCCGAACGGGGTCCGGGTTCGAATCCCGATGAGGCATGGATGTTGTGTTTGTCTTACGGCACTAGCTCTCTCCCTTCCCTGGAACCAGTGACCCTAAATTAGGGACGGGCGACTGCTTATAGCCCATTGAGTTGCTCACGGTGGTCGTTAAACCTCCAATAAAAAAAAAACAAAAAAAAAAACACGCGCCATCATATACTGGGTACCGCGATGAGGTGGAACACACGAGGCTGATGACGTGCATTTGGAATAGATACACATTGCATTACCACGTGGGTGTCGCTCCGGTGGCGCAGTGGTCTAAGCGATGGCCTCTGATCATTCGTCCGAACGGGGTCCGGGTTCGAATCCCGATGAGGCATGGATGTTGTGTTTGTCTTACGGCACTAGCTCTCTCCCTTCCCTGGAACCAGTGACCCAAAATTAGGGACGGGCGACTGCTCATAGCTCATTGAGTTACTCACGGTGGTCGTTAAACCTCCAATCAAAAAAAAAAAAAAAAAATTACCACGTGAGCTGAGTATGGAGGTCGATAAAGATGCTGTTCGGGTACTCATACGTCATGGCGTTTCAATGTTGGTGACACCAGTCTTGAAGACAAGCCGAGATCAGCACGGGCAACGACACTGACACCTTAGTCGAATCTGTGACGGAGAACCACATGGAGTGGGGGTGTTAACGACCATCGTGGACAACTCGATAGCGTATAACCAGCCATCTTTTTCTAATTCAGTGCCACAGGGAAGGGATAGAGCCAGTGCCGCAAGACGAACAGCATCCATGCCTCAACGAGATTCAAACCCGGATCCATCTCACACAAATAATCACAAGACAGAGACACGTGCCGAACTGGTGGCGCAGTTAGCCCACTGCGCCACCAGGTCGGCACACAACCATTGGTAACTGAGGTGGGCTCTCCTCAATCCACTATTGTTCGTCACCTGCCTTAACTTCGGTTCATTTCCAGGCCCCATAAATTGACACCCCAACAGGCGAAACAACGTGGAATTCTCTGTCGCAGACTTTTTGCCTAATTCACAAGACGATAGGTTTTTGCGTCATATCGTTACAGATTATGAAAGGTAGGTACTCCTAGTACATTACAACTGGGAAACAGTAGCTGAAGCCACAGCAGGAAGCACAGCCTGTGGTGTAAAGTTGGCAGCTCGGGAAGAAAGTGTTACTGCACATTTGATGTAATTGAGAGAGACCTATGCACTGAGTACTCGTGCCAGATGGTCAATCTGTAGATGGGAACCTTTAAGAAGAACAACTGCGTGGGTCTATGAATGCTCTGTGCCAACGCCACCTAACGGGAATCAAAAAGAAGCAGGCGTTTCTGTCAGGGGATAATGCTCCAAGTCACAACTCCAAAGTGGTTAGCTGAGAACTTCAGGAATTAAATGGAATTGAGATCCTAGCCTATCCTCCATACATTCTAGTCCTTGCCACATACGCTTACCACCTGTTTCACTCTATGGCCCGTTTCCTACAAGGACGGCACTTCGTTTCAGTTGTAGATATGGAATCTGGCTTCAGAGAGTTTCTATTCTCGAAACCTGTCGAGCGGTACCGTCGTAGGATCGTGGCTCTGGTGGAACGTTAGCAAAAAAACAGTAGCAGCCCCGGTAGCGCAGTGGTCTAAACGCTTTCTTCTGACCATTCTTAAGAGATGGGTCCGGGTTCGAATCCCGGTGAGGCATGGATGTTTTGTTTGTGGCACTGCCGTTTTCCGGAAGCAGTAGTACTAAATCAGGTGCCGGCGACTGCTTATAACTCACGGTGGTCGTTAATCCTGAGACCCAAAAATTAAAACAAGAAAGATGACACCAAATTTTCGGGTATAATAAGCACGTCCTTTGAATCCGTTCTAAAGCAAATTAAATTTATCAAAGCTATTCAAAGTCAATGGAACCGATATGGAAAACAATAGTATCTGACGGAAGAAAAAGTTTTTCAATTGTGTTTTAATCCCTCAGATATTGCTGTAAACGTAATTGTGAGCTTACGCCCTTTGGTTGCAGACTTGTGCGTTAAGAAAAACATGAATTTATAGGAGAAACATTTCGCACCGGAAACGCTCTCCAACTCCGAAAAAATATTTCAAATCGGACTCTTAGAAACAGAGATATCGACAGAAATAAGATGTCACTTTGCGTCACCTGGTAGGAAAACCATGCATTATTTTAGGAAGAAAGTATTCTCAAAAGGTTTATCCATATGAGCGGTATCGGTTCAAGAAAAAAAAATTAGTCGAGTTTTCAGCATCCCAGATTTTGCTACAAATACATCAGAAGCAGAAATTAGCCCTTATGCCTCCTGGTGGTCAAACCATTTTTTACCAAACATTAGAAATTATATGAAAAATATTTTCCATGAGGTGTTGTATGCGATACAGGAAGAATTTTTCAAATCGGAGTTTTAGGAGCAGAAATAACGCAGAAAACGAAATTTACCTTTGTGCCCCCTAACGGGAAGTCTATGATTTACTTGAAAATTTTGAATTTATAGGAAAAACATTTCACATCGGAAGTACTATCCAACAATGAAGGAATTTTTCAAATCGTACTCTTAGAAGTAGAGATATTGACAAAAATAAGATATACATCTACGCCTCCTGGCGTAGAAACCGTGCATTATTTCAAGAAGAAACTGTTCCTAAAAGGTTTGTCGACATGAGTAGTATCGGTCAAGAAACGACTTTTTTTCAATCGAGATTTCAGAAGCTCATATTTTGCTGCAAATACATGAGTAGCGGAAATTAAGACTTTGCCGCCCCGGTGGCGCAGTGGTCTAAGGCGTTGGCCTCTGATCATTCGTCCGTAAGGGGTCCGGGTTCGAATCCCGGTCAGGCATGGATGTTGTGTTTGTCTTACGGCACTGACTCTCTCCCTTCCCTGGAACCAGTGACCCTAAATTAGGGACGGGCGACTGCTTATAGCCCATTGAGTTGCTCACGGCGGTCGTTAAACCTCCAATCAAAAAAAAAAAAAAAAAAAAAAAAAAAAAAAAAAAAATTAAGACTCACGCCACCTGGTGGTCAAACCATTTTTTACAAAAATTGGAAATAACATGCAAACGATTTCCCATCAGGAGCTGTTTAATCTTGAGTATGGTAGTAATGCTTGATGGGAATTTGTGCATAGTATAGAAACATGTCTTTCCCTGTCTACAATACTGTAGGTATACATTTTCATTTGTATCGCTCGTGCTTCATTGTCTGCCTCTCCTTCTCCCTACGTGACGAAATAATTTTATGATTTTAACAATATTTTGTTTTACGTTTTTTTTTTTTTGATTGGAGGTTTAACGACCACCGTGAGCAACTCAATGGGCTATAAGCAGTCGCCCGACCCTAATTTAGGGTCACTGGTTCCAGGGAAGGGAGAGAGCCAGTGCCGTAAGACAAACACAACATCCATGCCTGATCGGGATTCGAACCCGGACCCCTTACGGACGAATGATCAGAGGCCAGCGCCTTAGATCCCTGCGCCACCGGGGCGGCGTTTTGCGTTTCACTGGAACTTTCCAGTTGATGTATATACCACTGTATTTATTGGCAGAATTCTACTGTCATGTACATAGAAATGTTATTTTTACTGAAGAATAAAGACAATTTTGAAATGTATCCGGTGCAGAAAGAATTTTTCAAATCGGAGATTTAGAAGCAGAGATATAGGGGGAAACGCAATTTACCGCTACGCCCCCTAGCGGAAAGTCTATGAATTACTTGAAAATTTTGAAATTATATGAAAAACATGTCACAGGGAAAACCCTATCCAACAAAGAAGGATTTTTCAAATCGGACTCCTACAATTAGATATATTGACAAAAATAAGATATACATCTACGTCCCTGGCTGAGAAACTGTGGAATATTTTAGAAAAAAATATTCCGAAACGTTTTATCGATGTGAGTGGCATCAGTCCACGAAATAACTTTTTCAATCGATATTTTAGGAGCTCAGATTTTATGGCAAATACATCAGAAGCAAAAATAAACACTTACGCCCCCTGGTGGCTAAAGTATTCTTTACCAAAAATTTGAAATTATATGCAAAAGATTTTCCATCAGGAGATGCATCCGCTGAAGAAAAACATTTTCAAATCGGAGTTTTAGAAGAAGAGTTATCGGGAAAATTGTAATTTACTTTTACGCCCCCAAGCAGAAAATGTGTGCGTAATTTGAAAAAGTAACTATATCTAAAATACTCTTCGGCATAAACGGAATCGAAAGATAAAATATTTTTTTCAATCGGATGTTTAGAAGCAAATATGTGGAATAAAACGTATTTTTGAATTCGACATCATCTGCATTTACGCCTTCTAGCGGCGAAGTTATACATCGTAAAAAAAAACGAAATGAAGGATCATCATTCGCATAATTCAAGCTTCCCAATGCAGAAATGATTTTTTAAATCGGACTAATAGTTGCAGAGATATCGTGGATACAGACGGACTGACGGACGGACAAACCGATAACATAAGCACGATCTATTTTTACAAAAGATGTGCTAAAAAAGACCTACAGAAAACGAAAGCCTCTGTATTTTGCAGAATGAGATGAGTGTGTATGACTCTCTTGCATCATGAAATATTTTAGCTACAAATGAGACGGTCTTTTGCCTCACTTTGGCATCATATCCGCAGACTGGACAAAGTTATGACTTTCTTTTAAGTGCTAGTAATAGGAAGCTCAGTGAAATGTATAATAACAACGTTTTTGCTTCATAGAACAACAACTGGATAAAAATTGAAATGTATCTGTATGGTTTCCCAGTTTGTACAGGAAGTGACTTAATGAAATCCAGACCGTAATTTTTTTCATAAAATGTCTTGGAAATTTTGACACTTAAATTTTATCTCAGGTAGAAGAACAAACTATTCAAACCTATCCGGTAAAGAAGAATCAAGATGGGAATTTGATAAAAAAATATTGGCCATTGCAGGGATTGTGTTTTCTTTTGTCACATAAAAATCTGGAAATTTTAAAAATATTTCCATACAGCTCGAGTCTGAGTTGATTAGGTGACTAAAACTGAAATGAGGTAACCCGGATAAAAGCTATTTAGTCGTAGCGTCTCCGATGTTTCGTGTTGAAAAGCAGAAAGACAGAATAATGACAGGATTTAATAGCTGCTTTCACTTTAGTTTAATGCACAGACACTGAGACATAACCTTCCGGAAAAGTCTACTTAAATATTAAGTGAACAAATAACAAAATTTCACGATATTATCAGGAAAAGAATCGCAGTTTTAATTTTCAAACATAGTTTCCTTTATACAGCTTTCATTATGTTCTTCTTAGCATTTGTTAAACCAGAGCAGTTTTAAATAATCTCAACAGCTTTTGGAAGGATACCAAAAACGAAATTGGTTTTACTCCATATCAAAAAAATGTGGCTGCCTGCCAGCTCCATATAATTTATGGTACTCAATCTTCATTTTTCATTCAAAGTATACTCCCTTGAAACAGGCATACGGCTAATTCAGAATTTTTTTCTTCTAGAATAAATTACTGCAAACTGAAATCTTAGATCAAATCCCAAATAGAGGAATCTGAAATTTAACGCATTTTGAATTCATTAGATGTGGAAGTTAAAAGCCTTAGTAATTCACAGTAAGTGGATGACTAATGGTATTTAATGGCGAAAAGGCTACACGTAATGTAGTATCTGATGGTCAATCGCAAAAAAAGGAGAAGAAAACTTAAAAAAAAAAAATAATTCAGTAAACAGCAGAACTTCTGAATACCATCTCCTGGAAAACAAGAAAGATCACACCGAATTATCGGTTGTAAGAGCACCTCTTTTGAATCCTTTCTGATGCAAATTAAATTTATTCAAAGTCAATGCAACCGGTTAGAAAAAAAAATCAACCGGATTTCTACAGTCGATAAAACATTCAGAAATAGAAAGAGCTACTTGCTTCAACCCGCTCGTAAAATGTATGTTACGAAAATTCACAAATGGCGCACAAAAAGTTTCTCATAGCACACGGAAGGTATCAGAGACAAAGATATTTTCAAATCGATCAGTTATAAGAAGAAATATGGAAACATGATGTAAGTCTACGCCTTCTAGCGGAAGAATTTTGCATAATGGAAGAGTTGAAAATAGGCGAAAGATGTTCTTCATGGAAAAAGCTATGCTAAGGAAAACTAACTTTTCAAATACGTTTTTCAGAAGCAGAGATAGCGAGAAAAAGGTTTCAACTTTTACGCCCCTAGCGGGATCTCTTTGCATTATTCAAAGAGGGTAACGCTTCACATCTCTATTGCAGCGAATGGTACACAATAAAAAGAAATTTCTCTATCGGGTTTTCAGAAGCGGAGATACAGCTTCAAACTGAAGTACAGAAACACCACCTAATGACAGAACTGTTACCTATAAAGCTCCACATATACTAACCTCAAGGGTTCTACAAGGGAAATGGCATCCGATGTTGAAAGATTTTTTTAAATCGCACATGTAGAAGTTGAAATATTGAAAAAACGCTATTAACAAATTGCGCCACCTAGCGGCAACATTATGCATTATTTTAGCAAGAAAATACACACACACATACAGTTCGCATAGTTAGAAGTATCTGATCAAAAAAAGAAGTTTTTCAATCGGATTTTAAGTCCCGCATACATTTCTGTAAATGGAAACGTGAACTTACGCTCTCTGGCGGCAACCTTGTGCGTTAAGAGAAATTTGAAATTATATGGGAAACATTTTGCACCGGAAACGCTCTGCAACGAAAAAAGAATTTTTCCGAATCGGGATCTTAGAAGAAGAGATATCGAATAAAAGAAGGTATGCATCTACGCCCCCTGGCGGGAAAGCTATGCATTATTTTAAGAAGAAAGTATTCTAGGTTTTCGAGGTGTGCGGCATCTGTGGACGAAATAATTTTTTCAATCGAGATTTCACGAGCTCAGATTTCGTTGCAAAAACTTCAGAAGCAAAAATAAATGCTTACGCCCCCTGGTGGCCAAATCATTCTTTACCAAGTATTAGAAATTATATGCAAAACATTTCCAATTAGAAGATGTGTGCGATACAGGAAGAATTTTTCAAATCGGAATTTTAGAAGCAGAGATATCAGAGGAAACGCTATTTACCTTAACGCCCCCAAGCGAAAAGTCTATGAATTACTCGAAAATTTTGAAATCATATGAAAACCATTTGGCACCAGAAACACTATCCAACAAAAAAGGAATTTTTCAGAACGGTCTCTTTAGAAGCAGAGATACTGGCAAAAAATAATATATATATCTACGCCCCCTGGCGGAGAAACCATGCATTACTTTAAGAAGGAAATATTCCGAAAAGGTTTATCGACGTGGGGGTATCGATCCGCGGAAAAAAACTCCAATCGATTTTCTAATAGCTCAGATTTTGTTGCAAATACCTCAGAAGCAGAAATTAACACTTATGCCCCCAGGTGGCCAAACCATTATTCACCAAAAATTAGGAATTACATGCAAAACATTTCCCATTTGGAGCCGTATCCGGTGCAAAAATAATTTTTTAAATCGTAGTTTTGGAACCAGAGATATAGAATAAAACGCAATTTAGTTTTACGCCCCCTGACAGAAAATCTGTGCGTAACTTGAAAAGGTGACTATTCCTAAAATAGCCTTCGATATAAATGGAATCGAAAGCTAAAATTTTTTCAATCGGATATTTCATCATCATCATCATCATCATCATTGTCAACCATTATCATTCCACTGCTGGACGAAGGTCTCCCCAAGTTTCCTCCACAACGGTCTGTCTTGTGCCAGTCTCCTCCATGTCACTCCCGCATACTTTCGAATTTCATCCACCCATCTCCCATGTGGTCTTCTTCTGGGTCTTTTCCTGTCCCTTGGAATCCAATCTAAAATTTCGGCTGTCCATCGATGGTCTGTCCTTCTGGCAGTATGTCCAGCCCATTGCCATTTCAGGGATTTAACTCTGATCATGATGTCTTCCACTCTTGTCATTTTTCTAATCCACGAGTTCCTCTTCTTATCTCTTCTGGTTGCACCAAGCATGCACCTCTCCATGCTACTTTGAGTTGTGTGCAGCCTTTGTATGCCTCTTTTAGTTAAGGCCCACGTCTCTGCACCATACGTAAACACTGGAAGGATGCATTGATCAAACACTTTTCTTTTAAGACATAATGGCATATTGCTCTTGAAAATCATGCTGTTTCTTCCTAAAGCTCTCCAGGCAAGTTTTGTACGCCGATTAATTTCTTCATCAATGTGACCCTCACTTGATATCTGCTGTCCAAGATAAACGTACGTGTCTGTTATCTCCAGCTTTTCTCCATCAATCGATAAATCTTCATTTCTTGTAAAAGCATTGAACATCACTTTTGTCTTCTGAAAGTTCATTTTTAATCCCACTTCTTTACTCTTGTCAGCAAGTTCCTGGATCACACTCTGCAGCTCTGATGGGGTAGTTGCAAAAATGACTACGTCATCAGCAAAACGAAGGTGGGTTAGATAATCCCCATTAATCTTTATCCCCTTGTTTTCCCAGCTCAGGGACTGAAAGAATCGGATATTTAGAAGCAAATATATGGAATAAAATACATTTTGAATTCGATAGCATCTGCATTTACGCCTTCCAGCTGGGGAGATTGTGCATAAAAAAACTGGAATGCAAGAATAATCATTCGCACGCTTCAAGCTTCTCAGTGCAAAAAAAAAAAAAATGTTTCAAATCTGACTAATAGTTGCAGAGTCCGTCCATCTGTGGTGTCCACAGACGGAGTCCGTCCGTCTGTGGTGTCCACAGACGGACGGACGGACAGACCGGTAACATGAGCACGATCTTTTTTACAAAAGACGTGTTAATAAGCTAATGCACTGATTTCATAGCATCCCGAATGAGATAAAAGAATTTGATTTTGTGAAGACCAGTCGATCAAAATTTTGTTTCTCATTTATCGTATATAACTTCCATTTTTTCGAACTCATGCTAAGCGCTGTCTGGCCTCTGATCCTGACTTCTGATTCCTTTTGAGTTCGTATGTCATTTAATGATGCCGCCCCGGTGGCGCAGTGGTCTAAGGCGCTGGCCTCTGATCATTCGTCCGCAAGGGGTCCGGGTTCGAATCCCGGTCAGGCATGGATGTTGTGTTTGTCTTACGGCACTGGCTCTCTCCCTTCCCTGGAACCAGTGACCCTAAATTAGGGACGGGCAGCTGCTTATAGCCCATTGAGGTGCTCACGGTGGTCGTTAAACCTCCAAAAAAAATGTCCTTTAATGTTTTCCTCTTTCGTTACACGCTTTCTAATTTATTTATTTTGTTTTGTTTGGAGATTTAACGACCACAGTGAGCACTTCGACTGGCTAAAAGCAGTGGTCCGTCCCTAATTTAGTGCCACTAGCTCTAGGGAAGGGACATACGAAGTGCCGTAAGACAAACGAAACATTCATACCTCACCGGGATTCGAACCCGCACCCTGGACAAAAGCCAGCGCTTAGACCAGTGCGCCACCGGAGCTGAGCTTTCTGACTTAACGACACATTATTTCCATGTTTCTCCCGAACAGTTTCCTATGTTTGACAGCAATAACAGTGGGTCATTAATAAAACGTCAGCACAGAATGCAGTAAGTATGCATCTGCGAGGACGACTTGTTAGTTAGAAGTGCATTTACGAGAACGGCTAGCTAGAGGCCGATTGTAAGAGCGACTCGTTAAAAGAAAGTGTCTTTTGATAAGACCATTTGAAATATCGACTTATTAGAAGTGCAGCTTGATATAGCGTCTTGTTAAAAGTGCATGTGATATAGTGAGTAGCATCTTATTAGAAACGTATGTATTGGGAATTTTATCTGATTTGAAGCCAGCAAGTTTGTATTCTGGCTAGTGTTGATCTACTAGTTCTGAAGTGCCATTAACGAGATATAAACGTGAACTCCGTAAGAGGTTTCAGCTGATTCCATTACCTTGGCCGTTAGTGGTGTCTATTTACTAGTGCTTGATATTTATATTCAGAGGTTCTGAGACAAAATTCAAAAATAAGCATTTAAGCTATCGTGAACCTTAGAAATAAAACATTAAACCTTCTATTACAAGCCTTTAAACCTAATTAACATTTTACAACCTCGAGAACAAGCTTGCCGTAAGTCTCACAATGCTCCCGTACTTTCTCCGGCGTTATAAATTATACTATTCACTGACGCTGGGGCGTTATGGTTAGCACATCTGCCTACCGACCCAAGGGGATCTGGTACGATCTCAGGTAGGTCTATATGTTAAACCACAAATTTTTTTTTTTTTTTTTTTTTTGGTTGGAGGTGTAACGACCACCGTGAGCAACTCAATGGGCTATAAGCAGTCGCCCGTCCCTAATTTAGGGTCACTGGTTCCAGGGAAGGGAAAGAGCCAGTGCCGTAAGACAAACACAACATCCATGCCTCACCGGGATTCGAACCCGGACCCCGTTCGAACGAATGATCAGAGGCCATCGCTTAGACCACTGCGCCACCGGGGCGGCTAAACCACAAGATATCCGCAGTGCATGGAGTACGGGTATCGCCGTTAAAAATACGAACGTCTGTTTTCTCCAACTGCTGGTACGTACTTTGATGTTGCGTGACCTTAGTGACACGCACGGGTAGCTAGGCATTCTGGTTTCTAGATTTCTACTAAACTTTACTATCGTGAGCCTGTAGGTTCCACCTAATGTAACTTCGTTTCTGGTACTCGGCTCGAAATGTTGTTTGAGCTCGAGGCTAGTCGAGCTTAAACCTCCTCTATGGGTAGAAACCCTAATAACTGATCGTTGAGTTAATGGCGGTGAAGATCCTAGTAAATTTGTAGCCACAGTCTCGTCCCATCATGATCAGATTGGTCCATTGAGTCAAATGAGCAATAAATACCACAGCCATTTGTGATCTGACCACATTTCTGGGGGTTAGAATTCATTGAAATGCAAGTTTTGATTCTGACTTTCATTTAGAGATCTGTCTTCCATGTAACGAATAATCCTAAGTTAGACTTGGGAGGTTACGGGATGAAGCTGCATTTAATTGCTAAAACAAATCCCATTTCAACATTCGCAATTATTATTTTACAATTCTTACAGAACGATCGTTCATTTCCCATTTATTTCGGCTTCATCTTTCCACCGACATCTGAGTAGGATTTGATTACCATTCGGCCATTATGAATACAAAGATGCATCACCCTTTTCTCGCTTGCTTACCACATTCGACCTAACGTGGAGAGACAGCCATTGAAATCCCGTTTTAACTTCGAAAGCAAATGATCCTTTAATGTGATTATCAGAAGACCCCTCTTCCACAGGTTTCTACCTGACGCGTGTCACACCTCTACCGTTTGTGCATCAGCTAATACTGAAAGATCCAAATGTACTATTTGGCCGAAATGTGATCACTATTTTCCTTTCTAAACACAATACTGATGTACGATACTATTAAACTGAGATTTGCTAACCTGTGGAAAAATATTATGTTAGAACGGTTCTATCGAATCGATCTAACAATTGAGTTTTGGAATTTGCTGAGAATCTTCAAAGATAAGGGAACCAAAATTAACAAAGGAAAAAGAGAGACTAATAGCATTTCTGGGTCTAGAGAAAAACTTACGGCATCAAGGAAGAGAGAAGGAATCTAAGAGAAACTTAAATTCAGCTCATAAAGAGCAAAGAATGCTCCAAGAGGTGGATTATCAATATTAGATTATAAATATGAGCGACAAAGTGATTTCAACTAGGATAATTCTTTTATACAGAAGAGAAGATACAGTGAATTTTACTAGCGCTCTAGTGGATGGACCTGAAACTACGTTAGCGTCTACCACATGAGACTTAAAAGCAACTACTGTAAATAGTTGTTACTCTTCAAAAATGCTACAATTTCGCGGCAACGGTTACTGCGCATTAGTACCATGTCTGCTCGCTGGCGCGCTGTTTTTTCAAAATCTTCGGGGAGGGCGACTGATTTCCGTTACTCAATATGGGAGATTTACCTCTGTAGTTTTGACGAATAGGCCTAAGTGTGCATCTGTGCCATTGCATGTTGTTCACTTGAACTTACAGCTCGTTTTATACGGATCCTTTTTCTTCTGTTAAGTGCCAGATTCAAATACGTATATCTGAGAGTTAGTAATAACATTATGAGAAATGTATAAATTTCTACTGGAAAACATGGCCAATTCACCAAATGATGAAAAAAAAAACATTTAAAGATGAGACAATAAGCCGTGTAGGAGCTGTGGAATACTTTGGAATTCTGAAGAAAGAGATGTTGCCTTTATACTCTGCAAACTGGTCAGCCAGTATTAACAATGTTTCTACAGTTTTTAAGATTAATTTTAAGCAATATTTACAGAAAACTGATTATTCGAGAGATAAATAAATAAATAATTTTGATATGACTAAACAGAAGATTTGAGGAGCTGGTAAGCAAAACCAAACATGTCACAAAAATGTGTATTATCAAGTAGCCATTGGATATGATAAATGATGATGGTCTGATTCCGTTTCTGTATCATAAGCCGACCCAAACCAAACAGCTCCTACTCATTTATAGGCAAAAATGCGCGATTCTAGCGAAAACGAACATGTCCCAGTTGCAGGCTCAAGCAAAATCAAGCATTTCGAGTGAACCAATCAGAGCTCCAAAATTGGGTCACGTGACGAAGCCGATAAGAGTGACGCAGTGGCATTCACGTTTTCAGACAGTCGACGTGTTCTGTTCAAACGTGGTGATTATTTTGGTGCGTTTGTCATAGTTTTAGAGATATTGAAGAGTTAATTAATGGTGAAGGAAGGTTCAAAAGGAAAAAGAAAAAGAACCAAAAGAGAAAGTGTGAAAGAAAAGGCTAAGAAAGAACGCTATGGTGCACCAGATGGTTACTAAGATTTCATGGGTTGCAAACATCAGAACGCTCGGTTCTTGTGCTATAAAATTCGTCCATGTGATGCATTATTCGTCCATGTGAACATCCGGAACAATGTGACTGCCTGGAGGACGACTGTGGTCTACATATTTGATTTTTATTAATGTACTTGTTTTCTAATTTTCATAAAAATCCGCTTTTCTCAGTCAAGCATTTTTTATACCACCTATTATTATTTTTGTTAATTTGTAATATATTGAGCAAAATTAAGACATACCAACATGTGGCAGCAACTTTGGTAAATAATGAACGACAATTATAAAAAAGAACATCAACCGAAAACTGAAAATGCTTCTCTTTCTCCATTACCTTTTTCTTTCAAACCTTGAGATTTTTGTTAGAGAATAGGTATTAAAGACAGGTTGATTATTGAACAGATAGGTAGATTAAATTCAGAATATGTTAAAGCACAATCCAACAAGTCACTATAGCGCATCTGATTAAAAACAAACATGTCACTTGAAGCCCGAACAAAAACAAACATGTCAACAACAAAAAGTTTAATATTTTGATTTTAAAACATTTTTGATCTGAATTACATCCATAGACGTCTTTAGAGCATCAAAAGGAAAGTGGCTGATAGATGAACAGTACGAAATTCATTGCGCATAACTGAATGAACGTTTTTTTCTGCTTACTGCACATCTAGATCTGATGTACATGCTTGGTTTTGATTGCGCGCTCCTCATTTAATTCTATGCTACGTATTTGACAAAATATTCAGTTAAACAACATCACACAGGAAACCAGTTTAAATTAAAGACACGAAGCAAATATAAGCTATATTCGTTTCACAAGCGCTAACGGAACAGCAGAAACAAAACTGTTTCTAAGTTTGCTCTTTCTATCTTAGAATCTTTCCATCTAAGTACTCCTAGAAAACTCTGCAAATAAAGTCATAATACATAATGATTTTTTTTTCTGTTTATGTGATGACATTTTGTGTTTCCCGAAGGCGACGAAAGTATTTAATGATGTGAAAGCAATTTAATGAACTGTTAGTCTACCAGAGTACTGATTTCGCCCTGTTGAATCAGAGCTTACTTATTTAAACTATGTACTTTGAACGAGATTAACCCTCGTTCATTTAAACAAAGCAATGACTTCGAAATTTTTGCAGATCCGATTTCAGAATGTTTCTATCAGTCATTTTAAGTGTTGAAACAGCGATAAAAAATTCATTTATATTTAAAACAAAATATCGGTAATTTTCTGACATCCTGATATCAGGTTGGTTGAAACAAACTCCTCAAAAACATAGAGTTGCAGGAATATCACGATTTAACAGGATTGCCTTTATTAAATGGGCTTAGGTCGGAATAGTAGCTGAGAGAGAATACGAAAACGAAAAGCCTGCAAATTTCGGGCTCCGCATTGGGGCCAAACACGTACGGTCTCAAGAAAGATGTATAAGGAATAACTGGGCATCGAAGAAGCCAATGTTCTAAGATATCTTAAGAAAGATGTACAAGGGATAACTGGACTTCGAAGCAGCCAATGTTCTAAGATGTCTCAAGAAAGATGTACAAAGAATAACTGGACTTCGAAGCAGCCAATGTTCTAAGATGTCTCATGTCTCAAGAAAGATGTACAAGGGATAACTGGACTTCGAAGCAGCCAATGTTCTAAGATGTCGCATGTCTCAAGAAAGATGTACAAAGGATAACTGGACTTCGAAGCAGCCAATGTTCAAAGATGTCTCAAGAAAGATGTACAAGGGATAACTGGAATTCGAAGCAGCCAATGTTCTAAGATGTCTCAAGGAAGATGTACAAGGGATAACTGGACTTCGAAGCAGCCAATGTTCTAAGATGTCTCAAGAAAGATGTACAAAGGATAACTGGACTTCGAAACAGCCAATGTTCTAAGATGTCTCAAGAAAGATGTACAAAGGATAACTGGACTTCGAAGCAGCCAATGTTCTAAGATGTGTCTTAAAGGTGCGCGTCCATAAACACTACTGTCAGACTATGAGTCATGTAGAAGAGATATCTGATGGTTGGGGAATGCAATAGGGCAATTGGAATGCTGCTGCCCAGGCTCAGACAGACAGATGTTGCAGCAGCTAACGCTTCATTTATTCCGAAGTGCGATAAGTCAGCTCTATGCGTATTGTCAGGAGGAAAGAAATGAAGATGCTTTGTTGCTCATGGGCGTCTGCGGACCGGCATTCACGTCCGTAGTTGCAAAAATCGCACGATGCACAGCCAATACATCCAATATCCCTTGAGAAGTGTCACCGACATCGCGGTTAGTGATCGAACGCCTAGTAATCGATTGCATCAGGAAAGTCGAGAATCTATTACGCCGAGTACCACTTCTTTCAGCAACCCGACAAGGAAGGTTTGAGTGGGCTAGACAACACCTATTGTGGCAGGGAGATGGGCAAACCCTCCTATTCTAGAACTGGCATACACTCCGACAATCAGATACTTCGAGGCTGGAGAAGGAAAACCTGGCTGTCAGCATTTGAGCCTACTAATGCTTCCGTCTTGCAGCGGCTCCATCATGGTGTGGAAGGGATATGCTTCTACAGCTGCTCAGATCCGTATGTGCGTCGGAGACACACCAACACTTTTGTGTACTGAGACGACATCTTTACAAATCGTGTGACACTTTTCTACAGCAAAATAGACTATAGTTTCCTTCTTGTGGGCGATAACGCACAACATCATCAAACTCATATCGGGCTTAGCGAGCTTGAAGATCGCCGTGTCCCACGTATACAACTACCTAAATCCCATTGAGTGTATTTACGGTGCGAAACAGAGTAATTTGGACAAATACCACCCGGTGCCTACGGTACTTCCCAGTTTGTTTTTTATTTTTGGCCTTCTGTGAAGGGACGGCACTACCTCAAAATTAAATTATCTCATCTGCGTTCTGGGACTGAATTGACAAGAGATTCTGAACAACCAAGGAGTTGACACAACGCATTCATTCCTTCTGAGTCAATGTGGGGTTTTCTTGTTTGAGTGCCGAATGTACCCGCTACATGGTATGAGTGACGTGTATGGCGACCTTACATCGTATGAGTGAGTGTGAACAATCGAAGAGGTGTCACAACGTGCTGAAAGACCAAGGTAAGCCTATTGTGTTTCTCATTCCTTCGGAGTCAATGAGGGGTGTTCTTTTGTTCGAACGCCGAATGTACCACGTAAATACCTTAAATGGTACAAGTTAGTGTGAACAACTGAACAGGTGTCACAACACTCACTGATAAAGATAAGCCTCATGTTCAGTTCATCCCTTCTGAGTCAATGTGCGGTTCTCTTGCTTCAATTGCCGAATGTAACCGGTACACGATACAATGAGGTGTATGGTGACCTTACATGGTATCAGTGAGCATGAATAACCGAAGGGGGTGTCCCAAAGCTTCTTGTGCATCTCATTTCTTTCGAGTCGATAAGGTTTTCTCTCGTTTGGACGCTGAAAGTATTATACTACACCATGTGTCTGCCCATTTCATGCCCAAGTGAAGTGTCAAAACCTGCTGAAGGACCGAGGTAAGTCTCGTGTGTTTCTCATTCCTTCTGAGTCAATGTTCTTTTGCTTGAACGCCGAATGTACCACGCAAATTCCTTACATGGTAGGAGTGTGTGTAAAAAACTGAACAGATGTTACAACGCACTCACTGACTAAGATAAGCCTTGTGTACAGCTCATCTCTTCTGAATCCGTGTGGTGTTCTCTTGTTTGAATACCGAATGTACCCAGTACATGGTATGAATGGTAACCTTACGTGGGTATGAGTGAGTGTGAACAACCGAAAGAGGCATCCCAAAGTTTCGTGTGCATCTCACTTCTTTGGAGTCGATGAGGTTTCTTCTCGTTTGAAGCCTGGAAGTATTATACTACACCTTGTGTCTGATCATTTCATGCCCCTTTTTTGTTCTCTGTATCTTATGTAAACGCATATGTTATATTGCGTGATGTCTATCTCTTTTCCTGTCTTGAATATTTCCTAAGTTTTTTGAGGAGTTTATATTATTTAGTGGGCTCCGAGATTTTGATTTTTGTTTCATCTTTTAACTTTCGACGTTCTCTACCTTTTCATGTGATGTGAGATTTCATTTTTGAGTTTTCCATATCATGCTAAAGGATATATAGAAAAATGGTTAAACCACGACGGGAGTAAAACATAGCTAAGTGCCTCTAAAGGCAGTGCATTGTAATTCTTCAGTGAGATTGAAGGATTATCTAAAATTTAAGAGGGAGAAAGGTCGTTGACGTCATGTCAGAGTTCCTTCTCATAAAAGGAAGAAAAGTGCTCCCTTATGTGGTATACATCTTGCGCGCGTTGACAGTTTGAAAATGCTGTTACCCTTGCTACTGCGCTTCTGTTTCCCTATACCTTTCTGTATATTCCATTTTGAGGATGGAAGGAAAATGGATGCCAAGCAATATTGTGCAGTAGGGACATCTCTTGGGCATTGTGGTAATAGTTGAAGCTGAAAGCACGTCTGACGAAATATGTCCATTTCAGAAATTCGAGTGGACACGCTCCAAGGAGAAAGAAAATGCGGTTATAAGAAATTCACATAACCATATTTTCTTCTTTCAACATCTTTTTTATTCTAAATTTGTTTTCTCTTTCGTAGTTCCAGGTCACAGTAAGGAAAATATCCACGAAACCGTGATGCTTTTACGACACAACGTCTAATAACTGTTTCATCGGAGGAATATATGCTTCACATATTTATTAACTTCAACGAAATATTGCCCTTATTTATTTATTCTCTTGCAAATGGACTGAATAATGGATATTATATTTTCCATCTTCTGCACTTTCTACATTATCTGTTTGTCCTCTTAGTTGCAGGCGCAGCCAATTGCGTTCCATTCATTCTGCATTTTATCTTACATTTGTTAATTATTCTAAATCTTTTTGAACAATATCTTTCAAACGTTTATGAGACGTTCCCCTAAAGTATCATCCATTTTCTGTCTAGACAAATACTTTTGCCCCATCCTTCCTACTTGTAAGAGGACTGATCAAAGAGTTAGTTACACTGTTGAATAAAAAAAAAACAAATAAAAAGATATACTCAAGGAATGTATGTTGGTTTAAAGGTACAATATTTATTCATTTTCGCCATAGACGCCTAAGAACTGTAACCATTTATCGGAATGTGCGATTAACCTTTCCATACCTTCACAGAAAAAGTCTCCTTCAGTTTAGTGCAACCAGTTAAGGACCGCAATTTTCATAACCTCATCGGTTTGGAATCGTTGTCCACTAAGGTCCTATTTCATTTTACCGAACAAATGGTAGTCGCACGGGGATAAGTCCGGGCTGAACGGAGGATGTTGCCACAGCTCCCACTTGAACGACTGCAGCAATTCTTTTGTGTTCCGTGCTGTAATGGGTGTGGCGTTGTCGTGCAGCAGAATGACACCTTCGCTCAATTTACTCCGGAGTCTGCCTTTAATCGCCTTTCGCAAATTACGTAGCGTTTGGCAATAGGAGCCAGCAATGATAGTCATCCCTTTTGGCAGAATTTCTGTGTAAACAACACCTTCACAGTAAAAAAAAAAATGTTGGACTTTCCACTTCTTCCTTGTTGGAGAGGTGACATGCTTCCATTCCATGGACGGTCGTTTGGTTTCAGAGGTGAAATGGTGAAACCAGGTTTCGTCACTTGTGATGATTCGACGCAAAAAAATGTGACCCTCAGCAGAATACCGTTGCAGAAGAGCCAAAGACTACCGGAAACGTTGGTTTTTGTGCTGGTCGGTGTGCAAACGTGGCACGCATCTTGCACACAATTGTGACCCTCAGCAGAATACCGTTGCAGAAGAGCCAAAGACGACCGGAAACGTTGGTTTCTGTGCTGGTCGGTGAGCAAATGTGGCCACCATCTCACACAAAATGTGACCCTCAGCATAATACCGTTGCAGAAGAGCCAAAGACGACAGGAAACGTTGGTTTTTGTGCTGGTCAGTGTGCAAACGTGGCACCCATCTCGCACACAATTGTGACCCTCAGCAAAATACCGTTGCAGAAGAGCCAAAGACGACAGAAATTCTGCTATGGTCGGTGAGTAAACGTGGCACCCACCACCCACACAATTGTGACCCTCAGCAGAATACCGTTGCAGAAGAGCCAAAGAAGACCGGAAACGTTGGTTTCTTTGCTGGTCGGTGAGCAAATGTGGCCACCATCTCACACAAAATTGTGACCCTCAGCATAATACCGTTGCAGAAGAGCCAAAGACGACAGGAAACGTTGGTTTTTGTGCTGGTCGGTGTGCAAACGTGGCACTCATCTCGCACACAATTGTGACCCTCAGCAAAATACCGTTGCAGAAGAGCCAAAGACGACAGAAATTCTGTTATGGTCGGTGAGTAAACGTGGCACCCACCACCCACACAATTGTGACCTTCAGCAGAATACCGTTGCAGAAGAGCCAAAGACGACCGGAAACGTTGGTTTCTGTGCTGGTCGGTGAGCAAACGTGGTATCCATCTCGCACATAATTGTGACCCTCAGCAGAATACCGTTGCAGAAGAGCCAAAGACGACAGGAAACGTTGGTTTCTATTCTGGTCGATGAGAAAACATGGCACCCATCTCGTACACAATTTCAGAAATCCCAGCTGCTCGGGAATGATGGAATGCACAGTCCCGTACCAAATGTCTAACATACTGACAATTTCCTTGATTTTGATATGCCTATTGTCTGGTATCATGTCGTCAACGGCAGCAACATGCTCCGGAGTGCTGGATATTGATGGTCTTCTGTTGCGGTGTTCGTCTGTCAAATTTGTGCGACCCTTTTCAGATTGCTGGCACCATTTTTTACAATGGCGAGGCTGGACATGGTACTTTCCCCGTACACGGTGCAGATTTCACAATGGGTGTCAGTGCAGTTTAGGCGCTTAACCCACAAAAATCGAATGGATCCTCGCACTTCCAATGTGGAGTAAGAATCCAGTTGACGCGCCATTACGAATTGCCTCCTGCACACGCCTTACGCAGTCACTGAACTAAAGCACCTCCCGTCAGCAGCTCTGACGTACTGTCTACTTCGCTCCCAATCACACACACTGTCAGACTCCAATCCCCCTCCAGATGGCGCTAAGTGAAACTTACTTTTTTACGTTTTCCAAGCGGTTGAAGAAGCGTATATGCTCAACATCTGTGCGTCTGTCAGTCTGTCTGTCAGCCCGTCCGCCTGTCTGTCTGCTTGTCTGTCTGTCCGTCCGTTCGCACGATAACTCGCGTAAAAATGGTTCGATTTCGATAGAATTTTAGCATGTGGTAGGGGACTACTGGGGACGAACCCTATTGAAAATGGGGGAAATGGGATCAAAGATTAGGACATAGGAGAGGGATCCATTCCATTGCCCTTGTGCGTCATAACTCTCTTAAAAATGGTTCGATTTCGATGGAATTTTATCATGTGATAGGGGATTACCTTGGGACAAACCCTATTTAAAATGGGCGACATGGGCTCAAAGATTAGGACATAGGAGCGGGATCCATTCCGTTGCTCTTATGCGCCATAACCTGCGTGTAAAATGGTTCATTTCAATGCAATTTTAGTATGAGGCAGGGCACTACCTGGAAACACACCCTGTTGAAAATGGGCGAAATGGGGTCTAAGTTCAGGACTTAGGAGTGGGATGCATTCCATTGCCCTTATGCGTCATAACTCGCGTAAAAATGGTTTGATTTCGATGAAATTTTAGTATGTGGTAGGGGACTACCTGCAGACAAACTCTGTTGAAAATGGGCGAAATGGGGTCAAAGGTCAGGACATAAGAGCGGAATCCATTCCATCGCCTTTATGCGTTATAACTTACGTAAAAATGCTTCGATTGCGACAAAACTTTATGATGTTGTTCCGGAAGTATATTTTACCGGTTCTGTTGAATAAAATCGAAATGGGGTCAAAGGTCATGGGACAGGAACGAGATTTATTCCATAGCCGTTATCCTCATAACTTGAGTAATGATTTCTGGTATGTTGGAAAGCGTATCATAATCAGTGCATTGCATGTTTTTACTAATTTGTTGATGTACCTACGAACAATATACACACCGAAGAGCCAAGTATTGGGACCAGCGCGTCTTCATGCGAATCGAAGCATCGGCAGATAAACGATGACGCGCATTAAAGTTATGAAACGGTTTACTGAGCTCTGTTGATGGTTTACTGAGCTCTGTTGATGGTTTACTGAGCTCTGTTCATGGTTTACTGAGCTCTGTTGATCAGTGTTATTCTTGTTCTTCAGATGCGAAAGGCAGAGGGCTTAAGCGAGTTTTACAAAGGCAAATTATAATAGCCAGACGACTGGGTCAGAGTATTTCAGAGACAGCAAGGCTTATTGAGTGTTCGCAGTCCACCTTGAGCAGTATTTTCAAAAAGTGGCCTGAGAAGGGAAAAAACCACGAACCGCCGGCGAGGGGTGGGCCGACCACGCTTCATCGGTATAGAGGTGAGCGAAGGGTATCCCGTATGTTACGAGCCAAGAGAAGGAATACTGTGGCTCCACTCGCCGGTGATTTGAATGTTGTGACGGATGTAATGTGTCACAACACAAAGTACATCGAACCCTGATGACCGCAGGCCGCTCCAAGTGCCCATGCTCACCTCGGTTTCTCGTCGGAAGCACCTACAACGTGCACACGAGCATCATAACCAGAACTTGAATGATTAGAAGAAGGCCGTGAAAAAGGTTACAAGGAAAACTTTAAGGTATTGTTTTGGCCTCTGAATTCCCCAGACATCAATCAAATCGAACATCTGCGGTTTCTTTTGGAACAGCAAATCCAGTCTGCTGCGACTCAAACACGAAACTTATAATATTAAAAAGACCTGAGAGCAACATGTTGGTACCAGCTACCACAAGACATCTTTAGAAATCTTGCAGTGTCAATGCCTCGCCGAGTAAGGGCTGTTTTGGCGGCACGTGGAGGACGAACATAATATTACGCAAGTGGTCATAATGTTTTGCCTCTTCGGTGTATCACTCTGTGTGATTTAATTCCGTTTATTGATAATGTAGATCCATAAACACCAAAAACGTTGCTCGACTACGATGCACAACGACGTGCTAAAACTTATAACTGTAAGTGGAAAATTAACATATTTGTAGACTGTTCGTTAAGGTGGATACACGATAACAAGAAAGATGACGCCGAAATGTCGGGTGTAATCAGCACGTCTTTTGAATCCGTTCTGACACAAATTAAATTTATCAAAGCGATTCAAAGTCAATAGCACCGGTATAGAAAGTATTAGTATTTGACTCACGAAGAAAGGAAATTTTCAATCGGGTTTTTAATCCCGCAGATATTGCTCTAAAAGAAATCGTAATCTTACACCCTCTGGTTGTAGACTTGTGCTTTAAGAAAAATTTGAAACTATATGATAAATATTTTGCAGCGGAAACACTCTCCAACAAAGAAAGAATTTTTTAAAATCGGACTCTTAGAAACAGAGACATCGACAAATATAAGATATGCATCTACGCCCCCTGGCAGGAAAGTATGCATTATTTGAAGAAGAAAGTATTCTCAAAAGGTTTTCCCCTGTGAGCTGTATCGGTCCAGGAAAGAATTCTTTCAGTCAAATTTTCAGGAACACAGATTTTGCTGCAAATGCATCAGAAACAGAAATTAACACTTATGTCCCCTGTTGGCCAAACCAGTCTTTACCAAAAATTAGAAATTATATGCAGAAGATTTCCCATCAAAAGCTGTACCGCTGAAAAAAATATTTTCAAATCGGAGTTTTGGAAGTAGAGATATCGGGGAAAACGCAATTTACTTTCACGCCCCCTAGCGGAAAATCTGTGCGTAACTTGAAAAAGTGACTATACCTAAAATGTTCTTCGACCTAAATGAAATCGAAAGGTAAAATATTTTTTCAGTCGGATGTTTAGCAGCAAATACGTGGAATAAAATGTATTCTGAATTCGATATGGTCTGCATCTAAGCCCTCTAGCGGCGAAACTGTACAACGTAAAAAATAAAAAATAAAAACGAAATGAAGGATCATTATTTGCGTATTTCAAACTTCCCAATGTAAAAAACCCCTTCAAATCGGATTAATAGTTGTAGAGATGTGGCGTCCACACACGGACGGACAAACCGATAACATAAGCATGACCTTTTTTTTACAAAAGACGGGCTAAAAAGGCAACATCAGTACGAGGTGCAACTGCCTCTTCACGAAAATGCACACAATAACATGGTTAGGAAGTGAGTCAAAGTGGTTCCAAATAACGTCCTGTTGCACGGTTCTCTAGGTGCGCTGCATTCCAGAACCATGCAACAGAACATTAGTTTATTCGGCGCATTGGAGTTAGCTCTGAGACATCGCATCAATAATTCTCAGATGTACTCAACTGGAGACGGATCTGGTACCCCTTCATTCACAGAAAAAACTGGTGTTTGGTGTGGGATGACCCGGCGCCGCATAATTGGCCCCATCTTCTTCGAAACAACCATGAAAAGAGTTGCATATATGGAAATTCTTTGTAAATCAATTGGACGACGAAGAATAACTCTCCATTGGATATTACAAAATACCAGCATGATGGAGCGACATCACACACATCACAAACCAGTATGGTCGAAATTCAGTACTTTTTCGGCGACCGCGTCGTTTCGAATGGTCTATGGCCACCGTGCTCACCCGATCTGATGCCTCCTGATTACTTTTTACGGGGATATCTGAAAGGGAGAGTTTACCAAAAGAAACCGGGAA
The DNA here is from genome assembly GCA_039090855.1 of Macrothele yani. Taxonomy (NCBI): domain Eukaryota; kingdom Metazoa; phylum Arthropoda; class Arachnida; order Araneae; family Macrothelidae; genus Macrothele; species Macrothele yani. Next base: position 38,754,822 of record CM076989.1, read on the forward strand.
CCATAGATGCCTTGAAAGCAAATATCACCGAAGAAATTCAGGCAGTGACGGCGGACGTACTGACAAGGACTTTCCACAATATGGTTCGCCGGGTTCAATGCTGTCTGGACGCAAATGGTGGTAATTTCCAGCACATGTTGCAATGTCATCAGATTTCGCACGAAATGAGGTAAGTCCACTTCAAATTTCGTTGCAATATCTTCATTGGTGTTAATATTATTAAAAAAATGCCGGGTTCGGTAGCGAGTGAGACACCGCGTATTATAAAGGAGCTGTGGAGTTCTAATGTGAAGCTTAATGGATCTTTGAAGCATTAATGTGAAGCTTAATGGTGCTGTGAAGCTTTAATGTGAAACTTAATGGAGCAGAGAAGCTTTAATGTGAAGCTTAATAGAGCTGTGAAGCTTTAATGTGAAGCTTAATGGAGCTGTGAAGCTTAACGGAGCTGTGAAGCTTTAACATGAAGCTTCAGTGTGCCTAATATCTTCATAAAACAAATGATGCGTTGAAATACACTTTTATCCGGCAGTGCGTCGATTGTTTTCGTCAAAGAGTGTATATATTTCGACCCTGGAACATTAAAGAAACTGACTGCATTACGGAAATTCGTAAATCTAATTCCCAGAACGATATCAGTTCTCTTTCTAAGCTGCTAAATCACAATATACATCGAACAGCCATTATATTATAACCACCCCCAGCCTAGAGAAATGAGAGCGCCTGGAGACAGAACGGTGGCAAAGGTGAAATTCACAGAGCAGTATATATACAACCCAAGAACCAGCTTTCGGTTAGTAGAGTATTCAGAGTCAGAATGGGAAAAGCTGCCGCAGTGCCATTGCAATTTGTCTTTTGATAAAAGAGAAATTGCAATGGCACTGCGCTTCAGGAACTACAATCTCATAAACGGCGCTGCGTGTGTATTGTTCAAGTGTCACTGTACTGAGTACGTATCAAAAGTGGTACACAGATGACCGAATGACGAACCGTCGTCCAGCCGCGTGCCATCCACAGCACACTGATGCCAGAGGGGAGCAGAGACTGTCGCGCATTGTTTACAGCGACCGCAGGGCCACAGTGCGACAAATCGCCCGCAGCTACGACATCGGTGATCAGGGTAATGTGTTACAGCACAAAGTTCATTGCATCCTTCTGCGCATGGGCCTTCGCAGACTAAGACCCATGCTCACTGCACATCATCGCCAACAACGCATGAAATGGGCCCAAGATCATCGAGATTGGTCCGTGGATGATTGGAAGAAAGGGGCCTGATCTGAGGAATCAAGATTCCTGGTGCATCATGTAGACGGCAGAGCACGGATACGCCGATTACCAACGGAGGCTATGACACTTGTTGAGCGGAAACAGGCCGGCGGCGGTGTTATGCTGGGTGTGATGTTTTCTGGTGTCACTTTAGGCCCCATTAGCCCAATAGCACAATCCCTGACAGCTGTCAGGTATCTGAACACGGTTGCGGACCACGTTCACTCATTCATAGCAACTGTGTTCCCTGCTGGTGATGGCTATTACCAACAGGATAATGCGCCATGCCACACTGCCAGAAACGTCTAGGAGTGGTTTGAAGAACGTGCTGGTGACTTTCTGTTAATGCCCTGGCCTCCACATTTACCTGACATGAACCCAATTGAACATCTGTGATTCGATTTGAAAAAGCGGGTTGGCGCTAAATCCCCATCACCCCGAATTGTACGGGAACTGGAGGACCTGCTGTTGACATTATGGTACCAGATACCCGAGGATACCTATCGCCACCTCATCGAATCGATGCCATTCCGAGTGGCCGCTGTTTTGCGGGCTAAAGGAGGGTCCTACAGCTTATTAGGTAGGTGGTCATAATGTAATGACTTATTGGTGTAAATGTAACGTACTACTTTGAGCCCCAGCTACATAAGGAAGCACTTCGTTTCTCCTTGCAGATTTTGTCGACTGAACGAAAACGAGCTAATTAAAATTGGATTTCAAAAAGTGCATGGTTGACGTGTTATTCTAAGAGAATAACACACCGCGTATTATAAAGGAGCTGTGGAGTTCTAATGTGAAGCTTAATGGATCTTTGAAGCATTAATGTGAAGCTTAATGGTGCTGTGAAGCTTTAATGTGAAACTTAATGGAGCAGAGAAGCTTTAATGTGAAGCTTAATAGAGCTGTGAAGCTTTAATGTGAAGCTTAATGGAGCTGTGAAGCTTAACGGAGCTGTGAAGCTTTAACATGAAGCTTCAGTGTGCCTAATATCTTCATAAAACAAATGATGCGTTGAAATACACTTTTTTGTGTTATTCTAAGAGAATAACACACGCATTCAGAAAACGAACGTAAAATGAAAGATAGATTTGTTCTTGCACCAAACAAATGTTTGCCTATGGAAAGCTTACCGTCAAAACCCCAGCGGTTGAGCTTATCTTCCACTAATACACAAAGACGTACTCAACGTACTGGTATTTTAAATTTTCTTTCATAAAAATATATAAAGGAAGTTTTGTTTTGAAAATACCCTTTCATAGGGTTTCTTCTTTCTTTATCTTTGTCGCGTATAGACGACATTACACATTAAGAAAATCCTAGGAAGAATGCGTTGATGACAGGATAAAATATTCTTTAGAAATTACATCGCGATATGAACGATGAATTCTTTTCTCTTTGCTACATCTCTCGTCAACCACACAACATAAACCTTAGTACTATGGCACTTCAATAGGGTGCTTTAAAAAAAGAGACGATATGAAAAGAGTAAATTCCTACGGAAGGAAAAGCATTTTCTCCACTCTCCCGTCGCATCTCCGCCGAGATAATAACCTGTTTTGAATACGAGAAGGGAAATTCTTTTATCGGATGCTGTAGGCATATTACTCTGGAGAATTCCAGCTCAGCTCAGTTCATCAAAAGAAAATATACCGACAGACAGGCGACGAAAAAATCGTCTTATCGCCTGAAATCTATTTGAATATCGCATTGATATTCTTTTGGCTAAATCGTATACAGCTGTAAGGCTCCTGAAACACGAAGGGATCTCATTTATATTCTTTTACAATCAAAACGGAACAAATGTGATAAAGGAACACCGAGAAAAGGAAATATAAAAAGAAGGAAGTAATACGAGTGAAAGGAAGATAACTCATATGAAACATTCAGGAAGAGAGCGCTCTCGGAATACAAGCAGCAACGTAAAACAAGAAATGAATCAAGTGCAGAAAAAGGGGAAATACACCTAACCGAAAAATAACTTGGTAGAAAATGGTGTTATGCAAAAATTCTGATGATGCATTGATAAAAATCATTAACGGATTTCGTTTCAAACAAAGACTGTGCGGCAGAACAAGATTTATGTCTGCTCATTCTAACCGCATCTTGCATTTTCTGAATTTACTCGGTAGCTGGAGCTTAACCAAAACGAACTATACAGAGACTCTAGACAAGTGGAAAAAAGCATGGATACGGGTATACATGCTAGATGAAACCAAGGAAGACAACAATGGATCAAGGAAATGACAGGAGTTAATGACATCATAATCAAAGTAAAGACTCTCAAGTGGCAATGTGCAGGGCATATTACTAGAACTGACCACTATTGGACAACTGAAATACACTGACGGAAAAAAATCCCAACACCACGAAAAAATAGTTGTAGAGGAATGAAATGGCGGCAATACATTTGTATAGGTAACATATTTAATCGATTAAGGTTTCAAGATCACAGCTTATTTTAAGCGCGAGAAGAGCCATTTTAAATGTGAAATGCTGGTACATTAATAACCTGCGTAACCGCCAGAATGTTGAATGCAAGCACACAAACGTTCATGCATTGTGCCGTACAGGTGCTGGATGTCAGTTTGTGGGATGGAGTTCCATGCCTGTGTCACTTGGTCGGTCAATACAGGGACGGTTAATGCTGGTTGGGGCTGACGCTGGAGTTGTTGTCCAATGATGTCCCATACGTGCTCGATTGGTGAATGATCTAGGTGATCTAGCAGGCCACGACAACATGTCTTCACTCTGTAGAGCATGTTGGGTTACAACAGCGGTATTCGGGCGAGCGTTAGACTGTTGGAAAACAAACCTTGGAATGCTGGTCATGAATGTCAGCACAACAGGTTGAATCACCACACCAACGTACAACTGTGCCGTCAGGGTGCGTGGGATAACCACGAGAGTGCTCCTGCTGTCACAGGAAATTGCTCCCCAGACCATAACTCAAGGTGTAGGTCCAGTGTGTCTCGGCCGCAGATAGGTTGGTTGCAGGCCCTCACCTGGCGTCCTTCTAACCAACACACGGCCATCACTGGCACCCAGGCACAACCGGCTTTCATCAGAAAACACAACAGATCTCCACTCCGTCCTCCAATGAGCTCTAGCGTAACATCACTGACGTCGCAAACGGCAGTGGTTTGGAGTAAGTGGAATGCACGCTACAGGGCGTCTGGCTCGGAGCTGTCCTTCAAGTAACCGATTTGTAACAGTTCGTTGTGTCACTGTGATGGCAACTGCAGCTCGAATCGCTGCCGGAGACGCGGTACGAAGCGCCACGGCCATACGCCGTACATGGCGGTTTTCCCTCTCAGTAGTGCCACGTGGCCGGCCGGAACCCGGTCTTCTTGAGGCAGTATATTCCCTTGTCCACCGCTGCCAACAATCATGCACATGGCTACATTCTTGCCAAGTCGTTCTGCAATATTGCGGAAAGAAAATCCACCTTCTCGTAGCCCTATTACACGACCTCGTTCAAACTCCGTGAGCTGTTGATAATGGCTTCTTCGTCTTCTTAAAGGCATTCTTGACTAACATCAACACACTACGTCGAATCTCAACGATAACTAACGCTCACGAACGTTGCAGCGCGTATTTACAGCAAACCTGCTTTGCATGTTCCGAGGGGCGCTACTAGCGCCACACGTATGCGGCGAGCGCGAAATTTGCATAGGCGTCATCTTGCAGATGTACTCTCACCGCCTACCAACTGTCGTTTATCTAACACAACCCCTTCTTGGTGTTGGGATTTTTTTTTCCGTCAGTGTATTAGACCGCATTCCGAAGAACTCTATTGGACAATTGAAATATCAAGCTGCATACCATAGGACATTGTCAGACAACTGAAATATTAGGCTTCATGCCAAGTAACACTATTGGACAACTGAAATATTAAGCTGCATACAAGAGACATTGTTAGACAACTGAAATATCAGGCCGCATAGCAATGGGCATTGTTGGACAACTGAAATATTTGGCTGCATTCCAACGGTCACTACTGGACAATTGAAACATAAGTCTGAGTTCCAAGGGACACTGTTGGACAGGGCCACTGATGGCCTAGTGGTCAGCGTTCGTGACTGCCACGGAGGAACCTTAGGTTTGATCCCAGGCAGGTCCGAACGCTCGAACCACTAAATATCCTCCATGCGTCGGATGGGCATGTTAATCCATCGGGCTCGGGTACTGGCCCCCGGTAATAAATAAGGGCGTCTTCCTGCGCTTTTCTACCTCGCTTCCGTGTCACTTTCCTATCGGGCACTGTAGCACAAATCTCTTAGCTTCCTATTTCTAAGGGTTGTTTAAGACCTGGGGTCAGACACTCTCTTCTTAAAATCTTATACATATGATCTGATCTGATCTAGCACTGTTGGGCAACTGAAATATTAGGCTGCAAACCAAGGGACAGAAAAAGACCGACAAGAAGGCTACGTGGGATATGGATAGATGAAATTCAACAGCATGTCGAAGTGACATGGAGAAGATTGTATGAAAGCAGATAGTTATGGAAGAGACTTGGAGAGACCTTCATTTAGCAGTGGATTAATAACAGTTGATGATGATGATACTGTAGCTGATAGACATTCATGAGTCATAACATTATGACCACATCTTTTATAGTGTGTTGGACCAACTTTCGCCACAATAACCGCTTCAGCAGGCGTCGCACCGACTTCATTAGACCATGGAAGTTGTCTTTAAACATTCCGTACCAGATGAGCATAATTACGTCCCGTAATTCCTGCACTGGCGTGGACAAACTGAATGCTGTGTTCTACTGCATCCTGTAAGTATTCAATGGGATTCAATTCGGGGGAATCTGACTGCAATGAAGAACATTAAAAGCTTGGATATAATCACAGAACCATTCCTGAGCAGTGTGGGCTTTTCAGCACGTCTTTTGTAAAAAAAGATCGTGCTTATGTTATCGGTTTTTCCGTCCGTCCGTCTGTACCCACGGTATCTCTGCAACTATTGGTCCGATTTGAAAAATTCGTTTTGCATTCGGAAGCTTGAAATATGCGAATGATGATCCTTTATTTCGTTTTTTTTAACGATGTACAATTTCGCCGCTAGAGGGCGTAAATGCAGATGATGTTGAATTCAAAATTACGTTTTATTCCAAATATTTGCTTCTAAACATCCGATTGAAAAAAATATTTTATCTTTCGATTCCATTTATGTCGAAGAGTATTTTAGATATAGTTACTTTTTCAAATTATGCATAGATTTTCCGCTAGGGGGCGTAAAAATAAATTACATTTTTCCCGATAACTCTTCTCCTAAAACTCCGATTTGAAAAAAAATTTTCAGCGGATACATCTCCTGAAGGACAATATTTTGCATATAATTTCAAATTTTTGGTAAAAAATACTTTGGCCACTAGGGGGCGTAAGTGTTAATTTTTGCTTCTGACGTATTTGCCATAAAATCTGAGCTTCTAAAATATCGATTGAAAATTTTTTTGTGGACTGATGTCACTCACATCGATAAACATTTTCGGAATATTTTCTTCCTAAAATATTCCAGTTTCTCCGCCCGGGGGCGTAGATGTATATCTTATTTTGTCAATGTCTCTACTTCTAGTAGTCCGATTTGAAAAATTCCGTCTTTGCTGGATAGTGTTTTCCGCGTGGCATGTTTATCATGTAATTTCAAAATTTTCAAGTAATTCATAGACTTTCCGCTAGGGAGCGTAAAGTTAAATTGCGTTTCTTCCTATATCTCTGCTTCGAAATCTCCGATTTGAAAAATTATTTCTGCACCGGATACAGATCCTGATGGGAAATCATTTGCAAATAATTTCTAATTTTTGTAAAAAGATGGTTTGGCCACCAGGGGACGTAAATCTTAATTTCCGCTTCTGATGTATTTGCAGCAAAATATGAGCTTCTAAATTCTCGATTGAAAAAAACGTCGTTTGTAGACCGATACTACTCATGTCGACATTTTCTTCTTAAAATAGTGCATGGTTTCTACGCCAGGAGGCGTAGATGTATATCTTATTTTTGTCAATATCTCGACTTTTAGGAGTCGGATTTAAAAAATTGCTTCTTTATTGGATAGTGTTTCTAGTGTGACATGTTTTTCCTGTAAATTGAAAATTTTCAAGTAATTCATAGACTTTCCGCTAGGGGCGAAAAGGTAAATTGCGTTTCTCCCTATATCTCTGCTTCTAAACCTCCGATTTGAAAAATTCTTTCTGCACCAGATACAGCTCCTGATGGGAAATTGTTTGCACGTAATTTCTAATTTCTGTAAAAAATTGTTTGGCCACCAGGTGGCGTAAGTCTTTATTTCCGCTTCTGATGTATTTGCAGCAAAATATGAGCTTCTAAAATCTCGATTGAAAAAAAAGTCGTTTGTTGACCGATACTACTCATGTCGACAAACCTTTTAGTAACATTTTCTTTTTGAAATAATGCATAGTTTCTACGCCAGGGGGCGTAGATGTATATCTTATTTTTGTTAATATCTCTACTTCTAAAACTCCGATTTGAAAAATGTCTTCTTTGTTGGATAGTGTTTCCGATGCGAAATGTTTTTCCTATAAATTCAAAATTTTCAAGTAAATCATAGACTTTCCGCTAGGGCGCGCAAAGCTAAACTGCGTTTTCTGCTCCTAAAACTCCGATTTGAAAAATGCTTCCTGTATCGCATACAAGACCTGATGGAAAATATTTTTGACATAATTTCTAATGTTTGGTAAAGAATGGTTTGGCCACCAGGGGCATAAGTGTTAATTTCTGCTTCTGATGTATTTCTAGAAAAATCTGGGATCCTGAAAACTCGACTAAAATTTTTTTTTCTTGCACCAATATCGCTCAAATGGATAAACCTTTTTGAGAATACTTTCTTCCCAAAATAATGCCTGGTTTTCCCACCAGGGGACGTAAAGTCACATCTTATTTTTGTCGATAACTCCGTTTCTAAGAGTTCGTAAGCTCACGATTCCGTTTACAGCAATATCTGAGGGATTAAAGACCCGATTGAAAAACTTCTTTCTTCCGTCAGATACTATTGTTTTCCATACCGGTTCCATTGACTTTGAATAGCTTTGATAAATTTAATTTGCGGCAGAACGGATTCCAAAGACGTTCTTATTACACCGGAAAATTCGGTGTCACCTTTCTTGTTGACACTGGAGACGTTATCTTCCTGAAAGATTCCGGTAGCATTCGGATACGTGGTCACAATGTAGGCCACTTTTGGTTCGGAACAAATGACTTGATAGGATCTCGCGGTTAGTGTGTGTGTTCAACGAGGAAGAGGAGCCCCAGTGTTATCAAAGAGAATTATTCCCGTACAATCATACTGCAACCGGCGTTCTATATCCGTCAAACCGTGCAGTCCAGTTGCAGTTGTTCACCCGCATGCGGTCCGGTGCCCATTTTAGAGAAATTGTCGATGACGATTAGTTCCCATGAGCTCACGAACATGCCACCGACTCTTTATTCCGGTGTCCATTCGAGGATAAGTTGTCGATGACGATTAGTCCCTATTCTCAAGAACTTCTGCTGCATTGTGAGCACGGAAACGTTTCTCTGTAGGCCGTGGTTGCAGTCTGATGCCACTTGAGGGACCGTTCGCCATCTGTTGACCCGGACAATACGTACTAACCGGTGTTCACCAGACTGTCGCCCAGTGGTGGAGTTCTTGCACCTTGGGTGGATATATCAGGTGTTAACAGACAAACCGGTGGAAGCGGTGTGCTGGTGTTAGAAATGTTCTCCTGTCACGCATTAAACCTCTTTACACGCATCAAAGGACATAGGAACGTCACGGCGTATCTGGATATCTTTGCTGACCAAATTCATCGCCTTATGGCGACCGTTTAACCTCAAGCCCATGAACACATCTAGCAGAAACGCACTACCACACAAGGCCTCTTATCGTAGCCGAATCTTTCAAAGAACATGTTTCAGTGGCCTTCACAGCCCCTGGATTAAATCCCCATCGAGCATCTCTGGTATGAGACGCAACGGATTGTTCGCTACGAGACTGTGCCAGGTTGGTTGTGCCACCGATAGTGTTGCAACCTAAACTTGGCCAGTCAGATGCTCCAATATTTCTCCTATCGAAGATGTGAGGAACAAACTGGTACATCCAGAATGTCAGGAACGTTAGGGATGTTCTTGAGGCCAAAGGCGGTGCTTCATGCTGCATCTAATAAACTGGAATATTGGTGCACAGTATTTGAAGAGAATTCAAGTAAAATATCTGTTCTAGATGAGTGTCTCGGACACCCTCTGTTTTGATTTCTTTTGATTCCCCAAATAATGGCTCGTAGATTTGCTTGTAGAGGACTCAAATAGTCACAATCTGAAAAACCGCTTTGATTTCAAAACTATCGTCTCATCGCAAGCATATCTTTTAACATTTCGATACCGGCACCAATATAGGCACTTAAATGATTACCAGGTATAATATATTCATCGTTAACGAGAAAGGGGGAAATTTTTTCTGATATCATCATCATCATCATCATTGTCAACCATTATCAATCCACTGCTGGACGAAGGTCTCCCCAAGTTTCCTCCACAACGGTCTGTCTTGTGCCAGTCTCCTCCATGTCACCCCTGCATACTTTCGAATTTCATCCACCCATCTCCCATGTGGTCTTCTTCTGGGTCTTTTCCTGTCCCTTGGAATCCAATCTAAAATTTCGGCTGTCCATCGATGATCTGTCCTTCTGGCAGTATGTCCAGCCCATTGCCATTTCAGGGATTTAACTGTGATCATGATGTCTTCCACTCTTGTCATTTTTCGGATCCACGAGTTCCTCTTCTTATCTCTCCTGGTTACACCAAGCATGCACCTCTCCATGCTTCTTTGAGTTGTCTGCAGCCTTTGTATGTCTCTTTTAGTTAAGGTCCACGTCTCCGCACCATACGTAAGCACTGGAAGGATGCATTGATCCAACACTTTTCTTTTAAGACATAATGGCATATTGCTCTTGAAAATCATGCTGTTTCTTCCTAAAGCTCTCCAGGCAAGTTTTGTACGCCGATTAATTTCTTCATCAATGTGACCCTCACTTGATATCTGCTGTCCAAGATAAACGTACGTGTCTGTTATCTCCAGCTTTTCTCCATCAATCGATAAATCTTCATTTCTTGTAAAAGCATTGAACATCACTTTTGTCTTCTGAAAGTTCATTTTTAATCCCACTTCTTTACTCTTGTCAGCAAGTTCCTGGATCATACTCTGCAGCTCTGATGGGGTAGTTGCAAAAATGACTACGTCATCAGCAAAACGAAGGTGGGTTAGATAATCTCCATTAATCTTTATCCCCTTGTTTTCCCAGCTCAGTGACTGAAAAACACCCTCCAATGTGGCATTAAAGAGCTTCGGAGATATGGTGTCACCTTGTCTCACTCCCTTCCCAATTTTTACGTGTGTTGTATTTTCAAACAGCCTAATCTTTGCACTTGCATTTTCATAGATGTTATTAATAATATTAATGTATGCATCTTCAATACCGCAGGTTTTCAGAGCCATTGTAACTGCTGATGGTTTCACCGAATCAAAGGCTTTTTCATAATCGATAAAAGCCATGCACAATGGAAGTTCATATTCCCTCGCTCTTTCAATTAGTTCTCTCAGCACGTGGATATGATCTATTGTGCTGTAGCCACTCCTGAATCCAGCTTGTTCTCTCGGTTGAGCCATGTCCAGTGTTATTTTCAAGCGGTGTGAAAAAACTTTAGTGAAGATTTTATAAACTACTGATAGGAGGCTGATAGGTCTGTAGTTTCCGAGATCCTCAATGTCACCTTTCTTATGTAGCAGGATCATTGTAGCGGTGTTCCAATCCTCAGGAATCTTTCCTTCATTAAGGCATCGAGTGAAAATTTGGGCGAGTACTGTTTCGATTTCTCCACTTGCTTCTTGTATGATGTCTACAGTAATTCCATCTTCTCCTGGAGCTTTCCCCCACCCCCCTTCATGTTCTTGAATGCATGTGCAACTTCTGCTGGAAGGACTGGAGGAACTATGGTATTGGTATCTTTCATGATGTCTGGAGTGCATATATCATCCCTTTCATATAATTTGGAGTAGAAATCTTTCACTCTTGTCAAAATTTCGCCTCTATTTCTTGTTACAGAACCATCTTCTTTTCTCAGTGCCATAATCTGTTTTCTTCCCTTACTGAGATGTCCCTTTGCTATCTTTAGGCTTTGGTTGTTTTCAATTGCTTTCCTCACTAGTTCACAGTTGAATCTCTTTACCTCTTTAGTGATACTTTTTCTTACTGTCTTGCATAGCTCTATATATTCCACTTTGGAAGTCACATCTTCTTTAGTTGTCCTCATCTCTCTTCTTTTTTGCATCAACATTTTGGTTTTTCCTGATAATTTGTTCACATGCAACTTGTTCTTAGACCCAGCTAATTTTGTTGCTGTTTCCATAAGAGCTTTGGTTACTTTTCTGTTAACTTCAGAGATGTCCACTTCTTCCGATGTTAGGCCTTCTAAAGCAGAGAACCTGTTCTTCAGTTCTAATTTGAAGGTATTATGGTGTTTTTTAAGGTTGGTTATGTCAATAGATTTTGTTTGTCCTATGAGCTTGCCACGTTCAAGTTTAGTGTTGAGGTGCACACTAAACTTGATATCATAACATATTCTGATATCATAACCCATTTTAAAATGAACTGGGGGACACAAAAAATGATCAACATTATAACAAGATTACAGGACCACATACGTCGTTTTAATGCCTTTAGCAGTCATAAGTAGAACGAATCATAGAGTTAACTGCGGTTCTGTGAACCTGGTTAAAATATGATTTACTGTTTTGTGAACGTTTACCTATATTTAGTTTCCCTGTACTTGCTGATTGTTGTTCCATTTTAGGAAAGCGCTGAAATTTAAACGCTTCGGAGCGTACCGATTCTAGAGCCACATTAGACTTTTAACGATACTTCACGTGCTGTAGCAACTGTGAAAAAAAAATTAAGTGTGCAAATTTTTGTACATTATTCTGCTATGCCAACGCTGTGAGTTTGGATGATTTGTGTTGTGTCTAATTGTTTTCATGAATTATGAATCCCTCTTGCGTTCTGTCAAATAGTGGCTAGTTATTGCCTTCCCCATTCAATTTCCTCTCTTTTCTCTTGGATGTGAAAGCTGATGTAAGGCAGAAGGTAATCTAGTGGTCAGAGAAGTCATACCTGGTGATGGATGATCCCAGGTTTGTGTCACATTCCGTCTGTGGTTCGACAGTCACAACTTTCGTTCTAAGCTACAGACTCCTTGATTTGAACACTTTTGCATATACTCCTTAGAACTGCAATTCTTCCGCACACTGCTCTTAACACTCACTCTCCAATCAGGATATCTTACCTCACAATTCCATTTCACTGACGGAAAATTCTCCATGCGATGAAAGAAGTAAATTAAATTCGTAAGACATACCATTCAGGTACATACTGTTCGGATTCCTCAGGAAAAATTGAAAATGAAAGATTAAGATGCAGATTTCATAATTGCGGTTCTAACTTATAGAAATTCGTCTGGCAGTATCTCTCGACTGCAATATGCCGTATGAGTGTGTCAGAAAACAAGAAACTCTTCACAATATAAAACCACTCACTCGTACATTCTTGATAAATAAGTATAAATGACACCGTCTCTGTACGAACGATTGAATAAGAAAATCAAGGAACTATTAAATTAAAAGCTGTAAAACTTTCAATTCATTAGCTTAATCTAAAATACACATGAGTACTTTCGGGCCACTTTGGTCCCATCTTCAGATGTGAGGTGAACATTTGAACGGTGCTGCAATTTATAGAAACCAGAGCAGTATGGGTAAACATAGTACATGTGTGTGTTACGTCAGCGATGTTTAAGGTGGAGCTCCCCCGTTTTGTCCAGTCTCTTTTGGGTGATTATACTGTATAATATATTTTTCCATACAGGTAGTAAATCACATGGTATATAGTTATTACAACATTTGTTACGTGCTTTACAAATAAATAGACTTTCAGTCAATAACAGCATTGAATGGGATCTTGGCGTTACTAGGGTTCTTGCATGGTCCCAATCCGGGTAGAAAGTTCCATCGTTGACAGTTCGCTTTAAAGGAGTATTTTGAAGCCCTGCCTTGATGTTGTATTTGTGTTCCCGTACTCTGCAGGCAAGACTACGAGCTGTAGATCCAATATAACAAGAAGAAAGCTGGCCCGTTCCATCAAGTAAGGGAATGCTGTAGATACCCCATTTTTGCTCTTCTTGGGCTCTTTCTCGATCCTTTCGGATCATGGTTAGTATATTGCGAGATTTGGTGCCGAAATCCAAGGAAAAACGGTCCTAAATGTTTCGGAGGGGTTTAGTAAGAGGTGGAATATAATCTATTGAACCCACGTATCTTTTAGAGTTATCATCAATATGTTGTAGCGAAGAGCCCAAGGTGGTTCTGACACGTGAATGAGTTCTGTTAATCAAGTACGTAGGGTATCCAAATGCTTTAGCAAGCCCAGTTATCCAATGGATCTCCTCAATACGAGTTGGACGGTCAGAAGAATGAGTATAGGCTCTTCTCAGAAGAAAACGTAAATAGGCAAGTTTTTGATTAGGCGGGTGGGCTGAGTCATAAGGAATCATAGTTGGTATAGCTGTTGGTTTCCTGTAGACAGAAAATGATAGTATAATAGCAGTTTTAAGGGATTATCATTTTTAAGAAACTCTTCAATCATGTAGTCATCTTGTCAAAGAGGGTAAAAGCTTTTGGCTGTTACTCACAGAATTTCAAGACAAACACTGTTTCTAGTTAAGCCCCGTCAACCTCGCTGTGTGTAAAAAAATCCATTTTTAACGGGATAGTCACCAGACGTGAACAACTAAAACCTGCGATGTCTCTAAAACGTTTTGGTCATAATGACTCCACGTGTCAAGATTTTACAACTTGTCTGGGTTTACCAGACTTCAGGGGCGATCTATAAATATAAATGCAGTGGGATCTGAAGAAATCAGTTTGAGGCAAAGGGGCAGTCTAGGGCTCACCTTGCTGAGCTAAAGACGCAAAGTCACAGCGTCCATGTTATGCTGCCCAGTTGCTGCTAGGAAAGTCCATAGAATTCGAAGGAATGACCAGCTAGATTTCTTCTAACACCTGGAAGCAAAGAAACTCGGAACAAGATCGCGGATCCTACATGCACCCAAAGTGAAGTCAAAATACACTGAAATGTCATTGAATTAGAGATAGCAGAAGGTATGCAAATGATGGTCTGCTACTCCCGCATTATCGCGCATGCCCAGCCGAAACTTTGGTTAAATACAGATATCGCCAGCAACTTCCCCAATAATGATTTATTACAGGCCTGATGGTTAAGAAGCGTGATTTGGATGATTTTGACAGAAAACAGATTGTGGCTGTCCGAAGGATGGGTCGCTCCATCTCAAAAGTCGTTAACACACTGGAGTTTTCCCGTGCTACAGTGTCCAGAATGTTTCAGAAATACTAAAGTTCTGGCAAGAGAACAAACTCCCGAGTGAATTGCAGAGGTGTACTAACCTTGACGGCTCATAGTGTCCGTCGTTCGGGCCGCATTGTTCGAACTGAAAGGCGCAAGACAATCTCACAAATAAACACTGATTTGAACAGTGGACCATGTCATCATGTCAGTAAAACGTACGCTTAAACGGCTATGACTAGGGAGCCACACGGCCACAAAAATCCCATTGCTAACGACACGATACACCTTGCCTGGACACCGAAATTAGGCCACAGAGGACTAAAAGCGGATAGTATGGAGTGATGAATCCATATTTAAACTGCATAGAGCAGGTGAGAGAGTGCGGGTCTGGCGTCATCCTCGTGAAGTCATGAACCGTTCATGTCAAGTTGGAACATTACAGGCTGCTGGTGGTTCAGTGATGGCCTGGGACATCTCCAGTTGTAAGCTTTGGGACTTTTGGTACGTGTAGAGTATGTGGGCATCCTAGCCGACCATTTACACCGCTTTCATATCCAGCATGCAAAGGGGTATTCCAGCAAGATAACTGCCCATTCCACAGGTTCTTCCTAGCTACTGCATGATTACAAGAGCATTGTAGTGAATTTTAAATGCTTCAGGGGCCAACTTAGAAACCCCATCGAACATCTTTGGGATACCGTCCAACAGGCTGTTTGGCCAAGTGTCCCATCAGCTATGAACCTGATCGAATAATTGACAGCTTCGGAGCACCGCATGGCATACGAAACCAGCAAAACATTCCGTAAGCTGGTATAGTCCACGCCTCTTTGTGTAGCCCACCGTCTTTAGGACCAGAGGTGATCAGAGGCAGTTATCGCTAATTCAATGGGACTTCAGTGTGTTACTGAATACAGTATCAGGAGCATATCAAAGAAGATCTGGTGCGAAAAGAGCGTCTTCGTGTTTCTATACCTTGTACTTTCTTTTTGCTTTAGGTTTCAAGCTGGAATTGCATGTGAATGATTATAAATCTAATTGCAAACAACATACACCGAAGAACAATTGAATTAGAGATACCTGTCTAGTAACGTGTAGCACCACCTTTCGTTCTGATGACGGCGGCGATTCGTCTCGGCATGGTCTCGACAAGACACCGGAAGCGTTGAGAAGCCATACGGATTCACGACCCCTGAACAAGCTCCCACAGTTCACGAAGATTTGATGGAGCGGGGTCATCTCTCTCGAAGGCATCCCAGATGTGCTGAGGTCAGGTGACATAGCTGGCCAAGGAAGCGAGGCCACGTCGGTGTAGTGTTCATCCAACCATTCGGACACAATTCGGGAGCTGCATTGTCTTGTTGCAGGATGAGGTCCCCAGTGGCATGTTGAAGACACACAAACGGGAGCAAATGATCGTCCAGGATATCCCGGTAACGTTAACCTGTTAAGGACGATGTCACACGTACCAGGGGTCCCATTTCAGTCCACGTAAACAATAACCAGACGAGAATGCCACCCCCACCAGCTTGAAGACTACTATCCGGCTGGCAAGAAGGATCCATCGCTTCATGTGGTTTGCGCCGTACTCGTACCCTGCCATCCGCATGTACCAACGTGAATCTTGACTCATCAGTCCTGGCAACATTTTCCCACATGTCTAGGGTCCAGTGGCGATGTTCCCGCGCCCATGCTAATCTTTGCACCCTGTGATGTGCGGTCAGCAGCGGTACCCTCGTAGGACGATGGCTTCTGTACCCCATAGCGAGGAGATGGTTCTGGATGGTGTGGCTGCTTACACGTTTTTGTGCACCAGCGTTAAATTGCTGAGTGATTTCTTGCACTGTGGCCCGTTTATCCACTGTTACAATGCGAGCTAGCCGACGATGACCCCGCTCATTCCCACGCTGTTGTCCATGGCAGTTGGCCCTTGCAGGGGTGGTTTTACCGGATTCGATGTACTCACGGTGCACCCGTGGCACAGTGGCTCGTGAAAATCCCAGTGACTGCACGACTTCCAAGATGGAGTGACCCACTCGTCGAGCCCCGACAATTTTCCCACGATCAAATGCGCTTAGATCCTTCGTCTTACCCATACTGCGTCCGACTCTTACTGATTCCCGTCGCATCACTCCTTAGATTGTCGGATCGCTGCATACGTCATGTCGTTTCCCTTTACAGGGTCACCCACAGCGCCACATTTGCATAAGCTGTGTCTAATTCAATTGCTCTTCAGTTTACATAAATAAAAAGGGCATCCTGAAAGTAATGCCTCCTCCTTAATAACTTTTTTTAAATTTTGAAGTGATTTTAATGAAATTGCATTGACATAAACTATGATATGTTACCAATGTGGGAGCAAATTGTTTTCAGAATCGGAAATAGAAATCATGAACGACAGGTAAAAGCAGAGAGCTGTAGTTGAATTCATGGAAAAAGAAGGACGTGAGGCTCCAGAAATCCATAGAAGATCTTGGAGTGTAAGGAGCTGTCACAATTGATATCAGTAATGTCCGCAGATGGATGAAGAGGTTTCGAGAGGGAGAAAATTCAGTGTTGGACAAACAACTGAGTGGAAGACCCGCAACTGCAGTGACAGATGGCAACTGGCAACGAGTGAAAGACTTCATCACAGCTGATCCCCGTGTTACCATCCAGGAGTTGTGTGATGCAATTCATTGTGGTCATAGTGCTATAGAAACATTAATTAGGGATATGGTCTTCAGAAAAAATTGTTCAAAGGGGATCCCAAGAAACCTAATCAGTGAAAATATGAGCAAAGGGTGGATATATGCCGGAACGTCTTGGCCGGTTATGAGAGGGAGGATGAGGTGCTTGTCTCTAATGTTGTGACGGGGGATGAAACCTGGGTGTTCTTTCATGACCCAGAAACAAACCGTGCGTTAATGGAATGGCACCGTACATTTTCACCTCGACAGAAAAAGGTGAAAACAACTAATTTCGCAGGGGAAGTGATGGTAACAATTTTATGGAACAAACGTGGTGTCCTCTTGACTGATTTCCTTGAACGGAATGCAACAATAAATGCTCGCTATGTACAGACATTGAAGAAGCTAAAGGAAGCTATCAGAAGGAAAAGACGTGACATTCCACTTCACAGTGTTGTTTTACACCATGATAACGCAAATCCCGACACCTCAATGGAGACTTCCTAGGCTATTGCCAAAATGGGGTGGATGGTAATGCCCCAACCCCCTTACACTCCTAATTTGGTTCCCTCAAGATTTTTTTCCTGGTTTCCCATTTTGAAAAACACCATTCGTGGGGATCGTTTCGACGCTGTGATAGACCATAGTGAGAAAGATTGGCAGTGAAACATGTAATCCAATCCTTAAAAACAGAGATCCCAATAAATCGCTAGAGTTACAAGGTGTCTACTCTATGTCTGTCAACCCTTCCTTAGGCGTTACCCACTACATTGGTAGTACTTACCGCAGCATCAATCGGCGATTCATGGAACATATCGCTGATGTTAAGGAAGGCAACCCTTCCATCTCCCTTTCAATTTTAACCATCAGGGATACGTCCGCGATTCCCGATTGGCAAAATGATAAACGTATCGTTTTGTTCAGCAAGCAGAAAGCCCTCAGGTACCGCGAAAGCATTGAAATCTACCTTACCCCTAACACCTGCAATACAGACGCACCTTTTCACATCCCTATCATTTAGAAAGCTATTTTGAAATCTGGCAACAACTGACGCTTATACCACGTGTTTCATTCCATGGCTGATGGAGGTAGAAGTCACTACCGAAACGTCCCATCACTAATAATTTTTAACGTAACTTATGCGTGACATGATGATATTAAGAATTCTTCTAATTTTTTGATGTGACAGACGTTAAACTGGCTGTGAACTCGTGGGTGAAGCGACAGCCTCAGGAATGTTTCCAAAATGGATTTTACCAATGGGTTCAAAGATGGCGGAAATGCATAGAAAGTGATGAACAATACTTTGAATAGACTAGCATTATTAACAATATGTCGAAGTATTTTGCCACCAAGTTTTACATTTTTGCAGCAACAAATAAAAAATCTTATGAGGGACGAGGCATTACTTTCAGGATGCCCTTTGTAATTTCTTTTTCTTTGCATTCGAGAGGGGCATTAACTTTTGGCAGTGCAGAGTTATTGAAATTGTACAGATGGCTGACTGTTTAATGAGCACCTGATTCGAAATCCTAACGTTAATGCGGCGTAGAGAAATTGCTGTACGGCGAGCTTCTTCCCTTTACTGTTTCAATATAAATGATTGAATTCGTAACGAAAACCGTAACCGGATCAAGTGGTTGAATCTGCAACAAAAACCGTAACTGGGTCAAGCGATTGAATCCTCAACGAAAACCGTAACCGTTCTAGGGTCCCCACTACGTTACAATACGAACGTTATTATACTGGGTGATTCATAAAGAAGTATACAGTTTCAACGTGCGTTGAAACTGTATATATAATAAGAACAATGTAAGATATTTATGTTACCTGTAACAGAATTGTAGGGGAATGTTTCAAGTTTATTTAGAGACAATCACAGATGTTCTATGTGTGCACCCTTAATCACACGACACACATCGAGCCGGTTATCCATATCCGCCCAAAAGCGAAGTAAGGTATCTGAATCAAATGCAATGATAGTGGCTATGTATGGAATCATTTTCAGCTTCTTTCTCAAAATTCTCCATATAGTGGGCTGTGAAATCTGCACTTCACGACTCACCCTCCGCGTTGATTTTCCCGGGCTTCGTTGTATGGCGGTACAAACACTATCAACGACTTCTTCCGATACACGCGGTCGTACAGGACTTTTAAGTTTGCACAAACAGCCCGTAGTTTTAAATTTTTTTATGCCAATCGTAGATAGATTTTCTGGTTGAAGGTTATTTTCCGATTCGTGATTGAAAATGCCGTTACACAACAGTTACAGTTTCCGTTTTGCTCAATTCAAGAACACAAAACGCTTTCTCCACTGCAGACGCTGCCATTTCGACTGACTAGTCACGTGACACTCGCGCTGTCGCCTACGTCACTTCCGTCAGTAGCGGGACACAAACTTTATGAGTATATCTACCTAACGATTCGCAGTTGTGGTCCGTGTCTGCAACTGTTACTGTTTTACAGCATCTGGAAACTGCATACTTCTTTATGAATCACCCTGTATTTTAAAATTATCTATCCAACTACTTAACAAACAACTTCTGTAAAACCATTACTGTGAGTTCTGCAAATTTCATGCAAGATTTTGAATAACACCAGACTCCATATCCAATTGACCGCTTTAATTCATTCTTTCTATGAAACTAAAGCCCCAGTTTTTAACTGTGTCACGAAGTTTTTTGATCTGCAGACGGAATTCCTGAAATTCTTCTCCGTGGCAAACTTTCAGAGGTTATTACACTCTCAGCGCTGCGAAAGAAATAAAATGTTTTTCTAATGGGGCCAAAAAATAAAAAATAAATCCCAGGTCTTAAGATTTGAGTGAAGCTCCTTGGCTAGTCTTCAACACAAGCTTCGACGTTAATGTACGGACATGCAGTCTTCGTAGGAGTTGGTACATTAGTATGTATAAGCATGCCTCAGGTAAATGACCCCTGAGTTTTTCTGAGGGCGAGGCCCTTTCGAAACGTCACCCCGATTCATTTTTAGTGTAGGAAGTCAGTGTGAAAGTAGGCTTCTTCCGCAATTTCTCCATCCTATCGATCGGTTGTTTGCGTGTGGGATGTTGGGTTTCCTTAATTCCAGCGGTTTGCTAATACCTTGTACTTCTCAGATACGTGTTCAGCTGGGGGAAGGGGGATCAGGGGGGGGATGTACGCCTTACTGCACTAAATCTGCCTTTCGTGAGGCTTCTTGTCACGGGGTCTGTAGAAACTGTGATTACTTCCCTAAACTTTATAATCACGTTAGAGCGTACGTGACCTATATATACTCCTTCAGAAAGTGATACAAAAATCGAGCGTAACTTCCTCAGTTTGTACCATCTTAAAGCCCAAATCGCACACACATACGAAAAAAAATTGTGAGAGAAAATCGTGTGTCTTATTAAAATGAGATTCACGCTTTTATTTTATCTCTTGACGCATGACAGGTATAATTTTACTAAATACAAAGGATCAACGTAAGAGGAATTGTGACAGACACATCTTCAGAAGGGTCAATGAACTTCTTTCATGAAAGTAAAGAGCCATTTTGCAGATCTATTTCTCTTGTAGATCTACAGCTGTTCAGCTTTTACTGAGTCACAAGGCACACACTGAAACGCACAACTGATTCAAAGGTGCACCATATATAAGTTGATTAAAAACTTTTCAGCGCTAATATGAGAAATTACCAAATCCTTTTTCATGTGCCATGCACTATCAGCAACCATTCTGAATATGCTGCTAGCTGAAGGCCTTCACAAGTCTTTGCCATGATAAATTCTCTTCCACGTCCCTCCAGTATGCTTTTGAATATCATCTACCCATTTCCGATGTGGTCCAAGTAATCTTCTTCCAGTTTTTTCTCGTCCCTTGGTATAAAGTCTGGTATTCCAGTTGCTTAACGGTGATCAGCTCGTCTAGCAATATATTGAGTCCATTGCAACTTTCAGGCCTTCACATTTATCATGAAGTCATCCACTCTTGTCATTTTCCTGATCCATGAGTTACTTTATCCTATCTTTCTTGGTTATAACCACGCATGATGCTCCGTGCTTGTATAACGAAGTAAATTTCTCCGTCATTTTTGGTCTACGCCGGGATTCGAACCCGAGGCCGCTTATTCCGGAACAAGTCGCTCTAACAACTGAGCTACGCAGACATTTGTTCTGATTCCTATCTGCCTTTATGTCGTGTGCGTCCTGCTGGCAGGTACGTCACATCTCCCTCCCCCGAAAGAGGGCCGGGGGCATGGCCCACGGGTCAGCCGTGACCATGAATCGTTGCAGGCAGCCATCCACTGTAGAACGTGCACTTGAGAACTCCGAGTCAATCTGCTGTGTGGAATGCAACATCACACATTTTTATTTTTCGAAGCGCTGGAGAAGGAATTCTCTGATTTTTCCTGTCTCGCGGTGTGGAAATAACATCACACCAATGCGAGATTTTGAACGGTCGGGTCATCCGGATAGTTCGAGCGCCATTATAACGAAGTAAATTTCTCCGTCATTTTTGGTCTACGCCGGGATTCGAACCCGAGGCCGCTTATTCCGGAACAAGTCGCTCTACCAACTGAGCTACGCAGACATTTGTTCTGATTACTATGTGCCTTTATGTCGTGTGCGTCCTGCTGGCAGGTACGTCACACTTGTTTAAGGTTTCCGCAGCTTCTGTATGCCTTTTTTAGTGAAGGTCTAAAAAAAGTCACTTATCCTTATGTAAGAACTGAAAGCATGTGTTCATTAAACACTTCTGTTTTAAGACAAAATAGTAAATAACCCTTTAAAATTTTGATTTCTTCTTAATGCATTGTACGCAAATATTACACGGCAATTAATTTATTCTTCAATGTGGTCCCTGCTCGATATCTCTTGTCCAAAGTACTTAGATGTTGGCACCAATTCCTTCAAAGTTTGCCTAATCAACTTCTAAATTTTTAGTTCTTAAAATAAAACATCGTACATGAATTTTGTTTTCTGTAAGTTAATGTGTGACGTACTACAGAGGGCTTTACTTTCGTGATATCATCAATCTTTTCATTTTCCTCATCTATACGTTCGTCTTCTTATCTGCCCCCGTTATGCCTATCATGCGTCACTCCATGCTTCTTCTATCAGTTGTCTTCCGACCCTATATGTCTTCCTTAGCGAAGGTACATGTCTCAGCTTCATAAGTAAGAACTGGAAAAAAGAGCTGATTAAACACTTTTCTTTTAAGACATAATGGCATTGTTCTTGAAAATTGAAGTGTTTCTTCCCATTGCCCTCCAACCAAGTTCAATGGCCCATTATTAATTTCTTCTTCAATGAGGCCAGCGCTTTATATCTATTGTTCAAAGTAGATGTAGCCATCAGTTACTTCTTGATTTGCCTCTTGATGATGACCAGTTGCTAGCCCGAAAGATCTAGTGTCGTTTTATATGGTTTTAATTATTTTCTAAAATGTTTAATGTGTATAACTATGACATTATTAAACTTTTTAGTATTGTGTTCTTTCAACTTTACTGGAGTGATTTAATCATGCATCGACAGCAGCGTGCCTTCAAGTAGTAATTTGCCTCATGATCTTCTACATCTTCATTTCTTGTAAAAACATTGTGCGTCAATTTTGTTTTTACGCAAGTTCGTTTTGATTTTGCATCTTTACTCCTATCAGCAAGATCCTGGATCACACTCTCTAACTCTGAGAGAATAATTTAAAAGTGACTGTTATCAGCAATGCGGAAGTATACTAAATAACCTCTACTAATGTTTCCTCTTATCTTTCCAGTTTGATGTTTCAGAGATAGAAACGGGTCACGGGTCAACGGGTCGACAATTTTTTGCGGTTCCGGCGGGTCGGATAAAGGTGCTCCTGACCCGAATTTGACCCGGTTTTATTCCCGTTTTATTTTTTGAAAAGAGAAATAAAATATTCCAAAAAAAAAAAAAAAATGAGCGTTGTGGAATTCTGTGGTCGAAACTGGTGCCCACGGAGTGAATAATGATTTACCATGCAAAAATATTGTCATCTCTTTCTTAAAGAAAAAAAGATTTCCACCGACCGACGTCAGACACATCGACACCATATCGTAAAAAGATACTTCCTTTACGTTCTTGTACAGTGCAATTGTCCAGGGCAAGGTACAGACAAATGCCATTCGCCTTCTTCTCAGCTGATTCACTCTCTCTGTGCAAAGTTCACTGTATGACTAACAGTTACTTTTCACATCGCATCTTTTACATTCAGCATTCAGAGGTTTTCGATTGATATGCTAATATCCCGTTCTCGTGACATGTCGAAATTAACTACTTATTTGTTAATATGGATGGATTTAATATTAAGGATGTTGAGAAAGGCGTCGAGGCCAACAAATACGTGCTTGTTCAAAACCACAAGGCGAAGAGTGAATGCTGGAAATTGTTTCGTCTCATTAAGGGACCGGGGAATAATTCCGTGTTGTTTGGTCTTGCTTGTTACTCAAAATGTGGAAAGTGTATAATTTCAAAGATGTCGACGGTGTAATAAGAGATTATGGAACCAAAAATCTAACGGACCATATGAAAGTATACGCACCTCCATCAAAGCTTGGAAAGTGTGAACAATCTAAATACATTAAAAAAAATACATTTGTGTAATCGTAAATAATGATTCTCATTTGTAATATACTTATGGTCATAGTGAGCCATTACTTCTGGATTACGCAAAATAGTGGCACTAAAAACGACACTAAAATTTAGCAAGTAACTAAATTTTATTATTAAAAAAGGATTTAAGTTATTAAATATCAAGCAGTTATTGGGATGAATATATATATTACGTTTATATGTATATATACATATATAAATTTAGTTTCGAATTTATAGTTCAAAGCAGATTTGTCCGGGTCAGTTACGGGTACGGGTCGGGTCCAGTTATGGGACGCCCTGGTCCGAAATTTTTGACCAGCTTCCAACTTTGTAATGATTGAATTTTGCAATTGGCATTGAAGCGACCTCTGTAATGATTGAATTTTGCAATTGGCATTGAAGCGACCTCTGTAATGATTGAATTTTGCACTTGGCATTGTAGCGACCTCTGTAATGATTGAATTGGCAATTGGCATTGAAGCGCTTGAGAGATATGATGTCATCTCGTCTCACTTCCTTTCCAATTTTTGAACGTGCTGTGTCTTAAAACAGTCAAACTTGTGTTTTCGTACACCTTATTAATAATACTAACGAATGCATCTTCAGTGCTGCAGGGTGTATATATGTGTATGATATATGATTTCGTAGACTACCTTTCTTTGACGAGCTAACCTTTGAATCTCGGAGAACGGCTTAATGGCCACGATAAGTTCCAGTCCAGAAAGACTGAAATTTTCCACTTGTTATCATGTTAAGTAACCATTTTAAAAGTGGTACTTCTCTCTGTCCAAGATGAAAAATTTCTTCCACTTTTTTCGGCAGGGGCAAGTGTCCTTCTCAGTTGAATGTTCCTCATTAAATCTGGGATTTCTTTTTTAATATGAGGTCTTTCTCTCACACCTTTTGTCCTACAAAAATTATTGTCATCAAACCTAGAGTTTTGTTACATCAACTGTAGTAGGACACATAAATCAATCCTAAAACTTCTTGACGCTGGGCCAAAAAGAATAGTTTGATTGATTTATGCACCTACACTCAACAATTTTTTCAATTTCTGTCTCACAAGTAGTTAATGACAGTCCTGTGTATCTTTTACGCTTTAAATTATCATGGCTACTAATCCTAAGATTTGTCAGCGTTTGTGCCACTTCGAAGACTCTGAAAGAAACACTATCACCTATCTTGTGGCGAGAATGTGGCACACCGATATCTCTGCTGACATTTTGATTTCCAAAAGTTTGAAATCTTTCATCTTCTTACATCTTATGTAAACTTCAGAACGTTTAACTATTTAAATTCAGGTCAAGGGAACTACTTTTAACATGGCAGATACACTGCTGGCCACCCAAAATGCAACACCAAGAAGGAAGCATCCGATTGGCCTGAAATTCGCAGCATGCGTCGCCCGTGAGAGGACATGCAGACGATTAGCATTGCAGGGTATATGCAAATTATGTGCGCCCGGCACGCCACCGAGAAGCACTATAGGAAGGGGGCACAGAAGGCGGAGTGTAAGTAGTGGAAGTGTGTTGTGCTGCCGGACCTATGCGTGGGAGGCTTCCTGATGCCTTTTCGCAGAATACGGCAGTCATTCTAGCACGTTTCGGAGTTCGACAGAGGACGAATAGTGGCTTATAGCGACAGCGGTTTATCGTACGGAGACATCGGCGCCCGTGTGGGACGACTTCCAGCCACAGTGAGGCGAGTATGGATTCGGTGGGTTCAGGAGGGACGGACGGACGGACTGACGTGAGTGATTGCCGCAGCCGCGGCTCACCACCGAACGAGAGGACGAGCATGTTGTGCGGCGGGCATTGACGACTCGCACCGCCACATGACGAACGTTGGAGCAGGAATTAAGGTGTGTTGCGCAACAACCTGTGTTAGCACGTACCGTTAGACGTCGTCTGCAGGAGCTGGGACTTGTCGCACGGCGCCCATTGCTCCGATTACCATTGACGTTACAACACCGGCGAGTGCGGCGGCAGTGGGCCGTTGAATGCCACACCTGGACTACGGAATGGCATGACATTGTCATCTCCGACGAATCCCGCTTCTGCCTGCAACATCACGATGGTTGGATCCGCGTGTGGCGGCACCGCAGCGAGAGACTGTATGATGCCTGCATTATGCATCGCCATACCGGTCCGTCGCCTGGCGTTATGGTTTGGGCCGCAATTGGATATGACACCCGCACCCCTCTGGTACGCATCGCTGGTACACTCAACAGCCACCGCACCATCTCCAACGATTTGGAGCCTGTAGTCCTCCCTTATCTGCAGGACCTGCCAGCGGTCACTTTTCAACAGGAGTATGCGCGGCCGCACGTGGCACTCATCGTGCGACAATTCTTCACGGCCCACCAGGTGTCACTGCTGCCGTGGCCAGCCTGTTCCTACGATATGTTGCCCATGGAACACGTCTGGTCGCTGATCGGCAACCGAGTGGCCCGACAAAAACCACCCGCGGCTTCGCTTGATGAACTGTGGCAACATGTGGAAGCAGCCTGGACCGACATACCCAAAGCCCACATCCAAAGCCTCTTTCGTTCGATGCCGTGGCGTGTAGCGGCCGTTATTGCCAGCCATGGGGGCCATGCGAACTATTGATGTCTGCGTGTTCAGCAAGTCGCACGGGCCTGTAAGCTCAATCGTTTCATCTTTGTATCTGTTGTTATGTGTCCAGTAAATCTGGCTTTGCTATCTCGTATCCTTCTTGGTGTTGCATTTTGGGTGGCCAGCAGTGCATTTATAAAGAAATTACTTTCAATTGACATGGAGGGAAGGCATAGGAATTTATCGTTTTTTTTACTTAATTTTGTTTTCATTGGAACAACTTATTATTTGAAATTATTTATTAGTCTATCAGCGGTTGAGTGGTTAAGGAAAATGCTTCTAATTTTCTCTGCTTGGTTTGGTTTCGAATATTGGGGTATGATATGTTTCTGTCTTCCAGCGCTAGTTCTCTAATTATTTCAGAGAGTCGTTAAATTCAAAACAGCTGCCTGTCCATGTGCTTGAATGGTCTGAGGCGTTGACTTCTGATAATTATAAACAAACATATTTTTGTTCGAAGTAGACTCAGTGACGTAGTTCTTTTTACTTGATATTTACTTTACTACTCTGGCACCAAATATACACTATATTGACAAAGGTCACCGGACACCTAGAAGAAGAACACAACTTAGTATTTATTGACACCCATCTGTACAGCGTCGGCCCACCTTTGGCCTTAATGTATGCACTGAATCATCGAGACATGCTTTCGACAAGGATTTGGAACACAGCGATAGGTATGCGCTTCCATTCAGTACATAATGCTGCCGCTAACTGTTGCTTAGTAGTAGGCTTTGGTTCCAAACTTCTTTTGCGGCGCTCTAATTCCTCCCATAGGTGATATGTGGAATTAAAATCAGGGCTCTGTGCTGGCCAGTCCACAGACGATACGGAATTATCGTCAAACCACGCCGCAACAGTCCTTGCTTTATGGGACGTAAGTCGGGTCTGTTTTGAGCTCCGTGTTTCGCCGTCTACTGAGTGTGTTTTGTGTGCACTGTCGTTTAACTTTTGTGCGTGCCTTCAAGACGAAGGTTGTATCTTTCATTTAAGACATCTGCCGAGTCGGTGAGTACTATTTTCAATTAGCTATCAGCACTTTATTTTCTCGACCAGTTGGTCGTTTTTTACTAAGTTAGGCCTCGCCATCGGCGATGGCGACTGCTGATAAGAGCAGAATTCCCGCTCTCGTCACAGCTTCTCCTACTACGTCGATCCTTATCTCTGACGGAGCAAACCAATCAGCGTCCGTCCTTGATGATAGGGAATATCGTCCGCCTCCTGATGCCTATTGCTCTTCTTCTTCTACGCTTCAACTCTCTGAATCCACCACCCCTCCTGGTGGTGAGGCTATGACGTTCGTTCCTGATGCTGCCGATGACGTAATGGATATCTCTGAGGGCGTTGCTTCTCTGCCCTCGGTAGCCTTGCCCAGCGTTGTGTCAGCTCCTTCATCCAGCGCTGCACCTCTGCCTTCCAATGGAGGATTGCCTTCCCGCTCTTATTCTAGCGTTACCTCAGGTGCGTCCCTACCGACGCAACTGACTCGCCTTCCCCTTGCAGATGCCCATGTCCAGATACATGGTGACTCACTTCAATTGGACGTTCCGCACTTCTCACCCCCTGCGCAGGAACTTCACTCCACCTGCGAGTTGGGAGTGTGCCTAGATGCTCTTCCGAATACACCGCTGAAAGTCTATTGTGATACGCTCCTTGCTTTTCTTCCAGACGGAGCCATTACTCACCTCACCCGCCGGCCGCGGACGGTGATTGTTTATTTCACATCCAAAGAGCATGCAGACACGCTTCTAAACTTTGGTCTTGACCTGGGAGACCACCACCTGGAAGTTGAACCGATTGCCAGGCGCCCTGTTCAGGTCTCCTTGCATCCGGTGCCCCCCGAAATCTCGGATGCGATGATATGTACTGCACTTAGTAAGTGTGGTAAAATTGTTGGTCCTGTTATCACACATTCAGCTGCGCCCAAGGATCCTGCAAATAAGAATGTTCGTAGTTTTCGCCGGAGTGTTCGACTCATCTTTCCATCAGAGGAGCATCTCCGTAAGTTCCCACGGATCCTAAACGTCCGATGTGGGCAGCTCTCCTACAGAATTGACATGCTAACATCAGAACACTGTGCTAATTGCAAAGAACTTGGGCATCAGCGTGCTCGATGCCCCAACAACGAGTATCCAGCTCCCACGGCTTCTACAGTGCCTACCGCCTCTAAGCAGCCTCCTGCTACATCTCGCTCTCGACCTTCACCGTCTTCAAATGTGCCAACTGCCCCAGGGCAGAGTTACACAAAAAGTATATCTACAGCCTCTCGTCCACGAGCGTCTTTTGATGCTGATCTCACCTCCCACCTTCAATTTCCAGTGCTCACCTCACCTATTACTCCTCATCCCGTGGCAACATCGGGAGACTTCGCCGCTGGTTTCCCACCAGTCTTCACTGTTGGTGTCTCCGAGTGTGACGGCGGTGCCGATAACTCCTCTGACTCTGAGTCAGCTTCCCGAGCATCGTCGCTCCCTGGAAAACGAATTTCTGGCACTCGTACAGGTACCCGACGTAAGAGGAAGAAGAAGAATAAATCTTCCTCTGCGGATGGGCAACAGTTCCATACTACCAAATCTTCAGGAGATATTTCTCCCTCTCCTGTGCAAACAGAAATTGAAAGGGACACTGATGATGATGGGTCTCCGCCTTCGTTTGAGGTCTTTTCAAGTGTACTCTCCAAATGTGGTGCTCCTTCAGAACCTCTCAATCTTGGAGATTACTATCAGTTTTGCACCCACACCACGAACCTGGAGTCGACGTATGACTACCTCCGAGAGCGCGAAGACATTCTTCCCGCGCTGCTCCTGCAAGCCGGATGCATTGCTAAGTACCTTCGTGGGTTTGTACATGACCCCTTGCACCACTCATGGACCGATTACAACAACTCCTGAAAGTTGCTCCGCGACTCCTCCAACCAACGACTGACCAGTCCATTCAAGGTCACGACCCTTAATTGCAGAGGGCTCGCTAGCCCCCTAGCGAATGCTCTTGTAATGGAAGACCTCTCGCCCCTCGGGGCCGATCTGTTACTACTACAAGAAACAAACTGCCATTCCTCCACTCTGTTTACTCGCTGGCGTGCTAGCGATTATGTGTTCCATCATGCTTTCCGCTACTCATCTCATGGTGGACTTGCTATCGGAATACATCAACATTTTCGATCCACCCTCACTGCACTCTCAGTGCAGAACTTATGCCGAGATTTACTCCAGCAAGTCTCCTTCACAGTTGGCGGAGCTCGATTTCACATCTTTAATGTGTATATTCCATGCACCTCTATTCATTTATCCATCTTGTTCACCAAACTCCGTAAAGCTCTCTCGAAAGTCTTACCTTCGGATCGTGTGCTCTTGGGTGGAGACTTCAATTGCACCCTTGACCCGGCTCTGGATCGCTCTCCTTCGTCACGAGAGCGTCGGACGGATCTCGTCGCACTACTCCATGACCTTGTTGCTGATTTCTCCTTCACCGATGCTTATAGGCGCCTTCATCCACAAGAGACCTCACACACGTGGCGCTCGTCTGGGAGTCAGCTTCCATCAACTGCACGCTTGGATCGGGTTTACGTTTCCACACCGCTTCTTGCGTCTATTACCGAGTTGCAACATCAACCTACTGCTTCCTCAGACTACTGCACGGTCACCCTCACAGTGTTTGTTGCGGCGTCACTCCCTCGGACTGTACGTCCGTGGACATTTGACTCCAATCTCCTCACTGATCCTGAATTTTGTGCCTCTGTCCGTTCTTTCCTCGCTGCTCGTCGCGCAGGGTTGCATTCCGCACCCTGTACCTTGACGTATTGGCTTCGTGTCAAGCATCAGCTCCTCTTACATATCAAGCAACTTTCCTTCACCATGAAGACTTCTAGTCAGATGCGCCTCGATCACGCCAGGCAGATGCTCACACTAATTGGGTTATCAGATCCGCTTTTTCAAGCATATCAGGCGGAGCTCCAGGCTTTGCTGAAACCTCTTGCGCAGCAAGCACTTTTACGTCTGCGCATTAAACATCTCAATCCGGAGGAATGCAACTATGATTTTCTAACATCAATTGAATCTGCACGCAAGTCTTCTACCTCGCTTCGACATCTTCGCCTCCCCTCTGGCGAAATCACATCCGATTCGGCAGCGATTTGCTCTCACGTTCGTCAGTTCTATACCACCAAGTTCAGTGAAACTCCTCCCCCTTCTCCTTCTGCTCTCCCCCATCTTCTCAATAACCTGCCTCAAGTTCCGTCTCATCTTGCTCACACCCTGTCTCTCTCACTCACATCCACGGATGTGTCCGACACCTTCTCTTCCCTTAACCCCCATGCCGCTCCGGGTCCGGACGGCTTCTCTTTTCCTTTTTATCGTGCGTTCTTGCCTCTTCTGTTGCCTTTTCTCCTCTCCGCTTTTTCTGCTGCATTTAACTGCTCCTTCCTCCCGAGGAGTTTCACGGACGCACATGTGGTCCTATTTCCCAAGAAGGGTGACCCTCTTGACTTGGGAAATTGGCGCCCCATTTCTCTTCTCAATCAAGATTATAAACCCTACACTAAGCTTCTTTCCCGTCGGCTAAACTCTGTCCTTCCTCACATTATTGATGACTCTCAAACCTATACTGTTCCTGGCCATTCTCTTTCCTCCAATGTTCAATTTCTTCGCGATCTCATTCATCTTGCCAAGACTCATTCTGAACCTCTTGCTCTCCTTTCCTTAGACCTCCGTTCCGCTTTCGATAATATCTCACACGCCTATTTAACACAAACCCTGCTACACTTTGGCTTTCCTCCACAATTTGTCTCCGTTCTTCTCTCCCTCTACCGGGACGCCGTTTTCCATGTCAAGATGGCATCTTTTCTCACAGCACATGTTCCCTTCAAGCGGGGAGTTCGTCAGGGCTGCCCGCTTTCTGGTCAACTGTTTGCGATTGCCGTCGAGCCTTTTCTACGCTCTCTGCAAACATCTCTCCTAGCACAAGTTCCACCACCAGTTGCCAGCTCACGGCATCACTCAGTCATTTACTCTGCTTATGCAGATGACATCACCGTCTGCATTCGTAGCGACTCACAGTTCCAACTGCTTCGTCGTTCGTTCTCCGCATATGCTTCATGTTCTGCAGCTGAACTGAATACGTCTAAGATCACTGGATTGTGGTGCGGGTCGTGGTCCAATCGCTTGGATGCTCCATGGGGGGCCACATGGTCATCCACTACCCAACGCTTCCTGGGTGTGCACTTAGGCGCACCACAAGCTACATCCAGTGCAACTCGCTCGGAACTCCATCCTCGCCTCTTCCGCACAGCTTCATTCTGGTGTCGTGCGCAGTTCTGTACGTCCTACTACCAGCGTGCAAATCTCACCAGGACATACCTTCTGTCCATCTGCAAGCATTCTTGGATTGCATCTACGACCCCGCTTTTCTGTCTCCAGGAGGTTACACGTTGCCTTACTCGAGTAATGCGGGCGGGTCATTACTGGATTAACGTCCACAAGCTCTGTGCTCCTCCCTCCTATGGTGGTGCTACAAAGCAAGCCGAGTGATCAACTTCATTCACCTTTTCACGGCTCCAGTGGCTTCCGCAGTTCAGGTACGTGACGTTCTTGCCTCCTTGCGTAACCCACATTTTTCCTTTCTTTCTTTTAGTTCTCATGGATTGCTGTCCTTCCCCCCCCCCTCCAAACTCCCACCTGCATATTCTGAAGCCCTCACTCACCTTCGCTCTCTCCCCCTCATTCGCTCCCCTCCCTCTTCAACTCTAGAGCTTCTTTCTGAACCTCTCTTCTTCAACTCCCTCGTTCATCCCCCATCTCCCCTGTTTTTCATTCCCGTCTTGGCTCCGAGCAGGTGTAGCAGCTGTACAAGACCTCCCTAACTCGGATCTATCCTGGCGCCCTTTCTCTGGCCTCCCCCTGCTATTCTCTCGTCCCCATCCGCCTATTTGGTCTATGACTCTCTGCTAACTGCACTTCTTTCGCTTTTCCCTGATCTTGTCTCCCCCACCGGTCTCGTCTCTGTCTTTTCTGCCCCTCTTCCGCTGTCGTTTTTCCTCCGACTCACAAACTCGGTTCTTCCTCTCTCCTCTCTCTCCTCTAAATCTCTTTATCGTTTTCTAGTGCACCTTGCCACCCCTTCACCGCTTTCTATTCTGGAGGTTCCCCCTGCTTCTCTTCCTCTTGTCTGGGCCGCTGCCCGCTCACCCTTATCTGCCCCTCTTGAAATTAATACCCACTGGCTCCTTTTGCATAATCGCCTCCCTGTTCCGTTTTTTCTCTTTCGCATGTCTCTTCTCTCCTCCCCTCTCTGCTCCTTCTGCGCACAGGAGGCAGACGTTTCTCACGTCTACCTTTACTGTCCCATCCTGATGCCTCTCCTCCACCAGGCTTTCCGGATTGCCAGTCGCTCTTCTTCTCAAGATCTTCCGTTCACTGCCTACAGACATCTTCTTCTGCGGGCTCATCCACCTACGCCTCTTCCGTCAGTATGTGCCTATCTTTTCGTGCTGGTTAAACACGTTATTCACGGATACCTTCAACAACTCCGCAGCGTTTCCTCGCCGGTCTCTTTACACCAGGCCAGCGCAGCACTTTTGTACCATTTTCAAGATCGATTGCTTTCTCGACTCCGCCTGGAGTACCAGTCGGCTTCTTCCAGTCGTCGAGAAGCCACCTTCTATGCTACCTGGGCGTCGGCCGCTCCATGGTTTGCGGTTGATTCTGGACTGCTACACCTATCAGTACCCTAGGACATTCTACACGTCCTTTGCTGAGTTCCGTGGCAACCTGGTGCCCCTCCTCCACTCTACGACTCGTGCAATCCACGCTACCGTTGAATTGTGAATGCTAATGCCATCTCAGTGTATTTTCATGCTTACTCGTGTACATTACTTACTTTCACCCCGCCTGTATTATGTTGCTTTGGTGCCCTCGTTAAATAACTTGCACAACTGTGCACGCTGTGTTTTTATCTCATGTTTGTAATGTTTTACCTTCACGGCGGTGTTTGTGCTGTTCTTTTTCTCATTGTGTACTATTGTTTCGCCTGTGTTATCCTGTAAATCATGCCCAGCCAATGTCATGTGACACGATGTGTTTCTCTCTGTCATTTCTGCAATTTTTATTCAATAAGCTTTGCTTGCAGCATTTGTTATTCATCCCCATTGTCATTGCAGTGTATATATCATCATGTTTTAACAGTTTTGTATTATTTCCCAGTGAGACGCCCAATACTGTAAGTCTCCCTCTTATGTTTTCTTATGATAAATAATAATAAAGCGATTTTGAAACCTTGATTTATGGCTCGGTGCATTATCCCGCTGGTTCCGCAGTATTGCCATAGAGTTAGGGAATAACTGTTTAGAATATCCAGGTAGACGTGCTGGTTAACAGGTTTTTCCACGATAACTAATGGCCCGATACCATACCACGAGAAACACCCCCACACGAGTAAACTGCTAGCTCTAAACTTGACCGTAGGAACAGTACACTGTGGTAAATAGCGTTCCCTCGGCTGCCGCCATACCCACACACTACCATTAGACTGATGGATCGTGTATATGGATTCATCAGTCCATAGGATCGGATTCCATTGATCGACGGCCTACGATAAATGCTCTTTACACCATGCTAAACTTCGAGTAGCATTCTGAGTGATGATGAAAGGCTTATGAGCAGCCGCACGACAACGGTAACACATGGAATGAAGTTATCTGAAAACGTTACGTGTACATACAGAGGCTCCACCATTTTTACTCACCTATACAGTGAGGACTTGTGCATACTCCCTGTCGATTAGCTGTAACGACTCTCCTGAGGCTTCGACGTCCTCTATCACTGATTTTCTTTGGTCTGTTGGTACGTTTTGCTGCTTCAGATACGCCATGTGTCTTCCACTTATTCAGTACATCCAAAACAGTTGACTTGGGTATGTTTAAACGCCTCTTGGTTTCTCTTATGGACAACCCACTAATATGACACCCAACAATCCTTCCTTTCTAAAAGTCAGTTCTCTCCCGCCGCGATGTTTTCGCTCAACCTCACAGTGCGGTATGATCGCGGTGAGTTGCAGGCTTAATTTTATAACGTTTGCAACTGTACCGCGCACCTTAACAACGCAGCTGATCCGTTCATCTGCTTTTGAAGGCGTGCCCGGTGACTTTTGTCAAAACAGTATATATGTTTGTTCGAAGCAGGCCTCAGTTCGAGTCTCGGATGTGGCATGGGCAAAGCGTTTTGATGGTATATACCTTCCCTAGCGCAGTAAATCTCAAGTAAACAAATTTGGACGTAAGGAAAATGGGTAACGGTGAAGCATTGTCAAAACCATTGTTGAAATCTGATTAAGACGCATGCTCAGTGATGTAGTTCTAAATAAAAATGTAGCATAGCGGTGAACGAATTAGGAAGAATAAATACCCTCAGTATTTTTAAAAGCTCTGTGAAATTTGATTTGTTTTTATTATTTAGTGTTTTTGAACTGTATTGCTGCTTTGTGGATTTTCAAACAAGATTTTGATGCCATCAACAGAGAAATTCAACTTAAATTTTTTATTAGAGAAAGTGATAGGTAAATATATAATAAAGTTCTTGGTCAAATACTCCCTTGAGACAAATGCAGTAATTAAAAATGACACACTTAAAACAGAACCAGTAGAGATTTTTTTTTTTTTTTTTTTTGATTGGAGGTTTTTAACGACCACCGTGAGCAACTCAATGGGCTATAAGCAGTCGCCCGTCCCTAATTTAAGGTCACTGGTTCCAGGGAAGGGAGAGAGCCAGTGCCGTAAGACAAACACAACATCCATGCCTGACCGGGATTCGAACCCGGACCCCTTACGGACGAATGATCAGAGGCCAACGCCTTAGACCACTGCGCCACCGGGGCGGCCAGTAGAGATCCAAAAGGGAGTGAGTAATGCAGGGATACCGAATATCTCCATGTCTATTTAACATACACCTATAAGAAGTTGTAAAGAATGCAATAGATAATGAACCTGGAATTAATATCAATGGTCTAAATATAAATAATATTAAAAATGCTGACGATATCGTTTTTTTTTTTTTGTTATTTTTGCAAGAACCGCAAATGAACTATAGACTTTGATAAATAAACTTAATGAAACCTTGTAACAAATCTGCAAAAGACAAAAGTTATGAAAATAGGTAGAAACACCGCAGTCACCTAAATGGCGAACAAATACAAACTGTAGATAGAGTAGAGAGCTTTATGTACCTTGAATCAGAAATAACAGAAACAATAGATGTACTAGAAACCATCAAACACAGAATAGTAATAGAATGGATCACCATGGGAAAATTCTGGAAAGAAAACAAGATACCCAAACAAGTCAAAATCAAATTATATGAATCAATAACCACCCAACGTCATCTATGGAGCAGAAGCACAGACAATTAAGACAAGCGAGTTGAAAAATTATTAGCGTTTGAAATGAAATGCTTAAGAAAAGTAAATAAAACAAGTTGGACAGAAAAAACAAAACAAATAGCACAGTCAGAAGAGAGCTGTCATATCAAATTACAGCATTAGAAAAAATTAGAAAAAGAGCAACTGCGATGGTTCGATCACGTTGCACGCATAGACACAAACAGACTACCTAACATCTTAATAAATACTTTCAAACAGAAAAACGAAGACCTGGGAGACCGAGACTTACCTGGCTGAAATTAATAAAGAACATCTCGGGCTGCAGAATATATGGTGAACTTTTTCAGAAAGCAACGAACAGAGGAGATTGGGAGAATCTACTCAATGAAAGACTCAAATCGTCTTAGATGGAAAAGAAGATGAGAGAGAATTTTTATTAAATTTTCATTGCTAACTACTTTTATCAATTTATATTAAAATTACGTAATTCGAGCGACTTTAAATAAAAAGAAAACTGATGCGTGGGAGTCACACATTAAGAACATTAAAATTGTATTTAAATAACGTTCTATCGTTCTACACGATTCTAAATATTTATCGTGAATAATTAATATTTGTTGCATTGAACGGAAGCAACTAACATAGTCACATCAATTTAGTGTAACAAATGCGCCGTTCTTTAGATTATAAGGAACGTGTAGGAGATTTCTTTTGTGTTACGCAAAAGTAACCAGAGAATGAACTCAGAGAATTACTTTTATTAAAGCCCATAGT
The DNA here is from genome assembly GCA_039090855.1 of Macrothele yani. Classification (NCBI taxonomy): domain Eukaryota; kingdom Metazoa; phylum Arthropoda; class Arachnida; order Araneae; family Macrothelidae; genus Macrothele; species Macrothele yani. Next base: position 38,791,518 of record CM076989.1, read on the forward strand.
TGGCAGAGAGTTGTGTAGAAGAAACATCCTTCCCTACCGTTTTTTTTTTTTTTTTCACGAGAAGTGCAATCTTAACTCCATAGTGTGTTTCCACTAAATATAACTTTATTTATATTGCCGTCTAGAAAAAAGAGTTCACATTCGCTTTGTACTAGGACCCTTATCATCCGTTAGACACCTTACTGGGTGATGAGACTGTCTCGTCTCATCCATATAGTATTTGTTTGTTTGTTTCGGGAATTAACGACCACCAGGAGCAACTCGTAGCCAAGGAGGTTAGAAGTAAGAGGGGTTGGCAACAGCCTCTCTCCCTGTGCTTCTGGCGTGACGTCACTTTTTATCAGCTGACTACGCCAATGCGCCCAACCTAAGAATCTCCTGTATATCTCTATGGGGAAATCGCTATTTTGAACGGGTTTTTCGAACCCTTACTCTACCCATACAGGCATGAAAAATTGAGGCTGAAATATTCATTTCCATAATAAAAAAATTACAGAAAAAACAGGAAAATATGTGTTGGTATTTCTTTAAAAAATTGGACAAAATGATTTTTTGAGCGGAAGTGCATGCTGCGCATGGTTACTTACTGCCCGTGTGCAAGTAGCCATACATACTGCCCATGTACAAGTAACCATGTTTAAAAAATAACCAAAAGCCTAAAGTTAAGAAATAAGAAGTCCGAAATATTCCTTCTTTCCATCCTTGGTTTGCATGCGCTAAGCAAAACTGCTTAAGCCACGGGAAGTGACGTCAGGTTCCCGAACTCCCGCAGCGCATACTCTCGCCACCTCAGAGAGAGGACAGAAATAGCTGATCTGTTTTGGCTTCACTCAAAACGGGTCCCTTCACTTCCTCTTCTTCTAACCTCCTTGCTCGTGGCACTATGAGCAGTTAGACGAATTGTCTCTTCTGACGAACAGTCAGAGGCGAGCGCATCAGACTTCAAGAACACTGGGGCAGCTACCTCTGCAGTATGAACATTCAGTTAAGATAGTAGCATATTTTCATACATGATACAGTCTGCCCTATTTTTTATGCATGACTACATAACCACGAAAAGTGCATTAGCGCCGCTAAGGTGAGCAAAGCCCCTTCTACATCACTGCGCATGCAGTCCCATGTAGTGACGCAACAGTAGTTAGTTTCATTGTCATCCTACAATACATTTTACTAAACTACTGCTGAACATCATTTCATTATTTCTTACATAAACGTAACATTATCTCATTGCAATCTGCGTAAATTACAAGAACATGATACTCACGTTATAAAACCCATCACAAAAATGCATTTTGATGTTATGTATCTTTCCTAATAGTAGTAAAGAATGCGTCTTAGTGAAATTTGGCTTCCTCTCACACCCGCCCCCAGAGGAGGTCACGAGCTATTGACAAGAGCTTTAAAATGGCGTATACCACGATGAGCAGTATCCGGTAGATATCCTAGACCAAACGTTACTAATCCCCCTAACTAACGCACTTTCCATTCAGCTTTTCTTTCTGCCTTGAGGACAGATTTTTGCTTGCGCATGTGCAGATGGAGTTTCGTACCTACCTCGCATTTCATTGGGTGTCAAGGTCGTTTCTTACATTCGTCTAAGTCTGTACAATGTACAGGGTTACAAGAAAAGTCCTTGATCAGGCCAATATCGCACGAACTATGCCAGTTAGCGATTTACGTCTTGTGCAGTTGTATAGGAAACCCCTACGACGCACACAATAACACCACGAAGAATCCCCTCGCCCCCTTTTTTAGGGAGGTTGAGGGAGTATCGCGCCCCCTTTGCAGATAGGGCAAAAAATCTCAATTCCATTCTTATTCAGCGAGGCAAAAATAGTACATAAATGTTTTTGTCCCTGTGACGTACCTGCCAGCAGGACGCACACGACATAAAGGCAGATAGGAATCAGAATAATCGTCTGCGTAGCTCAGTTGGTAGAGCGACTTGTTCCGGAATAAGCGGCCTCGGGTTCGAATCCCGGCGTAGACCAAAAATGACGGAGAAATTTACTTCGTTATAATGGCGCCCGAACTATCCGGATGACCCGACCGTTCAAAATCTCGCAATGGTATGATGTTATTTCCGCACCGCGAGACAGGAAAAATCAGAGAATTCCTTCTCCAGCGCTTCGAAAAATAAAAATGTGTGATGTTGCATTCCACACAGCAGATTGACTGGGAGTTCTCAAGTGCACGTTCTACAGTGGATGGCTGCCTGCAACGATTCATGGTCACGGCTGACCCGTGGGGCATGCCCCCGGCCCTCTTTCGGGGGGGGGAAATGTGACGTACCTGCCAACAGTACACACACGACATAAAGGCAGATAGGAATCAGAACAAATGTCTGCGTAGCTCAGTTGGTAGAGCGACTTGTTTCGGAATAAGCGACCTCGGGTTCGAATCCCTGCGTAGACCAAAAATGACGGAGAATTTTACTTCGTTATATCCCATAATAAAAGATGAAAGAGGACTGAGAATGTGTCCCCAAGAAATTCACAACACTCGGGAGCAACGAGAGATTATTTAGATAAGAACTTATTACTTAGAACCTATCTAAACTGGTAAGCTCTAAGAAAATGAAAGCACACAAGAAATGTTTTCTTACAAACCTCATCAACAGTTCTTTTTCATTCTCAAATGAAACGCAGTTCCTTGACATATTCAATAACAGAATTTGATGTCCGATACAGTAAAAAATACACTGAGATAAGGAGAAATAGCATAAAGTGACGAAAAACTCATCCAATAGGAAAACTACACTGGTGTGCAAAAATTAAGGACGAAGAGGAGAAATTAGCATAACAGCGGAACGAGCAGGCACAACGGACCGAAAGACCACTCAGGAAATAGACTACTGTCCGGTACGGTAGGGCATGCGGATATATGCAGCATGACCTGGGGGGGGGGTCGGAAGGGTATAAAGCACTCGGGCGGTGTACGCTCAGCAATTCGGTGAAAGCTATAACACGGTGTATATCGGTTTGAACGACGTCGAGTTGCTGCCACCGTGTGATATGGCCAACATGCAATCCAGTAGACGACATCTGGATGACTTTACCCGAGGTCGCGTCATTGGTAAGTTGGAATAAGGTCGAAGTGTGACTAGTGTGTCCGAGGAGTTCGGGATCGCTCACAGCATCGTTTCACGAGCTTGGAGAGCATTTCAAACGACAGGAACAGCTGTCCGAGAGTTCAGCAGTGGTCGTCCACGAGCAACCACTGTGGCGGGCGACCGGTATATTGTCCTACAGGCGAGAAGAGACAGACTGCAGTCAGCGGGAGAAATCGCAAGGCACATGCAACAGACAACTGCACGTCCGTTATCGCGTTTTACCGTGGCCAGGTGGCTGCACAAATGTGATCTATTTGCACGACGACCAGTACGGTGTGTGCCATTAACGCCTACTCATCGGAGACGGCGGTTTCTGTGGTGCCAGGAACACAAGAACTAAACACATCAGCAATGGGGTCGAATTTTCTTTACGGATGAGAGCCGATTAAGTCTGACGAGCGATTCTGGACGTATACACATCTGGAGAGAGCAGTGAACACGCAATCACACCTCCAACATCATCGAAAGGGACCGGTTTGGAGGCGGCGGAGTTTTCGTTTGGGGCGGTATCATGCTTGGTAGCAGTACTGACCTCCACATCTTCCAAGGAGGTTCAGTCACTGGTGTCCGCTATTGTACCGAGGTTCTCCTGCCTCACGTGTGTCTGCTTAGAGGTGCTGTGTGTCCGGAGTTCCTCTTCATGGACGACAACGCTACACCTCATCGTACAGTGGCTGTCGCAAAGCTGTTGGATAGTGAAGATATTCAAATCATGGAATGGCTCGCAAGGTCCCCGAACCTAAATACAAGCGAACATGTCTGGGACCTTCACGGGAGATGCTTGGCAGCACGTCACTAGCCGCCAGCAATGATTTCGCAGCTGCGATTGGCGCTACAAGAGGAATGGCCTGCGATACCTCAACAGCTCCTTGACAACCTCGTCCTCAGCCTGGACAGACGTTGTAAATCCTGCAACACAGTCAGGGGTGATCATATCCCCTACTAAGGACTGAATGTTTCTTGGCAGCCGCCAGTCACGTGGACGTTTCTGTCTTCTGTCCAGTTGTGCTCGAAGCTACCTTTTCAATAAAGTGCCTTTGTATCCTTTGGATTCCTTGTTTGAACAGTTTTGCTCACTTGTCTCATATTTTTACATCTTGGGGATCTTATGGTATGATTTGAGTCGATGTGGAGCACTTATGCACGACGTTACATTCGAAAAACCGTCTCGTTCTTAATTTTTGCCCGCCAGTGTATATGCACATCTAATTGACTTGCGTACGTGGCAAAGCTTTTGACTTCCCGTCACTGGTTCACGAGGTGTTGACATTCTGACCACGCAAATCATTTTTTACGCTTTCTAACCGTAGGTTGAAGAAGCGTATATGCTCCAGCTTTGTCCGTCCGTCCGCGCGAACACTGGCGTAAAAATGGGTCGATTTCGATGAAATTTTAGTATGTGGTAGGGGACCACCTGGGGACGAACCCTATTGAAAATGGGACAAATGGGGTCAAAGGTCACGACGTAGGAGCGGGATCCTTCCATTGCCCTTATGCGTCATAACTTGCGTAAATATAGTTCGATTTCAATGAAAGTTTACTAAGTGGTAGGGGACCATCTGAGGATGAACCCTATTGAAAATGCGACAGATGGGGTCAAAGGTCACGACGTAGGAGCTGGATCATTCCTTTGCCCTTATGCGTCATAACTTGCGTAAATATGGTTCGATTTCACTTAAATTTTAATATGTGGTAGGGGACCTCCTGGGGACGAATCTTATTCAAAATCGGGGAAGTGGGGTCAAAGGTTAGGACATAAGAGCGGGATGCATTCCATTGCCCTTATGCGTCATAACGTGCGTAAAAATGTATCGATTTCCATGAAATTTCAGTATGTGGTAGGAGACCACCTGGCGACGAACCCTATTGAATGTGGACGAAATGGGGTCAAAGGTCAGGACATGGGAATGCGTTCCATTCCATCGCTCTTATCCCATATTATTAAGGTGGACGTCAAGTAATTTAGCTTACTATACTTCCAATGGAAAAACTTTTGTACACATTTCCTTCACAATTAATGCGTTCCCAAGGATGAAAATTTGAACATCGATTAAAATAACTTTATTACAACTTGGAATACTTAATATTTTCTAAAACATAACCATAATGACATTAAAAATCAATAACTTTTCCTTTGGGGGTGTTGAAACCAGAAAATGTATGGCGCGACCTGTACTTTGATGACGTCAGTAGACAAACAAATGTTGGATTGCATAATTATGGTTATGTTTTAGAAAATATTAAGTATTCCAAGTTATAAAATGAAGCTATTTTAATCGATGTTCAAATTTTCATCCTTGTGAATGCATAAATTGTCCAGAAAAAACATGGCGCGACCTGTATTTTCATGACGTCAGCAGTCAAACAAATGTGCGGATCTTATTAAAGTTTTATGACGTCACTCTTTTGCTAGCAGATGGCCGCGATTCCCATCTGCCTCATTACGTCACGCGTTGTGTGCGTATGTTCGTCCGCACGATAACTTGCGTAAAAATCGTTCGATTTCGATGAACTTTTAGTATGTGGTAGGGGAACACCTGGGAAGGAACCCTATTTAAAGTGAACGAAATGGGGTCAAAGGTCAGGACATAGGAGCGGGATCCATTCCACTGCTCTTATGCGTCATAACTAACGTAAAAAAGGTTCGATTTCGATTAAATTTTAGTATGTTTTAGGAAACCACCTTTGGACAAACCCTATTGAAAATTGGCGAAATGGGGGTCAAAGGTCAGGACATAGGAGCGGAATCCCTTCCATCGCCATTATGAGTCATAACTTACGTAAAAATGTTTCGATTTGGATGAAATGTTGGTATGTTGTAGGGACCTTCCTGGGGACGAATCCTATTCAAAATGGGCGAAATGGGGTGAAAGGTTTGGACATAGGAGCGGAATCACTTTCATCGCCATTATGAGTCATAACGTACGTAAAAATGTTTCGATTTGAATGAAATGTTGGTATGTTGTAGGGATCTTCCTGGGGACGAATCCTATTGAAAATGGGCGAAATGGGGTGAAAGGTTAGGACACAGGAGCGGGATGTATTCCATAGCGCTTATGCATCATAACTTCCATAAAATTGCTTCGATTGCGACAAAACTTTATCATGTTATTTCGGAGATATACTGAACCAGTTCTGTTGAATATCATCCAAATGGATCAAAGGTCAGGGCACAGGGGGGAGATTTATTCCACAGCCATTTTCCTCATAACTTGAGTAATAGTTTGAGTAATGGTTTCTAGTATATTGGAAAGCGTATAATAATCAATGCATTGCAAGATTTTACTAACTTGCTATATTCTGACGACGGAGCAGAAAGCACGACATTTGAAATCCATGCAAATATGCTTCGGATACAGCAACTCAGATAGCTTTCCGCTTTTTTAGCAAATTAAACAGTCCCCTTCCATCTTTAGTAATGGGACAAAAACATTTATGTACTATTTTTGTTTCGCTGAACAAGTTTGTAATTAACTTTATTGCCTTATCTGCAAAGAGGGGCGAAAACGGGGAGAGGGGCTCTCTCGTGGTGTTACTGCGTGCGCCTTAGAATGTATCCTACACAACTGCCATAGTTCGTGAGATATTGGCCTGATTATGGACTTTCCTTGTAACCTTGTATAATACTAATAATATAATATATATTTTTTGAAAAATTAAACAGCCGAAATACTTACTACTGTCGCGGCCATAGTTTAGTAAATATTTGCTGTTATGACTCACTTATGTACCTTCTTTCACTTGTTTTACGATAATAACATTCATTAACCCACCTAACTAAGTACCGCACAATGTCAGGAATTAGTAAACCTTATTGTTTATTGTTATGATTTAATTCCACTTAGTATGTACCGGACTGTGTCTCGGTGCGGTCGTGAGTGACTCAAAAAAATGCATTTGTTGTACGTAAATAACTGTATACATTCGAATCACTCGTTTTATTTCACTCCCACAAAAATCTTGGCACACGAAAGACGCATAGCATGGATTATCGACAAAGAGTACCAGGGTACTGTCTCGATTTTTTTCTGATGGCGTTGGCCTTTGCCACTTTCTAGAACCAGTGGTTCTAAGTTAGAGACGGACAACCGTTTGCTCATGGTGGTGGCTAAATCTCGAAATAAACAAGAAAGATGACACCGAATTTTCGGTTGTAACGAACACGTCTTTTGAATCCCTTCCGACGCGAATGAAATTTATCGAAGTCATTCATAGTCAATGGAAACGGTTAGAAAACAAAAATCAACCAGCCGCCCCGGTGGCGCAGTGGTCTAAGCGATGGCCTCTGATTACTCGTCCGAACGGGGTCCGGGTTCGAATCCCGGTGAGGCATGGATGTTGTGTTTGTCTTACGGCAGTGGCTCTCTCCCTTCCCTGGAACCAGTGACCCTAAATTAGGGACGGGCGACTACTTATAGCCCATTGAGTTGCTCACGGTGGTCGTTAAACCTCCAATCAAAAAAATAAAAATTAACCCGGTTTCTATAATCCGTAAAACATTTAGAAATGGAAACAGTTACTTACTTTCACCAGCGGCTAAAAAGTATGTTACGAAAATTAACAAATAGCAAACAAAAAATTTTTCATAGCAGAAGAATATTAGAGACAAAGAGATTTTCAAATCGAACAGTTAAAAGAAGAAATATAGAATGAAACATGTTATAACTCTATGCCTCCTAGCGGAAGAATTTTTCATAGTAGAAGAGTTGAAAATATGCGAAAAGTATTCTTCATGGCGTACGCTATGCTAAGGAAAAATAACTTTTCAAATACGTCACCCGGAAGCAAGTATAGGGAGAAAATGGTTTTGACATTTACGCCACCTAGCGTAAAAGCTGTGCATTATTAAAACATGATAATGTTTCCCGTCTTTTGTAGTGAATGGCATACAGTACAAAAAGAAATTACTCAGTAGGGTTTTTAGGAGTGGAGCTATACAGATGCAAACAGAACTAAACAAACACCATCTAGCGACATAACTTTAAACTACTTTAAAAATACTCCTCAAGCACAATTCTAAAGTGTTCCACAGGTAAACGATATCCGGTGTTAAAAGAATTTTTTTTAAAATCGGACATTTAGTAGCAGAGATATCAAGAAAAGAGGATTAAACATTTGCGCCCGCTAACGGAGAAATTCAGCATTATTTTGAAAGAAAATACACACAAATATTTTTGTAGTTAGATCCAGAAAGATTTTTTTCAATAAGGGTTTTAGTTCCGCAGATATTATTGTAAACCGAAACGTGAACTTACGACCTCTAGTGGCAACTTCTGCGTTACCAAAAATTTGAAATTATATGAGAAACATTTCGCACCGGAAACGCTTTACGATAAAGAAAGAATTTTCCAAATCAGACTCTTAGAAGCAGAGATATCGGCAAAAATAAGACACATTCACGCCTCCTGGTGAAAAACTATGTAATATTTTAAGCAGAAGATATTTTTAAAAGGATTTCCGAGATGAGCGGTATCTGCCCTCGAAATAATTTTTTCAGAAGCTCAAATTTTGTTGCAAAACAAAAATAAGCACTTACTGCCCTTGATGGCCAAATTGTTCTCTACCAAAAATTAGAAATTATGTGTAGAACATTTCTCACCAGGAGATGTATCCGATTCCGGAAGAAATTTTTAAATTGGACTTTTAGAAAGGAGATATTGGAGAAATTGTAATTTTGGGTTAACGGCTCCTAGCGGGAAAACTATGTATTATTTAAAAAAGAGATTATATTCAAAATAGTCGTCGTTATAAGCGGCATCTAAAAGAAGAAATATTTTTTTTCAGTCGGATATTTAGAAGAAAAGTATGGAATAAAACGTATTTTGAATTCGATTTACACCTTCTAGCGGCGAAGTTATGCATCAGAAACGAAATGGAAGGCAAGGATTGCCGCCCGGGTGGCGCAGTGATCTAAGCGATGGCTTCTGATCATTCGTCCGAGATGGGTCGGGGTACGAATCCCGCTAAGGCATGGATGTTGTGTTTGTCTTACGGCACTGGCTCTCTCCTTCCCTGTAACCAGTGGCCTTAAATTAGGGACGGGCAACTGCTTATAGCCCACTGAATTGCTGACTGTGGTCGTTAAACCTCCAATCACAAAAATAAAAAAAAAAAAAAAAAAAAAAAAAGCAAGGATCTTCGTTCTCACATTCCAAACTTTACAATGGAAAAAGAAGTTTTCAAATCAGACTAATAGTTTCAGAAAAACTATAGTATCCACAGACGGATGGATGGACGGACAAAGTGATACTATAAGCAGGTACCGTTTTTTACGAAAGACGCTAAAAAGTAGAAAGATAAAAAAAACCGTCTAGACACGTTAAGTAATCTTATATATAAAACACAAAATGTCTATTTGCCTGCAGCAGCAAAAACACTCGAACGCCGAACTGTGACATCGTGAAATTTGCATAGCTTATTAATACTGGAAATTCTAGGTCAACGCAACTATTTTAAAATTTCTAAGTTGTTTCGTTCGCGAGTTATGAATTAATTAATAAGCTAACTAATAAAGTCAGCGTCGTTTGGCACGTCATCGTTATCTGTTCCAAATCTGAAAGCACGTGACTGCATTCAAAGCCACGGCACATCCACCGGTGTTTGTGTTCTTTGAGAACTGCGAAAACAAACTTTGCGAAATCTTAACGAAAACGGGCTGAAATTTTTATCAACACCATGAATTGGTAATAACAGGAGTCCCTCAAAATTTCACCGGAATCCGGTCAAAACTTTTTAAAACAGGCATGGAATTTTTAATTCATCGGTAAACAGAAATATATAAGCAGAAACGGTTAATAAAATTTTGACGGCTAATTAAAAAAGTTATTTACCGATTCAGGCGGCATCTGGAGAGGTCATGTTCCTATTAACGATTTACGGTGTTCATTAAAATTTCAGCCAGTTTCATAAAATACTCGCAAAGATACGTTTTTAACTTTTTTATACCACAGATTCGCCCCTCAAAGACGTCTGAAGTTCAAAGCACGGCATGCATTTGATCGTCGATAACAAATTGTTAACGAATTTTGTTCAGTCAGTGTTCTAATGCCTCTTGGACGCGTGTTAAATAATTCGTAACGCTTTTGGTCCGTTTGATTCTACAGATTCCACACATTCTGTAAAGAGCAAAGCTGAGTAGTAAAGCTAGTTTATTCATAAAAGATATCAGCGCTTTCGAGACCATGAGGTGGTCTTTTCTTCAGGTGGAAGAACTAAGAGGATAAAATACACTTCATAAAGAAATTTCGTCTGTGGTTTAAGGTTTCAAAAGCCGTCCAGTATAGCACAAGACGACAGATGACATGACATAACACTGTGCAAGGGTCAAATGCAATAAGCAGACACGGTTTACAAACAGGGTTGAGTTCAGTTTAAGTTACACGATGATGAGTTCTTGATGACGTCCTCGTTAACGAATCACGATAGTTAGATTCTTCTTGAATAACGTGTCTCCAAGAGTGGGGCAGGCCAACAAGTTGGTCTTCATGACAACAGCAATTTGAGTATTTCTGTATCGCAACAGCTTCGCCATATCTGGAACACTATTCATTAGGGTATTCCGATATTAAGCGTACATCGTCCCATATAGGTGTATATGTTTTTACATTCTAACTATGCTGTTAAACTACTTCCATTTTTTCCACCTGAAGGTCTCGAAAGCGCTCGTGTCTTTTTTATGAATAAATTACTTAACGTGTCTAGACTGTCTTTTATCTTTCTACTTGGTATAATACGGTGCGTATATACAGAGCCGCCCTTAGCAGCCGCGGGGCCTTTGCTTTAACCCCCCCCTACACTAGACATAAAACTTACACGAGACTTAAAACATAGCTTATTACAGTTATCTTTACAGTTTAATGAAACGTCAAGACGTTTGAAAACTAACCAATAGCGAAAGACAGCATTTAAAATTTTTTGAACACTACTGATATTTTGTAAATTGTAGCGTAAAATTATTTTCTACTTCTACGCTGTTTTAACACATCAACATACTAAGAAATAGTTCCTAAATGAAAGAAACCTTAACGGCTAAACGAAACATGTAAATAACAGAAGTCAACTTATGGAATTCATAGCTTTATTCGAGCTGTAGTAGCACTTCCATAACTGAACGGTAACAACAAAATGTGCTCCACACACTACACATTATCACAACACTCCTATTAATAATAATCAGTTTACAACCCAACGCTCGTAATAATCGCTCTCTTACAACGCTCTCAAGCAACGCTCTCGACGGTACAACGCTCTCAAGCAACGCTCTCGACGGTACAACGCTCTCTCTTACAACGCTCCCCAGCAATAGATCAGTCGTCGTTTTTATCTCTTGTTCTTATCAAGATCAGGCATACGTCACGTGCATTCAACCTCAATTGTGTTGCCAAACGTATTCGTTTGAGAGAAAAGATATTTCGTTAAGCGTGAAGAATACTGAGAATAAACTCAAGATTTACATAGGGAAAGAAACCAAAAAAAGGAAAGTTAATCTAGAATATACGTCACAAAATGTCTTAAATGATGTAGATAAAATAAGCACACCAGCACACGTCCTTCCCTCACAATGGCTCCGTCTCTACCTATTATGGGGCAGTCTTGCATTATTGAACTCACCTAACAAAAACTCGACTTTTCTTGCTTTTATCCCAACAAAGTCAGCTATTAAATCATCAAAATTTATTTTGCTTGCTTTATCCTGTTCAACTGACAAAGTTGCCAAAGGCATCAATCTTTCTTGAGACATGACAGATCATAAATAAGATTTAATCAGTTTCAAGCGTGAAAAGCTTCGCTAGACATAATATTGTAGCTTGCTGCCGTTATTTGGGTAAATATAAAATCAGCAATCGATATTAAAAAGGGTAATTAAACGTTAAGGAGTTTAAAAAATAAAATTAGAATAACTGAAAATAAGAAACACGCTCCCTCGCTCTTTCTCTCTCCCTCTCTCATTTTCTTTCTTATTTTCTTAGGGTGTGAGCTCCCTCCCCCTTCCTAAGCGCGGGGTCCTGCGCGACTGCACCTGTCTAACACCCCTAAGGGCGACTCTGCGTAATATACCTACACCGAGAATTATTACCTGGTTCAGGGGCTGCGGGTGGCCTAGTGGGAAACGTTCGTGACTGCCGCGGAAAGGACCTCAAGTTCGATCTCAGGCAAGTACGAACGCTCGATTCACTAAATATCCGCCGTGCGTCGGATGGGCACGTTAAGCCGTCGGACCCCGGGTACTAAATAAGGGCGTCTTACTCCCCCTTTCTACTTCGCTTCCGTGTCACTTTCCTATAAGGCACTCTAGCCCAAATCTGCTAGCTTCCTATTTCTAAGGGTTGTTTAAGACCTGGGGTCAGACACTCCCTTCCTAAAATCCTCTAGATCTGATCTGCCTGGCTTAATTTTGACGTGCTAAAAAGCCTGAAAGATATATGAGATCACACTTTACTTGATGAACTAATTAAAGTGCCTATGTAGTTTACTGAATAAGGAAGCTTTTTAACGACCTAGATGGATTTTGTATAAGAACTACATTGAGGTGTATTTTGCATAAAAACCTTATTAAACATTTCATCGCATGATTTACATAGAATACACAAGGGTGAGCTCAATTATTTTTAAACTCTACTGTGACTTATAACCTAATCTTTCATTATATCCCAAATTCGACGTCCATTTTTCTTAAAGCAGACAAAATCGTTAGTTAATGCAAGGCGGGACTGAAGTAATCTGCTGCAGATGCGATTTTTCTCCCTCGGAAATTTCCGCTGTCTACTTTGAAAAGACAAATTCTGCTGCGCACGGAACTTCCTAAGTCCTTGAGTTAACCTTTGAGTAATTAAACATCTAAAACAGTTGCCACTAGATGCATGCGGGTACTAATCAGTAAGATGTTACTGCTAGAGCGGTGATGATTGATTAAGGTCAACGCCGTCATCCCCACGCTTTCATTTGTTTTGGCGGTTGGTTGTCAGTCAGTGATCGCGATTTATTGACCATCCATGATTTGTTAGATGCATACGTCAAATGGTGGCGTACGAAAATGCGAAGCGAGAATGGGGGGCGGAGGGGTGTCACCTAAGTCAGCAGCCCGGGAGAAGATTAAAGATCTTTGGCTATGTTGACAGCATGTCGAGATGACAGATGAGACTGTTCCTTATGCTGCTGAGTGTCGCGTCTTCGTCGAGAAAGCTGACTTGGCGAGTTGACCCATCGACATTCTTCAGCGGCTTTAAAATGGTCTGCCACTCCGAAACAACACATGCGCAGATGGAGAAATACAAAATTGATTAATCATTAGCTTTGAGTTTGCTGGCTTTGTAAAGCTTCCAAAAGCACGCGCAAATCTAATTTAAGTTGGCTTGTACAACGTGTTGTAAATAACACAGCATTTTAACCTATTATTATTTTAAAATTAAATTGTTTGAAATCAAACTTTGATTAACCCTACGGATTCTCGATACACTAATCACTAATTTACACTCTTCATAACAGCCGAAGTGGCCACGTGGTTCGAAACGTTGGCTTCGTTCATCCGAGATGGGTCCGGATTCAGATCGCAGCGAGACATGAATGGTGTGCTTGTCTAACGGCACTGACTTTCTCCCTTCCATGGAACCAGTGGCCCTAAATTAGGGACGGACGACCGCTTAAAGCCCACCGTGCTGCTCATGGTGGTTAATCGAATAAACACTGTTCACAAAAAAAATGCCTCACTCCAAAGAAATAGAGCTGCGTTTACGTAAATTAGTATGCAAACGCGGGACAGCGATATACGCAAGTGAAAGGAAAATCATGAGCCTGACTGCTTTTAAAACGCGGAGAATAAACGGATTTCGTTAGTTATAAGGGAGGTTGTCTGAGGGGGAAAGTGAACAATACAGTAGAGTTTGTCTGAGGGGGAAAATGAACAATACAGTAGAGTTTGTCTGAGGGGGAAAGTGAACAATACAGCAGAGTCTCTACTTAAAAAAAACTTCCATTTAACGCAATCTTCTATTAAACGAAATTTTCAGTAGAACCTTGACTTTGAACGACATTTACATGTAAATTAATCTCCAAATTATGAAAATCAAGATAACGAAGTTTTTTTCGACTAAAAATTGCCATTTTGCGTTTCATAAATTTTACTTTACAATTATTTTTAGCACGCAGATGGGAGCAAAGCGTCCTTTATTCCTTATCTTGAAACTTTTGGTTTTGGGAAGCGCATGGAATTTTGTTGGAAGAGGGACGCCACGAGGGGTATCGTATCCATGAAGACATTACGAAGCAGCTGTTGTTCCAAATCTGGATAGAAAGTCTATCGTAGAAACTGCATTTCACAGGGGAAAACCAGCTGCAACTGGTGTGGGCCTGACTCTGTAGAAGTTCCGCATTCATTCTCATTCAATCAGGGTGCTTGACTTGCCTGTGTTGTGCGCTCAAGATGTTGAAAAGAAAATGCCTGTTTTGCGAATAAAGTGAAACAATTAGGTGATGTTGATCAAGGATAAAGAAGAAAGCTGTGGGTACAAAGTATTAAAATGGCAGCAGCTGAAAGACAAAGGAAGTGTTGAAGAAAGTACAGAACTCTCTGATTTTAACGTTGATGAAAACGCTGTGATCGCTGATTATCATACAGAGAATGATATCTTCGAAAATGTTATAAAATGTAGTGAAGAAACTATGTATAGTAAGTGATGATGATAAAGAGGCTATCAAAAAACCTTCACACGAAGAAATGCTAAAATCATTTGATACGATTCAACGAGGATTATAGTTTCAAGAAAATATTGTAAATATCGAAATGGAACATTTTTGTAAACATCAGAATCTTTACAAAAGTGTGGAACTTGTTATGGACAAAACACTTTTTATAGGAAATTTGTACAGAGCAGAATTACGGATTTTTTCACCGTTTAAAATACACTATATTGACAAAAGTCACCGGGCACTCCTCAAAAGCAAATGAACGGATCCTCTGCGCTGTAAGATGCGTGGTACAGCTGCAAACGGTATAAAACAAGCCTGCAGCTGACCACGCTTATATCGCATTGTGAGATTAAGTGGAAATGTCGCAGCGGGAGGGAATTGACTTTGAGAAAGGAAAGATTGTTGGGTGTTATATTAGTGGGTTGTCCATAAGAGAAACCGAGAGGCGTTTAAACATACCCAAGTCAACTGTTTTGGATGTACTGAAAAAGTGGAAGGCACATGGCGTGACTGAAGCAGCAAAACGTACCGGCAGACCAAAGAAAACCAGTGATAGAGGACGTCGAAGACTAAGGAGAGTCGTTACAACTAATCGACGTAGTACTGCACAATACCTCAGTGTACAGGTGAGTGAAAATGCTGTAACCTCGGTGTGTACATGTACCATTCGCATAGAACTTCCTTCCATGGGCTACGTTGACCGTGCGGCTGCTCATAAGCCTTTCATCTCCACTCGGAATGCTACTCGTCGTTTAGCATGCTGTAAAGAACAGTTTTTGTGGACCGTAGATCAATGGAAACGGGTCATATGAACTGATGAATCCAGATACACGATCCATCAGTCTGATGGTCGTGTGTGCGTATGGCGGCAGCCCAGGGAACGCTATTTACCACAGTGTACTGGTTCCATCGGTCAAGTTTGAAGCTAGCAGTGTACTTGTGTGGGGGTCTTTTTCGTGGCATGGTCCCGGCCCATTGGTTATCGTGTACAAACCTGTTAACAAACATGTCGACCTCGATATTCTGGACAATTATGCCCTACCAGCTCTGTGGCAATACTATGGAATCGAGCCATCGTTAGTACCAGCAGGATAATGCACCGTTCATAAAGCAAGGACTGCTACTGCGTGGTTTGAGGATAATTCCGTATCGTGTGTGGACTGGCCAGCACTTAGCCCTAATCTTAATCCCATAGAGCACCTATGGGATGAATTAGAGCGCCGCATAAGAAGTTTGAGACCAAGGCCTACTACTAAGCCACAGTTAGCATTATGTACTGAATGGAAGCGCATACCTATCGCTGTGTTCCGAAACCTTGTCGAAAGCATGTCTCGAAGGGTCAGTGCATGCATTAAGGCCAAAGGTGGGCCGATAATGTATTAATGTGTATCAACAAATACCATGTTGTGTTTCTCTTCTAGGTATTCGGCGACTTTTGTCAATATAGTGTAAGTACATATATTATTAGGATAATGAAAAGGAGAGGTAAGCTTTAGTCTTCGCTTCCTTCTCTTAACATTAGAAACATTAAAATAGCGATCCCATAGATGAAGGGGGGGGAGATCAAAGAGCAAGAGTGACTATTCCTTCCACGTCTTGCTCCCCCTCTAAGAAAAGTGCTCAACAAGCGTCATATTTTAGTGGATTATAAGGCGCGCTGAAGTTTAACAACTTCGAGTTTCTCATCTTGTCAACAATACAGGTCTAAGATACGGAGTGCGTAAATCCTTCGCTTCGATTTCTTATTGCGTAAGAAATGAACTGTGAAAAGGATTACACTCGGAATTCATCTACTCCTGAATACATCATCCAGCGTCTTTTCATCATTGACGTCATACAGAAAGCCAATTTTAGCAAGGCAGTGCAAAGTCGAATTAAATCCCAAATGACACAGGTGGCGTTTTGGAGGCATGCCAACGATGTCGTTCCTACCCCGACATTTTATATATCTAAAAAGTACAAGCTTTCTTCAAGGATGGATCGATTGAGACCTGCTGGCTGTCTCCGTCGAAAATTGCCCGGCATTCTCTCATAGATGTGTGAATGTAGTCGATCCGTTGCATGCAGTCAAAGCGTAAGTGCTTTACGTTGTCATTCTACTGGAATTCGGAGATAATAATATAAGCGTCCCAAAAATATGTTAACGGCCCTGACAATAAAATAACATTTCAGGAACTAGGTCATCACAGAGAAAGAAAGCTCCAAAATCTTGAAAGCACGTCTGTGCCTGTACAGAATATAAAACTCTGGCAATAATATTTTGATTCATGAACAAAACAAGAAACTAACCTTTCCCCAAATATGCACAACGCGGCAATGCAGTTTTTGTTTTCAGATAGAAATACGTTACACAGAAAGGACGAGTTGAAATCTTTTAAAAGAGCGTGCTTATACACAGAAGACCCAAAACATTATAACCAGTGCGTGTTTATGTAAATAGAAGCAACTGCAAGTAAATCACGGCGCGTATGAAGATCATGAAACAGTATAAGCAACACCTGTTTGAGCTCTGTTAATCGGTGTTATTCTTGTTCTTCAGATGGGAAAGGCAAAGGACTTAAGCAAGTTTGACAAAAGCCAAATTATAATGGCCAGACGACTGGGTCAATTTATTTCCGGAACGGCAAGGCGTTTGGGGTTGGAACGCGTGTGGGATTTGGGATTGGAAGGCTTGTGGGATTGGAAGGCTTGTGGGATTGGAAGGCTTGTGGGTTCTGTCAGCCTTGGTTAGTACCTTCAAAAATTGGTCCGAGGCGCGAAAAACTACACACCACCGGCAAAGTATGGGCCGACCACGGTTCGTCGATTTTAGTGGTGAGCGAAGGCTATCTCGCATGGCACGATACATACACAGTCGTATCAGAATAATATGACCACCCCGGAATCACAGTATACCCGCCCAGGCGCTTCTTATAGTGCACGTGACAAGGTTGACCACACGGAGATATAAACGGCCGGCATAGACAGGTGAGCCATAGTGTGTAACATCAGCACAATGGGCAGAGGAAGTTATTTGACGGACGTTCAAAAAAGAATGATCATCGGCAACCGCGCCAAGGGTGGAAGCATCTCAGAAACAGCAGACTTCGTGGGTTGTTCAGTAAGAATGAACCACTGGCCCACCGAGTACCTCCCGACGTCATAACCGTATAGCCCCAAAGGCCATCGACCCCAGAAGAGAACGCCGCCTCCGTCGACCGGTAAAAGGTAATCGACGCGCAACCGTGCAGCAGTTGACCACGCAAATGAACGCTTGGGCACACAGGTACGTGTCCCCGATAACAGTAGAGCGAATCCTGTTACGTATAGGTCTCCGGGTCGACGATGCGGAAAGGTGCCCATGTTAACCCAGGTCCATCGGCAACGTCGCCTGCAATTCGCATGGGACTACCGTCATTGGAGAGTTGAAGAGTGCAAAAAGGTTGCATTCTCCAACGAATCGAGATTTCTACTCCACAGAAGTGACGGGCGGTGGCGGATATGACGTCATACATGCTAGAACCAACACCTGGACACGCTCGTCGGTCACGTGCAGGCCTGCGGTGGCAGTCTGCATGTCTGGAGGATATTTTCCTGATATGATCTGGGACCGCTGGTACCAATGGATGGGTCCCTGCACGCCAATGGCTACCTGTCCATCCTCGCTGACCACATGCATCCCTTCATGTTGGACGTTTACCCTGGTAGTGATGGTGTCTACCAACAGGAGAATGCGCCGTGCCATGTCGCTAAGGTGATGTGTTACTGGTTCCAGGAACACGTCAGCGATGTCTCCGTTCTCCCATGGCCAGCGAAATCGCCCGATCTCAATCCCATAGAGCACTTGCAGGACTATTTGGATCGACTAGTTCAACGTGTCGACCAACAACCACGTCATCTCCGGGACTTCCGTGCTCTGCTGCAGTCCGAATGGGCACGTGTGCCTCGGGCAACCTTTGAGGGCCTCATTGCATCCATGTCACGCCGTCTCGCCGTTGTCATCCGAGCCAAGAGTGGTTATTCCTTGTATTAGTAGGTGGTCATAGTATTCTGATATAACCGTGTATGGTGTTGCAATTTTGAATAAAGCCTGAGTTTTAACAGTGAAAATATTTTTCTAATATTTACTATTTCACTTTGTTTTTGTTTCTTCATGGGTACTGATTAACATATTTACTATTGATCTTTCTGAAAACATCTCAACTTCAAGAAGCTGGAGCTGCCTTGTTGGAGGATCAATGACACAACCACCAGCCTCCAAATATTTCTAGTCTTTTCTGAAGATTAACTGAACAATTGTAGTTTGCCAGTTTTAGGTTTTGCTTTTTCGTTTCCAATCGCACTATTCTTTTTTCTTTGACAAAACCGTTCCAGTTTCATTGTAGGCTTGAAAAATTCTTGAAACATTTTATTTCTCCACACCAACAGCAGCAGAAACGTCTCTAAAACTTATGGAAGCGTGTTCTTCAAGAGCGATAATATTTATGTTTCCTTGGAATGATATACAATTTTAACAACCGGTATGTTAATATATATAAAGCAAAAGATAATAATTAGTTTGTCAGTTCTAGGCGCCGGAAAGGTTTCGGCAAAGTGCTAAACTGAGGAAGGAACGGCTACGGCTGGGCAAAATATTTCTAAACTAGCTCTAATTGTTGAAAGTAAGAGATTTCGAATTAATCCTAGTTCACTTAAATCACACGCGCATGACCATTGCTGATCAAATATACCCCTAAATTGCAATTATTTTTGCAGGCATTAATTTGCACCCAGCTGCTGTGTGTATTTATACTAAACTGCAAAAAAAAAAAAAAACTCATATAAAATTCTTTTTCACGGTAATAACCAAAAAATCTTCATTGCAACATTTTAGAGGTTTTATTGCAACATTTAAAGGCTTTATTGCAGCCTTTAAAAGCTTTATTTCAGCATTTTGGAGGCTTTATTGCAGCATTTAAAGGCTTTATTTCAGCACTTTAGAGGCTTTATTGCAGCATTTAAAGGCTTTATTGCAGCATTTAAAGGCTTTATTGCAGCATTTAAAGGCTTTATTGCAACATTCAAAGGCTTTATTGCAGCATTCAAAGGCTTTATTGCAGCATTCAAAGGCTTTATTGCAGCATTTTAGAGACTTTTTTGCAGCATTTAAAGGCTTTATTGCACTTTAGAGACTTTGTTGCAGCATTTTAGAGTTTTTAAACGAAATTTCAAAGAGATAGCAGTGTTTAGAACACTTTTTGAGTTTCGAAGAGAACCGCAGAGATAAAATCTATCCACTAGAAAGTGTAAATGTTCGTGGAATATGGCTGTCTCAAAATAGAGCCGCACTTAGGGGTGTGCGACAGGTGTGGCAGCCCAGGGCCCCGCGCTTAGGAGAGGCCCAGCGCTCACACTCTGAGAAAAACGAGGAAAAGAAAAAAATGAGAGAGAGACAGAGAGGGAGCGAAGTTCTTATTTTCAATTATTCTAAATTTATTTTTAAAACTCCGTCTCATTTAATTATTCTTTTTTTTAGTATCGATTGCTGATTTTATATTTACCCAAATGTCGGCAGCAAACTACAATATTATATAGCGAAACATTAGTATTGAAGCTGTATTTTTCAACGTGCACCGTGCACTGATAGTTATCGAAAACGTTGTGCTGCGTAGGTATTTACTGCAACAATGAGAGTCAAAGTCACAATCAACTGGCGACGTGCACCCGCGCACCTTCCACCGCAACCCACCAGTAGTCGTTTTGTCGCTGTATATTCATATTGTGCCCTTGTGTCTGTGTTAATACTCGGCGTTTGTAAATTCTGGGTATAAACAGTTTGTGCAACAATAGAAGTGTGTGCGTATATTAACGATACCTAGAACTCGAGACAAGTTTTGTAAATACGAACCCGGATTTCAAAAAAAAAAAAAGCAAAAAAAAAAAAAAGAGCGAAAAAAAAAAAAGCGGAAAGAGTTGTTAAAGAGTCAGCGTTTGAAAAGTTTCTGCAGCAGTCTACTTCCGGAAGCACTGGCACTCCTAAATCAGCGGAGGTTAAGCCTAACCTGGCTGAACCATCCACTTCTGGTCTCACAAAAGCCAGTGAACTATTAAACTCAAGCAATATTGATCAATCTGGTGACTATGAGACTGCAGACGCTTCCGAAAATGTGTGTAATTTAGTAGATGATTATCTTAATAATGAATCAAATAACTATTCACATGAGAACAGCTAAGAAAAACGTGCTTATGAACAATCTGAATATATATTTTGAGTAAAAAATAATGATCGGAGTTATGCTGATGTGCCTGTTTTATCTACATCATTTAAAAGATATTTACGAAATATCAGTGGTGTTCAAAAATTGTAAATGCTGTCTTTCGTTATTGGTTAAAATTTCAAACATCTTGACGTTTCATTAACTGTACAGGTAACTGTAATAACAATGTTTTAAGTCTAGTGTAGGCAGGGGTTAAAACAAGGGGCCCCGCGGCTAGGTCCGAACCCAGCCCCGCGGCTGCTAAGGACGGCTCTGTCTGAACACTACGTAGATCAGTCTCACAACTTCACCTACGATAGACCACGAGTCATTCAAGAAACTTCAGAAAAGGTTACTTACTATTAGTCTTTATTCAGCTAAATATCCTTTAGCACAACTCAGTCTCCAACAATGTTATAAAACTTTAGAAAAGGTCACTTACGATTAGTGTTTATTTATTTATTTATTTATTTTATTGGAGGTTTAACGACCACCGTGAGCAACTCAATGAGCTATAAGCAGTCGCCCGTCTTTAATTTCGGGGCACTGGTTCCAGGGAAGTCAGAGAGCCAGTGCCGTAAGACAAACACAACATCCATGCCTCACCGGGATTCGAACCCGGGCCCCGTTCGGACGAATGATCAGAGGCCATCGCTTAGACCACTGCGCCACCTGGGCGGCAGTCTTTATTCAGCTAAATATCCTTTAGCACAACTCAGTCTCCAAGAATGTCATAAAACTTCAGAAAAGGTTACTTTCGATTAATCTTTATTCAGCTAAATATCCTTTAGCACAACTCAGTCTCCAACAATGTTATAAAACTTTAGAAAAGGTCACTTACGATTAGTGTTTATTTATTTATTTATTTATTTTATTGGAGGTTTAACGACCACCGTGAGCAACTCAATGAGCTATAAGCAGTCGCCCGTCTTTAATTTCGGGGCACTGGTTCCAGGGAAGTCAGAGAGCCAGTGCCGTAAGACAAACACAACATCCATGCCTCACCGGGATTCGAACCCGGGCCCCGCCGAATGATCAGAGGCCATCGCTTAGACCACTGCGCCACCTGGGCGGCAGTCTTTATTCAGCTAAATATCCTTTAGCACAACTCAGTCTCCAAGAATGTCATAAAACTTCAGAAAAGGTTACTTTCGATTAATCTTTATTCAGCTAAATATCCTTTAGCACAACTCAGTCTCCAACAATGTTATAAAACTTCAGAAAAGGTTACTTTCGATTAGTCTTTATTCAGCTAAATATCCTTTAACACAACTCAGTCTCCAACAATGTTATAAAACTTTAGAAAAGGTTACTTACGATTAGTCTTTATTCAGTTTTAGCACAACTCAGTCTCCAACAATGTTATAAAACTTCAGAAAAGGTTACTTACGATTAGTCTTTATTCAGCTAAATATCCTTTAGCACAACTCAGTCTTCAACAATGTTGGTGAACTAATCAAGTTTACTTGTCAGGGAACGCTTCACGAAAAAAAAAAAAAAAACACCAACGCTAAATATATAATACGCAGACGTCAAGAGATCACAACTTCAAGTAACTCAATTTCGCAACTACTATTATATTGTCTTACTACCAACATCTCCATACTGCTGCTGCTCAAATATTATATATCGTTCAATTCTGATCGGACACACACACACGTCATACGGTCCGACCATTTTCTTGCGAGAGAGAAGATATCACGTTAAGTTTGAAAAATGCTAAGGAGAACGAACTCAAATGTACATAGAGAAAGAAACTAAAAAGGAAAGTTAAATTAGAGTATACGTCACAAAAGCCGTTTGCATTTGGTCATCAATGATACTTCAAAAAAAGGACTATAATTCATTTTCCACAGCAGTATGTGGCATAATAATTAAATAATCGATTTTATTCCATATTCTCAGAAAGATTACCGAAACAGTTCTATTTCTTTCGGCGTTGTTGCTATTTGCCAGAGTGGTTCTGCAGCTGCTGCATCCCAGAAAAAATACTTAATATTCTTCGAATATGTAGGTCGTGAAGCAGACAATATTTTCTTATTTTTCCAACTACCGAAAGTCTCATTATTGGAGGTAGTAACATAAAGCAGTTTTTTTAATTTATATCATGTGAACGAAATGTTTTTTTTTTCAAGAGTTTACTTTCGGGTTAGTTTGTTTTACTTTAGTGCTCATAGTGATCTCTGAACAATAAAAATAATGAGAGAAAAAACAGTGTGAAAAGAAAAGCGTTATTACATTTAATCGGAAAGTTAGTTGATCGTATTGTCTGTATTATTTTAAAAAATCTCAGAAAGATTGAGAAAACGAAAATAAGAAGATTGAGGATTTTGTTCGACTAAAGAAATTCTGTGAGAATGGAAATTTGCTTGATCTCAATAATTAAAAGCATTAAAAAAGCTATGTTACATTCAGAAAAATATACTAAGGACATTAGAAGACATTCATCTTGGAATACACTATGAGACTCTCCCGATTAGTGGAGAGAAAATTAATATTGAAGGTAATTTTAATACACTTTTAAATCCATGTGTGGAATCTTAAGTTTATATGCATTTTGAACAGCGGAATCAAAGAAATAAAATAAAGAAGAGCATAACAATTTAAAGGTTACATCAGAAATTCTTGAGCAGCTGCTTTCAATCACAAAACGGATAAATACTTTAAAAACCATTTACGTGGAGAAAAGCCATTTCTTTGTCGAGTATTCAAAAGAATCAGATTGGTAATGCGGTGACTCTACAAATTAAAGGGTACTTCGAAAGAGAGGACAAAAAAGGCAGATGAAGAAGGAAGAATAAGGACAAAATATCTATTCACCACAATGCAGTAAAATAAAAAAAAAGGAAATATGTCCCACAAAAAGAGAGAAATAAAAAACGGGGAAGAAAGTCTATGTGCTCTGGAAAAGAGAATGAACGCGAAAACAAATCGTAATGCTAAATATTTCAAGTATTCGTAATGGGATTACTCTAATAAAAGGAAATGGAAGCTTTATTTCGTTCTGGGCACTTGTTAAATATGTTGAATACGTTGTGGATGAAAGACTTATATGTGAGTTCCATTTCTTGTGTTATTTTGATTTATTTTTCAGTGGTACAGTTCAATCTAAAACGTGTAAGACTGAGTGATATACGCACAAGGCTTTCTTCAAAAGAAATGAACGAGAATGTATTTGTGTTTCTTAATGTACATTCAATTCAACGGATTTATTCTTACAGAGTGCGGTGTATTTCTTCAGTCGTGAGAAAACACGTTGTGACATGTTAGCAGATATTCAATGCAGAAAAGCACGCCATTTTGCTTTTGCCAATCACAATCGGTTGTCACGCAAACATGAACGATCATCGTGTCTACATAAAAATCTCCACAAAGCCGAGAAAAAATACCTCATAGACATTAAGCATGCTGCACGATGCTTACCGTGATATATCTTCTGATCGGCGCTGGTGTTTCCGTCACGAAAGAGGAAAGTGTTCTGTTCGATTTCAAAATCAACACACTGAACAGTCCACTGCAATTTTTAAGAAGTTAATGCAGTACCAATGCTTACGATGCTAGCAGAAAATCTGGCATGAGAAAAAAATACATACTTCTGATTTCTGATATAAGACTTGAGGAAAAGGAAGTTGTGCCAGACATTTGTTTTTTAGAATCTCACACCGAAACAAAAACTTGTTCTAGGATTTCTATTTTCGGTGTTTAACGACTCAGCTGAGTATCTAAGGTTACAGGGAATCTTCCGTCCTTCAAATTTGGGAGGCCACCGCTTCCAGTAAAGGGACAGACTAAGACTACAGTAAGTTATCCGTACCCCTAATTTGGGGCCATCACTTACAGTGAAGGGACAGGTTAAAGTTTTAGGGAGTCTCCCTTACCCTTAATTGGGGGCCACTACTTACAGTGAAGGGACAGGTTAAGGTTTTAAGGAGTCTCCCTTACCCTTAATTAGGCCACTACTTACAGTGAAGGGAGAGGCAAAGACTTTATGGAGTCTCCTTTCCCATTAATTGGGGTCCATCACTTTCAGTGAAGCGCCAGACTGAAGCTACAGGGTCGCACCCTTACGGATAATTCGGGGCCACAACTTCCAGTGAAGGGGCATACTAAGGCTACAGGAAGTCTCCCTTCCTCTTAACTGGAGGTCACCGCTTCCAGTGAGGGGGCAGATTAGGGCTATAAAGAGTTTCCCGTCCCCTTAATTTGGGGCCACCGCTTCCTGTAAAAGGACAGACAAAGACTATAGGGAGTCTCCCTTGCCCCTAATTTGTCGCCACCTGCTTTCAGTGAAGGGACAGACTAAGGCTACATGGAATCTTCCTTATACCAAATTTGGGGACACTGCTTTCAGAGGAAGGACAGCCTTAATTTGAAGCAGCCGCTTCCAGTGAAGGGGCACGCTATGTCTATAGGATATCGTCCTTCCCTTGGTTTGTGGGCATCGCTTCCAGTAAAAGAGTGGGGCTATGCCCCGTACAAATCGCAAACCTCCTATGCCTAATTTTGGACTCAATCTTGCTACAGCTTGAAAATTTACCCCGAATCTCTCTCCTCTCAGCTCTTCGTCACCAGGTCGGCCGTAAATCATGAAATCCAGCATAACAGGAAGTGGCGTCACAATATTTGAGCATTGGGAAGGTTCAATGTAATACGATCATCATCTGTATAATGATATACTATTTTTTCAATCATGTCTTTTTATGCCGGAGTGAAAAATTGATAGTCAGGAATAAATAACTATATTGGGAAGGGTACTTACTGCACTGTCTTTGTTTTGATGTTTAGGTGAGTTGGCTCTGCTGTACATGAAGTGAGTGATGTTTTGAGGGAACTGAGGGGGCGGACTTCTGACCAAGTGCTGATGAAGATCTCTGTCTGCGTCCTTCGCAATCTGCCATTCTCCTTGATGGAAGATGGGCTTTTCACACCTGGACGTGGACATTATATCACATGGTACCGAGTTTTCCTCCTGCGCGGAAAGCTTTTCCAGCTGCTGAAGGTAAGGATTGTCCTGTCTGGAGAGATGAAGGGCTTGAACTTCTTCTTTGAGAGTTTTGGTCCTCGTGGAAACAGGAGACTTTGGCAAAGAAAGTTGTGCGAGGCAGGCGTCCTCATTTTCGAAAACGATGGGAGCAGTTGAGCAGCGCCGGCTTGCAGAGTCACTCTTGATCCCGGCATCGCTGTCTGGTGTCGGTTGCTCCTCCGCGTCTGGAATGGTTGTTTTCTTTTTACTGCAAAGAGAAAATAACGAAAGAGCGGATTAATAACGGAAAAGATAATACACTGGAGTGCAAAACTTAAGGACGAGATGGTTTTTCGAATGTAACGTCACGCAGAAGTGCTCCACATCGATTCAAATCATACCATAAGATCCCCAAGATGTAAGAATATGGGACAAGTGAGTAAAACCGTCCAAACAAGGAATCCAAAGGATACAAAGGCACTTTATTGAAAAGGTAGCTTCGAGCTCAACTGGACAGAAGACAGAAACGTCCATGTGACAGTCGACTGCCAAGAAATATCCAGTCTTTAGTAGATGATATGATCACCCCTGACTGCGTTGCAGGATTTACAACTTCTGTCCATGCTGAGGACGAGGTTGTCAGGGAGCTGTTAAAGCACCGCGGCCCATTACTCTTGTAGTGACCAATCGCAGCTGAGGAATCGTTGCTGGCGGCTGGTGAGGTGCTGCCAAATGTCTCCCGAGAAGGTCCCATACGTGTTCGATTGGATTTAGGTCCGGGGACCTTGGGGGTCCATCCATGCGTTGAATATCTTCACTCTCCAACAGCTCTGCGACAACCACTGTACGATGAGGTGTAGCGTTGTTGTCCATGAAGAGCAACTCAGGACCCACAGCACCTCTAAACGGACGTACGTGAAGCAGGAGAACCTCGGTACAATAGCGGATACCAGTGACTGAACCTCCTTGGAAGATGTGGAGGTCAGTACGGCTACCAACATGATACCGCCCCAAACGAGAACTCCGCCACCTCCAAACCGGTCCCTTTCGATGATGTTGGAGGTGTTATTGCGTGTTTCCTGCTCTCTCAAGATTTGTATACGTCCAGAATCGCTCGTCAGACTAAATCGGCTCTCATCCGTAGAGAGAACTCGACCCCATTGCTGATGTGTCCTGTTCTTGTGTTCCTGGCACTACAGAAACCACCGTCTCCGATGAGCAGGCGTTAATGCCACACACCGTACTGGTCGTCGTGCAAATAGACCACCTTTATGCAGCTTCCTGGCCACGGTAAAACGCGATAACGGACGTCCAGTTGTCTGTTTCATGTGCCTTGCGATTTCTTCCGATGTCTGACGTCTGTCTCTTCTAGCCTGTCGGACAATATACCGGTCATCCACCGCCGTGGTTGCTCGTGGACGACCACTGCTAAACTCTCGTACAGCTGTTCCTGTCGTTTGAAATGCTCTCCAAGCTCGTGATACGATGCTGTGAGCGATCCCAAACTCTTCGGCCACACTAGTCACCCTTCGACCGTCTTTCAACTTCCCAATGACGCGAACTTGGGTAAAGTCATCCAGATGTCGACTACTGGATTGCCTGTTGGCCATATCACACGGTGGCAGCAACTCGACGTCGTTCAAACCGATGTACACCGTGCAATAGCTTTCACCGAATTGCTGAGAATACACCGCCCGTGTGTTTTATACCCTTCCGACACTACTCCCCCCCCCCCTACGTCATGATGCATATAATATGCGCATGCGCTACCGTACCGGATCCTAGTCTATCTCCTGAGTGGTCTTTCGGTCCGTTCTGCCGGCTCGTTCCGCTGTTATGCTAATTTCTCCTCTTCGTCCTTAATTTTTGCACACCAGTGTATAAGGGTCGTACAGATGAAAGTGAGACTCGTGAAATAGCGACCTTGTATTATTAAACAGAGCTGTGCACCGGTAGATGGAGTGTTATGTCATGAAGCACCCTGTTATCGACGACACGCGTCAGTGGGATGTTTGCAGATGCGACGGCAAATTGACTAAGTAAGGTCGGGACATGTATTCGTCCAAACAGGCACAGAGGGTAGTTATGCATTTTTTGACAGCAGAAGGTGTTGGTAAAGCCGAAATTTATCGGCGTGTGAAGGATGTGTTTGGGAATGAGCGTCCGTTACGGTGTTCAATGTTCTGCTGGTGTAGTGGATTTCGTAAAGGACGTGTGAGAACGGAGGACATGCCGAAACCTGTGTGCAAGCACACGTGGCCATCACCATGTAATCGATTGCTACCGTGAACAACCTTGTAAAGCAGAATCGCTGAATCACCACCCGCGAGATTGCGGCGACATTATCCAGGAGAAAGGAAACTCTTAACACCATTCTTCATCGCCGATTGGGATACAGCAAAGTTTGCGCATAATGGATCTCCAAGCATCTCCGGGAGGAGCAGAAGACTCAGCGAATGAGTGCTTGCCTGGAGAATCTGCATCGTTACCACACAGAGGGGGGGCGTCTTTCCAAGATTGTGGCCGCAGATGAAACTTGGTGTCACCATTTCGATCCGTCCACAAAACGGATGAGTATGGAATGGTGGCATCCCAACTCTCCACCCCCACCCCCAAAAAAAAGCTCAGTCCTCCTTAAGAGCCTGAAAAGTGATGCTCACGGTTTTCTTCTATGAGAATGGCCTATTGCTGTTGGTTTGGCTGGACTCAGGCAGGGCGGTCAAGGCAACCACATACTGCGATACGTTACGCAACCTCAAAACGGCCATCAAGCGTCAGCGACCCTGTATGTTGTCATATGGGATTATTCTGCTTCGTGACAACGCCCACCCGCATGTGGCGACAGTGTGCCAAAATTTGCTGCGGAGCTTCCTCTGGGAGGTCCTCGACCATCCCCACCTTTAGCCCCGATCTGTCGCTGTGCGACTACGACATCTTCGGGCCACTGAAATAAGCTCTCCAGGGCGGTCGCCGTTTCGCTAACGGCGCTGAGTTCCGGGACGCCGTTGAAAACTGGTTCTACGGCCAACCACGGACGTTCTTCACTTAGGGTATCCCAAATCTCGTGCCGCGCTGGGACACTTGCTTGAACCGACAAGACGACTATGTGTAGCGGGTATGTAGCCCATGTAACACTCTTACTTCATGTATGTTCACATATAGCAACCTATAAACCCTTATGGCAAAAAACCGACATTTGGGCGACCCTTATAATTAAAGGGCAGTTCATTGCTTTTCTTTGAATTCATATTCATGAACGTAAAGAACGTTTTTTGTTACAGATGCACTTTCTGTTGCCACTTCGTTTTACACCCCTGTGATTGTAAAAAGCATTTCTTCACATTGTAATATCATAATAATAATTTTACTATTCATTCTCTGAAGCTACATTTAAATAAAAAGGCTGAATCACGTAGAGAGCATATAGTCATTCAAAAAACAAAGGAAAAAAAACTTATGAGTCGTTACTATGGCAATATAATCACGCAGCAAGTTTATGAATTACGACGGATAGGGACGCCAGCCTTCCAAATGCTCTTGAACACTAAATATAGTCGGAAGAAACATTTATTCGGTAGGCAATTTATGAATTACGACGGATGGGGACGCCAGCCTTCCAAATTCTTTAGAACACAAACCATAGTCGGCAGAAACATTTATTCGGTAGGCAATTTATGAAGTACGACCGATGAGGACGCTAGCCTTCCAAATGCTTTAGAACACAAATTATAGTCGGCAGAAACATCTATTCGGTTGGCCATTTATGAATTACGACGGATGGGAACGCCAGGCTTCCGAATACCTTAGAACACAAAATATAGTCGGCAGAAACGTGTATTCGGTAGGCTATTTATGACTTATGACGGATGGGGACATCAGCCTTCCAAATGCTTTAGAACACAAAATATAGTCGGCGGAAAATTGTATTCGGTAGGCAATTTATGAAGCACGACGGATGGGAACGCCAGGCTTCCAAATACTTTAGAACACAAAATATAGTCGACAGAAACATGTATTCGGTAGGCAATTTATGAAGTACGACGAATGGGGACGCCAGCCTTCCAAATGCTTTAGAACACAAAATATAGTCGGCAGAAACATTTATTCGTTAGGCAATTTATGCATTACGACGGACGGGAACGCCAGTCTTCCAACTGCTTTAGAACACTAAATATAGTCGGAAGAAACATGTATTCGGTAGGCAATTTATGAATTACGACGGACGGGAACGCCAGCCTACCAAATGCTTTAGAACACTAAGTATAGTCGGCAGAAACATTTATTCGGTAGGCAATTTATGAATTACGACGGACGGGAACGCCAGCCTTCCAAATGCTTTAGAACACTAAATATAGTCGGCAGAAACATGTATTCGGTAAGCAATTGATGAATTACGACGGATGGGACGCCAACTTTTCAAATGCTTTATAACACAGAATATAGTCGGCGGAAACATTTATTCGGTAGGCAATCTATGAATTACGACGGATGGGGATGCCAGCCTTCCAAATGCTTTAGGACACAAAATATATTCGGCAGAAACATTTATTCGGTAGGCAATTTATGAATTACGACGGATGGCAATGCCAGCTTTCCAAATGCTTTAGAACACTAAATATAGTCGGCAGAAACATGTATTCGGTAGGCAATTTATGAATTACGACGGATGGGGACACCAGCCTTCCAAATGTTTTAGAACACAAAATATAGTCGACAGAAACCTGTATTCGGTAGGCAATTTATGAAGTACGACGGATGGGGATGCCAGCCTTCCAAATGCTTTAGAATACAAAATATAGTCGGCAGAAACATTTATTCGTTAGGCAATTTATGCATTACGACGGACGGGAACGCCAGCCTTCCAAATGCTTTAGAACACTAAATATAGTCGGAAGAAACATGTATTCGGTAGGCAATTTATGAATTACGACGGACGGGAACGCCAGCCTACCAAATGCTTTAGAACACTAAGTATAGTCGGCA
Organism: Macrothele yani; assembly: GCA_039090855.1. Classification (NCBI taxonomy): domain Eukaryota; kingdom Metazoa; phylum Arthropoda; class Arachnida; order Araneae; family Macrothelidae; genus Macrothele; species Macrothele yani. Next base: position 38,822,476 of record CM076989.1, read on the forward strand.
GAAACATTTTTTCGGAAGGCAATTTATGAATTACGACGGACGGGAACGCCAGCCATCCAAATGCTTTAGAACACAAAATATAGTCGACAGAAACCTGTATTCGGTAGGCAATTTATGAAGTACGACGGATGGGGATGCCAGCCTTCCAAATTCTTTAGAAAGCAAAATATACTCGGCAGAAACATTTATTCGGTAGGCAATTTATGAAGTACGACTGATGAGGACGCTAGCCTTCCAAATGCTTTAGGACACAAAATATAGTCGGCAGAAACATTTATTCGGTAGGCAATTTATGAAGTACGACGGATGGGGACACCAGCCTTCCAAATGCTTTAGAACACAAACTATAGTCGGCAGAAACATTTATTCGGTAGGCTATTTCTGAAGTACGACGGATGGGGACGCCAGCCATCCAAATAATTTAGAACACAAACTATAGTCGGCAGAAACATTTATTCGGTAGGGTATTTCTGAAGTACAACAGAATGGGCCGCCAGCCTACCAAATGCTTTAGAACACAAAATATAGTCGGCGGAAACATGTATTCGATAAGCAATTTATGAAGCACGAGGGATGGGAACGCCAGGCTTCCAAATACTTTAGAACACAAAATATAGCCGGCAGAAACATTTATTCGGTAGGTAATTTATGAATTACGACGGATGGGGAGCCAGCCTTCCAAATGCTTTAGAACACAAAATATATTTGGCAGAAGCATTTATTCCGTAGGCAATTTATGAACTACGACGGATGGGGACGCCAGCCTTCCAAATGCTTTAGAACACAAAATACAGTCGGCAGAAACATGTATTCGGTAGGCAATTTATGAAGCACGACGGATGGGAACGCCAGGCTTCCAAATGCTTTAGAACACAAAATATAGTAGGCAGAAACATTTATTCGTTAGGCAATTTATGCATTACGACGGACGGGAACGCCAGCCTTCCAAATGCTTTAGAACACTAAATATAGTCGGAAGTAACATGTATTCGTTAGGCAATTTATGAATTACGACGGACGGGAACGCGAGCCTACCAAATGCTTTAGAACACTAAGTATAGTCGGCAGAAACATTTATTCGGTAGGCAATTTATGAATTACGACGGACGGGAACGCCAGCCTTCCAAATGCTTTAGAACACTAAATATAGTCGGAAGTAACATGTATTCGTTAGGCAATTTATGAATTACGACGGATGGGACGCCAACTTTTCAAATGCTTTATAACACAGAATATAGTCGGCGGAAACATTTATTCGGTAGGCAATTTATGAACTACGACGGATGGGGACGCCAGGCTTCCAAATACTTTAGAACACAAAATATAGTCGACAGAAACATGTATTCGGTAGGCAATTTATGAAGTACGACGAATGGGGACGCCAGCCTTCCAAATGCTTTAGAACACAAAATATAGTCGGCAGAAACATTTATTCGTTAGGCAATTTATGCATTACGACGGACGGGAACGCCAGTCTTCCAAATGCTTTAGAACACTAAATATAGTCGGAAGAAACATGTATTCGGTAGGCAATTTATGAATTACGACGGACGGGAACGCCAGCCTACCAAATGCTTTAGAACACTAAGTATAGTCGGCAGAAACATTTATTCGGTAGGCAATTTATGAATTACGACGGACGGGAACGCCAGCCTTCCAAATGCTTTAGAACACTAAATATAGTCGGCAGAAACATGTATTCGGTAAGCAATTGATGAATTACGACGGATGGGACGCCAACTTTTCAAATGCTTTATAACACAGAATATAGTCGGCGGAAACATTTATTCGGTAGGCAATCTATGAATTACGACGGATGGGGATGCCAGCCTTCCAAATGCTTTAGGACACAAAATATATTCGGCAGAAACATTTATTCGGTAGGCAATTTATGAATTACGACGGATGGCAATGCCAGCTTTCCAAATGCTTTAGAACACTAAATATAGTCGGCAGAAACATGTATTCGGTAGGCAATTTATGAATTACGACGGATGGGGACACCAGCCTTCCAAATGTTTTAGAACACAAAATATAGTCGACAGAAACCTGTATTCGGTAGGCAATTTATGAAGTACGACGGATGGGGATGCCAGCCTTCCAAATGCTTTAGAATACAAAATATAGTCGGCAGAAACATTTATTCGTTAGGCAATTTATGCATTACGACGGACGGGAACGCCAGCCTTCCAAATGCTTTAGAACACTAAATATAGTCGGAAGAAACATGTATTCGGTAGGCAATTTATGAATTACGACGGACGGGAACGCCAGCCTACCAAATGCTTTAGAACACTAAGTATAGTCGGCAGAAACATTTTTTCGGAAGGCAATTTATGAATTACGACGGACGGGAACGCCAGCCATCCAAATGCTTTAGAACACAAAATATAGTCGACAGAAACCTGTATTCGGTAGGCAATTTATGAAGTACGACGGATGGGGATGCCAGCCTTCCAAATTCTTTAGAAAGCAAAATATACTCGGCAGAAACATTTATTCGGTAGGCAATTTATGAAGTACGACTGATGAGGACGCTAGCCTTCCAAATGCTTTAGGACACAAAATATAGTCGGCAGAAACATTTATTCGGTAGGCAATTTATGAAGTACGACGGATGGGGACACCAGCCTTCCAAATGCTTTAGAACACAAACTATAGTCGGCAGAAACATTTATTCGGTAGGCTATTTCTGAAGTACGACGGATGGGGACGCCAGCCATCCAAATAATTTAGAACACAAACTATAGTCGGCAGAAACATTTATTCGGTAGGGTATTTCTGAAGTACAACAGAATGGGCCGCCAGCCTACCAAATGCTTTAGAACACAAAATATAGTCGGCGGAAACATGTATTAGATAAGCAATTTATGAAGCACGAGGGATGGGAACGCCAGGCTTCCAAATACTTTAGAACACAAAATATAGCCGGCCGAAACATTTATTCGGTAGGTAATTTATGAATTACGACGGATGGGGAGCCAGCCTAATGCTTTAGAACACAAAATATATTTGGCAGAAGCATTTATTCCGTAGGCAATTTATGAACTACGACGGATGGGGACGCCAGCCTTCCAAATGCTTTAGAACACAAAATACAGTCGGCAGAAACATGTATTCGGTAGGCAATTTATGAAGCACGACGGATGGGAACGCCAGGCTTCCAAATGCTTTAGAACACAAAATATAGTAGGCAGAAACATTTATTCGTTAGGCAATTTATGCATTACGACGGACGGGAACGCCAGCCTTCCAAATGCTTTAGAACACTAAATATAGTCGGAAGTAACATGTATTCGTTAGGCAATTTATGAATTACGACGGACGGGAACGCGAGCCTACCAAATGCTTTAGAACACTAAGTATAGTCGGCAGAAACATTTATTCGGTAGGCAATTTATGAATTACGACGGACGGGAACGCCAGCCTTCCAAATGCTTTAGAACACTAAATATAGTCGGAAGTAACATGTATTCGTTAGGCAATTTATGAATTACGACGGACGGGAACGCGAGCCTACCAAATGCTTTAGAACACTAAGTATAGTCGGCAGAAACATTTATTCGGTAGGCAATTTATGAATTACGACGGACGGGAACGCCAGCCTTCCAAATGCTTTAGAACACTAAATATAGTCGGCAGAAACATGTATTCGGTAAGCAATTGATGAATTACGACGGATGGGACGCCAACTTTTCAAATGCTTTAGAACACAGAATATAGTCGGCGGAAACATTTATTCGGTAGGCAATCTATGAATTACGACGGATGGGGATGCCAGCCTTCCAAATGCTTTAGGACACAAAATATATTCGGCAGAAACATTTATTCGGTAGGCAATTTCTGAATTACGACGGATGGGAACGCCAGGCTTACAAATGCTTTAGAACACAAAAGGTAATCGGCAGAAACATTTATTCGGTAGGTAATTTATGAATTACGACGGATGGCAATGCCAGCTTTCCAAATGCTTTAGAACACTAAATATAGTAATCAGAAACATGTATTCGGTAGGCAATTTATGAATTACGACGGATGGGGACACCAGCCTTCCAAATGCTTTAGAACACAAAATATAGTCGACAGAAACCTGTATTCGGTAGGCAATTTATGAAGTACGACGGATGGGGATGCCAGCCTTCCACATGCTTTAGAACACAAAATATAGTCGGCAGAAACATTTATTCGTTAGGCAATTTATGCATTACGACGGACGGGAACGCCAGCCTTCCAAATGCTTCAGAACACTAAATATAGTCGGAAGAAACATGTATTCGGTAGGCAATTTATGAATTACGACGGACGGGAGCTTTCCAAATGCTTTAGAACACTAAATATAGTAATCAGAAACATGTATTCGGTAGGCAATTTATGAATTACGACGGATGGGGACACCAGCCTTCCAAATGCTTTAGAACACAAAATATAGTCGACAGAAACCTGTATTCGGTAGGCAATTTATGAAGTACGACGGATGGGGATGCCAGCCTTCCAAATGCTTTAGAACACAAAATACAGTCGGCAGAAACATGTATTCGGTAGGCAATTTATGAAGCACGACGGATGGGAACGCCAGGCTTCCAAATGCTTTAGAACACAAAATATAGTAGGCAGAAACATTTATTCGTTAGGCAATTTATGCATTACGACGGACGGGAACGCCAGCCTTCCAAATGCTTCAGAACACTAAATATAGTCGGAAGAAACATGTATTCGGTAGGCAATTTATGAATTACGACGGACGGGAACGCGAGCCTACCAAATGCTTTAGAACACTAAGTATAGTCGGCAGAAACATTTATTCGGTAGGCAATTTATGAATTACGACGGACGGGAACGCCAGCCTTCCAAATGCTTTAGAACACTAAATATAGTCGGCAGAAACATGTATTCGGTAGGCAATTTATGAATTACGACGGACGGGAACGCCAGCCTACCAAATGCTTTAGAACACTAAGTATAGTCGGCAGAAACATTTATTCGGTAGGCAATTTATGAATTACGACGGACGGGAACGCCAGCCTTCCAAATGCTTTAGAACACTAAATATAGTCGGCAGAAACATGTATTCGGTAAGCAATTGATGAATTACGACGGATGGGACGCCAACTTTTCAAATGCTTTATAACACAGAATATAGTCGGCGGAAACATTTATTCGGTAGGCAATCTATGAATTACGACGGATGGGGATGCCAGCCTTCCAAATGCTTTAGGACACAAAATATATTCGGCAGAAACATTTATTCGGTAGGCAATTTATGAATTACGACGGATGGCAATGCCAGCTTTCCAAATGCTTTAGAACACTAAATATAGTCGGCAGAAACATGTATTCGGTAGGCAATTTATGAATTACGACGGATGGGGACACCAGCCTTCCAAATGTTTTAGAACACAAAATATAGTCGACAGAAACCTGTATTCGGTAGGCAATTTATGAAGTACGACGGATGGGGATGCCAGCCTTCCAAATGCTTTAGAATACAAAATATAGTCGGCAGAAACATTTATTCGTTAGGCAATTTATGCATTACGACGGACGGGAACGCCAGCCTTCCAAATGCTTTAGAACACTAAATATAGTCGGAAGAAACATGTATTCGGTAGGCAATTTATGAATTACGACGGACGGGAACGCCAGCCTACCAAATGCTTTAGAACACTAAGTATAGTCGGCAGAAACATTTTTTCGGAAGGCAATTTATGAATTACGACGGACGGGAACGCCAGCCATCCAAATGCTTTAGAACACAAAATATAGTCGACAGAAACCTGTATTCGGTAGGCAATTTATGAAGTACGACGGATGGGGATGCCAGCCTTCCAAATTCTTTAGAAAGCAAAATATACTCGGCAGAAACATTTATTCGGTAGGCAATTTATGAAGTACGACTGATGAGGACGCTAGCCTTCCAAATGCTTTAGGACACAAAATATAGTCGGCAGAAACATTTATTCGGTAGGCAATTTATGAAGTACGACGGATGGGGACACCAGCCTTCCAAATGCTTTAGAACACAAACTATAGTCGGCAGAAACATTTATTCGGTAGGCTATTTCTGAAGTACGACGGATGGGGACGCCAGCCATCCAAATAATTTAGAACACAAACTATAGTCGGCAGAAACATTTATTCGGTAGGGTATTTCTGAAGTACAACAGAATGGGCCGCCAGCCTACCAAATGCTTTAGAACACAAAATATAGTCGGCGGAAACATGTATTAGATAAGCAATTTATGAAGCACGAGGGATGGGAACGCCAGGCTTCCAAATACTTTAGAACACAAAATATAGCCGGCCGAAACATTTATTCGGTAGGTAATTTATGAATTACGACGGATGGGGAGCCAGCCTAATGCTTTAGAACACAAAATATATTTGGCAGAAGCATTTATTCCGTAGGCAATTTATGAACTACGACGGATGGGGACGCCAGCCTTCCAAATGCTTTAGAACACAAAATACAGTCGGCAGAAACATGTATTCGGTAGGCAATTTATGAAGCACGACGGATGGGAACGCCAGGCTTCCAAATGCTTTAGAACACAAAATATAGTAGGCAGAAACATTTATTCGTTAGGCAATTTATGCATTACGACGGACGGGAACGCCAGCCTTCCAAATGCTTTAGAACACTAAATATAGTCGGAAGTAACATGTATTCGTTAGGCAATTTATGAATTACGACGGACGGGAACGCGAGCCTACCAAATGCTTTAGAACACTAAGTATAGTCGGCAGAAACATTTATTCGGTAGGCAATTTATGAATTACGACGGACGGGAACGCCAGCCTTCCAAATGCTTTAGAACACTAAATATAGTCGGAAGTAACATGTATTCGTTAGGCAATTTATGAATTACGACGGACGGGAACGCGAGCCTACCAAATGCTTTAGAACACTAAGTATAGTCGGCAGAAACATTTATTCGGTAGGCAATTTATGAATTACGACGGACGGGAACGCCAGCCTTCCAAATGCTTTAGAACACTAAATATAGTCGGCAGAAACATGTATTCGGTAAGCAATTGATGAATTACGACGGATGGGACGCCAACTTTTCAAATGCTTTAGAACACAGAATATAGTCGGCGGAAACATTTATTCGGTAGGCAATCTATGAATTACGACGGATGGGGATGCCAGCCTTCCAAATGCTTTAGGACACAAAATATATTCGGCAGAAACATTTATTCGGTAGGCAATTTCTGAATTACGACGGATGGGAACGCCAGGCTTACAAATGCTTTAGAACACAAAAGGTAATCGGCAGAAACATTTATTCGGTAGGTAATTTATGAATTACGACGGATGGCAATGCCAGCTTTCCAAATGCTTTAGAACACTAAATATAGTAATCAGAAACATGTATTCGGTAGGCAATTTATGAATTACGACGGATGGGGACACCAGCCTTCCAAATGCTTTAGAACACAAAATATAGTCGACAGAAACCTGTATTCGGTAGGCAATTTATGAAGTACGACGGATGGGGATGCCAGCCTTCCACATGCTTTAGAACACAAAATATAGTCGGCAGAAACATTTATTCGTTAGGCAATTTATGCATTACGACGGACGGGAACGCCAGCCTTCCAAATGCTTCAGAACACTAAATATAGTCGGAAGAAACATGTATTCGGTAGGCAATTTATGAATTACGACGGACGGGAGCTTTCCAAATGCTTTAGAACACTAAATATAGTAATCAGAAACATGTATTCGGTAGGCAATTTATGAATTACGACGGATGGGGACACCAGCCTTCCAAATGCTTTAGAACACAAAATATAGTCGACAGAAACCTGTATTCGGTAGGCAATTTATGAAGTACGACGGATGGGGATGCCAGCCTTCCAAATGCTTTAGAACACAAAATACAGTCGGCAGAAACATGTATTCGGTAGGCAATTTATGAAGCACGACGGATGGGAACGCCAGGCTTCCAAATGCTTTAGAACACAAAATATAGTAGGCAGAAACATTTATTCGTTAGGCAATTTATGCATTACGACGGACGGGAACGCCAGCCTTCCAAATGCTTCAGAACACTAAATATAGTCGGAAGAAACATGTATTCGGTAGGCAATTTATGAATTACGACGGACGGGAACGCGAGCCTACCAAATGCTTTAGAACACTAAGTATAGTCGGCAGAAACATTTATTCGGTAGGCAATTTATGAATTACGACGGACGGGAACGCCAGCCTTCCAAATGCTTTAGAACACTAAATATAGTCGGCAGAAAATGTATTCGGTAAGCAATTGATGAATTACGACGGATGGGACGCCAACTTTTCAAATGCTTTAGAACACAGAATATAGTCGGCGGAAACATTTATTCGGTAGGCAATCTATGAATTACGACGGATGGGGATGCCAGCCTTCCAAATGCTTTAGGACACAAAATATATTCGGCAGAAACATTTATTCGGTAGGCAATTTCTGAATTACGACGGATGGGAACGCCAGGCTTACAAATGCTTTAGAACACAAAATGTAATCGGCCGAAACATTTATTCGGTAGGCAATTTATGAATTACGACGGATGGCAATGCCAGCTTTCCAAATGCTTTAAAACACTAAATATAGTCGGCAGAAACATTTTTTCGGTAGGCAATTTATGAATTACGACGGACGGGAACGCCAGCCTTCCAAATGCTTTAGAACACTAAATATAGTCGGAAGAAACATGTATTCGGTAGGCAATTTATGAATTACGACGGACGGGAACGCCAGCCTACCAAATGCTTTAGAACACTAAGTATAGTCGGCAGAAACATTTATTCGGTAGGCAATTTATGAATTACGACGGACGGGAACGCCAGGCTTCCAAATGCTTTAGAACACTAAATGTAATCGGCAGAAACATTTATTCGGTAGGCAATTTATGAATTACGACGGATGGCAATGCCAGCCTTTCAAATGCTTTAGAACACTAAATATAGTCGGCAGAAACATGTATTCGGTAGGCAATTTATGAATTACGACGGATGGGGACACCAGCCTTCCAAATGCTTTAGAACACAAAATATAGTCGACAGAAACCTGTATTCGGTAGGCAATTTATGAAGTACGACGGATGGGGATGCCAGCCTTCCAAATTCTTTAGAACACAAAATATAGTCGGCAGAAACATTTATTCGGTAGGCAATTTATGAAGTACGACTGATGAGGACGCTAGCCTTCCAAATGCTTTAGGACACAAAATATAGTCGGCAGAAACATTTATTCGGTAGGCAATTTATGAAGTACGACGGATGGGGACACCAGCCTTCCAAATGCTTTAGAACACAAACTATAGTCGGCAGAAACATTTATTCGGTAGGCTATTTCTGAAGTACGACGGATGGGGACGCCAGCCATCCAAATAATTTAGAACACAAACTATAGTCGGCAGAAACATTTATTCGGTAGGGTATTTCTGAAGTACAACAGAATGGGCCGCCAGCCTACCAAATGCTTTAGAACACAAAATATAGTCGGCGGAAACATGTATTCGATAAGCAATTTATGAAGCACGAGGGATGGGAACGCCAGGCTTCCAAATACTTTAGAACACAAAATATAGCCGGCAGAAACATTTATTCGGTAGGTAATTTATGAATTACGACGGATGGGGAGCCAGCCTTCCAAATGCTTTAGAACACAAAATATATTTGGCAGAAGCATTTATTCCGTAGGCAATTTATGAACTACGACGGATGGGGACGCCAGCCTTCCAAATGCTTTAGAACACAAAATACAGTCGGCAGAAACATGTATTCGGTAGGCAATTTATGAAGCACGACGGATGGGAACGCCAGGCTTCCAAATGCTTTAGAACACAAAATATAGTAGGCAGAAACATTTATTCGTTAGGCAATTTATGCATTACGACGGACGGGAACGCCAGCCTTCCAAATGCTTTAGAACACTAAATATAGTCGGAAGTAACATGTATTCGTTAGGCAATTTATGAATTACGACGGACGGGAACGCGAGCCTACCAAATGCTTTAGAACACTAAGTATAGTCGGCAGAAACATTTATTCGGTAGGCAATTTATGAATTACGACGGACGGGAACGCCAGCCTTCCAAATGCTTTAGAACACTAAATATAGTCGGAAGTAACATGTATTCGTTAGGCAATTTATGAATTACGACGGACGGGAACTCGAGCCTACCAAATGCTTTAGAACACTAAGTATAGTCGGCAGAAACATTTATTCGGTAGGCAATTTATGAATTACGACGGACGGGAACGCCAGCCTTCCAAATGCTTTAGAACACTAAATATAGTCGGCAGAAACATGTATTCGGTAAGCAATTGATGAATTACGACGGATGGGACGCCAACTTTTCAAATGCTTTAGAACACAGAATATAGTCGGCGGAAACATTTATTCGGTAGGCAATCTATGAATTACGACGGATGGGGATGCCAGCCTTCCAAATGCTTTAGGACACAAAATATATTCGGCAGAAACATTTATTCGGTAGGCAATTTCTGAATTACGACGGATGGGAACGCCAGGCTTACAAATGCTTTAGAACACAAAATGTAATCGGCAGAAACATTTGTTCGGTAGGTAATTTATGAATTACGACGGATGGCAATGCCAGCTTTCCAAATGCTTTAGAACACTAAATATAGTAATCAGAAACATGTATTCGGTAGGCAATTTATGAATTACGACGGATGGGGACACCAGCCTTCCAAATGCTTTAGAACACAAAATATAGTCGACAGAAACCTGTATTCGGTAGGCAATTTATGAAGTACGACGGATGGGGATGCCAGCCTTCCACATGCTTTAGAACACAAAATATAGTCGGCAGAAACATTTATTCGGTAGGCAATTTATGAAGCACGACGGATGGGAACGCCAGGCTTCCAAATGCTTTAGAACACAAAATATAGTAGGCAGAAACATTTATTCGTTAGGCAATTTATGCATTACGACGGACGGGAACGCCAGCCTTCCAAATGCTTCAGAACACTAAATATAGTCGGAAGAAACATGTATTCGGTAGGCAATTTATGAATTACGACGGACGGGAACGCGAGCCTACCAAATGCTTTAGAACACTAAGTATAGTCGGCAGAAACATTTATTCGGTAGGCAATTTATGAATTACGACGGACGGGAACGCCAGCCTTCCAAATGCTTTAGAACACTAAATATAGTCGGCAGAAAATGTATTCGGTAAGCAATTGATGAATTACGACGGATGGGACGCCAACTTTTCAAATGCTTTAGAACACAGAATATAGTCGGCGGAAACATTTATTCGGTAGGCAATCTATGAATTACGACGGATGGGGATGCCAGCCTTCCAAATGCTTTAGGACACAGAATATATTCGGCAGAAATATTTATTCGGTAGGCAATTTCTGAATTACGACGGATGGGAACGCCAGGCTTACAAATGCTTTAGAACACAAAATGTAATCGGCCGAAACATTTATTCGGTAGGCAATTTATGAATTACGACGGATGGCAATGCCAGCTTTCCAAATGCTTTAAAACACTAAATATAGTCGGCAGAAACATTTTTTCGGTAGGCAATTTATGAATTACGACGGACGGGAACGCCAGCCTTCCAAATGCTTTATAACACTAAATATAGTCGGAAGAAACATGTATTCGGTAGGCAATTTATGAATTACGACGGACGGGAACGCCAGCCTACCAAATGCTTTAGAACACTAAGTATAGTCGGCAGAAACATTTATTCGGTAGGCAATTTATGAATTACGACGGACGGGAACGCCAGGCTTCCAAATGCTTTAGAACACTAAATGTAATCGGCAGAAACATTTATTCGGTAGGCAATTTATGAATTACGACGGATGGCAATGCCAGCCTTTCAAATGCTTTAGAACACTAAATATAGTCGGCAGAAACATGTATTCGGTAGGCAATTTATGAATTACGACGGATGGGGACACCATCCTTCCAAATGCTTTAGAACACAAAATATAGTCGACAGAAACCTGTATTCGGTAGGCAATTTATGAAGTACGACGGATGGGGATGCCAGCCTTCCAAATTCTTTAGAACACAAAATATAGTCGGCAGAAACATTTATTCGGTAGGCAATTTATGAAGCACGACTGATGAGGACGCTAGCCTTCCAAATGCTTTAGGACACAAAATATAGTCGGCAGAAACATTTATTCGGTAGGCAATTTATGAAGTACGACGGATGGGGACACCAGCCTTCCAAATGCTTTAGAACACAAACTATAGTCGGCAGAAACATTTATTCGGTAGGCTATTTCTGAAGTACGACGGATGGGGACGCCAGCCATCCAAATAATTTAGAACACAAACTATAGTCGGCAGAAACATTTATTCGGTAGGGTATTTCTGAAGTACAACAGAATGGGCCGCCAGCCTACCAAATGCTTTAGAACACAAAATATAGTCGGCGGAAACATGTATTCGATAAGCAATTTATGAAGCACGAGGGATGGGAACGCCAGACTTCCAAATACTTTAGAACACAAAATATAGCCGGCAGAAACATTTATTCGGCAGGTAATTTATGAATTACGACGGATGGGAAGCCAGCCTTCCAAATGCTTTAGAACACAAAATATATTTGGCAGAAGCATTTATTCCGTAGGCAATTTATGAATTACGACGGATGGGGACGCCAGCCTTCGAAATGCTTTAGAACACAAAATACAGTCGGCAGAAACATGTATTCGGTAGGCAATTTATGAAGCACGACGGATGGGAACGCCAGGCTTCCAAATGCTTTAGAACACAAAATATAGTCGGCAGAAACATTTATTCGTTAGGCAATTTATGCATTACGACGGACGGGAACGCCAGTCTTCCAAATGCTTTAGAACACTAAATATAGTCGGAAGAAACATGTATTCGGTAGGCAATTTATGAATTACGACGGACGGGAACGCCAGCCTACCAAATGCTTTAGAACACTAAGTATAGTCGGCAGAAACATTTATTCGGTAGGCAATTTATGAATTACGACGGACGGGAACGCCAGCCTTCCAAATGCTTTAGAACACTAAATATAGTCGGCAGAAACATGTATTCGGTAAGCAATTGATGAATTACGACGGATGGGACGCCAACTTTTCAAATGCTTTATAACACAGAATATAGTCGGCGGAAACATTTATTCGGTAGGCAATCTATGAATTACGACGGATGGGGATGCCAGCCTTCCAAATGCTTTAGGACACAAAATATATTCGGCAGAAACATTTATTCGGTAGGCAATTTATGAATTACGACGGATGGCAATGCCAGCTTTCCAAATGCTTTAGAACACTAAATATAGTCGGCAGAAACATGTATTCGGTAGGCAATTTATGAATTACGACGGATGGGGACACCAGCCTTCCAAATGTTTTAGAACACAAAATATAGTCGACAGAAACCTGTATTCGGTAGGCAATTTATGAAGTACGACGGATGGGGATGCCAGCCTTCCAAATGCTTTAGAATACAAAATATAGTCGGCAGAAACATTTATTCGTTAGGCAATTTATGCATTACGACGGACGGGAACGCCAGCCTTCCAAATGCTTTAGAACACTAAATATAGTCGGAAGAAACATGTATTCGGTAGGCAATTTATGAATTACGACGGACGGGAACGCCAGCCTACCAAATGCTTTAGAACACTAAGTATAGTCGGCAGAAACATTTTTTCGGAAGGCAATTTATGAATTACGACGGACGGGAACGCCAGCCATCCAAATGCTTTAGAACACAAAATATAGTCGACAGAAACCTGTATTCGGTAGGCAATTTATGAAGTACGACGGATGGGGATGCCAGCCTTCCAAATTCTTTAGAAAGCAAAATATACTCGGCAGAAACATTTATTCGGTAGGCAATTTATGAAGTACGACTGATGAGGACGCTAGCCTTCCAAATGCTTTAGGACACAAAATATAGTCGGCAGAAACATTTATTCGGTAGGCAATTTATGAAGTACGACGGATGGGGACACCAGCCTTCCAAATGCTTTAGAACACAAACTATAGTCGGCAGAAACATTTATTCGGTAGGCTATTTCTGAAGTACGACGGATGGGGACGCCAGCCATCCAAATAATTTAGAACACAAACTATAGTCGGCAGAAACATTTATTCGGTAGGGTATTTCTGAAGTACAACAGAATGGGCCGCCAGCCTACCAAATGCTTTAGAACACAAAATATAGTCGGCGGAAACATGTATTAGATAAGCAATTTATGAAGCACGAGGGATGGGAACGCCAGGCTTCCAAATACTTTAGAACACAAAATATAGCCGGCCGAAACATTTATTCGGTAGGTAATTTATGAATTACGACGGATGGGGAGCCAGCCTAATGCTTTAGAACACAAAATATATTTGGCAGAAGCATTTATTCCGTAGGCAATTTATGAACTACGACGGATGGGGACGCCAGTCTTCCAAATGCTTTAGAACACAAAATACAGTCGGCAGAAACATGTATTCGGTAGGCAATTTATGAAGCACGACGGATGGGAACGCCAGGCTTCCAAATGCTTTAGAACACAAAATATAGTAGGCAGAAACATTTATTCGTTAGGCAATTTATGCATTACGACGGACGGGAACGCCAGCCTTCCAAATGCTTTAGAACACTAAATATAGTCGGAAGTAACATGTATTCGTTAGGCAATTTATGAATTACGACGGACGGGAACGCGAGCCTACCAAATGCTTTAGAACACTAAGTATAGTCGGCAGAAACATTTATTCGGTAGGCAATTTATGAATTACGACGGACGGGAACGCCAGCCTTCCAAATGCTTTAGAACACTAAATATAGTCGGAAGTAACATGTATTCGTTAGGCAATTTATGAATTACGACGGACGGGAACGCCAGCCTACCAAATGCTTTAGAACACTAAGTATAGTCGGCAGAAACATTTATTCGGTAGGCAATTTATGAATTACGACGGACGGGAACGCCAGCCTTCCAAATGCTTTAGAACACTAAATATAGTCGGCAGAAACATGTATTCGGTAAGCAATTGATGAATTACGACGGATGGGACGCCAACTTTTCAAATGCTTTAGAACACAGAATATAGTCGGCGGAAACATTTATTCGGTAGGCAATCTATGAATTACGACGGATGGGGATGCCAGCCTTCCAAATGCTTTAGGACACAAAATATATTCGGCAGAAACATTTATTCGGTAGGCAATTTCTGAATTACGACGGATGGGAACGCCAGGCTTACAAATGCTTTAGAACACAAAAGGTAATCGGCAGAAACATTTATTCGGTAGGTAATTTATGAATTACGACGGATGGCAATGCCAGCTTTCCAAATGCTTTAGAACACTAAATATAGTAATCAGAAACATGTATTCGGTAGGCAATTTATGAATTACGACGGATGGCAATGCCAGCCTTTCAAATGCTTTAGAACACTAAATATAGTCGGCAGAAACATGTATTCGGTAGGCAATTTATGAATTACGACGGATGGGGACACCAGCCTTCCAAATGCTTTAGAACACAAAATATAGTCGACAGAAACCTGTATTCGGTAGGCAATTTATGAAGTACGACGGATGGGGATGCCAGCCTTCCAAATTCTTTAGAACACAAAATATAGTCGGCAGAAACATTTATTCGGTAGGCAATTTATGAAGTACGACTGATGAGGACGCTAGCCTTCCAAATGCTTTAGGACACAAAATATAGTCGGCAGAAACATTTATTCGGTAGGCAATTTATGAAGTACGACGGATGGGGACACCAGCCTTCCAAATGCTTTAGAACACAAACTATAGTCGGCAGAAACATTTATTCGGTAGGCTATTTCTGAAGTACGACGGATGGGGACGCCAGCCATCCAAATAATTTAGAACACAAACTATAGTCGGCAGAAACATTTATTCGGTAGGGTATTTCTGAAGTACAACAGAATGGGCCGCCAGCCTACCAAATGCTTTAGAACACAAAATATAGTCGGCGGAAACATGTATTCGATAAGCAATTTATGAAGCACGAGGGATGGGAACGCCAGGCTTCCAAATACTTTAGAACACAAAATATAGCCGGCAGAAACATTTATTCGGTAGGTAATTTATGAATTACGACGGATGGGGAGCCAGCCTTCCAAATGCTTTAGAACACAAAATATATTTGGCAGAAGCATTTATTCCGTAGGCAATTTATGAACTACGACGGATGGGGACGCCAGCCTTCCAAATGCTTTAGAACACAAAATACAGTCGGCAGAAACATGTATTCGGTAGGCAATTTATGAAGCACGACGGATGGGAACGCCAGGCTTCCAAATGCTTTAGAACACAAAATATAGTAGGCAGAAACATTTATTCGTTAGGCAATTTATGCATTACGACGGACGGGAACGCCAGCCTTCCAAATGCTTTAGAACACTAAATATAGTCGGAAGTAACATGTATTCGTTAGGCAATTTATGAATTACGACGGACGGGAACGCGAGCCTACCAAATGCTTTAGAACACTAAGTATAGTCGGCAGAAACATTTATTCGGTAGGCAATTTATGAATTACGACGGACGGGAACGCCAGCCTTCCAAATGCTTTAGAACACTAAATATAGTCGGAAGTAACATGTATTCGTTAGGCAATTTATGAATTACGACGGACGGGAACGCGAGCCTACCAAATGCTTTAGAACACTAAGTATAGTCGGCAGAAACATTTATTCGGTAGGCAATTTATGAATTACGACGGACGGGAACGCCAGCCTTCCAAATGCTTTAGAACACTAAATATAGTCGGCAGAAACATGTATTCGGTAAGCAATTGATGAATTACGACGGATGGGACGCCAACTTTTCAAATGCTTTAGAACACAGAATATAGTCGGCGGAAACATTTATTCGGTAGGCAATCTATGAATTACGACGGATGGGGATGCCAGCCTTCCAAATGCTTTAGGACACAAAATATATTCGGCAGAAACATTTATTCGGTAGGCAATTTCTGAATTACGACGGATGGGAACGCCAGGCTTACAAATGCTTTAGAACACAAAATGTAATCGGCAGAAACATTTGTTCGGTAGGTAATTTATGAATTACGACGGATGGCAATGCCAGCTTTCCAAATGCTTTAGAACACTAAATATAGTAATCAGAAACATGTATTCGGTAGGCAATTTATGAATTACGACGGATGGGGACACCAGCCTTCCAAATGCTTTAGAACACAAAATATAGTCGACAGAAACCTGTATTCGGTAGGCAATTTATGAAGTACGACGGATGGGGATGCCAGCCTTCCACATGCTTTAGAACACAAAATATAGTCGGCAGAAACATTTATTCGTTAGGCAATTTATGCATTACGACGGACGGGAACGCCAGCCTTCCAAATGCTTCAGAACACTAAATATAGTCGGAAGAAACATGTATTCGGTAGGCAATTTATGAATTACGACGGACGGGAGCTTTCCAAATGCTTTAGAACACTAAATATAGTAATCAGAAACATGTATTCGGTAGGCAATTTATGAAGTACGACGGATGGGGATGCCAGCCTTCCAAATGCTTTAGAACACAAAATACAGTCGGCAGAAACATGTATTCGGTAGGCAATTTATGAAGCACGACGGATGGGAACGCCAGGCTTCCAAATGCTTTAGAACACAAAATATAGTAGGCAGAAACATTTATTCGTTAGGCAATTTATGCATTACGACGGACGGGAACGCCAGCCTTCCAAATGCTTCAGAACACTAAATATAGTCGGAAGAAACATGTATTCGGTAGGCAATTTATGAATTACGACGGACGGGAACGCGAGCCTACCAAATGCTTTAGAACACTAAGTATAGTCGGCAGAAACATTTATTCGGTAGGCAATTTATGAATTACGACGGACGGGAACGCCAGCCTTCCAAATGCTTTAGAACACTAAATATAGTCGGCAGAAAATGTATTCGGTAAGCAATTGATGAATTACGACGGATGGGACGCCAACTTTTCAAATGCTTTAGAACACAGAATATAGTCGGCGGAAACATTTATTCGGTAGGCAATCTATGAATTACGACGGATTGGGGATGCCAGCCTTCCAAATGCTTTAGGACACAAAATATATTCGGCAGAAATATTTATTCGGTAGGCAATTTCTGAATTACGACGGATGGGAACGCCAGGCTTACAAATGCTTTAGAACACAAAATGTAATCGGCCGAAACATTTATTCGGTAGGCAATTTATGAATTACGACGGATGGCAATGCCAGCTTTCCAAATGCTTTAAAACACTAAATATAGTCGGCAGAAACATTTTTTCGGTAGGCAATTTATGAATTACGACGGACGGGAACGCCAGCCTTCCAAATGCTTTATAACACTAAATATAGTCGGAAGAAACATGTATTCGGTAGGCAATTTATGAATTACGACGGACGGGAACGCCAGCCTACCAAATGCTTTAGAACACTAAGTATAGTCGGCAGAAACATTTATTCGGTAGGCAATTTATGAATTACGACGGACGGGAACGCCAGGCTTCCAAATGCTTTAGAACACTAAATGTAATCGGCAGAAACATTTATTCGGTAGGCAATTTATGAATTACGACGGATGGCAATGCCAGCCTTTCAAATGCTTTAGAACACTAAATATAGTCGGCAGAAACATGTATTCGGTAGGCAATTTATGAATTACGACGGATGGGGACACCATCCTTCCAAATGCTTTAGAACACAAAATATAGTCGACAGAAACCTGTATTCGGTAGGCAATTTATGAAGTACGACGGATGGGGATGCCAGCCTTCCAAATTCTTTAGAACACAAAATATAGTCGGCAGAAACATTTATTCGGTAGGCAATTTATGAAGTACGACTGATGAGGACGCTAGCCTTCCAAATGCTTTAGGACACAAAATATAGTCGGCAGAAACATTTATTCGGTAGGCAATTTATGAAGTACGACGGATGGGGACACCAGCCTTCCAAATGCTTTAGAACACAAACTATAGTCGGCAGAAACATTTATTCGGTAGGCTATTTCTGAAGTACGACGGATGGGGACGCCAGCCATCCAAATAATTTAGAACACAAACTATAGTCGGCAGAAACATTTATTCGGTAGGGTATTTCTGAAGTACAACAGAATGGGCCGCCAGCCTACCAAATGCTTTAGAACACAAAATATAGTCGGCGGAAACATGTATTCGATAAGCAATTTATGAAGCACGAGGGATGGGAACGCCAGGCTTCCAAATACTTTAGAACACAAAATATAGCCGGCAGAAACATTTATTCGGCAGGTAATTTATGAATTACGACGGATGGGAAGCCAGCCTTCCAAATGCTTTAGAACACAAAATATATTTGGCAGAAGCATTTATTCCGTAGGCAATTTATGAATTACGACGGATGGGGACGCCAGCCTTCGAAATGCTTTAGAACACAAAATACAGTCGGCAGAAACATGTATTCGGTAGGCAATTTATGAAGCACGACGGATGGGAACGCCAGGCTTCCAAATGCTTTAGAACACAAAATATAGTCGGCAGAAACATTTATTCGTTAGGCAATTTATGCATTACGACGGACGGGAACGCCATCCTTCCAAATGCTTTATAACACTAAATATAGTCGGAAGAAACATGTATTCGGTAGGCAATTTATGAATTACGACGGACGGGAACGCGAGCCTACCAAATGCTTTAGAACACTAAGTATAGTCGGCAGAAACATTTATTCGGTAGGCAATTTATGAATTACGACGGACGGGAACGCCAGCCTTCCAAATGCTTTAGAACACTAAATATAGTCGGCAGAAACATGTATTCGGTAAGCAATTGATGAATTACGACGGATGGGACGCCAACTTTTCAAATGCTTTAGAACACAGAATATAGTCGGCGGAAACATTTATTCGGTAGGCAATCTATGAATTACGACGGATGGGGATGCCAGCCTTCCAAATGCTGTAGGACACAAAATATATTCGGCAGAGACATTTATTCGGTAGGCAATTTCTGAATTACGACGGATGGGAACGCCAGGCTTACAAATGCTTTAGAACACAAAATATAATCGGCAGAAACATTTATTCGGTAGGCAATTTATGAATTACGACGGATGGCAATGCCAGCCTTCCAAATGCTTTAGAACACTAAATATAGTCGGCAGAAACATGTATTCGGTAGGCAATTTATGAATTACGACGGATGGGGACACCAGCCTTCCAAATGCTTTAGAACACAAAATAAAGTCGACAGAAACCTGTATTCGGTAGGCAATTTATGAAGTACGACGGATGGGGACGCCAGCCTTCCAAATTCTTTAGAACACAAAATATAGTCGGCAGAAACATTTATTCGGTAGGCAATTTATGAAGTACGACTGATGAAGACGCTAGCCTTCCAAATGCTTTAGGACACAAAATATAGTCGGCAGAAACATTTATTCGGTAGGCAATTTATGAAGTACGACGGATGGGGACACCAGCCTTCCAAATGCTTTAGAACACAAAATATAATCGGCAGAAACCTGTATTCGGTAGGCAATTTATGAAGTACGACGGATGGGGACGCCAGCCTTCCAAATTCTTTAGAACACAAAATTTAGTCGGCAGAAACATTTATTCGGTAGGCAATTTATGAATTACGACGGATGGGGACGCCAGCCATCCAAATAATTTAGAACACAAACTATAGTCGGCAGAAACATTTATTCGGTAGGGTATTTCTGAAGTACGACAGAATGGGCCGCCAGCCTACCAAATGCTTTAGAACACAAAATATAGTCGGCGGAAACATGTATTCCATAAAAAATTTATGAAGCACGAGAGATGGGAACGCCAGGCTTCCAAATACTTTAGAACACAAAATATAGCCGGCAGAAACATTTATTCGGCAGGTAATTTATGAATTACGACGGATGGGGAGCCAGCCTTCCAAATGCTTTAGAACACAAAATATATTTCGCAGAAGCATTTATTCCGTAGGCAATTTATGAATTACGACGGATGGGGACTCCAGCCTTCCAAATGCTTTAGAACACAAAATATAGTCGGCAGAAACATTTATTCGGCAGGCAATTTCTGAAGTACAACGGATGGGGCCACCAGTCTTCCAAATGCTTTAGAACGAAAAATATAGTCGGCAGAAATATTTATATTGTAGGCAATTTAAAAGATTTTTTGTTATTATAACTTAATACATTCCGAATACTTGAAAAAGAAAACGAGGAATACAAATAAAAGCAATTCATCAAACGAATGAATCCGTTTTGCGGGAATAACACGACACTCACTCAGTTCGTTATACACTGGCGGAAAGTGAAAAAAAACACCAAGAAAGAGACGTCTGATACCAACGAAATTTATACAGCATAATAACGGAATACAGAGTATAACGTGATCAAAACATTATGGCAAAATACAGTTGTATTTGCTGGTAAACTGAAAAATAACATTTCCATGTAACATGGTTAGTACGAGGTTGAACCGCCATGAACTGCATCACACTGTGTAATTCTGGCATGGAGTCTGTCGTACAGATGTTGGATGTAAGTTTGGGGTATTGAGTTCCAAGCATCCTCCACCTGGACGCGTAAATCGGGGATGGTCGTGGCTGGCTGTGGATACCGGATAAGTCGTTGTCCCATAAAATCCCACACGTGCTCAATGGGGGACAAATCCGGTGAACGTGCAGGCAAATGGAAGTTGTCTCACACCCTGAAGTGCATGTTGCGTTGCACGTGCCGTGTGTGGGAGTGCGTTATCTTGCTGGAAAACACCACGATGGACCGACCTTACAATTGGCACAACAACGGGCTGAATGATGTTGTTGATGTAGGAGGTGCTGTTTAACGTTACCTGTACAAACACTAGTTGTGTACGGGAGTGATAGCTGATCGCTCCCCACACCAGGAGACCAGGTGTAGGCCCTGTGTGTCGCTGGCGGATGCAAGAAGGGTGGAGACGTTCCCCTATGCGTCTGCGAACACGCATGCGGCCATCGGAGGCTCCCAAGCAGAATCTACTTTCATCGCTGAACACGACAGATCGCCATTGCTTTCTGCAGTGCAGACGTTGGCGACTCCACGGCAGCCGTTCCTGACGGTGGGCTGGAGTCAGAGGTACACATGCCAGAGGCACACGTGCACGTAGTAATGCATCCAGTAGACGGTTGCGGATTGTTTTCATAGTCACCTCAGGTGCAACGGCAGCTCGGATTTGCGTTACAGTAGATGTTCTGCTTGACAACGCCACTCTTCTTATGCGTCGTTCGGTCCGCTCATCAGTCCGTCTATAACTCCCGGTTCCACGTCTTCTCGTGTGGGAATGTTCCTTGGACCATCTACGCCACCATCGTACCACCACCGATACTTCCCGTCCAATTCGCTCCACAATACGACGATACGACCACCCGGCCTCGCGGAGTCCGACTATACGACCTCGCTCAAAGTCCGATAACTGCTGAAATCGTACACGTCTTCCATGTCCCGGCATTGCAGCTTCTTCTGGGTCTTCGCACGTGTCCGTACGCCGATGACTGATTACATTCACTTCGCCGTACTCCTTAAATACCACCGACGATAATTTGCATTATATGCCGTGCTGTGGCGTAAGCGCTCACCGGCTGGTCTCGAAATTAACATCACACCGATGTAAACTCGACCCCATTAACATATGTAAATTTCATTATCGTCCGCCAATTCCTTTTTGGTGTTCTTTTTTAACATTCCGCCGGTGTATTTTTGTGTTCATCTCTTTCACGTAGTACACACACACAATAACATGACAAGCGTTTCGTCAAAATTAACCGGCAAGCGCCCCTGTGAGTATTTGACCAACAGCAGTCCATCAATGACGTGGGCAATGTCAGGAGCAACACATATTTTACACGTGATTTTAGATTCCATAGATTCAGCTGCCTAAGAGTTCAAGAAAACATCGTGCTTGGAATGAGTGGCTTAGAATAATTACAATACATAAAACAAACAAACAGTCACGTACAACGCAGATGCAAGACACTCATCGTATAGCAGTTGTCTAGGATTGTGTGGTTGGAAAACACAAATTTGCATTTGACCAGAATCGATATATTCAACTCCGGAGCAGAATGCTTTCCAATTAAGCTACACCGACGGAATTTGTAGCTGCAACTTTGCCGTCTTGACATATGCTTCTTTTCTGTAGTACATCACAGTGGCGACCCACAGAACAACCACATTTCGTCCGAGTGCATCAGGAGACATTCGGACATATTTAATTTCGCAAATGTCGCGGAGTCCTGAAATGATGTTATAACACAGTTCAGATGTACATTATGTTAAGTCCTTGTAGGTGCGTGTGCATATACACACATATCCGTGCGACAGAAACAAAATCTCAAACGATGTTTGTACAATCCAAAATACGTTTAATACACTTTTCGAAACACGTGCGCCATACAATAGTGAACCAGCTCCACCCACAACGAACTTTTATACGATCTGAAAAGTACGCAACCTATTCAGCTGAAACTATACAAACTTGCTGCTCAAAAGAACACAACGCAAAAGCTCAATTATTTTCCGGACACCACAATGCAAGCATGACTAGCTAGTTTCAACATCTAAACAAACCATCATCCAAATAAAGCAAACAGGAAATGTATACCGCAAAACTGAGTGATAATCCAAGCAGATAAAAAAATCGGCTTCGGTGGTGCAGTGGTATAAGCGCTAGCTTATGATCATTCATCTGTAAAGAGTCCGGGTCCGAATCCCTATGAGGCATAGGTGTTGTGTCTGTCTTACGGCACTGGTTCTCTTCCTTCCCTGGAACCAGTGACTCTTAATTAGGGACGGACGACTGCGTATATCCCATTGAGTTGCTTACGGTGATCGTTAACCCCCCCCCCCCACTCCCAATCGGCTTCGTGATTGGCTGAGTTTTGCAACTCCAATGTCACTCGTACAAACCTTCGCTGAATGAAGCTGCAGATGTTCCAAATGAAATCACTCGCAGTACAAGAGCAACAAACTGATGCATGCACATGCCCATCGAACACTGACTTATAATGAACGGGCTCTTGTAAAATTCAGAGTTAGTTTCTTAGTTTGGAGCAGGACCGAATTCAGAGAAAGGGACGTGGGAAGCGGGACCCCTTGAAATGTTGAAATATATAATTTATAGATAGATTGCAGTAGCACAAACATTACTCTTGAATAATTGAAAAACCGATGCATTTGAACATACACTGAAGAACAATTGAATTAGAGATACCTGTCTAGTAACGTGTAGCACCACCTTTTGCCCTGATGACGGCGGCGATACGTCTCGGCATGGACTCGACAAGACACCGGAAGCGTTGGGAAGCCATACGGATCCACGACCCCTGAACAAGCTCCCAAAGCTCACGAAGATTTGATGGAGATGGGTCAGAGCCTAGAACATCTCTCTCGATGGCATCCGAGATGTGGTCGATGGGATTGAGGTCAGGTGACCTAGCTGGCCAAGGAAGCGAGGTCACGTCGGTGGAGTGTTCATCCAATCATTCCGATACAATTCGGGAGCTGCATTGTCTTGTTGCAAGATGAGGTCCCCAGTGGGATGTTGAAGAGGCACAAACGGGAGCAAATGGTCGCCCAGGAAATCCCGGTAAAGTTGACCTGTGAGGGACGATGTCACACGTACCAGAGGTCCCATTCCAGTCCACGTAAACAGTCCCCAGACGAGAATGCCACCCCCACCAGCTTGAAGAGTAACCTGCTGCAAGAAGGTTCCATCGCTTCATGAGGTTTGCACCGTACTCGTATCCTGCCATCCGCATGTACCAACGTGAATCTCGACTCATCAGTCCAGGCAACATTTTCCCACATGTCTAGGGTCCAGTGGCGATGTTCCCGCGCCCATGCTAATCTTTGCACCCTGTGATGTGCGGTCAGCAGCGGTACCCTCGTGGGACGATGGCTTCAGTACCCCATAGTGAGGAGATGGTTCTGGATGGTGTGGCTGCTTACACGTTTTTGTGCACCAGCGTTAAATTGCTGAGTGATTTCTTGCACTGTGGCCCGTCTATCCGCTGTTACAATGCGAGCTAGCCGACGATGACCCCGATCGTCCACGGTAGTTGGCCCTTGCAGGGATGGTTTTACCGGATTCGATGTACTCACGGTGCACCCGTGACACAGTGGCTCGTGAAAATCCCAGTGCCTGCACGACTTCCAAGATGGAGTGATCCATTCGTCGGGCCCCGACAATTTGCCCAGGAATAAATGCGCTTAGGTCCTTCGTGTTACCCATTATGCGTCCGACCCTTACTTATTCCCATCGTATCACTCTTTATATTGTCGGATCGCTGCATACGTTATGTCGTTTCTGTTTATAGGGCCGCCCACAGCTCCACTTTGCATAACGCCAGCTGTCTCTAATTCAATTGCTCTTCAGTGTAAATTTTTAATAATTATTAATTTCATGTAAATATTTATGGTTTATGTTGAGGTCTGCATGGATCAGACTGAGTTTGGGTATGAAAAATGTGAAGCATAATGAAACGTAGTGGACGATGAAAAGTAGTTTAAAATAGTCTTCTACAAAATTATTAGCAATAATTGTATTAACTGTAAATAGATAATGTCGCCCCGGTGGCTCAGAGGTCAAAGCGCTGGCTTGTGACCATTCTTCCGAGATGAGCCCGGGTTCGAATCCCGGTAAGGCATGGATGTGTTGTGTTTGTCTTACGAAACTGCCTCTCTCCCTTCCCTGGAACCATTGGCCCTAAATCAGGGACGGGAGACTTCTTATAGCCCATTAAGTTGCTCACGGTGGTCGTTAAACCTCCAACCAAAAAGAAAGAAAAAAGTTTAAATATATAGGAAAGCTATGCACAAAATTTATACGCAATAATTTGTTACTATTAAAAGCAAGAACTCGTTTCGTAAAATTTTAAACAACTCTTAAGAGACGTGAAGAAATAGCTCTTTTTCTCTCTGTATATTCAAGGAATTAGAAAAACAATATATTATACACACACATACATGCATATGTGTATATACACACACACACTGTGTACATATACGTATGTGTATGTCATCATCATCATCATCATTGTCAACCATTATCAATCCACTACTGGACGAAGGTCTCCCCAAGTTTCCTCCACATTGGTCTGTCTTGTGCCAGTCTCCTCCATGCCACT
Organism: Macrothele yani; assembly: GCA_039090855.1. Classification (NCBI taxonomy): domain Eukaryota; kingdom Metazoa; phylum Arthropoda; class Arachnida; order Araneae; family Macrothelidae; genus Macrothele; species Macrothele yani. The sequence continues at coordinate 38,848,629 of CM076989.1, forward strand.
CCCACATACTTTCGAATTTCATCCACCCATCTTCCATGTGGTCTTCTTCTGGGTCTTATCCTGTCCCTTGGAATCCAATCTAAAATTTCGGCTGTCCATCGATGATCTGTTCTTCTGGCAGTATGTCCAGCCCATTGCCATTTCAGGGATTTAACTCTGATCATGATGCCTTCCAATCTTGTCATTTTTCGGATCCACGATTTCCTCTTCTTATCTCTCCTGGTTACACCAAGCATGCACCTCTCCATGCTGCTTTGAGTTGTCTGCAGCCTTTGTATGTCTCTTTTAGCTAAGGTCCACGTCTCTGCACCATACGTAAGCACTGGAAGGATGCATTGATCAAACACTTTTCTTTTAAGACATAATGGCATATTGCTCTTGAAAATTATGCTGTTTCTTCCAAAAGCTCTCCAGGCAAGTTTTGTACGCCGATTAATTTCTTCACCAATGTGACCCTCACTTGATATCTGCTGTCCAAGATAAACGTACGTGTCTGTTATCTCCAGCTTTTCTCCATCAATCGATAAATCTTCATTTCTTGTAAAAGCATTGTACATCACTTTTGTCTTCTGAAAGTTCATTTTTAATCCCAATTCTTTACTCTTGTCAGCAAGTTCCTGGATCATACTCTGTAGCTCTGATGGGGTAGTTGCAAAAATGACTATGTCATCAGCAAAACGAAGGTGGGTTAGATAATCTCCATTAATCTTTATCCCTTTGTTTTCCCAGTTTAGTGATTGAAAGACATTTTCCAATGTGGCATTAAAGAGCTTCGGAGATATGGTGTCACTTTGTCTCACTCCTTTTCCAATTTTTATGTGTGTTGTATTTTTAAACAGCCGAATCTTTGCACTTGCATTTTCATAGATGTTATTAATAATATTAATGTATGCATCTTCAATACCGCAGGATTTCAGATCCATTGCAACTGCTGGTGGTTTCACCGAATCAAAGGCTTTTTCATAATCGATAAAAGCCATGCACAATGGAAGTTCATATTCCCTCGCTCTTTCAATTAGTTCTCTCAGTACGTGGATATGATCTATTGTGCTGTAGCCACTCCTGAATCCAGCTTGTTCTCTCGGTTGAGCCATGTCCAGTGTCACCTTCAAGCGGTGTGAAAGAACTTTAGTGAAGATTTTATAAACCACTGATAGGAGGCTGATAGGTCTGTAGTTCCTGAGATCCTCAATGTCACCTTTTTTATGTAGCAAGATCATTGTAGCGTTGTTCCAATCCTCAGGAATTTTCCCTTCATTAAGGCATAGAGTGAAAATTTGGGCGAGTACTGTTTCGATTTCTCCACTTGCTTCTTGTATGATGTCTACAGTAATTCCATCTTCTCCTGGAGCTTTTCCCCGCTTCATGTTCTTGATTGCATGTGCAACTTCTGCTGGAAGGACTGGAAGAACTCTGGTACTGGTACCTTTCATGATGTCTGGAGTACATGTATCATCCCTTTCGTATAATTTGGAGTAGAAATCTTTCACTCTTGTCAACATTTCGCCTCTATTTCTTGTTACAGAACCATCTTCTTTTCTGAGTGCCATAATCTGTTTTCTTCACTTACTGAGATGTCCCTTTGCTATCTTTAGGCTTTGGTTGTTTTCAATTGCTTTCCTTACTAGTTCACAGTTGAATTTCCTTACGTCTTCAGTGATACTTTTTCGTACTGTCTTGCATAGCTCTATATATTCCACTTTGGAAGTCACATCTACTTTAGTTGTCCTCATCACTCTTCTTTTTTGCATCAACATTTTGGTTTTTCCTGATAATTTGTTCACATGCACTTTGTTCTTAGACCCAGCTAATTTTGTTGCTGTTTCCATAAGAGCTTTGGTTACTTTTCTGTTAACTTCAGAAATATCCACTTCTTCCGATGTTAGGCCTTCTAAAGCAGAGAATCTGTTCTTCAGTTTCAATTTGAAGGTATTATGGTGTTTTTTAAGGTTGGTTATGTCAATACATTTTGTTTGTCTTATGAGCTTGCTACGTTCGAGTTTAATGTTGAGGGGCATCTTACATCTCACCAATCTATGGTCACTGCCTGTGTTGAACTTGTTTAGCACACTGCAGTCTTCTATGACGAATTTTTTGTTACACATAATAAAATCAATTTCACTTGTCGTCCTATTTGGATGTCTCCATGTCCATTTTCTGTGTGGCTTTTTCTTGAAAAAGGAGTTCAAGATGAAAAACCCTTCTGCCTCTGCAAACTCTACGAGAGTATTTCCACGCTGGTTTCTGTTGCCGTGACCGAATTAACCTACTGAAGTTTCATTCTGTTGCCGTTGCCCTATTTTTGCATTGAAATCTCCCATAATTGTCTTCAAGTGCTGCTTACCTTTATTATTTAGATCACGAATTTCCTCATAAAATTCTTCAATTTCTTCTTCAGCATGACTTGTGGTGGGTGCATAAGTTTGAATAATATGAGCCTGGTATCTTCTCGAGAGTTGGATAACGAGTCGTGCAGCTCTGTCAGAGGAACTTTCAACTTCTACAACTTTATCCTTCAGTTTCTTGTTTATTATAAATCCAACACCACTAGTTCTGCCAGTATCTGTCCCACGATAGTAGAAGAGATGTCCACTTTTCAGTTCAATGAGATCTTCTCCTTTTCTCCTTACCTCACTTAGCCCGACGATGTCCCACTTGATCCTTTGTAGTTCCTCTTCCAATTCAAGAAGCCTTGAATCAGAGGATAGGGCGCGTCCGTTATACGTGGCCAAGGTCAGCATCAGATGGCAGCCTAGTCCGGTCCTCCGGGGATTCTTAGCACCCTCTGCCTTCATGTCGCACTGGCCGCTGCCTTGGCCAGGTACATTCCAGCTGCCGGAGACTGAGGGCCAAGATTTAAGTTGTGGAGTCATTTTGGAGGGGTTTGGCCAAAACTCACCACGCTGACCAAGCGGGTTGGTGAGTGTGGGATAGCATTTCCTCTAATCCCGATGGTATAGTTATACCGCTATTGGCGGTCGTCAGAGCCCCTTTAGTGGGAACAGGATGTACCACGAGCAGGCGGGGTTGACATTTGTCAAGGAGAGGCTGTGATGTTACGCATCACCTGACCTTACATCCCATATGTATGTACACACACATATACACAGTGCGGCAATTAAGTATAGTGAGATTGATTTTTTTTAAACTAAGTAAAATGCACGGGTTGGAAGGTAATGTTCTTTGATAAGTCATTTAGCAGCTACGCGGTGACAACATCGGTTTCGTGAGAATTGCGCAGATGATTACTCACGCTGGACATGTCGTCATTAGATGGAAGAACATTGTCAGAGTTCTGTCATAGAGCAGAGAGCAAATATCCGGTCCTGTCTGAAAATCGGTAAAACTTCATCTGACACAGTTGGATTATTGCGTGACGCGAATGGGGCTAATTGCCTATCTCGTGCACAAATATTCCGACGGATACACGTTTCAAGGATGGGCAGGAAGATCTAGAAAATGACAAAAGGCCCGGATGCCCGATCTCAATGCTCACGTCGGAACTCGTTGAGAAAGTTTGCGAAAGGACAAAAAAATGATCATTGTTTGATCTTGAGGATGTTGGAATGTGAGATCGGTATTAATAAGGAGACGATTCGTCAAATTTTAGTGAAGATTGGGGGGTGTACTCGTTTTGTATCGCATGCTTTGTCAGACACCCGAAAACATGCACTACTGGAGTATACTAAAGACATCCTGGAGACTACAGAAACAATGCAAAATTTTCTCTAAAGCATTGTGATAGGAGACGAGACATGGTGTTTTCGCTATGATCCTGAAACGAAGCGTCAGAGTGCTCAGTGGAAGTCGCTACAGTCACCCAAAGGTAAGAAGATTAGATAACAGAAGTCTAAAATCAAGACAATGCTTGTATGCTTTTACGACAGCAAGGAAATTCTGCATCACGATTTCGTTTTTGAAGGTACCTGTCGCTGGCAAAGCTTACACATCTATTTTGGAACGATTGTGGAAGACGTTTGTTCGTGTCAGGCCTGAGAACAAAAACGGGCAATTTTTTTTTATTTTTTTTTGATTTGAGGTTTAACGAACACCGTGAGCAACTCAATGGGATATAAGCAGTAGCCAGTCCCTAATCTAGGGCCACTGGTTCCAGGGAAGGGAGAGAGAGAGCCAGAGCCGTAAGACAAACACAACATCCATGCCTCACCGGGATTCGAACCCGGACCCCTTTCGGGCGAATGATGAGAAGCCATCGCTTAGACCACTGCGCCACCGGGCTGGCAAAACGGGAAAACGGGCAATGGTTACTTCTTCACGGTAACGCACCCGTACACGGAGCAATCAGTGTGCATCAATTTCTGGCGCGAAAATAAATATACGTGTCGAACGTTCCCTCCCTATTCCCTATATTTTTCACCGCGCAACTACCTTCTAATCTTTAACTTAAAGCTGTATTTGAAAACAAAAGTTTTTTTTCAAAAAATTGAAGACATAGAAAGAACTGTTACATCAGCTTTTCACTCCATACCAAAGGATGACTTCAGTAAGCCCTTCCTTTCGTTGGCTGATTATGCCACTTCTTGTATTAACGCAGGAGGAATACACATTGAACGAATTAACGAAAGTTGTCCTGATTTTCCTTTCTTTAAAAAAAAATCGGTCTCACTATTTAACTGCCGCTCTGTGTATATACATTTTTTCTGACCCCCCTCTCCCTTCCAACAGAAATCCTGGATACGTGCCTGGCTTGCAAAATGCCAATTTCACGTTTATTAAAAGTTATTCATTGTGTTTGGAGGTGATTTATCAGCGATAAACTTGATAACTCAAAGAACACGACACTTAATGCACACATTTATCAACAAAGGAAGATATTGATGGTTCAATCGGGAGCGGGTACGTCCTGAGAGCCAAAATAAGTAGAGGAGTCATCCTATAACGCCCTCGAAAGGTAAACTATTTCCTCACCAATCTAGAAAAAGATATTATGTTCAGGAAGCTGCGACGAAAAGCATACTTACTATGATTGGTTACCTTGTTTCCTTTGACGCAGAAGCTGCAATTTCTCTATCCGTACTGGACAAAAGAATAACCTATCATTAATAGCACATGTCACAGATCATAACGTTCAGTTTTGCCGTTCAAGTAAGTGGCAGATCCTAACTCACATCTCGCCATTTTGCCCTTCCACAAGTTCAGCCGGAAAGAAAAGACGCATGGCACTCACGTCTGGAAACGTTGTTTACGCACTTACTACGACGCCATTTTTTTCTTGAAGCAGGAGCGTTATCCCATTTCAGATCTCTCTTTCAGCATTTCTCTCAGCACTATTCCTTTTCGGAAATATGAAAACGCGCCATAATCCCTCTATTAAACTGCAATGTTTTTGAAAATTATAGCAAATACGGTGAAACCTCGGTTCTACGTTTCTTTTCTAGGGGATGACCTTAAAACGTATAAATGTAAAAAACAGATGAAATAAATTTCGAAATGTTGAATTCTATTGTAAAATTTATGCTTCAGAAGAATATAAAATGTTTTTCAGAAGTGATATATTTTAAGTCGAATTGGCGGTGAAAGAAAAAAAAACATTCAAATTAAAATGTACTAGCTGTGCCCACGGCTTTGCTCGCGTGGAAGATGTATCACTTAAAAACAGAGCTATGATAACACGTGTAATCCGATCCATCCATAAGAACTGTAGTTGAATTTCATAGCAACCGATGGAGGAAATTGGCCAAAAGATTAAATGGTCGGCAGTTAGTTTTTCACGTGAAAGAAAATTATAATTAATTTTTACATAAATTTAAATACATAATTTTAATTTTATTTTTTGAAAGTAATTCATAATGCCTCTGCATATACAACATTCTTTGTCTCGTTTCCAGTCGTTATCAAAATAAATTGATTGTCTGAACTTCCGGTTCTCGATAAGCCGACGTTTAACTGTCCGTGCGAGAAGCATTCTTGACGCAAATCCAATCCACATGTTTGTAAGTTTGGCCCTGGGATTTATTGACCGTTATAGCGAATAATTGTTTAATAGGAAACTGTAATATTTTGAACGTGAAATGCAAGTCCGTCGGAATCATCGCGATTCTGGGTATATGTGCTACTTGTCCAGCTGCTGGCCCAGTTAGTATAATGACTTCAATGATATTATTACGCAGCGCTTTGACTTGTAATCTTGTACCATTGCACAGGTTTGGAGAATTCAGGTTCCGTAATAATATTATAGGAATGCCAGTTTTCAATTTTACACAATGCGGTGGAAGTCCTGAGGGATTTAAATAATTTAAAAATTCATGTGGATAATGCACTGTATCTTCCAAGGTAACGACAGTAACGATCGATGAGAAATTCTGTATTCGCCGGGCAGTTTTTGCGTTTATTTCATCAGCGGATGCATTCTTGAAGACACGATAGCTCGTTCACACATCCGGTTGTGACTTCTTTGGAGCAAATTTTCTACATTAGGACAAATGTTGTCATCTAATTCATGAACAGATCTTACAATGCTTCCCAGTTTACTACATATGTACTGGAATCAAACCGTTCTGATTACATACTTTGCCATCACCGACACGTAGTAACTGAGCAGAAAACTAGGTATCTCTGCCTCCTAAATGAGCTCTTACATTTGTTCGTAAATGGAGCGTTCCAATATTATTCCACATTAGTAAAAAAAAACCCGTATATTATCACGAATTACTTTCTTTCACGTTGGGTGTGATCAGGGTGCATGTAAACAAGGCGGAACGATACACGGGAAATCGGGAACTGCTTGAAAGAGATCCGATTCCGTAACCCAGCCAAAAATATTAAAAAATAATAAAAATAATAATTAAAAATAAACGAAATCGTCTATGTCCACCGGAAAGATATACTCTTCCCAAAGGTGAAAGAATTATCCAAATCGGCTCAGTAGCTTCCGAGATTACCTCAAACACACGAACAAACTTTCTCTCTTTATACACAGTCGTGTCACATTATTGTGACCACTTCCTACTCTTGACGTCAACAGCGCGTAGACAATGAAAGAAGGCACCTCTCGTGAGCTGGCTTGGAGAGTATATAATATGTGCGGTAGGCATTCTGAAAACATATCACTCGTTGCTGTCATGTATAAAAGGAGCGAATTATCAGATTTGCAAAAAGGGATGAATATCCGCTTTAGGGTCAAGGGTGGCAGTATTTCTGAAACGCATTTTGTGAACTGTTCTTGTGCTGCTGTGGTTAAAGTTATCGTGATTGGAGAAATGGCACCATTGCGAATAAGCGAATGGAAACTGCGGAGCATTACGTGCCATTGATGTGAGAGGGGAACGTCGGCTGCGAAGGTGCGTGAGGGCCGGTCGTCACGCTACAGTGGAGCAACTCACTGGTCGAATGAACCAGTGGGCTACCGGAAGTGTGTATAAAATGACAGTTCAGCGAACCCTGCTGCGTTTGGAGCTCCGATGCAGACGCATGGTCACTGAACCTATGCCAACGAAAATTCATCGGCAGAAAAGGCTTACATTTGCACTGCAGTATCGGAATTGGACCTCCGCTGATTGGCAAAGGATTGCCTTCTCCGATGAGTCCTGTTTTCTGCTTCATGGAACGAATGGAGGTTGGCGTATAAGGCGAGAAACATCGGAGAATAAACACTCTTCAACCACTGCTGGAAGAACATAAGTTGGTGGGGGTAGCGTTATGGTCTGGGAAATGTTTTCGTGGCATTATCTGGGTCCACTCATACCTGTAGAAGATATTATGGACCGAATTCGTTATGAATCCATCCTTGCAGACCACGTACACCCATACATGCTGATTGTCTTCCCTGGGGCGGATGGGATCCTTCAGCACGACAATGCGACGTGTTACACAGTTGGAAATGTCCAAGAGTTGTTGGAAGAGCACGATGAAGACTTCAAAGTACTTCCCTGCACCCCCCCCCCAATTCCCCAGGCTTAAACCCAATTGAGCATCTGCGGGACCACCTCGTTCATGTTGTTCGCTCTATGGTTCCTTCAGCACGCACCCTCCAGCAGCTGTCAGATGCACTGTAGTCAGCATGGCTGCACATACCTCTGAACACCTTCCAGCCCCTTATTGAATCCATCCCAGCCCGTTGAGCTGCTGTCCGCGCTGAACACGGCGGTTACTCTGGATATTAGCGGGTGGTCACAATAATGTGACTCGACCGTGTATATTAGTACAGATTTTATCGCATTGAAAAAATCATAAATCCTACGAAAGTCAAACTCCTTTTTGGACTACTCAATCTCTGTATAAAAATCCTGATTTTAGATTAAGTGAAATCATCACAACTAAGAATCTGAGATCAGTGCGGAACTCATGTATTAAGTGTTTTTTTTTTCTGAGAATCCTGAGTGTATCCGTTTGAAACCAGAAAATTGATCATACATTTGAAGTTCAATTCTACTACATCACGAAATAGTGGAGTCATAAAGCTACATCCCAGGGATTTATAAATTTTTAAATAGCGCACATGTGTGACAATTTTTAAGTAGCGCATGTCAGTTTTTAAGTAGCCCATGAAATGTGAAGCTAAGTTTTCATCCAAATCGAAAGTAAACAACATACCATTCTATTGGGTTGTCGGAAAAGTTATGACGTATTTTAGCCATGTTTTGCAAAGGTCATTTATTGATAGAAAGAACAAAAATCAATCAATGATATAATGCCCGTTTTGTTCGATAACCTTTTGCCATCTTTCAGTGAGCTGCAGAATGCCTCGTTCATAGAACGACCTGTCTTTCGTGGCGAAAAACTGTACAAGTAGGTGCTAATTTACAGCCTTATCTCAGCCTTATCTGTAGGTGCTAATTTACAGCCTTATCTCAATTGAACGTTATACCACGCAAGGACTGTTGAAGAGAGCGAAACAAGTGGAAGTCTGACTGCGCAAGGTCAGGCGAGTATGCTGGGTGTGGCAACACATCCCACTCAAGCTCCAATAATTTTTGGCGGGTGATCAAACTTGTGTGTTGTCTCGCGTTGTCGTAATGGAACACAACACCTCTACGATGAACGAGCTCTGGACATTTCTGGATGATGGATTCGCTCAAACTATCCAATTGCCGACAGTACACATTCGAATTGATTGTTTGGTTCCGTGGTAGGAGCTCGACCTTTAATAGCCCACCACACCGAGACCAGAACCTTCCGCTGATGAATGTCTGCTTTGGATGTCGTTTGAGGCGAAGCAGCACGTTGGGACCAAGACCGTTTGCGCAGCACATTGTTGTACACAATCCACTTTTCGTCGCCAGTTATCAGTCGCTTCAAAAAAGGATCGTTTTGCTCAGGTTCAATGAGCATATCGCAGATGTTTATACGCGCCGTCAATTGAGCTTCTTTGAGTTCATGAGGAACCCACACATCGAGCTTGCTTACGTGTCCCAGCTTCTTTAGGTGGTCGTGAACGCTTGAATGATGGATGGGCAACGTGTCTGAAATCTCTCGTGTCGTGTAAAGTGGGTTTGACTTGATCAATGCCTTGATTTGGTCGTCATCAACCTCGGTTGGCCTCCCGGACCGAGGAGCATCGTTTAGGTCAAAATCACCAGCACGTAATTTTGCGCACCACCGCTGACACTGACGTTCTTGTAGAGCATTATCACAGTACACTTTACGCAACTTTTCACAAGCTGGACGCGCGTTCTTCCCTTTACGGAAGTAAAACAGTAAAATATGGCTAAAATGCACAGTTTGGTCTTCTGTCTTCAACTTGATGTCAAATCTCCACAAATGAACCAAATCGCTCACTATTCTTTTTAGCCTGCAGCTACAACTGGCAACTGTCGAATGCCATAGCGATAACAGAGCTGCGCATAACTCTAGTACTTACGAAACGGCCCAACCGCCATTGCGTGCCAAAATACGTCATGACTTTTCCGACAACCCAATATAATGGGATCAAGGTTCAACTTTGGCTGCACCAAGAAGGAACACAGCAACGCTGTATCAAATTTTTCAAAGTTCTATTATACCGAGTTACGTACGAAGAATCAAAAACCATGAAATCTGAAACCAGTTGTTCATCCAAACCGAAAGTAAACAGCATACCCTTCCATCAATTTTAAATAGCACATATGAGTGAAAATACATACAGCTTTGTACAAAAGCTCTGCAACACCATATATAAACATGTATTTTAAGCATTTGACCGCATGTTGAAATGCCAATTCCAAAGATAATAAATATTACATCATTTTAAAAACAATTTCACAAGGAATTCTAAACATTTTACTGATTTAACATACCTGCATTACTTTTACAATTATGACAAATAGGATGACTGTTGAGAAACACAAGTGACTAACAAAAAGTGAAATCTGTTTGCTCAATCCGCTACACCTCTCTCTGATATCTGATTTCCGCGTATATAACAGGCGCCTGACAAGTCTTATTGTCATTTCAAAGTTGAGGGCCCTGTACATGGGCTGGGTAATGCTTCTGAAGGGTTTATTTGTTAGTTTAAAATATGTTGCCTGCAGACAAAGTGCTTATATGTGCTAAGATTATCGCACAGCATAATGAAGGAATTTTCTGTCACTAAATTACCATGAAATGTGGCTCTCACCACTCGACGGTAAGCATGGGTATTAATCATTTCGATATGACTAACAGTTTCGAAGACCAAGAAAAAAGTATCATACGAAATTATCGCAGTCTATGGCGAAATAAATTTCTCCGTCATTTTTGTCCACGCCGGGCATCGAACCCGGGTTCCCTCATTCTGGAATAAGTCGCTCTCTCAACTAAGCTACGCGGACGTATGTTCTCGCTGCTATCTGCCTTTATCTCATGTGCGTCCTGCGGTGCAGGCACTCCACAAGTCATATCCGGTTGGGTTTGCAAGACTGTTTCAATAGCTGTGACAAATTGAGCCGTAAATGTCAGCTACGCAATTCAGTTACTCCAGGTGGATTGTAAATCGCAGACTGAATCAAAATGGCTTAGGATCCCACAAGCCTGCGAAGAAGCCTTTAATCAATAACAAACCAAGGACAAAGAGCTATAGTGGGCACGTGATCATAAAGGATGGACAATGAGTCCATCGCGTAAGGTTATCTGGAGTGACGAAACAACAATTTCTTTGTTACCTAACAAAGGAGGGACATTTCTACGACGCCGACAAAATGAAAGATTCAAACCCAAATGTAATGTTCAAACAATAAAGCATCCTACTGCCGTTATGATCTGGGGTTGCATCTCAGCTCATGGAGTGGGTAGACTGCATATCATTGAAGGTGACATGAATGCTGCCTAATAAATCCTCATACTGGAGACAAAATGCTTCCTTCATCTGTTAACATGTTCCGCAGTAGTGATTTCATCTTCCAGTTCGACAATGTGCCCTACTGTTGGACACGAGTAGTGGATAGATGCTTGGTTACTATACCGTAAATCAGTCCGGAGATTGCAATGCCTCCACCATCGCCGGACCATAATCTGATCGAAAACTTTACAAAGAATCCTACAAATAAAGTGCATTTAATTGAAGCTATAATTTCATGCTGGCATCATCTAACATCAATTCTTGCATACACGTGATATCACCTTATCGAGTGAACCCACAAGAAATAAGTATGTGGGATCAATCGATTTTGTACCGTGTTTGGTCAACATTTTAAATAATGTGTGTAAAACCGCATGAAATCGACTTTGGGGTCAAAACATGAAACATTTTTCAAAGCATTAGGAAACATCGAGACCCAGTGCATAAGGACAATAGATTTGGTGTGTACAGTATCCCACTCAAAGCGACTGACCCAAGATCATTAAATACCAGAGTAAAGGAGCACATGTACAATCTCCGAGTGGGTGCCAAACCAACCCCTGTCTCCCGGTTAGTTGACTCTGGAACACATGCACCAATATGGACAGAAGCGGAGGTCTTCGCTTCTGTCCATATTGGTCCTCGCTTCTGTCCATATTGGTCCTCGCTTCTGTCTATATTGGTCCTCGCTTCTGTCCATATTGGTCCTCGCTTCTGTCCATATTGGTCCTCGCTTCTGTTCATATTGGTCCTCGCTTTTGTCCATATTGGTCCTCGCTTTTGTCCATATTGGTCCTTGCTTCTGTCCATATTGGTCCTCGCTTCTGTCCATATTGGTCCTCGCTTCTGTCCATATTGGTCCTCGCTGTCCATATTGGTCCTCGCTTCGGTCCATATTGGTCCTCGCTTCTGTCCATATTGGTCCTTGCTTCTGTCCGTATTGGTCCTCGCTTCTGTCCATATTGGTCCTCGCTTCTGTCCATATTGGTCCTCGCTTCTGTCCATGTTGGTCCTCGCTTCTGTCCATATTGGTCCTAGCTTTTGTCCATATTTGTCCTCGCTTCTGTCCATATTGGTCCTCGCTTCTGTCCATATTGGTCCTAGCTTTTGTCCATATTGGTCCTCACTTCTGTCCATATTGGTCCTCGCTTCTGTCCATATTGGTCCTCGCTTTTGTCCATATTGGTCCTTGCTTCTGTCCATATTGGTCCTCGCTGCTGTCCATATTGGTCCTCGCTTCTGTCCATATTGGTCCTCGCTTCTGTCCATATTGGTCCTCGCTTCTGTCCATATTGGTCCTAGCTTTTGTCCATATTTGTCCTGGCTTCTGTCCATATTGGTCCTCGCTTCGGTCCATATTGGTGCTCGCTTCTGCCCAAGAGGTCTCAATTAACATTTACTGAAAGCCTATTTATTGCATGGAAGGGGCATCTGTGTTGTAATGACTCTGTTCCATATGTCATACCTAGACCTTGGACTTTTTTGTTTACGGATAACAGTGTGCATAACTGTCGGATTGAATATGTTACTACTTAACTATAATTGTATCGTAATCGTATTTTTTGTTTGTACACTAAATGGGAGTTCGCAATTGCGTCCATTGTGATATTATAAAATTGTCTGTATTCAGCTCACATTACTTCTTTTTATGTATCTGATGATGGACCCCGGTGCGGGGTGTCCGAAAGATCTTATACTTTCTTTTATACCCAGTGTATATTTCTATTAAAGAGAATTGGAGGTTCCAAGGTGAGCCCTAGTATATAACGTGTATAGGCGGCGTTATTTCATTATTATAGTTACTTTGCACGTGGATTGTGTTCTCATCTTATCAATATATGGGCTTGACTACCTTGTGAGCATTATGCCCAGGAGATGTGCCTTAGTAATTAAAAACAAAAACTTCCCAATTAATTATGAATTGTTTGTATATCTTGAAACATATTTGACATTCATTGACTAAATGAAAAAGCTTTAAAGAATTTCAGTTCGTTTTTTTTTCTTTTTCGTGACTTAAACAGTTTCTTGTAGTTTACAAGAAATGAAAAAAAAATCGTTTGTTAGCTTTAAAGATTCTTTCACTACATGTACAACAATGCATAATGTTAAATCTGTAAACGTTTTTAATTTATGGAATTGGCGTTACTTTTCAAAATGCAGTCAAATGGGTAAAATAAATGTTTACATGACGTGTTGCAGGACTTTTGCACCAAGCTGAATACACCGATGAGCTATTACATTATGACCACCCCTAGCCTAGAGAAATGAACGCGCCTGGAGACCGAACGGTGGCGCAGGGGAAGTTCACAGAGCAGTATATATGCAACCCGAGGACCGGCTTTCGGTTAGTAGAGTGTTCGGAGTCAGAATGGGAGAAGCTGACGATTTATCTGTGTTTCATAAAGGACAAATTGTGACGGGACGGCGCCTCGGAACTACGATCTCGGAAACGGTGCGGCTTGTGAGTTGTTTACGTGCAGATGTAGTGAGTACGTATCAAAAGTGGTGCACAGATGGCCAAACGACGAACTTCGGTCCAGCAGTGTGTCGTCTGCAGCTCATTGATGCCAGAGGGGAGCGGAGATTGTCGCGCATTGTTCACAGCGACCGCAGGGCCACAGTGCGACAAATCACCCTGAGCTACAACAGTGGTCATCAGGGCAATGTGTCACAGCCCACAGTTCATCACAGCGTTCTGCACATCGGCCTGCGCAGCCGAAGACCCAGCCTGGTGCCCCATGCTAACTGCACGTCATGTTCGACATCTCATGAAACGAGCCCAAGATACATCAAGATTGGACGGTGGATGATTGGAAGAAAGCGGCCTGGTCTGACGAATCAATATACCTGGTGATCACGTAGACGGTTGACTGCGGATACGCTGATTACCAACGGATGCTATGGCATCTGGATGCACTGTTGGGCGGAAACAGGCCGGCGGCGGCGGTGTTATGCTGTGGGCGATGTTTTCTTGGGACACTTTTAAGTCCCATTATCCCAAAAGCACCATCCCTGACTGCTGTCAGGTATGTGAACATCGTTGCGAATCAAGTTCACTCATTCATGATGGCAGCTGTGTTCCCTGCTGGTAATGACCATTACAAACATGATAATGCGCCATGCCACACTGCCAGAATCGTCAAAGAGTGGTTCGAGAAACACGCGGGCTGTTAATTCTCTGGTTTCCAAATTCACCTGACATGAACCCAATGAAACATTTGTGGCTCGACTTGGAAAAGCGGGTTCGCGCTGAATCACCACCACTCCGAAATGCACGGGAACTGGAGGACCTGCTCTTGACATTATGGTACTAGATATCCCAGGATATAGCCACCTCATAGAATCGACGCCTCGCCGAGTGGCCGCTGTTTTGCTGGCTAAAGGGGATCCTACAGCTCATTCGGTAGGTGGTCATAATGCAATGGCCCGTCGGTGTAAATTCAAGGCAGTAACATCTGCAAGAAATCAAATGGAGCATGCTCGTATCAATATAAAATCCTGCAATAGTCACTGATGATATTTCCATTAAGAAAGTGCGGATTACATATACACCGAAGAGCCAAAACATTATGACAACCTGTCTAAAATGATGGTGGTCGCCCACGTGGCTCGGTATGAGCGCTGCGAGCTTTCTACAGGTTTTTAGTAGTATCAGGCACCAACACGTTACAGGAAGTTTCTTTAACTCTTGGAAGTTAAGTGGTTGAGTTCCAACACAAACCGCAGATGCTTGATTCGACTGAGGTCTGGGGAATTCGGAGACCAATGAATACCTGGAAGTCTTCTTCATGTTCCGAGAAACATTCTCGAATAATCTGGAAAGTGGGCCATGGAGCATTATTCTGCGTTGCCATGAAAGTATGTTCTCAACCTGCAATGATGTTTAGGTACGTTGTATAGTCATTGTTTCTTGAACATGAATGACTGAACTCAGTTTCGCAGCCCAACATTGCCCCAATTATTACACTTCCTCCACCGGCTTGGTTTCATCCTACGGTGCGTCCTGTTGCCAACACTTTCCAAGGTAAACGAGGCACATGTTCCTGGCCGTCCGTATAGTGCAACATTAAACGGCATTCAGTATAGTGAATGCTGTTCAATGTATAGTATAGTCAACATTAAATAGTACAGTCAACATTAAAATCAACATTCAGTATAGTCAACATCCTGTATAGTCAACATTAAGTATAATCAATATTAACATTCAGTATAGTCAACATCCAGTATAGTCAAAATTCAGTATAGTCAACATTTAACGGCCGTCCGTATAGTGCAACATTAAACGGCATTCGGTATAGTGAATGCCGTTCAATGTATAGTAGAGTCAACATTAAATAGTATAGTCAACATTAAAATCAACATTCAGTATAGTCAACATTCAGTGCAGTCAACATCCTGTATAGTCCTGTATAGTCAACATTCAATTTAGTCAACATCCTGTATAGTCAACATTAACATTCAGTATAGTCAACATTCTGTATAGTCAATATTCAGTATAGTCAACATTAAACGGCCGTCCGTATAGTGCAACATTAAACGGCATTCAGTATAGTGAATGCCGTTCAATGTATAGTATAGTCAACATTAAATAGTATAGTCAACATTAAAATCAACATTTAGTATAGGCAACACCCTGTATAGTCCTGTATAGTCAACATCCTGTATGGTCAACATTCAGTATAGTCAACATTAACATTCAGTATAGTCAACATTAACATTCAGTAAAGTCAACATTAACATTCAGTAAAGTCAACATTAACATTCAGTATAGTCAACATACTGTATAGTTAATATTCAGTATAGTTAACAATAAACGGCAGTCCGTATAGTGCAACATTAAACGGCATTCAGTATAGTGAATGCCGTTCAATGTATAGTCAACATTAAATAGCATAGTCAACATTACAATCAACATTTAGTATAGCCAACATCCTGTATAGTCCTGTATAGTCAACATCCTGTATAGTCAATATTCAGTTTAGTCAACATCCGGTATAGTCAACATTCAGTATAGTCAAAATTAACATTCAGTATAGTCAACATTAACATTCAGTATAGTCAACATACTGTATAGTCAATATTCAGTATAGTTAACATTAAACGGCCGTCCGTATAGTGCAACATTAAACGGCATTCAGTATAGTGAATGCCGTTCAATGTATAGTGAACATTAAATAGCATAGTCAACATTAAAATCAACATTTAGTATAGCCAACATCCTGTATAGTCCTGTATAGTCAACATCCTGTATAGTCAATATTCAGTTTAGTCAACATCCGTATAGTCAACATTCAGTTTAGTCAACATCCGGTATAGTCAACATTCAGTATAGTCAAAATTAACATTCAGTATAGTCAACATTAACATTCAGTATAGTCAACATACTGTATAGTCAATATTCAGTATAGTTAACATTAAACGGCCGTCCGTATAGTGCAACATTAAACGGCATTCAGTATAGTGAATGCCGTTCAATGTATAGTCAACATTAAATAGCATAGTCAACATTAAAATCAACATTTAGTGTAGTCAACATCCTGTATAGTCCTGTATATTCAACATCCTGTATAGTCCTGTATAGTCAACATCCTGTATAGTCAATATTCAGTTTAGTCAACATCCTGTATAGTCAACATTCAGTATAGTCAACATTAACATTCAGTATAGTCAACATTATCATTCAGTATAGTCAGCATCCGGTATAGTCAATATTCAGTATAGTCAACATTAAACGGCCGTCCGTATAGTGCAACATTAAACGGCATTCAGTATAGTGAATGCCGTTCAATGTATAGTCAACATTAAATAGCATAGTCAACATTAAACGGCATTCAGTATAGTGAATGCCGTTCAATGTATAGTCAACATTAAATAGCATAGTCAACATAAAAATCAACATTTAGTATAGTCAACATCCTGTATAGTTCTGTATAGTCAAAATCCTGTATAGTTCTGTATAGTCAACATGCTGTATAGTCAATCTTCAGTATAGTCAACATTAAACGGCATTCATCGGACTAGAACACCTTCTTCTTCCAATCAGTTCTGAGGCTTTCTTGCTTATTGTTGCCACTTTCGACGGTGAACAGAGTTCTGAATGGGCTCTCGGAGCGGCCAGCTGCTACACCTCCCAATGTTCAGCAGGGTTCGACGTACCTTTTGTTGTAGCACATTACTCTCGTCACCAGCATTCAAATTACGGGAGAGTTGCGTCACAGTATACCTTCCGTTGGCTCACATTACACGGAATAGCCTTCGCTCACCTATAGCATCGATGAGGCGTAGTCAGGCCACATCTCGCCGGGGATTCGTAGTTTGTCCCTCCTCGGACTACCTTTTGAAGGTACTAACCACGGTTGAATGTGAACACTTCACAAGCCTTGCCCTCTCGGAAATTTTCTAACCCAGTTGTCTGGACACTACAATTTGGGCTTTGTCAAACGCTTTTAAGTCCGCTGCCTTTTCCGTCTGAAGAATAAAAATAACACTAATTAACAGAGCTCAATATCAGGTGTTATTTATCAGCTTATAACTCTCACACGTGCTGTCGTTCACCTTAAGTTGCTTCGATCGGAATAAAGACGCGCTGGTCATAATGTTTTGGCTCTTAGATGTATATAATCTGAATATTATGATATCGAAATTTTTACTCACAGTAAGTAATGTACGTCGATACCAGCATATTCATCATAAGGAAGGATACAACTTTTTAGACTCAATATCAATTTTCGAACTGAACATGTGATGTATTTTGGAAGATATTTAATAAATCCCAGGGGCACTAAAGCTACAGGGTTTGCCTGTCCCTGATTTGCGGTCCCCGGTTACAAGGAGGGAGCTGGCCCAGCTCCGTTGGCATGGCCCCAGCCCGGGAAATTGGTCAGAGGTCTGCCTCTATAGCCACTGGTCGTTTCCATAATTTACATCCGTTTCTAATTTAATGCCACTGGTTCCAGGTAAGAGAGAAAGCCAGCGTCATCAGTCAATTGTTCCATTCATCCCTCATGCTGGACCTTCACGGACGAATGATCAGACGTCAGCTCTTCAGACTCCTCAGCTGCTGGGACGACCACTCATGAAATTTATTAAATCGCTTTTTCTCTTTTCTGAAAGGTTTTTCGTATGCCATCGAAAAGCTTTAATATTGAAAAACTTTATGTTTTTTAAGAGACGACTACTCTAAAAAAAAAAAGAACACAGACACTGTCTGCAAAGAAGACGAAACGCATTTTCGGGTTCTCTGGGTGTCCAGAAATAAGTTTTACCACAAAAGAACCAGACCGAACAGTTAAACGTATTCTGACATATGTTATATGGAAATATTTGGACGAATCACACTCGTTCGAAGGGAAAGATGTTATATGGAAATATTTGGACGCATCACACTCGCTCGAAGGGAATGATGTTATATGGAAATATTTGGACGCATCACACTCGTTCGAAGGGAAAGATGTTATATGGAAATATTTGGACACATCACACTCGCTCGAAGGGAAAGATGTTATATGGAAATATTTGGACGCATCACACTCGTTCGAAGGGAAATATGTTATATGGAAATATTTGGACACATCACACTCGCTCGAAGGGAAATATGTTATATGGAAATATTTGGACGCATCACACTCGTTCGAAGGGAAAGATGTTATATGGAAATATTTGGACGCATCACACTCGGTCGAAGGGAAAGATGTTATATGGAAATATTTGGACGCATCACACTCGGTCGAAGGGAAAGATGTTATATGGAAATATTTGGACGCATCACACTCGTTCGAAGGGAAATACGTTATATGGAAATATTTGGACGCATCACACTCGTTCGAAGGGAAAGATGTTATATGGAAATATTTGGACGCATCACACTCGGTCGAAGGGAAAGATGTTATATGGAAATATTTGGACGCATCACACTCGGTCGAAGGGAAAGATGTTATATGGAAATATTTGGACGCATCACAATCGTTCGAAGGGAAATATGTTATATGGAAATATTTGGACGCATCACACTCGTTCGAAGGGAAAGATGTTATATGGAAATATTTGGACGCATCACACTCGCTCGAAGGGAATGATGTTATATGGAAATATTTGGACGCATCACACTCGTTCGAAGGGAAAGATGTTATATGGAAATATTTGGACACATCACACTCGCTCGAAGGGAAAGATGTTATATGGAAATATTTGGACGCATCACACTCGTTCGAAGGGAAATATGTTATATGGAAATATTTGGACACATCACACTCGCTCGAAGGGAAATATGTTATATGGAAATATTTGGACGCATCACACTCGTTCGAAGGGAAAGATGTTATATGGAAATATTTGGACGCATCACACTCGGTCGAAGGGAAAGATGTTATATGGAAATATTTGGACGCATCACACTCGGTCGAAGGGAAAGATGTTATATGGAAATATTTGGACGCATCACACTCGTTCGAAGGGAAATATGTTATATGGAAATATTTGGACGCATCACACTCGTTCGAAGGGAAAGATGTTATATGGAAATATTTGGACGCATCACACTCGGTCGAAGGGAAAGATGTTATATGGAAATATTTGGACGCATCACACTCGGTCGAAGGGAAAGATGTTATATGGAAATATTTGGACGCATCACACTCGTTCGAAGGGAAATATGTTATATGGAAATATTTGGACGCATCACACTCGTTCGAAGGGAAAGATGTTATATGGAAATATTTGGACACATCACACTCGCTCGAAGGGAAATATGTTATATGGAAATATTTGGACGCATCACACTCGTTCGAAGGGAAATATGTTATATGGAAATATTTGGACACATCACACTCGCTCGAAGGGAAATATGTTATATGGAAATATTTGGACGCATCACACTCGTTCGAAGGGAAAGATGTTATATGGAAATATTTGGACGCATCACACTCGGTCGAAGGGAAAGATGTTATATGGAAATATTTGGACGCATCACACTCGGTCGAAGGGAAAGATGTTATATGGAAATATTTGGACGCATCACACTCGTTCGAAGGGAAATATGTTATATGGAAATATTTGGACGCATCACACTCGTTCGAAGGGAAAGATGTTATATGGAAATATTTGGACGCATCACACTCGGTCGAAGGGAAAGATGTTATATGGAAATATTTGGACGCATCACACTCGGTCGAAGGGAAAGATGTTATATGGAAATATTTGGACGCATCACACTCGTTCGAAGGGAAATATGTTATATGGAAATATTTGGACGCATCACACTCGTTCGAAGGGAAAGATGTTATATGGAAATATTTGGACGCATCACACTCGCTCGAAGGGAATGATGTTATATGGAAATATTTGGACGCATCACACTCGTTCGAAGGGAAAGATGTTATATGGAAATATTTGGACACATCACACTCGCTCGAAGGGAAAGATGTTATATGGAAATATTTGGACGCATCACACTCGTTCGAAGGGAAATATGTTATATGGAAATATTTGGACACATCACACTCGCTCGAAGGGAAATATGTTATATGGAAATATTTGGACGCATCACACTCGTTCGAAGGGAAAGATGTTATATGGAAATATTTGGACGCATCACACTCGGTCGAAGGGAAAGATGTTATATGGAAATATTTGGACGCATCACACTCGGTCGAAGGGAAAGATGTTATATGGAAATATTTGGACGCATCACACTCGTTCGAAGGGAAAGATGTTATATGGAAATATTTGGACGCATCACACTCGTTCGAAGGGAAAGATGTTATATGGAAATATTTGGACGCATCACACTCGGTCGAAGGGAAAGATGTTATATGGAAATATTTGGACGCATCACACTCGGTCGAAGGGAAAGATGTTATATGGAAATATTTGGACGCATCACACTCGTTCGAAGGGAAATATGTTATATGGAAATATTTGGACGCATCACACTCGTTCGAAGGGAAAGATGTTATATGGAAATATTTGGACGCATCACACTCGCTCGAAGGGAAAGATGTTATATGGAAATATTTGGACGCATCACACTCGTTCGAAGGGAAAGATGTTATATGGAAATATTTAAAAATATAATTAAATTGTGACTTTGGTTATTCTGTGCGTGAACATCAGCTAGAAATTCACATTCAGTTAAAAAGGCGCTTAGGAGATCCCCGGGGATGGCCATCCCTTCGTTGACGTAGACCACCCACGAACAAAAGGGCACCCCCTCCTTCATTTCCCCGTCGGTGCAGGAGCTCGCAAAACCCCCTCAAGTGACAATTCAAGATTAGCAACTAACAATTATCAGTTTCTTACGTTAGGCGCAATTCCTTCGAGAGGCAGACAGAAAGTGAAAGGGAATGATACTGAGTGGTCAGGAACTGGTAGTCTTGTACGAGGTTTCAGACAATTAGGAAGGATTTTGCTCTGGCACTAGGCAAGGGATTTTTCCCGTCTTTATACAAGCATGAATGAGAACAGATTTGGCGGGAAATACATAAAGAAAGCCACCCGAAATATCCGTCTCCCAGAGGAAGTGTATACTATTTATTTTGACTAACCAATATTTTCCCTTTTTCCACATTCTGAAAAATAAAGATTTGCCCGGACAAAATCATCTGTTATTACATTCAATTTGTTTAACTTTTTATTTATTTGCTTTCCGGCTCCAATGACTGGAACCTGCAAGCAGCGATTTTCTTTTTGATTGTAGGTTTAACGACCACCATAACCAACTCAATGGGCTATAAGCAGTCGCCCGTCCCTAATTTAGGGTCACTGGTTCCAGGGAAGGGAAAGAGTCAGTGCCGTAAGACAAACACAACATCCATGCCTCACCGGGATTCGAACCCGGACCACTTTCAGACGAATGATCAGAGGCCATCGCTTAGACCACTGCTCCACCGGGGTGGCAAGTATAGCTATTCTTCTGACAAGTTGGCGTCCACTTCAGTACTTAATAATAACCACGCGAACACATTAAAAGAAACTATGTCGTATTTTTTTCATTTCTGTAATCAAAACGTATTTTATAGGTGACAATAGCAAACCATGTTTACGACGATTATATGAATTCGATTGAGGACAGCGAGATTATGTTCACCGCCTAAGTGAAAAAAAGTGCTGACAAGATTCGGTTCTACGCTCAGGAGAGCACTTACGAGAGAAAGATCAATTTGGTCTGCGAGTAACTGATCCCAGAGACAACAGACCCTTGTCTTTTGCTGTCATCGAAGCTTTGAGAAAGATGTCGGATTAACACATTCCGTTAATCACGGAGGGAATGGCAGGTACAATTTAATCCTGTAACTACAATTTCTCTAACCTAGATATCCATTTAACTGATGAAAGCAAGCCGGACAAAGATAAATCAATGGTCGTAATGCTAAAATAAAAGCAGAGATTTTACCATTCGCTAGATATTTTTGTCTTCATTCAGGGCAACCTATATTTTTTAAAGCATTCAGCACTTAAAAAAAATATATTTTCAGAAAAAACGTGAGGTTAAAAAGAAACACCACTCATGAATAGGTAGTTGTAACCAAGATTCAAGGACTGGCGTTTCCTAAACTAGCGCAAACGTTAACTTACTGAATATGTCTGAAGCAATTTTAATTCATGCAGTTTGAACCACAACAACTACTTTGATTTTACGTCAATATAATATACATTTAAAGTTCCCGAATTTTAGTGATTCCTTCAGAATTATTGAATTTGTTAAATTTATATAACTTTTTTCAAGTAAATTTAGGTTTTTGTACGCTTTCCAACAGTAAGTTGAAGAAGCGTATATGCACCAGCTGTGTTCGTCTGTCTGTCTGTCTGACCGTCCGTCCGCACGATAACTCACGCAAAAATGGTTCGATTATGATGAAATTTTAATATGTGGTAGGGGACAAACTGGAAAGGAACCCTGTTGAAAATGGAAGGAATAAGGTCAAAGGTCAAGACATAGGAGCGGGATTCATTCCATCATCTTTATGCGTCATAACTTACGTAAAAATGCTTCGATTGCGACAGAACTTCATCATGTTGTTCTGGAGATGTACTGAAGCGGTTTTGTTTAATACACTGCTGGCCACCCAAAATGCAACACTAAGAAGGACACGAGATAGCAAAGCCACATTTACTGGACACATAACAACAGATACAAAGATTAAACGACTGAGCTTACAGGCCAGTGCAACTTGCGGAACACGCAGATATCAATAGTTCGTGTGGCTCCCATGGCTGGCAAAAACGGCCGCTACACGCCACGACATCGAACAAAAGAGGCTTTGGATGTGGGCTTGGGGTATGTCGGTCCAGGCTGCTTTCACACGTTGCCACAATTCATCAGGCGTATCCGCGGGTGGTGCTTGCTGGGCCCCTCGGTTGCCGATCAGCGACCAGACGTGTTCGATGGGCGACATATCAGGAGAACAGGCGGTCCACGGCAGCAGTGACACCTGGTGGGCCGTGAAGAATTGTTGCACGATGCGTGCCACGTGCGGGCGCGCATTGTCCTGTTGAAACGTGGCCGCTGGCAGGTCCTGCAGGCAAGGGAGGACTACAGGCTCCAAAACGTTGGAGATGTTGCGGTGGCTGTTGAGTGTACCGGCGATGCGTACCACAGGGGTGCGGGTGTCATATCCAATTGCGCCCCAAACCATAACGCCAGGCGACGGACCGGTATGGCGATGCATAATGCAGGCGTCATACAGTCTCTCGCCGCGGTGCCGCCACACGCGGATCCGACCATCGTGGTGTTGCAGGCAGAAGCGGGATTCGTCGGAGAAGACAACGTTCGTTCGTGATGCGGGTTCGCGATGACGCTAACGTTCGTGATGTGGCGGTGCGAGCCGTCAATGCCCGCCGCACAACATGCCGGTCCTCTAGTTCGGTGGTGCGCCGCGGCTGCGGCAATCGCTCATGTCGGTCCGTCAGTCCCTTCTGCACCCACCGAATCCATACTCGCTTCACTGTGGCTGCATGTCGTCCCACACGGGTGCCGATGTCTCGGTACGATAAACCGCTGTCGGGATAAGCCACTATTCGTCCTCTGTCGAACTACGAAACGTGCTGGAATGACTGCCGTATTCTGCGACGAGGCATCAGGAAGCTTCCCACGCACAGGTCCGGCAGTACAACACTCTTCCACTACTTACACACCGCCTTCTGTGCACCCTTCTTATAGTGTTTCTCGGTGGCGTGTCGGGCGCACATGATTTACATATGCCCTGCAATGCTAATCGTTTGCATGTCCTCTCGCGGGCCACGCATTCTGCGAATTTCAGGCCAATTGGATGCTTCCTTCTCAGTGTTGCATTTTGGGTGGCCAGCAGTGTATAATCGGAAAGGGGTCAAAAGTCAGGGCACAGGAGCGAGATTTTTTCCACAGGCTTTATTCTCATAACTTGAGTAATGATTTCTGGTATGTTGAAAATCGTATCATAATCCATGCATTGCATGATTTTACTAACTTGTTTCTCTCAAAAAACTAATGCTAAAGAAGTGTTACAAATCAAAAGCAACAAGAAAGAGGGAATTTTTTGGTTGTGATGAGCACAACAGTCTTTTGAATCCTTTCCGTCGCGGATTAAATTCATCAAAGTTATTCATAGTCAATGGAACCGGTTAGAAAAAAATCAACCGGATTTCTATACAATCGATAAAACATCCAGAAATAGAAACAGTTCCTTTTTCTGTCTTGATTGAAGGTTTAACGACCACCGTGAGCAACTAGATGGGCTATAAGCAGCCGACCATCCTTAATTTAGGGCCACTGGTTCCAGGGACAGGAGAGAGCCGGTGCCGTAAGACAAGCACAACCTCCATGCCTCAACGGGATTTGAACCCAGACACATCTCGGACGAATTACCAGAAGCTATCGCTTAGACCACAGCGCCACCCAGACGGCGAAACCGTTTCTTCCACTAGCGGCTAAAAGGTATGTTACGAAAATTAGCAAATGGTGCACAAAAAGTTTCTCATAGCAGAAGTATCAGAGACGAAGAGATTTCTAAATCGAACAGTTAAAATGGAATACATATAGAAAGGAACGTGATGTAATTCTACACCTTCTAGCGGAAGAATTTTGCATAGTGGAAAAGTTGAAAAAAGGGGTGAGAAGTATTCTTCATGGCAAAAGCAAAATAGCTTTTCAAATACGACTCCTGGAAGCAGATATAGCAAAAAAAAGAGGTCTTGACTTTTATGCCATTTAGCTGGAAAGCTGTGCCTTATTTCAAGACGATAATGCTTCCTATCTTTATTGTAGCGAATGGCACACAGTTAAAAAAATTCTCAATTGCGTTTTTAGCAGCGGATATGCATCTGCAAACAGAAGTACATTATAACCAACTAGCGACAGAACTGTGAACAAAAAAGAACTCCTCAAGTACAAACCTAAAGTGTTCCACAAGATAAATGGTATCCAGTGTTAAAACAATTTTTTATTCGGACATTTAGAAGCAAAGATATTGAGGAAAACAGATTACACATTTGCGCCCCTAGCGGCAAAATTGTGCATTATTTTAGGAAGGAAATGCAGACAAAATGTTTTCATAGTTAGAAGTATATGAACGAAAACGAATTTTTTTAATCGAATTTTCAGTCCCGAAGATATTGCTGCAAGCATGCTGTAAACGGAAACGTGAGCTTACGCCCTCTAGTGGCTCAACAAATTTCAAATTATGTGAAAAATATTTCGCACCGGAAACGCTCTACGATAAACAAAGAATTTTTCAAATCGGACACTTAAAAGCAAAGATATTGACAAAAATAATATATACATCTACGCCCCTGGCGAAGACTATGAACTATTTTAAGCAGAAGTTATTCTTCAAAGATTTTCCAAGGTGAGCGTTATCGGTCCACCAAAGAATTCTTTCAATCGAGTTTTCAGAAGCTCATAATTTACTGCAAATACATTAGAAGAAGAAATAAACACTCACGCCCCTGGTGGGCAAAATATTCTTTACCAAATATTAGAAATTGTATGCAGAACATTTTTCATCAGGAGCTGTATGCGACGCAAAAAGAATTTTTCAATTTGGACTTTTAGAAGCAAATGTATTGGGTAAAGCGCAATTACCTTTACGGCCCTACCGGAAAAATCTATGCATTACTTGAGAAAGAAACTGTACCTAAAAGAGTCTCCGTTATAAATGGCATCGAACGGGAAAATAATTTTAGCAATTGGATGTTTAGAAGCAAATATATGGAATAAATTTGAATTCGATAGCATCTGCATTTTCGCCCTCTAGAGGAAAAGTTGTGAATCACCAAAAATGGGGGGAGGGGGAGAAAAGATCATAGTTATCACATTTTACGTTTTCCATTTTTCAAATCGAATTAATAGTTGCAGCAATATAGTGTCCACAGGCAGGCGGACGGACGGACGGACGAAGTAACGATACTGTCCCAACGTCTGGACAGGTCGGCAATGCCGCTCTTGAAAAAACGTGCAGGTTTTGTTACGAAGAAATAATCAAATAATTCTGGAGACCAACGTCATTGCTGAACGTTCTGCCACGGAGCGCATTCGTCAGAGATCGGAACAGGTGACATCTCGAAAAGAAGCAGTCCTGAATGACCATTCTGCTCATGTTTCCACTGTGAGGGGGTGCGTTATCATGTTGGAGAAGGACACCATGGCGCCGATGTGGCCGTTTCTGATGAATTGCTCCCTCCACACGTCAGAGTTGCTCACAATAGAGTGCAGCGTTGATGGTCCGATTCCTCGGCAGCATTTCCCAGTGAATAATGCCTTCCATGTCCCACCAGACACACAACATGATCTTCGCAGGATGAAGATCATGTTTTGGACGTGAAGTGGGCGTCTTGTTTGGACTTAACCGTTCCCTCCGATGCCTGAAATTCACGTACAGGCACCAGTTTTTACCTCTAGTAACAATACGTGACAGAAAGAATTGTGTTGCTGAGACCATTTGCGATAACGAGCGAACAAGGAACCACATATGGCAGCACGCTGATACTTGCTGTCCTGGATGAGAGTGTGAGGCATCCAAGACCTGCATTTCTGGACATTTCCCCATATGTCCCAGGTGTCGCACCACTGTGGCCTGATCCCAGTCCATCTCAGTGGCCAATTCGCGTGTGGTTTGACGCGGATCCAAGTGGATGAGATGGTTCAAATGATCCTCATCAAAGTGAAATGGACGACCTGAACGTGGAGAGTCGTTGAGGTCAAAATTGCCACCTCGGAAGCGCTCAAACCATTTGCAGGCTGTCCTCGCAGCAATAGCATCCTCCCTATACACAGCAAAAATTTGTCGAGTAGCCTCGGCGGCTGAGGATCCCTTGTGAAACTCGTAGAGGAGAAGATGTCAGAACTCTTCATTCCTCTCTACTTGACACTCCATACTTCCGGATCTCAAAACCAAAATAAACAATTAGTCATGATTGCACAACGCAAAATGGTTTAGAAACACGATATTACTACCTACATTTTGATATACAACTAACTGGCCGTCTTCACCATCACTACTGACCTGGGAAACACTCGTAAAATAAAGCGGCATGAACTTATGCATCAACCCAATAAAAAACTCCGAATTCTTAAATCTTAACCCTAATTTTCACCCCGACAATATTAGTAGATAATTAATTATTAAATGCGTAATCATTTTGCCCTGTAGTGCTTTCCACACTATTATCCCTTTCCTTCAGCGGCATTAATAGTACCTCAAGTGTAGATCTGCCAACCCATGAGGCTACTTTTTCGCGTACATGATTTAGCTTGTATTCTACAGTACCGTTCTCTTCATGACGGAAACATTTTCCTGTCGCATTCGGGCTTCAAGGCAGGCAGCCCCACAGGCGTGTCAATAGGGTTCGGGGCCGAACTGGCGTCAACATCCACGTATTCGCGTTGCTTCTGAATATTTTAAAATAAGTACAAGCGGTTACCCGGTGTGGCACAGACGCATGCAGTTCACAGACACTGTCCTGAGGTATAACACGCCGGATGGTGTCCAAATTACGAGCCAGTTCGCCGACATTCCGTGAAGGGCTTAAATAGCGTACCATAATGTCCCAAACATGTTCGATCGGTGACATGTGGCGCTATCGAGCTGGCCATGGAACGGTGTTGGCATTGCGGAGATAGGCCTGAGAGAGCTTTTTCTCGTGCAGCCGGGCATTATCCTGTTGAAACATTGCTCGGTGATGCTGCGACAGGAATGGCTACACAACAGGTCATAGAATGTCTTCGACGTACCGTCGAGCCGTGAGGGTGGTACGGAGGGCTACCAAGGGTGTCCTGTTATCGTTGGAAATGGCTACCCAGACAGTCACTCCCGGTGTATGAGCCGTGTGTTGTCCGACGGTAAAGGTAGGATGCGTGATCTAGACGGCTCGTTTCCAGACACGTATGCGCTGGTCATCTGCGCCAAGTGCAAACCGTAACTCATGAATGAAGACAACACGACGCCACTGGACAAATCTACCACGGAGACGGCAATTCTCCCAACTGAACTACGCCGGGAAGGCTTATTGCAGCAACCTTGCCGATTTGACTCATGCGTCATCGCAGTTCATCTACGTCATGTAACAGATGCATGATCAAGTTTTACAAATATCAACATTAAAAAAAATGTAGCGATGGAAAAAATCAAACAAATTTAACAAATCGTGCCTTTTCAACAGAGTGAATACATTGAAAACTCCCATTGATAAGGAACATTTAGTAATAACCTGCAAATAATAAATATTACATGGGCATCATAAAATGGGAAACGAACCTTGCTTTTTCTGAACACCATTATTAGTTTGGCAGTCAATCGCTGCAAGTGAATGGCGCAATGCTTTAGCGCCTCGTCATAGCATTGAATGCTTACATTTGTACTCATGTACTCGCTTTGTCTTTGATAATAGAGATGGTAGAAGTGTGACTGTTCGAATCTTGATCCAAATTTCCTCGAAAAGTCATTAATGGCTTTTTGTAATTTTACAGTGGGATATTTTAAAACGCTGGCGGCGAAGTTTGGCAGTCAATCGTTGCAAGTGAATGGCGCAGTGTTTTAGCGCCTCGTCATAGCATTAAATGCTTACATTTATACTCATGTACTCGCTTTGTCTTTGATAACAGAGATGGTAGAAATGTGACTGTTCGAATCTTGATCCAAATTTCCTCGAAAAGTCATTAATGGCTTTTTGTAATTTTACAGTGGGAGTTTTTAAAACGCTGACGGCGAAGTTTGGCAGTTAATCGCTGCAAGTGAATGGCGCAGTGCTTTAGCGCCTCGTCATAGCATTGAATGCTTACGTTTATGCTCATGTGCTCGCTTTGTCTTTGATAATAGAGATGGTAGAAATGTGACTTTGTCTTTGATAATAGAGATGGTAGAAATGTGACTTTGTCTTTGATAATAGAGATGGTAGAAATGTGACTTTGTCTTTGATAATAGAGATGGTAGAAATGTGACTTTGTCTTTGATAATAGAGATGGTAGAAATGTGACTGTCGAAACGCTGACGGCAAAGTAGCGGACTATGAGTTTAGTAATTATACTCCGACGCCTCTCCGGTTCAGGTGACTTGCCGTATTCGCTACGTAAGAGATTCAATTAGTTCTTCTTAAAATGAGAGTAGGAAACAATGTCTATCAATTTTAAAGCAGCATAGGAACCCCTCACCCCTTTCACTTCAGTAGAAAAAAAATTAGATTCATACATACGGATCCATCGAATACTCCGTGTGACATCTTCTGCACAAAATGACATTGCGTTTCCCTAATAAGCAACAATATGAATTTCTGTTCTATAAGACAGTGACTTCATCTTTTTTGTTAAACTCTTTTGCGTCAAAAAATAAAAGCTGATATTTGGTCAACGGTACTAGACTCGGGCGTTTGGCTAGTAGTCTAAGTTGGGCCACAGTCTGGGTCAGGAATAAGGTCGTGCGTTTGTCCTACGTATCCTTTTTTTGGTACTTCTCTGGAACGGCGGGCTCAAAATAACGGACAAACTACTTCTCTCCTTTTATTCTTAGATTCCCATTAAAAGCCGACACAAAGCTTGGGGGTCTAGTGAATTATCAAAATCAATTTTTCTTAACATCATAATCTCATCCTTTTCTTTAAAACATTTCCTGGATCGTACTGTGACATTCATGTCATCGAACTAACTCCCTGGCTGACTCCGGCACACTTTAGTCCAGGCATTTGTCCCCGGCTGACTCTGGCACACTTTAGTGCAGGCTTTTGTCCCTGGCTGACTGCCGGCACACTTTAGTCCAGGCATTTGTCCCTGGCTGACACCGGCACACTTTAGTCCAGGCATTTGTCCCTGGCTAACTCCGGCACACTTTAGTCTAGGCTTTTGTCCCTGGCTAACTCCGGCACACTTTAGTCCAGGCTTATGTCCCTGGCTGACTCCGGCACACTGTAGTCCAGGCATTTGTCCCTGGCTGACCCCGGCACACTTTAGTCCAGGCATTTGTCCCTGACTGACTCCGGCACACTTTAGTCCAGGCATCTGTCCCTGACTGACTCCGGCACACTTTAGTTCAGGCATTTGTCCCTGGCTGACTCCGACACACTTTAGTCCAGGCTTTTGTCCCTGGCTGACTCCGGCACACTTTAGTCCAGGCTTATGTCCCTGGCTGACTCCGGCACACTTTAGTGCAGGCATTTGTCCCTGGCAGACTCCGGCACACTGTAGTCCAGGCATTTGTCCCTGGCTGACTCCGGCACACTTTAGTCCAGGCATTTGTCCCTGACTGACTCCGGCACACTTTAGTCCAGGCATTTGTCCCCGGCTGACTCCGGCACACTGTAGTCCAGGCATTTGTCCCTGGCTGACCCCGGCACACTTTAGTCCAGGCATTTGTCCCTGACTGACTCCGGCACACTTTAGTCCAGGCATTTGTCCCTGACTGACTCCGGCACACTTTAGTTCAGGCATTTGTCCCTGGCTGACTCCGACACACTTTAGTCCAGGCTTTTGTCCCTGGCTGACTCCGGCACACTTTAGTCCAGGCTTATGTCCCTGGCTGACTCCGGCACACTTTAGTGCAGGCATTTGTCCCTGGCAGACTCCGGCACACTGTAGTCCAGGCATTTGTCCCTGGCTGACTCCGGCACACTTTAGTCCAGGCATTTGTCCCTGACTGACTCCGGCACACTTTAGTCCAGGAATTTGTCCCTGACTGACACCGGCACACTTTAGTTCAGGCATTTGTCCCTGGCTGACTCCGACACACTTTAGTCCAGGCTTTTGTCCCTGGCTGACTCCGGCACACTTTAGTCCAGGCTTATGTCCCTGGCTGACTCCGGCACACTGTAGTCCAGGCATTTGTCCCTGGCTGACTCCGGCACACTGTAGTCCAGGAATTTGTCCCTGGCTGACTCCGGCACACTTTAGTCCAGGCATTTGTCCCTGACTGACTCCGGCACACTTTAGTCCAGGCATTTGTCCCTGGCAGACTCCGGCACACTTTAGCTCAGGCATTTGTCCCTGGCTGACTCCGACACACTTTAGTCCAGGCTTTTGTCCCTGGCTGACTCCGGCACACTTTAGCTGACATTGCCTGCCCCCTCTCTAACTTGACTGAGGGATATCTTGCCGGGTCATCGAAAACAGAGACGGTGAATAGAAAGAAGGTAAAGTTTTTATGTGATTATTATCAATCATATACAGTATACCCGTAAATAATCCTGAAGTATTTAAGTAATAATTTGGTTTTTCGTGTGTGTGTGTGCTTTAAATAAATTAAAATAAAGATCCGTACACAGCAGTATACAATTATTTACGCTATCCAACCGTAGGTTGAAGAAGCGTATATGCTCCAGCTTTGTCTGTCTGTCTGTCTGCCTTTCCGCAAGATAACTCCCGTAAAAATGGTTCGATTTCAGTGAACTTTTAGTACGTGGTAGGGGGCAACCTGGGGACAAACCCTATTGTAAAATGGACGAAATGGGGTCAAAGGTCAGGACATAGGAGCGGGATCAATTCCATCGCCCTTATGCGTCATAACTTACGTAAAAATGCTTCGATTGCAACAAAACTTTATCATGTTGTTCCGGAGATATACTGAACCGGTTCTGTTTAATATAATTGAAATGGAGTCAAAGGTTAGGGCACAGAAGCGAGATTTATTCCACAGCCATTATCCTCATAACTTGACTAAAAATACATCTATTGCGACAAAACTTTAGTATGTTGTTCCGGAGGTATACTGAACCAATTCTGTTTGATATCATCGAAATGGGGTAAAAAGTCAGGGCAGAGGAGCGAGATTTATTCTACAGCCGTTATCCTCATAACTTGAGTAATAACGTGAGTAATGATTTCTGGCATGTTGGAAAGCGTATCATAATCAATGCATTGCACGATTTTACTAACATGTTTTTAATTTTAGTTTCCATTCCGTCTTCTTATAACTTCCTGTTACCATGATAATGCTTAGTTTTAAGCAACAAAATATTATCACCGAAAGCGAATCCTTGGTACACGCATATAACGATCTATCGCGGAATATTTCCGCTTGAACAGCTTTCCACTTTTGATCGATCTTTCCCTTCCAGTGGTATGCAGTCTTACAGTACAAAAGAATGTCTGGAACCCTCAGGTATATCCGTTTCTCAGAGATGCATTCCAGACGTTCTGTTTTGGTCCACCAAGAGGTTTCTCTACTCCCCCCCCACCCCCTTTTCTCCCTTACCCTCTCAAACGCTAACTCCTCCCCTTTCTCACCCTCAGCCTTCCTCGACCTCCCTATCTCGCATTCTCTTTTTTTTTTTCGTCCGCTTGCCTCCCTCCTCTCCTTTTAGTAATTTGTATGGTAATATATGATAGATATTAAATAACATTCTGCTAGACAATAAATTCCTCAAATGGACCATGTCAGTCCCTTGATCTCGCCGCCGCAATTAGTCATTCATAACTCTTAGACTGCATTCAAACTTGTCATCCGGGCAGTTGGCATTTGCTTCGCAGCATCTAGTGAAATGTTTTACGATTCAAGTCCGTAGCTTTTGTGGATTCATTCGTATAAGGCTATGCGCTTTAGCTATGTACTGAAGATAGGTTAATGTACTGTCCGATTAATGTCTCAAACTTATAACTTATGCTATACAGGGGGATTGTGCTATACAGGGTGAAACACTTTCAACAGAACAAGAGAGGTTATAGTACACATCAAGACGAACAATATTTGCAAAGGAACCTAGAGTCGCATTCCATTTATAGTGCCAGAAAAGAGCACGTTCAAAAAACGTCCAGCAGGCACACGGAGTTCCAACCAGTGCATGAGAAGCACAAGATGCAAATCAGGTGCGCTGAACACGAGCGTTCACGATGAGGAGCAAACATTTAAAAACGCTGCCGAACCCGTTCAGGGATATTACCGTACGAACATCACATGCGAACTGACCGGCGCAGCGTACCGTGTGTTCCTAGAGCAAGTGCTTCCCGGTCTGTTGCAGGATGTTCCGCTCACCACACGGAGGGACATGTGGTTTATGCATGATGGGCCCCTTGCACACTTTGCCACCGCGGTCAATACTACCTAAATGCGGCATATCCCAGGAGGTGGATAGGACGCGGTGGATCTCTGCTTTGGCCTCCACGCTCCCCGGACCTTAATCCACTGGAATTTTTCTTCTGGGGGCACACGAAAACATTGGTGTACGAGACACCTGTGGATTCACTGGAAGATCTCGTCGCCCGAATCGCTATTGCTGCGGAAAAGATCAACACCACACAGGGAGTCTACGAGAGGGTGCGACAGTCCTCCATTCGCCGGTGTGGACTGTGCACCGACGCCCTTGGACGCCAGTTTGAGCAGTTCCTTTGAGTCTTTCTCTGATGTGATTGGAATTGTGTAATTCATAAATTAGGCATGTCTCTTTGTTTTCACTGTTGAAGGAGCAACGTGGATATGTAACTTTACTCTTTTTTGGCACTAGGAGTGGAATGCGGCCCTAGTTTCCATTGCAAATATTGTTCATCTTGATGTGTACTATCACCCCTCTTGCTTTGTTGAAGGAGTTTTACAATAACCCTGTATTTGCTTTTGTGCTTTCGTGTAGCACAAACTGTTTTCTTAACTTTTCCGTTTTCTTTGACTTTTCATTTACACAAATTTTGGTTGCTTCTCGTTATGTTTCTTCCTATACTGACCTTTGAATCGGAGCTCCCATGAGTTGTTTTTCCCTTTTGGGTTATAACTGGCAATCGTTCAAGTCTCACATGACGGGACCACAGTACATAAAGGTCTAAGTTATTATAGGCTCTTGCTCTTGTCACAGTCTATTCGCCTGCTAATGGGATATCTTTGAAGCTATTACTATTTCAGTATTTGTACTGATATGCCAGTTTATCAAGTCAGTATTTTACGGTGTCAGGTTCTAAAGTGGCCAAGAAGAGTGTATACGCACGAAACAGAAACACTCTGTTTTGTGAAAGTGGCAAGCCTGTAAAGTTACTGGAACATCATCAAAGACTGAACAAAAAAGTACCCGTTCAGGAAAACATGCGAGTATGCCTGACGGGTCTTGCCCTTCAGATAATCCGACGCTCATTCAAAAAATATATCTTATGAGAGATATTGCAGTTTTCGCGAATTTGAAATCAAATGTCAGATAACATGTGTGGCATATACTCTTATGTTTAACCTTTCCTTTTATTTCCTGTCTTGTTATGTAAACAAGACTTATTCTCGTTAAGAGTTTTCTAGTCTGAATGCTACATTTTTTTACTCGATGAATTTGTGTTTTGGCAATTCTGGTATCAAGTGCAATGACGTATGCTAAAGATGATGATAAAAGCTGATATTTTGAGCATAAGAAAAAGCGCTTGTTTATCCAAGGGCGATTTGTATTTTCATCAGCAGCGCTTATTTTTCTAAAAACCAATTTGTCTGTTCATCAACAGCACTTATTTGTCCAAGAATGATTTGTCTTTTCATCAGCAGTACTTATGTCATATATTTCTTCTGCTGGATGGATTGGGAAATGAATTTCCCTGAAGAAATATTTTAAACAACATGGTAGAGATATAAATCTTTTAATAATTTTCACTGTACAGCATGTTCGTTTCATTCAGAAAACTTGAAATTTTCATCGTCCTGGAGCGGGGATCGAACCCGCACCTCCCGATTCCAGTCGAGCATAGCAGGCATTACACTACCCAGTACAAGGAAATTCCAAGCAACTGAACATAAATATCTGAGATTCTTCAGATTTGCGCTATTCAAAGCTATTCTGCTCCATCGTAGCGCCTTTGGACCTTTTCAAAATTGTCCGACCTACAAACGATACTGGATTTTCTCCCTCTCTCTCTCTCTCTAAGTTCGAGAAAACAATTGATGCGACACTGCATCTTCTAGCGAAATGAATGGATATTTAAGTCAATGTGATTATGCACAGGGTCTCTCTCTCTCTCTCTCTCTCTCTCAGAGAAAACGATTGATGTGACACTCCATCTTTACACGAAATGAATGAATATTAGATGAATGTGATTATGCAGAGGGTCTCTCTCTCTCTCAGTTCGAGAAAGCAGTTTATTCGACACTCCATCTTTGCACGAAACGAATGAACATTAAATGAATGTGATTACGTAAGGGTCTCTCTTTCTTTCTTTCTCTCTCTCTCTCTCAGTTCGGGAAAACAATTGATCCGGTACTACATCTTTACACGAAATGAATGATTATTAAGCAATTATGTAAGGGTTTCTCTCTCTCTCTCTCTCTCATTTCTCTCCCAGTTCGAGAAAACGATTGATGCGACACTCCAACTGTACACGAAATGAATGAATATTAGGTGAATGTGATTTTGTCAGACTCGAATCAGTGATTAAACGCCTTGTACCATTCGGTCACTGCTACGGTCCAGGGATTTTAGTGAAAGTCAAATAACTGTGGCAAAGAAGATTTTTTTCCAGCCGAGTGTCTTTACACTTAGACCAGGGGTTGTCAACCTATGTGTCGCCGGGGCTTCTGAGTTGTGTCGCCGTAGCTTCTCAGAAAACACAAAAAAAACAAAGTGTTAATTTTTTTTCATTTAAAATTTTATACGATTTTTGTGTTTAACACGTGTAAAAGCCCTGGAATTTCTGGAGATGACATCACGTGGACCGCCAGCGTTACTTCTTCCGGTCACTGGGATCGTGGGAATTTTTAAGACGTCACAGCATTGCAAAAATTTCCCCCTAAACCTACATTTCCCCCTAAATTTAATGGAACATCCCCAACTTGGCAACACTGGCCTGCCCCCAGAATCCTACGACAAACGATCAACAAATGAGACACGGAAGGGAGACGTCAAAGAGAATATGGACTATGGAGGCTTTCAGCAAACATTCATTAATAATAATAAAAAGAAAATGCCTAACTTCTAAAGTTTCCATTGGATTTTGACGAAATTTCAAATGAGAATTATTTTTGATGTATCTTGGTTACTGTAAAAATTGCATTTGGTTATTTAAGAATTTGGAGACATTTTTTTCGTAAAATTTTCTCGCAGTCCGACTTCGGCAACGCAGCCAGTTGAGCAGTCCAGCACCGGCAAGGACGTGATTCATTGATAGAGGGAAGAAGATTTCATCTC
Source organism: Macrothele yani (assembly GCA_039090855.1). Taxonomy (NCBI): domain Eukaryota; kingdom Metazoa; phylum Arthropoda; class Arachnida; order Araneae; family Macrothelidae; genus Macrothele; species Macrothele yani. The sequence continues at coordinate 38,885,416 of CM076989.1, forward strand.
CCCGCAGCCTTTATAACTTCGTTTTCCCCACCATATATTATATTATTATTAGATTAGCATTTTTTAATTTCAAAATAGACCCACGGGTCGTGAAATTGATCGTTTTATTGTGTTTTGGGTCGTGGCCGAAAAAGGTTGAGAACCCCCGCCTTAGACCAACGGCTTAATGAGACTTCTGAGCCATAGTGTTTGTTTGGCAACTGCGAGAAACGAACTGCAGACCCTCCAGCCCCAGTGTCGAGCTTGTAACAAACACTAGACATCGCAGATTCAGGTTTTCAACAACAGAGCTAACATTTCTTCGTCGAAGTAAGAAATGTTCGAGTTTGATTTGGATTCGTTAGAACGAGACCAAAACCCAAGGTTGGAACATATGATAACGATAAATGTTTGATCATAGAAAACATACTATCTTAGAAAAAAAAAACCTAGAGTTTTTGAAGTATTTTTCTCTTTTTTGATTTTGTAAACAAAGTTAAAAGCTTGCGTATATAAGTTTTTAGCATGCATGTGCACTTTGATTTAATTAATACCTTGCACATTACAACACTCGATTTTACTCAACGAAACACTCTACAGCGTGAACTATCCAATATTTTCCAGAACATTTTTCCTAATCCTTAAGGGATTAGAGAAATTAGGGCAAAATTAAGTACTCCTTTTGAAATCCACCATGTGTCCATTTGCGACGCATAATATGCAACCAAGGACATCTAAAGATTTAGATTTCACATGCAGTATTTTATCGTTAAAATGATTTGCGTCAGGAAGGAAGAAGTTCTTACTTTTGACAACGAGTTTCAAAACAATCATTTGGGTTAATTATGACAAAACCTTTTAAGTACGTTTTACATCGAAACAACGGGATAAGTCTTAAATTTCTTAAATACCTAATAATGATGGAAGTAGTAAGCCTTTACCACATAAGAATGTTGAGAACGTACCTTTCAATCAAGATCCGTTTAATAAAAAAATAATTCCAATGGAGAAGTAAAACGTTGAAAAAACGCTTATGAACAAACTATATTTTTTCGTTTAAGAAGAACACACACACACACACACAACTGCAGCAAGAACATCTGCACACTCTCTTAGTATTTACTACATAACAACAACAACCTTATTCTTCATCACCTTGTCTCCAGAACAATAACAGGCACTCCCATAAATGGCACATCTGCTGTTGTCAGAATGATGATGAAAATGGTGAATATTGGTGGATGGCTGCTAAAACAAATATTTTGACTTGGCTGGCCAACACATCATATGTTATGAATGGATGAGGATTGTTCACGACCACTCCGTTCTAAAAAATCCGAGTTACGAAACGTACGAAAATACCAGTTCAGCAGTAGCATGAATATATCATTCTCGAAGGTTTAGGTCGTTTGTCTGATTAAGACGCGTTTGGATCACATTACGAATCCCATAGCGAAGACCTAGTTCGCGGAAGAGACCGAACCTGCCCATGACTACAACCGAAGTGTACTGAGTCACAGGAAGTGAACCAAAGGGAATGTCTTTCTCTTTCCTGTCCACTGACGTCATTGCTGGAGTTGCCACTTCATTGGATAAATGCCTGCAGCCGGACTTAAGCAATACTAATGATTCAAGGTATATTTCTCGAAAATAAAATTAATGTTAATGTTTTTTTCCGGGAACACCAGAATCAGCTGATCCGATAGCCGAATAATCGGACATTCTGGTTTATGCTCCGAGATATGCCCTGGTTTGAGTACCGGATAAAGCGTGGGCTCTGTCTTTATATTACTGTACGGGCAGTACTCGAAATGGGCCGGTATACGCCCGTATGGCTACCGGCACTTTTTTTTTTCTGGTATTTCATACCGGCACCTTTTTTCCCCCGGAATTTACATACTATTACTAATTTTAGCAGTGAAAACTGCAGAAATGATTTTTTTTCTTTGACTTACGAGCGCGCATTCTTAAACATAGAAACCTTATGTGCAACGTGCCCTTCAAAAATAGCTGTGAGGGAACCGTAAAGAACATGAGTTATAAGATCAATTCTTAAAAGGATGAAACTGAAGCTACCCATCGCACATGATCATATCTCACCCAAGTCCCGGATCACCCCACTGAAGATGTCAGTAATTTTTATTATACCATTAGTTTAATATATTCAATTTGAAGAGTTTCTAATTGAAAAAAGATGCTGCCGAACACGATTGATGATATTACATGTATCTGCACACAGATTAAAACGTTTGATTACTTAAACAGATAAAATACAAGATCTTTCAGAGTGCCCAGCACTCCATTCTCAGGACCAGCAGTAGCTCCAGATGCACGAATTACACTGACGGAAAGAAAAATCCCAACACCACGAAAAAATAGTTGTAGAGGAATGAAATGGCGGCAATACATTTGTATAGGTAACATATTTAATCGATTAAGGTTTCAAGATCACAGCTTAATGTAAGCGCGAGAAAAGCCATTTTAAATGTGAAATGCTGGTACATTAATAACCGGTGTAACCGCCAGAATGTTGAATGCAAGCACGCAAACGTTCATGCATTGTGTCGTACAGGTGCTGGATGTCAGTTTGTAGGATGGAGTTTCATGCCTGTTGCACTTATTCGGTCAATACAGAGACGGTTAATGCTGGTTGGGGGTGACGGTGGAGTTGTCGTCCAATGATGTCCCATACGTGCTCGATTGGTGAAAGATCTGGTGATCTAGCAGGCCACGGCAACATGTCGACACTCTGTAGAGCATGTTGGGTTACAACAACGGTATGCGGGCGAGCGTTATCCTGTTGGAAAACACCCCATGGAATGCTGTTCATGAATGGCAGCACAACAGGTTGAATCACCAGACCGACGTACAAATGTGCCGTCAGGGTGCGTGGGATAACCACGAAAGTGCTCCTGCTGTCATAGGAAATTGCTCCCCAGACCATAACTCCAGGTGTAGGTCCAGTGTGTCTCGGCCGCAGACAGGTTTGTTGCAGGCGCTCACCTGGCCTCCTTCTAACCAACACACGGCCATCACTGGCACCCAGGCAGAACTGGCTTTCATCAGAAAACACAACAGGTCTCCACTCCGTCCTCCAATGAGCTCTAACTTGACACCACTGACGTCGCAAACGGCAGTGGTTTGGAGTAAGTGGAATGCACGCTACAGGGCGTCTGGCTCGGAGCTGTCCTTCAAGTAACCGATTCACGGCGTATGCGCCACGGTCATACGCCGTAGACGGCGGTCTTCCTTCTCAGTAGTGCCACGTGGCCGGCCGGAACCCGGTCTTCTTGAGGCAGTACCTTCCCTTGACCACCGCTGCCAACAATCATGCACAGTGGCTAAATTCCTGCCAAGTCGTTCTGCAATATTGCGGAACGAAAATCCACCTTCTCGTAGCTCTATTATACGAATTCGTTCAAACTCCGTGAGCTGTTGATAATGGCTTCTTCGTCTTTTTAAAGGCATTCTTGACTAACATCAACACCCTACGTCGAATCTCAACGATAACTAACTCTCACGAACGTTACCGCGCGTATTTACAGCAAACCTGCTTTGCATGTTCCGCGGGGCGCTACTAGCGCCACACGTATGCGCCGAGCGCGAAATTTGCATAGACGTCATCTTACAGATGTACTCTCACCGCCAAGGAGGTGAGTGCATGCAGGCGTGAATGAAAGCCTCATAATCGATAACAGTATTGAATCGGTACAAACAAGAAAATAGTCTTAATCGAATGAGTGCAAAAGGAAAAACCATGTCATAATAAAAATTGAATATATACGTACATAGCTAATGAGTCCACATCCGGCGAAATAATCCTGTCCATTGCTACGGTATAAAGCGTGGAGAATCATCGTTGTAACAACGAGGACCGTAGGCGTGTATGTGAAAACTGTCAGTCAGTAACAGGGATCTATGCCTAAATGGTTATGGCAAAACAGCAACTTGGTTCCAGTCCGGGTAGAGGCTACGAGAATTGACAATGCGAGCTAGTGAAGTAGTCTCTAAGTTATTCTTAATATAATACTTGTGTTCTGCGATTCTCGTGCGTAGGGGACGCATGGTACATCCTATGTAAGAAAGTTCAACATCTGAAACGTCCAAAGGTCTTAGTGGGATGCAATACACACCATGGCGATGAACTCAATCACGGTATTTTGCCAGACGTGGAATCATTAGTCATGTACGTATGTATTCAGTTTTTATTATGACATGTTTTTACCTTTTGCACTCATTTGATTAAAACTTTTTGGTACTGATTCAATACCGTTATCAATTATGAGACTTTGATTCACGCCTGCGTGCACTCACCTCGTTACCTCACTGATATCTGTGATCTTTTGTATATAATTCGTGCGTCTGGTACTACGGCTGGTCTTTTTACCTGAGGATGGAGTGCTGGGCACTCTGAAAGATCTTGTATTTTATCTATTTTTAGTAAATAAACGTTTTAATCCGTGTATAGATACGTGTAATACTAGGACAAGCCGCCAACGGTAACCAATAACTCAGGTACAGCTGGCAAAATTTGAGCTAAGCTATTGCAAAAACTAAGCTCATTAAGTCGTCTATTATAGCAAATTCTAAACAACGAACTCGTAAAATTTATGACTTCCAGAACAAAAGTGCGAAACATTCTAAAAACGAAATGCCTACAATTTATCATGAACTACTTTCCTTCACGCCTTCACGTTGGTTGTGATCAGGTTAAATGTAAACAAAGCGGAAAGACACACTCGGATCGGGGACCACGTTTTTCATTTTGTATCGCGAAAGACAGACAGACACACACACACACACACACACACACACACACACACACACACACACATACACAAACTTACTTTTATTATTATAGATTAAGCAAGTGTTGAGCTAACAGGCGCAGTCGTTCCATTTCTTCGTTTATTAATTCAAACGATTTTTAGTTTTAATTGAAATTCCTCGAAGACACGGAAATTTGGGAATCGGAAGGCGTCAAAACCTGATCATGGACGATGTCCAGTCGCATGCGAAAAGTCACGGTGATCGGATGTGTCATGTCGTAGCTATTCTCGAACAACTAGTTGTCCCGAGTCTCGTATAGAGAACGGAATTTTTCAATTATTATTAAAATTGGACAGTTTTTTAATGGTCATTATTTTTATAAGACAGGAACAATCACCATGATACCAGCCCCATGTCACTCATTATGCCTTTCCCTTTCTCTGTGGTACGTGTCACCGCGATCAGCTGAAGGTCTTTGGAGGAGATAGGTAACAAACGACCTCTTCTCAAAACCCTGAAAACCCCCTAAAAGTGGAATTTTTTTGACGATTATTCCTCAATGACACAGAACTTCGGGAATCGAAAGGTGTCAAAACCTGACCAAGGACGATGTCCAATCGCATGCAAAATATCACGGTGATCGGATGTGTAGTCTCGTACCTATGCCCGAAAAACTAATTATCTCGAGTCTCGTAAAGAGAGCTCCGCTCGGTCAATCGTGTACGACGGCATCTTTTTCAAGTAGAAGATAGCACGATAATTTTTAGTATCATTGAAGAGTTTCTTCATAGAATGAAGAACTGGGAATAATAAATTAAACAGAAATTTTAGTTTTCCAGCAATGAGTATAAACTTTTTTCGCTTCGAACTTTTTTTTCCTTTTTTTGGGTGGTGAGATTACTACACTGCTGGACAATTGCTAAGGACGGATCATAAACGGCTATATAGCGCATAAAAAAGTAAGTGTGGTTGGATGCCAAGTGAAATAAAATAATGTCAGAATGCCAGGACATTACAAGAAAGACAATTTATTGTGCTCTGAAATACAGAAGGCTTTGGAACGTGTTCAAGGGACAAACAGGCCATTTTGTGCAGAATACGTAAACGTGAAAAAAATGCAATTACCGTCCGCAGGCGTTCCGGCGTAAGATGTCAATACGGGATATGGCCACCATGGAGGGGGATACAAGATTCCACACGTGTCATGCTTTGCACAACATTATCAAGCAGCTGTTGGGGTAATTTATCCCATTCCTATGTCAGTGCACGGATGAGGGTGTCCTTGTTTATTGGAGGGCATTGGCGACCAGCAAGACTCCTCCCCAAAGCATCCCACACATTTTCAATGGGATTCAGATCTGGAGAACGTGCTGGCCATACGAGGCGTTGAATATCCTGGCTCTCAAGACACTCCTGGACAGCGACTGTTCGATGACATGTTGCGTTGTCGTCCATGAAAATGAATCTATCACCGACAGCACCACGGAACATGCAAACATGAGGTAGCAGAACATCATTAATGTATCGTTGGCCAGTCATAGTCCCAGTTGGAAGCACATAGAGGGACGTACAGCCATTGATCATGATGCCAGCCCATACCATGACACTACATGTCGGATATCGGTCCCTTTCCTGTATGTTTGCTGGACAATATGCAGTACCACTATCACGCCAGATCAGTTGTCGTCGACAATCAGACGATAGACTGTATCTACTCTCATCTGAGAAGAAGACAGCAGACCAGTCGTTATCAGTCCAATTGCGATGTTGATGGCACCATTGCAAACGGGCGGTACGGTGACGTCTGGACAATGGGATGCACACAACAGGACGGCGGGCGTATAGTCCTCCTTCATGCAAACGTCTGGCGACAGTTTTTCGGGAGATCCGCTTGCCAGTAGCAGCCATAAACTGATTTGCTACCTCACTAGCTGTGCAGCGCCGGTGTCTTTTTGTTGATAGCACTATGTACCGATCTTCTGCAGTGTGTCGTACTGTGAACACGACCTACCCCGTGACGTTTGCTACACTCTCCATTTGTTTGAAATGATTTCCAAAGCCTTGAAACAACACTGTAGCTGACGTCGAACTCTCTGGCAACATCTGTTATTTTTCTCAATTCTTCAATCTTGTCAATAATTCGGCCACGCGTAAAATCATTTAGGTGATGTCGGGAAGACATACTGAAAATTGCAAGTTCGTCAATTGATTCTTTCCCTTTCAACTTTGCGTTTGAACAACAACAGTCAATACGCGTCAAATCCTTTATATCTCTTATCAGCGCTATGACGTCACGAACAAGTTCGGCAATCCAAAATTTGCATACGCACAACACGTCTTACTGTATCCCGCACTTATGCTAATTTCCACATTTTCCTGCCTTTCATTTTATGGTTGCTATCGTTGCTATTGTCATCCGTCCTTAGCAATTGTCCGGCAGTGTATTAAGACTGAGTATTCATTCTGATTGCAGATATTCTAATTGCTCAACTTTCTACTTCATGAAAGTCCCTATTGGAAGGGGGCTGCCTTCTCGGCTCGGGACCTTGAAGTTCTGGGCTCAAGTTTAGCCGAATCACTAATGATTAGCTGAGGTCTTGAAGTCTCGTTAATCCGTTGGTCTCAGGGTAGAGACGCTTGGCTATGACCAAGTCAAACCCCAGTCCTCTGTGTAGCACTAGTAGTGCCAGTTGGATACACAAAGCAACCAACTGAAATCGACCGCCATCGTCTCTGACTTATGGTGCAATGGTGCAACAGTATTCCACGGAATTATCAAGTTTTTCTTCCAGGGACAATTTTTATTTTTGCTTTTTCAGTTTTGGAGATTTTCTGATTTTCAGGGGAAGGTATTTTTTCCGGATGATTTTTAGCTCAATGTGAGCATGCCGGCACTTCAAAATTTCCTTTTCGAGCACTGTGTACCTAATCTGTCCCTTCCGTGTAACTAGTGGCTCAAAATTATGGATGGGTGACTCCTAATATCCTGAGAGAGTCGTTAAACACAGAAACGAAACTACTACCTTAGGTTTATTGAGCTGAAACTTCGTGCATTTCAGCTCTCTCCTTCACACGGACAATACTCACAGTGAAGAGGTATCTGAAGCAGACCCCTTTTGGACTACCTTCTAAAACAAGGATAGCTACGTTTCCAAACATGTCACATGGCTCTCCTAGGCAATCGATAGCCATGCTGACACAAAGCCTGTTCGTTCAAGATTCGTGTCATCGACCGACTCAACTTCCGATGTCTCTGGCAAAGTTCCCAAGGACTCACATGCTGGAAGCGTTAAAGAAGAGAAATTTTCCACACCTCTTCGTTGTTGCATAAGCACCAGCTCTTTTCTGCTTTAATAAACAGTTTTTCATATCTCGACTCACGATAATTGGAAGTTAAATATGCTTATTTCTTGTGTAGGTCAGAGAAAATCTGACTTGTATGCACGCGCATGAGCTCGGAAAAAGCCCCAACACAAATGGAAAAAAAAAAAAATAAAAAAAAAATCACAGTTTCAAATGTAAAAACCCATTGACACGAAGTTTCAGTTCCTCAAGTAAAGCTAAAAGAGAAACATTTGGTGTTCAGTTTTCCTATGAAATATTTCGTTTCAACAGCAGACATCCGAAACTGAAGCATTGTAGTTTTCCCCTTTCGGAAAATATGGATCTTCCATATTTATTGTTTTATTCCCCAACTAAACTTTTAGCCACTGCAGTTTTACATTTGAGTAAAAACTTTAATTCATACACAATAACGCCATCCATATCAACATGTACACTCAGGAGACCATAAATAAAATATTGCTTAACAGTGACCGCTGGTAATTAAATTCTATCGAATGAAACTTCCTGATAACGAAATATACACAAACGTGCGTGTATAGTGAGCTTAAAAAATTCGGTTGGCTTTTTGTCAATTGTACGTAATATTTAAACAAAACGAACTACTAGGAGCGTTCAGGAATCAGTGTTCCGGGTTGAATAAAGCAGTATATTTTCTGCAGGTAGTGCACATTCATTTAATGTTCCAATCTTCAAAGTTATAATTCCATATGTTTGTTTTAGGTGATTTTGAGAACCAAGCCGTAAAGAGTTTACGAAATGGGTAACAAAAGAGCGGCAGGTGGTAATAAAATGCATGCCTCTGAAAGGCACATCCCCTTAGGAGGTTCATTTATGATATCGGGCAGACATTGAGGCACGTGGCTTCTGTCTGTATATTCTGCGGTTGTGGAATAATAAGTCACAGAGAATTCCATTGCGGCCGGGAACCTTGCGATAATGCAGATTGTTCTAGACGACTCTCCACATCCGCCTCTGAGAAAGTCGTCAAACATTTACATGACCTCATAATGCAAGACAGACGAATTACTTTTTGGTGTACATTTGAGCCGGTTGTTACTTCAATCGGGCGTGTCCATTCAATCCCGAGGAATTTTCGGGGGAGAAAAGAGTGACTGCTGTATGGATTCTACTAATGTTGACGGAAAACCAAACCGCATGTTCGAAACGAATGTGCCTCACCAACTGAAACATGTATGGTGCGAATTGAACATATTTCTGTTCCCGGATTGTTACAACGCATAAAACATGGGTTCATCACTTTGATCCAGATACTAAAAAACAAAGTCTGATACTGAACCATGCATCTTCTCCTCACCCAAAAAAATTCCGTGTTGCTCAGCCTGCCGGTATTAGTGCTCTGGGATGCAGAAGGCAAAATCATGATTCATCTATATACTTTGAAAAGAAAGACACCGCTGTTATTGATGCATACTACGTCAATCTTATAAGTCAATTTTGTAAGGAAATCAAGGATAAGAGCAGTGCAAAACTGCGAAAAGACTTCAAGGCAATACTCCGAGTCACATCGCAACCTTATAAGTCAATTTTGTACGGAAATCACGGAAAAGAGCAGTGCAAAACTGCGAAAAGACTTCAAGGCAATACTCCGAGTCACATCGCAACCTTATAAGTCAATTTTGTACGGAAATCACGGAAAAGAGCAGTGCAAAACTGCGAAAAGACTTCAAGGCAATACTCCGAGTCACATCGCCCAGATTGCAAAGACTGCATGATTTGCGTTGCTTCAGCACCAACCCTATTTGTCCCCCTAGTGACTTTTATTTACTGCCCAAGTTGAAGGAAGACATTCTTGGCAAGCGATATGACTCTGAGATAGTCGCATATGTGATTGCGTGGATGGAAGACAAAGATTTAGACGGTTTTCCCGTGATCTGTGGGGAAAGTGCATTGCAGTGTCAGGGGACTGTCGAAAAGTAAGAAAAGAAATAAAATGACTCAACTTTCCTGTAGGTGTCCGAATGCGAGATTTTTAAACCACCTCGTATTTGTTTAATCGTCTGCTTCCTATGAATGTTAGAATACGAGATGTTTTGAACCACTTTCGTATTTGTTAAATCGTCTGCTTCCTATAGGTGTTAGAATACAAAACTTTCGAACCACCTTCTTATTTATTTTAACGGGTGCATCCTGTAACTGTTAGAATACGAGATTTTTGAACCACCCTCGCATTTGTTTAATCGTCTATTTCCTGTTGGTGTCAGAATACAAGACTCTTGAACCACAATCGTATTTGTTTAATCGTCAATTTCCTGTTGGTGTCAGAATACCAGATTTCTGAACCACACTCGTATTTGTTATAACTTCTGCTTCTTGTATGTGTTAGAATACGAGATTTTTGAACCACATTCGCATTTGTTTAATCGTCTATTTCCTGTTGGAGTCAGAATGCAAGATTCTTGGACCGCACTCGTATTTGTTTAATCGTCTATTTCCTGTTGCTGTCAGAATACGAGATTTCTGAACCACACTCGTATTTGTTTTAACTTCTGCTTCTTGTATGTGTTAGAATACGAGATTTCTGAACCACAATCGCATTTTTTTAATCGTCTATTTCCTGTTGGTGTTAGAAAACGAGATTTTTGAACCCCTTCGTATTTACTTTATCGTCTGTTTCCTGTAGCTGATAGAATACAAGATTGTTGAACCACACTCGTATTTGTTTAATCATCTGGTTCCCGTAGGTGTTAGAATACGAGATTTTTGAACCATCCTCCTATTTATTTTATCGTCTTCTTCTACTTTCCTTTGAACTTCAATCTTTTCACACCCATTTATTTTTGACAACACGGTTTTTTTTTCAGTTCCGTGTTTCCATAGTAACCATTGTCCCATTTTTTTAGCGAAACACACACCGTTTATACATTAATAGCGCATATATGCATCATGGAACAAAAGTAAATTACATACGTATTATCCCTTTTCCGTTCTGTCAATATTTCGGCGATCAGTGAGGCTCGAAATCATCGTCGGGGTAAAGGGCTCTCATGCCAGCAGTGATACCTGATGGGGAAGTACTTACACGGCATTGCTCAGAACGGGTAATTATTTCCTCAGTTTCCTGCAAACTTATTGTCTAATGCGCGTAATTCACTGCTGTGTTCTTTTACTTTATAAACGTAAACCATCGTTCCGTAACCGTTGAACACAACATTTCAGTTTACTTTGCTCTTACTATGCTTCCATATGAAATTTATATTGAAGCTTTTACACGATCATTAATGCTGTGCGTATAGCTAATAATGGGTAAATAATTAAGCAATGATTAAGAAAAGTAGCGGGGAGATGTACCAATTTTATGTACCCATAAAATATGCTGGTTAGCTGTGCATTCGCCTATTTCTGTACAGCAATCGGTTCCAACAATTTGCAGTACACTCCTGCACGTCTCCAAAAATTGAGGAGAAAATCCTCATTATAATTTTACGGGACATATTTAAATTGCGTTCTCTCGTAAACTTTATTGGCATTCTCGTAAAGTATTTGCATCAACTATGAATAACGCAAAATTGAGGCAACTTTCGTGCAAGACTGTTCACATAGCAACAACTTCCTTGGTGGTTTGGACAATTCCCTTTGCTCTGGCTTTCATATTCGTTTGCTCAAATGTGTGGCTCGAAGGAAAGCTTTTAGCTCTGTACACTCATTCCATCTCAGAAAATGTAGTTAACTTCACATATTAGAGAAGAGCTATACCTCTCGTGATCATAAAAAAAATATGTGCTCATTTATTTTGCTCACTGTATTTTTAGGAAGGGGAAGTTAACGGCTTTTCATGATCATCTAAGGATATATAAGGAATCGCCTGTTCCTAATTTAGGGTCACTTTTTCCAGAGAAGAGACAGAACCAACGGCGTATGAAAAACACAACGTCCGTATCTCATTTAAGATTCGAACACGGGACAATCTCAGACAAGGGGCGCGGTTCTCTGACTACTTGACAATTCACTGGGTGCGTTTGAAAAGATTTTGTGTATTCTCAAAATGCCTCTTGGAATTGCCTGTTTTTAATTTCGGGGTTTAACGACCACCATGAACAGATAGTAGCCCATCTCTAATTTTGCAACTCTTAGGGATACAAGCAGTCGCTCATCTCTAATTTCGCAACTCTTAGGGATAAAACAGTCGCCCATTTCTAATTTAGCAACTCTTAGGGATACAAAAAGTCGCCCATTTCTAAATTAGCAAATCTTAGGGATACAAACAGTCGCCCATCTCTAATTTAACAACACTTAGGGATAAAATGGTCGCCCATCTCTAATTTAGCAACTCTCAGGGATACAAACAATCGCCCATCTCCAATTTAGCAACATTTAGAGATACAAACAGTCGCCCATCTCTAATTTAGCAACTCTTAGGGATAAAATGGTCGCCCATCTCTAATTTAGCAACTCTCAGGGATACAAACAATCGCCCATCTCTAATTTAGCAACTCTTAGAGATACAAACAGTTGCTCATCTCTAATTTAGCAACTCTTGGGGATAAAACGGTCGCCCATCTCTAATTTAGCAACACTTAGGGATACAAACAGTCGCCCATTTCTAATTTAGCAAATCTTTGGGATATAATGGTCGCCCATCTCTAATTTAGCAACTCTCAGGGATACAAACAGTCGCCCATCTCTAATTTAGCAACTCTTAGGGATACAAACAGTTGCTCATCTCTAATTTAGCAACTCTTGGGGATAAAACGGTCGCCCATCTCTAATTTAGCAACACTTAGGGATACAAACAGTCGCCCATTTCTAATTTAGCAAATATTAGGGATACAAACAGTCGCCCATCTCCAACTCAGCAACATTTAGAGATAAAAACAGTCGCCCATCTCTAATTTAGCAAAACTTAGGGATACAAACAGTCGCCCATCTCTAATTTAGCAAAACGTAGGGATACAAACAGTCACGCATCTCTAATGTAGAAACACTTAGGGATACAAAGAGTCGCCCATCTCTAATGTAGAAACACTTAGGGATAGAAACAGTCCCCCATCTCTAATTTAGCAACACTCACTTAGGAATACAAAAAGTCGCCCATCTCTAATTTAGCAACTCTCAGTGATACAAACAATCGCCCATCTCTAATTTAGCAGCACTTAGGGACACAAACAGTCGCTCATCTCTAATTTAGAAACACTTAGTGATACAAACAGTCGCCCTTCTCTAATTTAACAACTCTTAGGGATACAAACATTCGCCCATCTGTAATTTAGCAAAACTTTGGTATACAAACAGTCAATCATCTCGCATTTAGCAACACTTGGGGTACAAACAGTCGCCCATCTCTAATTAAAGCCACTGGTTCCAGGAATGGGCAGAGCCATCCGACAGACACGAAACCCATGCTTTCCCTTCCTACTAGCACCAGTGACTTTTAATTCAGTGCTAGAATCCGGATCCACCTCACACGAATGCCAACGCCTCAGACTACTCGGCTACAGGTCAGTTTTTTTTTAGCTAATGCTTCGTATGTGCAATAGTGCTAGACTGTTTCATTCTACGATATTATTATTGTTCCTTTTTTCGTTATTATGCTTTCATTTAGATAACTTTTTTTCGTTCATTAGTGTTGGTGACAGACTAAATGTTATGATATAAGAATGAGGACTTTTAGGCGAATGAATTTGCGACTGTGCTCTTCGCAACCAGTTCATCTAAAGTAACTCGCGCAAATGCAACACGGAACATGTGAACTCCTTTGTTTAATCTCTCACAAATATAATACGAAGTCTATTCTTGAATCTGGTCATCACCGTTGAGATAATACACACAAACAACTCGATTTACGACCACTAGGTTGTACGTCGAAGCTGTCGTAAATCCTTAATTTATTGACCGCTTATTTATATTATTATTATTCACAGCGCAATTTCCAGAATAAATTTGTGGTTTACATCATTTTGCCTCAACTTCATAAACCACGTTGAATGCAAAAAATGCGATACTGTACAATAATGTATCTTATCCTTATTGCTCTCACTGTCTTACGCACTTTATAATTTAAATTAGTTGAATCAGGTGAAACAGAAATAATATCATTAACAACAGCTTCATGATCTTTTCTTGGTAAAAGAGACTAGTTCATCTTCAACAATCTAAACAGCAATGGTGGACTTCTTAAGGATAAGATCCAATTTAGAATGTAGTTTCCTGTTTTTAAACGCTGCAGGTTCCTCTCTATTAAGCAAGTGTTTGTCGAATTTAGCTATTAGGCAAGTGTTTGTCAAATTTAGCTATTAGGTAAGTGTTCGTCTATTTATGCCAATTTTTTCAAACTCTTGCCTGCATCTTTTCTTTGTGTGATTTGTATCTGTTATTTGTATCCCTGTGTGACGTGCCTGCCCCGCAGGACGCACATGAGATAAAGGCTGATAGCAGTGAGAGCACATGTCTGTGTAGCTCAGTTGGGAGAGCTATTTATCTGGAGTGAGGGGACCCGGTTTCGATGCGGACAAACTTGTACGTTATATTGGCGCCCGAACTTCCAGGATGACCCTGTTGTTAAGTTTTTCGCAATGATGTGACGTTCTTTCTACACGGAGAGACAGGAAAAATGAGAATCCCATCTTCAGTGCTTCGAAAAAATAAATCAGTGTGATGTTACGTTCCGCACACTAAATTGTCTGGGATTTCTCAAATGTACGTTCTTCATGGGATGACTGCCTACAGCGACACGTGGTCCCTGCTGACTCGTAAACCATGCCTCCGGCCCTCTTTCGGGTGCGCGCGCGCGCGTGTTTGTGTGTGTGTGTGTGTGTGACGTGCCTGCACCGCAGGACGCACGTGAGATAAAGGCAGATTGCAGCGAGACATTCTGTCCGCGTAGCTCAATTGGGAGAGCAACTTACTCCGGAGTGAGGGGACTCGGATTCGATATCCGACGCGGACAAACTTGTACGTTAGAGCTGCATCTATTTCTTTCAGCGCCAAAATGTTTGGGAGGTTCTCGCTCTTTAACAATCTGTTCCTCCAAACATCGCCAAGAAAAAGACTGGTGTAGGATATAGTGACCTCGGGCATTGTTGACTGCTCCAGTGCTGCCGTAGCGAACGTATGGCAAGAATGATGCAAATAGGGACAAACATCCACTCAACATGCCAGCAAAAGAAGATCAGCATTGGTTGACAGTGAAGGTGAGCGGTGTTTGTCATGCGCTTCAGGTGAAATAGATGGCTCACAATCCCCCAGTTGACGGCAGACTACAATCAGAGCGCAAAGAGAAACGACGAAAGCTCTTGCTGATGGATCTAAAGAGACAGCGGCCAGTTCATTTAACTGGTCGTCATCGACAGCTCTGCATGCAATAGTAACAGAACACCGTGACTGGACATTGTATGACTGGAAAAGAGTCACCTAGTCCGATCAGTCTAGGTTACAGCTCCAATATGCGCATCGGCCTGTCCATATTCGAGCTCTCGCGAGTGAGCAGTCACAACCAGTCTATACGTTTGAACGGAATCAGGCTAGAAAGGGGGTATTATGATATGGGGATGGTTTGTATGGTCATCAGTGCGTCTCTTCATCCTCGTTGAACATACCCTCACCACCATATCATACCTGGGAATTGTTTTGCACTAAGGTGATCGGTGATGATCGTGTATCTGGATGGCACTGGACTCTTGGTTTGCAAATCATTTCCAAGCATCTCGTGCGCTGCTCATGTCCCCAGATTCCCCCGATTTGAATCCGATTGAACATTTTTGGGATTTAGTGCATTTGGCAAGTTCAAGTAAATCTCTAGCTCCGTCGCTGAATTCCGGGACTTCTCTCTCTGCACCATTTCAATAAATCTTGATTGCTACTAAAGTGAAGGTATAAGAACACAGTAGAACAAGTAACACAGTGTAAATGCATGAGGTGCTGACAAAACATAATGTAGCGTACAAAATCTTAATGGAATGACAAATGGGCGTTTCTACAAGATAGGTTTTGGAAGAAGATATTCAGAGAATGTTAACAAGAATGAATCACGGAACTGTCGGAATGAGAATGAATGCAATTGAGCAGTCAGACAAAGCCACACGAGAGAAGAGTAACAAGCTATTTTGCAAAAATATTAATTTGACATCAGAACTACTGGTGACAGTGCAAATTTTTGAGAGGGGTCCAGCTGGTACAAAATTCCTGAGGACAGCTTCCTCGGTCTAGTGGAGTCGATGCCATGCTAACTGTAAACTATAATTGCTGCGAAAGAGGATTCAGCACAATGTTAGGAAGATAGTTATAATGTTACAGCTCATGAATGTATAACCAGAACTCAATCTACTTAAATCCTCATAAATCAGTGAAGATAACAGGGACACGATATATTTAAACTGCCCGATGATCCTTACAATGTAACTGTCATAAATATATAAAGATCACAGCAATATATTGTTTCCATTTAAACTGACTGAAAATATTACTAATTAAGATTTCAAAAATCAGTCAAAGTAGCAGTAAGATAATAATTTCACTTAAATTAGCTAAAAGTTTTGGTTTAAATTTCGAATGACTGCAAATTAACACTGAGGGCTTTAAATTATCTGAAAATTTCAATTAAAGATTTACAAGTGAAATTTACGAGTTTTCATTCTAAACTCGAAATGGGTTCAATATTTTTATATGTAACTTGTCTTGATAGAACCTGTCGTTGGCAGGAAAAGCTTGACGAATCAAAATATTTTTGGCTGCTACACCAACTGTGGATTTGAGACTTCATTCCTTTTCAGTTACTAGACTGTATTACCGTCTTTTGGACGTATCCTTAAGATTTAGTTCTCTCAGCTATTTACAAGGCTAAAACTAATCACTGATGTGACATTAAATCGGTGTTCATCAATTTCCGGAGTTCTATATGAAGAGTAAAAGAATAACCGTTGAATCTCCTTTCTCTTTTTCCATTTCCCTCTTCTTCTTTGCCTTTCTTTTATCATGAAGGTACGCAACATTTTTAAAAAAATTGAATCCATGGTTTTTCACAGAGAAATCTGCATTTCAGCAAAATGGATTCTCCGCATGCTAAACATTTTTGAACTATCTACTGGCACAAAGTTTATAAAAATAAAGTTTTATAGTCTTCGAGAATTCACTTAACTCTTGAATGCTGCTAGAGAGCGAAAAAACAACACTCAAAGAAATGAAGGAGACATGCTGATATCGATCAATGGAAAGAATAAAGGACGCAGAATGAAACTCAAGGAGTACATGAAAACGGCGACAAAACTCATTTCTTTCTTTTGTCCTTTTAAGATGGGTTGGAACTTGAAGTGACATTACAAGGAGGGTTCTTTTTGACAAACTGGGGAGAATAACCGCAAGAAAAAAAATGCACACAAAATATTCTCCATTCTTTTTTCTCATCTTTACCACTTTATTCGACTTGAAAAATTTTGTTAAAGCGCGTGAAGGGAAATGGGATGTGTCTTTGAAGTGAAGAACAATATTTACACAAAAACCGCAGAGGAAGAAGTTCTTTTTTGTCTTTACCTTTTAAGAGACTACCGTAAGACCGAGTTATTTGATTTTATACCTCGAGATCTCGAGAGGAAAACAGCCCATCTTTCTTCTGATTTCGACATATGCATTTACCTTAATGTCCAGCGTGACCTAATAAAAACAAGAAAACGCCGAATATGTTTAGTTAACAAAAGTTTTTTGGTCAGTAAGAGCGAAGGCTATTTATTTTTTGTGTTGCATTTGGAACGATTCACAATAATATTCCAAAATTTGAAAAAAACTACAGTGAAAGATTCAAAACTGAGGTTAAACGTTTCGTCTTATTTAAGATGCCTTTACTTCGAGGGAAGGTTTCGGATTTCATCAGATTTCATCAGATTCCTCAAGTTTAACCAGAGTCTGACGTCTTCTCGTCTTCAGATTCCTCCTCGGATTTCGGACTGTAAATTTGTAAATAATTTCTTTTGAGTTTCACCCGATTTGGATAATAGCGGGTTTTTGTGTTTGTTGCCCGGAAGGTATTCGACGTTTCGTTTAATTGTCAGTTAAAATTCTTTTAGGGTACTTCACATTCTGTGTTTTTAATTAACCGTTGTATTATTGAGTGCGCAAAATTTGTCCTTGAATTATTGGTGTATTTTAAGATTATATTTTACCTAACGAATTGCTATTATCTTTGTTTAAGTATTTTGTATTTTGAACTTACTGATGTTTAGAGTGTCTTGGGTGCTTCATTTTGTTATAATAATGACTTGTAGTTGACTTTGTGATTATGGATTTAATATTGATGAATTTTGAAAATTTGTTTTAAAGTTACTGTGTTTCTGAGTTAGGGTTACTTGTTTGCTTGCCAATCGTGCAATGTTAAGTTGGTTTTAATTAACAGCGTTGTCACAATGTTGATCTAATATTAACTTTCGGGTTATCTTGATTATTTTGGTTTTTAGAGAACCCACTTATTCTCTGGTGGTTACAGATCTTCAGAAAATGTAATTCTTTGTGTTTGTTTATGAAATTTGTTCAAACTTTGTAAATGATGATGATTTGTTTGTATATTGATTAAAATTTAATAACCCGCCCCCGGTGGCGCCTTGGTCTGAGCGATGCCTTCTGATCATTCGTCCGAGATGTGTCCGGGTTTGAATCCCGGTGAGGCATGGATGTTATGTTTGTCTTACGGCTCTGGCTCTCTCCCTTCCCTGGAATCAGTTGCCCAAAATTAGGAACGGGCGACTGCTTATAGCCCATTCAGTTGCTCACGGTGATCGTTATACCTCCCATCAAATTTTTTTAATAAAGGATTGAGTTGATCCCTATTGGTGTAGCGTCATCTCTCTAGTCGGGAATGGATCTCTTTTTTTTTTTTTTTTTTGATTGGACATTTAACGACCACCGTGAGCAACTCCTTGGGCTATAAGCAGCAGCGTGTCCCTAATTTAGGGCTACTGGTTCCAGGGAAGCGCCGGCGCTGTAAGACAAACACAATATCCATGGCTCACCGATTCTCGAACCCGGACCCATCTCGGAGGAGTGATCAGAAACCATCGCCTAGACCACTGCGCCACCGCGGCGGCATGGATCTCTTAACTTTAAGGGATGGGATTGTATGTTGAAATGCTTCGTACCGATGATCTTTAGAGAGCTTAATTAATCCCTGCAAAGCTCTTGCGGTGCAAACAATTCTTAGTAGAATTTAAGATACAGGAAATTTTAAAGCCCACTGATTGAGTTGTTACTCTGGTTTCTTATGCTCAGGCTATCTGGTAGGTAGAAAACTAACAAACTTTTTTGTATGCTTACATATCATAAAACATGATCTGTGATTGCTGTTCAACGAGTTCGAGAGGATTAACCCGTTAACTGGGTATTAAATACTCCACATACGTAATCTGCCTTCGGTACTTTTTTCTTACTTTGTTATATTTAAACATTATCTACAGAAATCTGTAAAGTATTATTTTAAAGTGACATAATAGTGGTTATTGAATTTAAACAATAGGTTACAAACATAATAGTCATTACTAAATAACATTAATGGGTTACGAACATTATTTTACATTATAGATTGTTCTCAGGGTGATATAGGCCGAAGCACGGTGTTATACATAAGGCCTTTTTGCAATCAGGACACCAGTATGATGCTTCTTTTCTCTATCCCTTGGACCAACACACAGCACATCTCCGGAGAGGTTTTTTCCTTGAAGCTGTGCTGGGAATATCTTCCAGGAAGCAGCGACTGAGGAGGCGAGAAGGTCTTGGAGATTTAGAAGGTCGACCTATTGTAGGCCGCATCACTCCCCCAGATGATAAATTCTCACCGCGTGTCATTTGAAAATCCAGTCTTTGAAGTTTTCCACCTTGCTTCTTGTAGAGGACAAAGACATTTAGGCAAACCAAGTCAACCAGGTAGCGGATCATCTCATTATAATACTTCTTGAGACTTTCCCGACTGCTTTTGTAGCTATGGAGTTAACTGTCATTCTTATCCACCCCTCCCATATTCTTATTATATTCCAGGGCTACCGCTGGTTCTTCGACGACTCCCTTCCTTGTGTTTATCTTCTCCATTGAATCATCGTGAATAGTGCTTACGAGAGTTACATCACGCTTATCTTTCCATTTCATTATCATCATCATCTTTCGATAGCCTGCAACTATTTCGCCTTTCTGTAATTTTGCCTTCTTCACAAATTGTGGAAACTGCTTTCGGTTATTCCTCATGGTCTTCTCAACATCAGTTACCCTGTTACAATGCTTATCCACCAATGTTGGGCTAGTATACCAATTATCAAAGTAGAAGCAATATCCCTTGTCTAGTAGAAAATTACTAAGTTTAATAACTATTCTTGCAGTTGTACTCTCTCCTGGATGGTTCTGATCGTATACAGTATCCTTGCCAGTATACACAGTGAACTTCCAAACATATCCTGAACTACACTCACACAGTTTATACAGCTTCATGCAAAATCTGCGGCGCTTTGAGGGTATGTACTGTACCCAACTCAGTCGTCTCCTCCAGAGAAGGGATTCATCTACACAAACATTTTGCTCAGGAGTATAGACGGCGGAAAATTTGTTTTGGAGATGGTTCAGGATTGGTTGTATTTTGTAGTGTTTCTTATCAATACGGAGACTTCACCGCTGCGTCTTATGCCGTCACTCCCAAGAGAAATCCGCAAGAAATTTGATGATCGACTTACGCCGTCATACCCACTGTAGAAGTCTAATGCGAAAATGTCTAAATATGATGTGTGGTCACCTCTAACAGCAATACAGTCCTGATAGCGATGATCCATATTCATTATGAAGGTGTCAATTAACTCAGTAGGCAGTAATGCTCATTGTTCCTGCGCAGCAGTAGCAAGTCCCTGTAGGGTATCGGAAGGCAGATTGAGGTTAGCAACTGCAACACGTCTCCTCAGAGCATCCTAAACATGTTCAAACGGATTTAGGTCAGCAGATCGAGCTGGCTATTCCATACGGACAATGGTTTCCTCCTCAAGGTATTGTTCCACGAGGGGTGCTCTGTGTGGTCTCAGATTATCGTCTTGTAGGAGAAATGTTTCGCCTGTTGCACCTGCATGAGGGCGTAATATAATCTCTATATCTCTGTGCACATCTCTATATCTCTGTGCAGTCAGGTTACCACGTGGCAGGACATAGAGATTTGTTCGACCACCTAAACAGATGACATCCCAAACACACACACCACTTTCACCATGACGATCTCTTTCACGGATATTACTGGGATGACAGCGGGTTCGTGGCTCCCTCCAAATCAAACAACATCTGGAGTCGCTCTCTAATCTACACTGGCGGAAAGTGAAAAAACACACCAAGAAGCAGACGCCTGATACCAACGACATTTATACAGCATAATAACGGAATACAGAGGATTACGTGATCAAAACATTATGGCAAAATACAGCTGTATTTGCTGGTAAACTGAAAAATAACATTTCCATGTAACATGGTTAGTACGAGGTTGAACCGCCTTGAACTGCGTCACACTGTGCAATTCTGACATGAAGTCTGTCGTACAGGTGTTGGATATAAGTTTGGGGTATTGAGTTCCAAGCATCCTCAACATGGATGCGTAAATCTGGGATCGTCGTGGCTGGCCGTGGAGACCGGATAAGTGGTTGTCCCATAAAATCCCACACGTGCTCAATGGGGGACAAATCCGGTGAACTTGCAGGCCATGGAAGTTGTCTCACACCCTGAAGTTCATGTTGCGTTGCACGTGCCCTGTGTGGGCGTGCGTTATCTTGCTGGAAAACAGCACGATGGACCGACCTTACAAATGGCACAACAACGGGCTGAATGATGTTGTTGATGTAGGAGGTGCTGTTTAACGTACCCGGTACAAACACTAGTTGTGTACGGGAGTGATAGCTGACCGCTCCCCACACCAGGAGACCAGGTGTAGGTCCTGTGTGTTGCTGGCGGATGCAAGAAGGGTGGAGACGCTACCCCGTGCGTCTGCGAACACGCATACGTCCATCGGAGGCTCCCAAGCAGAATCTACTTTCATCGCTGAACACGACAGATCGCCATTGCGTTCTCCAGTGCAGACGTTGGCCACACCACTGCAGCCGTTCCTGACGGTGGGCTGGAGTCAGAGGTACACATGCCAAAGGCACAGGTGCACGTAGTCCTGCATCCAGTAGACGGTTGCGGATTGTTCGCACAGTTAGTTCAGGTGCAACGGCAGCTCGGATTTGCGTCGCAGTGGATGTTCTGCTTGACAACGCCGCTCTTCTTTTGCGTCGATCGGTCCGCTCATCAGTCCGTGTGTGACTCCCGGTTCCACGTCTTCTCGTGTGGGAATGTTCCTCGGATTATCTACGCCACCATCGTACCACCACCGATACTTCGCGTCCAATTCGCTCCGCAATACGACGATACGACCACCCGGCCTCGCGGAGTCCGACTAGACGACCTCGCCCAAAGTCCGATAACTGCTGAAATCGTACGCGTCTTCCATGTCCAGGCATTACAGCTTCTTCAGTGTCTTCGCACGTGTCCGTACGCCGACGACTGATTACATTCACTTCGCCGTACGCTTTAAATACCACCTACGATAATTTGCATATTATGCCGTGCTGTGGCGTAAACGCTCACCGATTGGTCCCGAAATTAACATCACACCTACGTAAACTCGACCCCATTAACATATGTAAATTTCATGATCGTCCGCTAATTCTTTCTTGGTGTTCTTTTTTCATTTTCCGGCAGTGTATATCTCGATTCGTCAGTAACGAGTGCAGACCTCCATTGACTTTCACTCCAGCTAACATGCTTGCGTGCTCAACTCAATCGCTCCTTCCTGTGCCGTGCGTTGAGAGGCACACAAATTGCTGGTCGTCGAGCATACAGATCTTCTTCATGAAGCCATCTGGCTGATATCAACCTCCCAGTACCGGCAGCAAGGGAAGATCTGAGCTGGTTGGTATTGAGGTCCTTTGTCTACGTGCGGGTAACTGCTAATAACGGTCGTCAACGGTAGTTGTCGCTCTAGGCCTTCGTTGGCTGTACCTTCTAGAAGCTGAATCTGTTCTTAGAAATGCGTTTCACAACCTATGGATCACAAAAGGACTCACATTCAACCATGCGACTACATCTGTTTGACTCTAGCCTGCATGTAGGTGTCCAATGGCTCGCCAGCACAACTCTTCTGGTAAATGATGTCTCATGCTCATTCCTTCACAATGACTATCTCCGATTTTTCCGATCGCAATTTTAAATACGAAATTCTAGCATCTTGTGAAACGCGCGTTTTTATACCGGTGCATGCTTTGACGTCATACGAATGCAGCGCCACTACTTTACATACGATATTCTGAGCCGGGAGGTTTTTTTTTTTTTTTTTTTTTTGTTTGATTGGAGGTTTAACGACCACCGTGAGCAACTCAATGGGCTATAAGCAGTCGCCCGTCCCTAATTTAGGGTCACTGGTTCCAGGGAAGGGAGAGAACCAGTGCCGTAAGACAAACACAACATCCATGCCGCACCGGGATTCGAACCCGGACCCCTTACGGACGAACGATCAGAGGCCCGCGCCTTAGACCACTGCGCCACCGTGGCGGCCTGAGCCGGGAGTGGGTTTTATGTCACGTATGCAAATTTGGTGCAATTCCGATTATTTTTAGCTGAGTTATCACAAATTTTCTGTTTTTCCCTTAATTTATGGAAATCAGGGTATATATCATGGAACTCCTCCCTATTAGAAAGGTATCGCCTGTTGGTATTTTTTGTGTTCTCTGAAGCTAACGACAGATACGAATCGAAAGACATGTGATCAGCAGCTTTTAACCGCGCAGTTGGCTATTACAGCAAGCTTTTTTAGATGCTTATATCACTAACAGTAACGGTGAAGTAAGCGCTGAGGAAAACAAGAGGCTTACTTTGAAGAAGAGGTTTACCCTTTATTGTTTTAGGTGAAGCATCTTAATCTCAACAAATACAGCAACTAGGCATTTTGGTAAGCCCACGCATGTCTTCTTTTGTAAAATTTATTGGACTTGGAACGAAATGCAATTTTTCTGAGAACAACGATATTGCCTGGTGTTGAAACTTCTTCTCAATGAGATATGACAGATAAGTGGAGTACACTTGGCGGCGTACTTTACACCATTAAAAGCCCTGACACTTTCAATTTGTTGAACCTTATATCTTGTCCTGATCGAACGAGAGAATAGAGCCTAACATTTGCGTGGTTAGAGGGAGAGTGAGAGCACTGTTTCTTTCAGTTCTAAACGGCATTAGTCATCTTCGGACTGAGTGGATTTTTTCCTGATCCAGAGAGAAAAAGGAACTTTTTACCATCGCCAGCGCATTGACTTTAGCTTCTAAATCGTTACTTATAGATGAAAGTGAAGTCTTTAAGCGCAATCTGTAGTTTCCTGTTATAACTGCGCTTCTTTGCAGAGTTTCTTCTCCGGTGATTCCCCGAAAGAGCCAGAGATAAACATATAATTTTTTTTAAAGGAAAGGCCATTCACAGAAATAAATAAAATATGTCTTTAATAGAGATTTTCAGAACTAATGTGGCACCTCACAGAATCGAGCGGCAGGGAGCAGGATAAAATATATTACGCACTTAAAAAAATATTTGAAACCTAGATAAAGTTTATTTTTTAGCTTTACTGCACATGAGTTTTCCAACCGTGAAATTCAACAGCCTAGTCTTCGCTCACAGAAAGAGCTTTTCATTTATCGTTTACATTCTGCTATTGCGTTTTTAAACTTTCAGAAAATACAGAAAGAAAATAGAATAAAAGAAAGGTGAAATGAAGTCCCCCCACCCCCTTTGGTTTTTGAAATCTTAATTCTTACCGAAAGAGTGCGTTGTAAACTAATGTCTTCGCAAATTGAAGCGTAAATTCTCATAAATAATGTTGAAAATAATCTCGAATTGCTTCGGATACTCTCAAAACTTTTTGTCAGTGCCATTAAAATTCATAATGAAAAGAAGTTTGATATTTTCTTGGTATAATATGTGAAAACACAAATTTGTACCTTTAAAATGCAAGTACCTTTAAAATATCTGTCATTGACGCATCCTTAAAATTACGGCTCTGGAGATTTGCACCTGGCCGTTTTTCTGACCATTCAAGAATCATTATGGTTTCGAAGAAAAGTAATATAACAGATGAAATTAAAAGTAATATTTTATTGCGAGCAGGGATGGGATGATGCCTGAAGATAACAAATCATGAATTAAAATAAATGATAAAAAAAATTATGGTAATTGATTTCCGAATGAGGGAATTTTCGACCCCAAAGCAATATACCCGAAATTTGAAGGACTTTCGCGGCAACACAGCAGGGGAGATTGCAATACTGTATTATAATCATGGGAAGTAACTTATTTATCATCTTCACGGAAAATGCCGTTTTAAAAATATAGGTTTTAATTCCAAAGCGCAATTGTTTGAGTCGATGCAGTCTGTCTCTCTACTATCTTTGTATTCTTATGAGTTATCTTTACCGAGGCTGTTAGTTATCAGATTTATTACAAGATCGACATACTTCCTTATAAATAAATGACCCCTGACTGTATGCTAATATGCCGTACGTACTAAAATACTTTCTGGCACTAAACCTTAGCGTACCATGTTTTTCTTCTTGGTTCCATTGCTTTTGTCGGAAAAGGAAAACAAAATGCATATACGGGAACAAAGTCTGCATAGTGTTCCGGATCAGTCTTCCTTAATTTGTGTTATTTCAGATGAATTATTTTTTTTTTAGTCCCTGAAATACATTGTATCCACACAGTCCGTTTTGAAAGTTAAAAATTTATTAGAAATACAATTAATTGGATAATTTGATCACATTGGTTGCAATATATAATGTGATTGTGAACATCCTCTAAATACGTGGTGTCAGTGAATAAACAAAGATATCGCTCTTTCCACGTTTTAGCAACACATGGCAACCGAAAAATTGTTATTCGGTCACCACTGGGGATCCGAATCTCAGATATCTCGATATCTAGCCGAGCGCGTTAGCCTTACACCACGGTGGCCAACAATCCACGGCGCTATGTGTGCTTTTCTGTCAGCTTCTGACATCATAAATCCGTAAAATGGGCTCAGCTATTGAGACGTCTCCATCTGGTGGGCATTAGCGGCACTGGCTATATGTTAATTATAGCAGTTAAATCCAAAGGGCGAGATCCAAAGTGAAAATCTTTCAAATACGTGGCGTCAGTGATTAAACAAAGACATCGCTCTTTACACGTTTTAGCAATAAATAGCAACCGCAAAAATTGTTATTGGGTCACCGCTGGAGATCCGAATCCCAGATCTCTCTATATCTAGCCGAGCGCGTTAGCCTTACACCACGGTGGCCAACAATCCACGGCGCTATGTGTGTTTTTCTGTCCGCTTCTGACATCATAAATTCGTAAGATTACGATGCCATCGCCCTTTGGATTTAACTGCTATAATTAATATATAGCCAGTGACGTTAATGCCCACCAGATGGAGACGTTTCAGTAGCTGAGCCCATCTTAGGGATTTATGATGTCAGAAGCTGACTTAAAAACACACATAGCGCCGTGGATTGTTGGCCACCGTGGTGTAAGGCTAACGCGCTCAGCTAGATATAGAAAGATCTGGGATTCGGATCCACAGCGGTGACAGAATAACAATTTTTGCGTTACTATGTGTTGCTAAAACGTGGAAAGAGCGATGTCTTTGCTTATTACTATGTGATTATCGAAGTTTTTATTGACATTGCATTTGTCTAATTTCAGGTACCCCGTTGATGCGACAATTTTTGTTAAATAAAACGAATAACTACTCAACAAAAGTCGAATGTGTAGTCAGATTCATTGGGGAAAACCGAATGCGCAGACTCAGCGAATTTACAGGACTAAGTATGGAAAAGACCCACTGTCAAGTCCGTCGATTTGCAAGCGGCATAAGAAATGTATGAAGACGGGGACAGTGCTGGATAAAGAAAGAACTGGTCTACCAAGGGCATCCGATAAAAACATCGATCCTCTGCGTGAATCATTTGCTAGTGGTCCGACAAAGTCCGTATGTACTGTGAAATACGGGATTACAACAGTATACAATACATAGTGTATTTGAAGTTGTTATTCCGTCTGCTAGTGTAAATCATGACAAGAGTGGTAAGCCAGATAACATCCGAAAACTTAAAGATTCAATCGTCCTGGAGTGGAAATCGAATCCGCGTCTCCCAGTTCGCGCCCGAGTATGTTAACCACCACACCACCGAGAACGACCGAGTCTCAAGTTCCCGAGTAATTCGAATTTAACACATGACAGGAATCGCCAGTCATAGCAACAGCATTCATTCTGCGTGGTATTATAGTAGTTAGCATACTCTGACGCTAACCGTGAGACGCGGGTTCGATTCCTGCAACAGGGCGATAAAACTTTCAAGTTTTCGGATATTATTTGACTTACCACTCTCGTCATAACTTACACCAATAGACGGAATCGCAACTTCAAATTTGTATTATTCCATTTGTGCTGCAGAGTTAGAACTACCACGTCCAACAGAACACACAAGTCCTAAACAATCATTTGCGATTATACGCATACAAACTGCAACTCTTGCATGCTCTTGAACCAAGTGGTAAACCAAGAGAAAAAGGGTTTGCAGATCACATGCTGGAACGAATTTCTGAAGACGAAGACTTCCTTACTCGTGTTTGTTTTCCAGATGAGGCCACCTTTCATGTCTCAGGGAAAATAAACAAACACAACGTGAGGATTTGGGGATCAGAAAACCCCCAATGTGTCTTGGGAGATTCAACGGGATAGTCCAAAGGTGATTGTGTGGTGTGGAATCATGAGCAATCGAATTATTAGGCCATTTTTCCTCGTAGAAAAAAAAAATTCTGCAGATGATTACCTCGATGCTTTGACCGAATATGTGGTACCACACTTGGAAGACATTCAACCAACACCATCATTTTCCAGCAAGATAATACACTTCCTCACTGGGGACTGCGTGTTCGTGAATTCCTAAACCACACATTTCCAAACCGATGGATTGGAGGGATGGCCCCATTCCCAGGTGACCTCGTTCCCCAGATATCTTCTTCCTATGGGCCTATGTGTAAGATATTGTATATATATCAAACTCAGGTACGGAACATCACCTACCTGAAACAAAGGATCGATGACGCCATTGCCACAACCGAATAAGCTATGTTACAGTGAACATGGCGAGAATTCGATTACAGTCTTGAATGAAAGCAACTGCATAGGTTCATCTATTTACCTGTATTTGTAATCTATATATTTAAAACACAAGGTTGTTGTTTCTACAGTCCGCCAGCGAAACCCATTGGAGCGATTTTCATGCCTTTTTTTAAATGAAAGCTACTGACCCACAGATTTTTCATCGCTAGTTTTGATTGTCATAAATAATCTCCCTTTTATGTTACCAAGCCATTTTCTTTGTGCAATCCACCGTTCTTTATTCTGGCGTTTGTTCTCGCTTCAGTACTTGCAGCGCCATCTGCCTCTCTGCGGTGGTTGGATTTGAAACTAAGCCCTCTGCTATCAACTACGTAGTTGTAATCAAAGTTTAAAGTCAAACGGAACAGCGGCGCTTTGGAATTTGCTTTCTATGTGAATGCGTTTAAGCGCACTCTTAGTAAAGAGTTGTTTTGGTTCGTCATAGAACGCCATGTTATTCCTATTCGCGGTGATGGCAACTGTTTATTTCGTGCTGTTTCTCAGAGTTTATGTATAATAATGAGGAACGTCATCGCCCTGCCCATTAATAAATCAACCGTTTATTATAGTTATGCATTTTATTACGATTCGTGTTATATGACAAGACAAAATTTCAACCACAGCTTTTTCATCCGTTCCTGGCACGGGCTACGGACTAGTAAACGTTTAAAGTCGTAAACAGACTTTGTGTACATCCTCTACCACTATGAAGAAATGTAATGCGTTAGAGAAAGGCTAGATCTCTTTCTTTCCAAACTCGTTTCTGAAATACATCTTTCGAACGTTTATCACAGTCGATTTTTTCAAGGAAAATACATCCTAATGATTTAGTGAATTCGATCAAATGACTAGAATCAATGCATCGATTCATGTCATTTGTTCATTCCCACATACACTGAAAAGCAATTGAATTAGAGATACCTGTCTAGTAACGTGTAACACCACCTTTCGCCCTGATGACGGCGGCGATTCGTCTCGGCATGGACTCTACAAGACACTGGAAGCGTTGGGAAGCCATACTGAACCACGACCCCTGAACAAGCTCCCACAGTTCACGAAGATTCGATGGAGGGAGGTCAGAGCCTCGAACATCGCTCTCTCGATGGCATCCCAGATGTTATCGATGGGATTGAGGTCAGGTGACCTAGCTGGTCAAGGAAGCGAGGTCACGTCGGTGGAGAGTTCATCCAACCATTCGGATACAATTCGGGAGCTGCATTGTCTTGTTGCAGGATGAGGTCCCCAGTGGGATGTTGAAGACGAACAAACGGGAGCAAATGGGCGTCCAGGATATCACGGTAACGTTGACCTGTGAGGGACGATGTCACACGTACCAGGGGACCCATTTCAGTCCACGTAAACAGTCCCCAGACGATAATGTCACCCCCCCCCAGATTGAAGAGCACCCTGCTAGCAAGGAAGATCCATCGCTTCATGTGGTTTGCGCCGTATTCGTATCCTGCCATCCGCATGTACCAACGTGAATCTCGACTCATCAGTCCAGGCAACATTTTCCCACATGTCTAGGGTCCAGTGGCGATGTTCCAGCGCCCATGCTAATCTTTGCACCCTATGATGTGCGGTCAGCAGCGGTACCCTCGTGGGACGATGGCTTCTGTACCCCATAGCGAGGAGATGGTTCTGGATTGTGTGGCTGCTTACACGTTTTTGTGCACCAGCGTTTAAATTGCTGAGTGATTTCTTGCATTGTGGTCCGTCTATCAGCTGTTATAATGCGAGCTAGCCGACGATGACCCCGCTCATCCACACGCTTTGTCCACGGCAGTTGGCCCTTGCTGGGATGGTTTTACCGGATTCGATGTACTCACGGTGCACCCATGACACAGTGGCTCGTGAAAATCCCAGTCCCTGCACGACTTCCGAGATGGAGTGACCCACTCGTCGGGCACTGACAATTTGCCCACGATCAAATGCGCTTAAATCATTCGTCTTACCCATACTGCGTCCGACTCTTACTGATTCCCGTCGCATCACTCCTTATATTATCGGATCACTGCATAGGTCATGTCGTTTCCGTTTACAGTGCCGCCCACAGCGCCACATTTGCATAACGATTGCTCTTCAGTGTATGTATCATCAATTAAATCAAAATTGTGCACAATGCATTATGTATCTATCAGTCTCACATTTTTTTCACCCCGGATTCCGCAAACTATTCATGTACTTCCTAATATCTGTGATATACAGTTTTGTGGAATACATTTTTTGTTTCGTTTATGAAAGCACAAAATTTCTGGTGGATCGAAGCCGCATCCTTCTGCTCCAGAGCCCAATGCTTTCCCAATTAGGACACACTGACCGGATTTAGTGCTACAATATCGCCGTCTTTACAGGTGCTTCACCTCTATTGTACATCATATATTTGGGGGTTTAGCGACCAACGTGAGCACCTCAGTGGGCTATCAACAGTCACTCGTCCATAAGTTGGGGCCACTGGTTCCAGGGAAAGGAGAGAGCCAGTCACGTAAGAAGAACACATATCCATGCCTCTCCCTGGGTTCGTGCTCGGCCCTATCTCGGACGAATGGTTAGAAGCCAACGCTTCATACCACTCGGCCACCGGCAAACTTGTTGTGTACACTGTTTTTAAAAACAAGATACGAAATATTAATTTTTGCATTCAATGTATCTAACCATTTTCAAAGATATCAGTGCGTTATCCACCTTTTCTTATGCAATCTATTGTGAAAGCAACAAACACTGAACTGCTGCAGCTTTTTATACCACCAGAGCAATGTAAACACACGTACTATGAAATACCACTTTGAATTAACTATGAACTGAATTGGAATGCACCGTGGACATTCTTAAATTTTAGTACTTCCGGAAAAATCAAGTCACGTACAAAAAATGTGTGTGTAGTGTTCTTTATATGTAGCTATTCTTGTAAATACAAAAGTGTTTGTCCTTATTGTTTATATGTAGATCTGCATTCTTGTGAATTTAGCAACAAGTTCAAGAACTACTGCGACGAATTTCGAATATGATTGTGACGTTTACTGCTGATTTAACTTTCTGTATTTTGTTTATTGTCACTTATGTAAATTCGTTTATCTCTCGTTATAAATTCCAAACTTAACGTCATATCGGAACTCCTAAGTTTTATATTTACTTTTACTTCTTTTGTAGTATCACTGGGAAGCAGTTAAGTCAGGGAGACTTAAATAAATGCAGAACCGATTATCTGACCTGTGTGTTATTTTAGGTTGCAGCGTTTAGCAGTAATTTCAACACGATCTACATTTTTGTAATTTGAAAAACCATTAAAAGTTAACAAAACACCTATTAAATCAGAGTTGGCTTAGGGATCGATAAGCAAGAAGAGCAAAATATTCAACTTAAAAAACTCTTAAATATTCTCCTGGTTGTCGCTGTACACTCTAGTAGCTAATCTTACACATTTCAAAAAATATTCGTTGTTATCATGACAACATATTCGAACACAAAACGTTTTCAATGTGTCACATATAGATATGCACTGAGTTAACTTTGCATTAGAAACCTGTTTTACCTATTCGTGATAACGAAGTACCACGTGATGTCAACGTCACGTGCGGAAATTATAAATTGTGCGCACCTATCACCTCTACTTTAGAGTGGTCGTATCAGAGGGCCTGTGAACTAGAAGTTATTTCATAAAATCCTCAAGATTCTAAACGAAGCTTCAGTGCTCAAGAATAACATTTTGTACATTCCCACTTCCCATTCCTAGCTTCGATATTAATACACGGTCGAATCACATTATTGTGACCACCAGCTAATATCCAGAGTAACCGCCGTGTGCAGCGCGGACAGCAGCTAGACGGGCTGGAAGTGACTCAATAAGGTGCTGGAAGGTGTTCACAGGTATGTGGAACCATGCTGACTGCAGGGCATCTGACAGCTGTTGGAGAGTGCGTGGTGTAGGATCCATAGAGCAAACAATACGATCGAGGTGGTCCCACAGATGCTCAATTGGGTTTAAGTCTGGGGAAGGAGGGGAACAGGGAAGTACTTTGAAGTCTTCATCGTGCTCTTCCAGCCACTCTCAGACATTTCTAGCTGTGTGACACGTCGCATTGTCGCTCTGGAAGATCCCATCCGCCCCAGAGGAAAGACAATCAGCATGTATGGGTGTACGTGGTCTGCAAGGATGGATTCATAACGAATTTGGTCAGGTATGAGTGGACCCAGAAAATGCAACGAAAACATTCCCCACACCATAACGCTGCCACCACCAGCTTGTGTTCTTTCAGCAATGGTTGAAGAGTGTTTTTTCTCCTATGTTTCTTGCCTGATACGCCAACGTCCAACGGATTTTTTGGGTCGTTTTTTTATTGGAGGTTTAACGACCCCCGTGAGCAACTCATTGGGCTATAAGCAGTCGCCCGTCCCTAATTTAGGGCCACTGGTTCAATGGAAGGGAGAGAGCCAGTACAATAAGACAAACACAACATCCATGCCTCACTGGGATTCGAACCCTGACCCATCTCGGACGAATGATCAGAAGCCATAGCTTAGACCACTGCGCCACCGGGGCGGCCTTCCATCCGTTCGATGAAACCGGAAACGTCACTCATCGGATAAGCAAATCCTTTGCCAATAAGCTGAGGTCCAATTCTGATACTGCCGTGCAAATGTAAGCCTTTTCTGATGATGCCCCTTCGTTAGCATAGGTGCAGTGGCCATCATTCTGCATCTGAGCCCCATACGCAGCAGGGTTCGCTGAACTGTCGTTTTAGACACACTTCCGGTAGCCCCCTGGTTAATTCGGCCAGTGAGTTGTTGTTCCACTGTAGCGTGTCGATCGGCCCTCACGCACCTTCTCAGCCGACGTTCACCTCTGACATCAATGGCACGAGGTGCTGCGCAGTTTCCATTCGCTTATTCGCAATGGCGCCATTTCTCCAATCACGATACACTTTAACCACAGCATCACGCGAACAGTTCACAAACTGCGCTGTTTCAGAAATACTGCCACCCTTGTCCCGAAAGCCGATAATCATCCCTTTTTTGCAAATCTGATAAATCACTTCTTTTATCCATGACAGTAACGAGTGATATGTTTTCAGATTACCTACAGCACACCTTATGTAGCCTGCAAGCCAGCTCACGACACGTGCCTTCTTCCATTGGCTACGCGCTGTTGACGTCAAAAGTATAGGTGATGGTCTGTGACTAGACTGTGTATAATTACAATAAATGCTGACGTATTTCCTTCATGTCTCTATTAATGCTGCATTATCGAAAAATGCCTCGTACATAAAATCTTGGGCAACAGTCAGAATACATTACGGAATTTTTAATGAATCCAGCTTACCCAAAAATGCTCGTAATCAAATCAAAAGGATTTCTTTTGCTTGTTGCACTAGATAGACCGGCTTCCAACATTATTGATCCTGCGTTCGTCTCAAGCATCTTCATTTATTTCGATAAATGTCCACAGATCTGCAAACAAAAAAATGCGTTTGTTCATATGATAACATTGTTAAAAGATCGAAGCAGAAATTATTTAAAATGACAAAAACGAAAATAAAAGCAGATGTAAGCATATATTTGTTGATGCATTCATTTTATGATAGGAAAATGGCAAAGTGTGGAGAGTTTTGTATAGTATAGAAACATGCAAATGGAAAATTTATGAGAGATTGCATAAATTTCTTGAGTCATCAGCATCTGCAAATTGTTATTGCAAAACATCCAACTCCCAGATTCGACGAAAACTAAAAGTCTGTTCTTTTTTTTTTTTTACGTTTCCAATTTTAATGAACCTCTTTTTTTTTTGTGATTGAAGGTTTAACGACTGCCGTGAGCAACTCAATGGGCAACTCAAGCAGTCGCCGATTCTAAATTAGAGCTACTGGTTCCAGGGAAAGGAGAGAGCCACTGCCGTAAGACAGACACAACATTCATGCTTCACCGAGATTCGAACCCGGACCCTTCTCGGACGAATGGTCATAAGCTAGTGCCGTAAGACAAACACAACATCCATGCCTCACCGGGATTCAAAGCGGGATACTTTGCAAAAACACAAATTTGCCCGTGACGAAGTCGCGCCCTCTCACTCCGGAGTAAGTTGCTCTCCCAACTAAGCTACACGGATGGAATGTATCTCTCAGATTTGTCGTCTTTCACATGCCCCCGTAGTAGGTCACATCATCTCCCTCTTAATTTTATTTACTTTCTTTTTGAAGCCAACAACGAATTTTTATTCATTCTAGACGATGTGTGGAACAAATATCACACATTTTTCGTAGAACTATAACGTAATTTGTCTTTCCGCTATAACTTAGTCTTTACGTCAGTAATTACGTTATGTGTGCTAATATAATATCAGAAGGTGCTCATACGCATTACAAGAAAGAGGTCAATTGTAATACTTACCAAATACGTTAATTTTGCTGGCATGGTTTATACTCAACAATCACATCTGGTATATTGGCGTACTCAATACAGTATCAGTGATCTAACATTCAATCACAGTATAACATCCCGTCTCTCATCAATATCCAATCATAGTATGACTGCACGTCTATCATCAATAACATCAATCCCCTTAAACAACCGCTGCATTCCCTTTTTATTTATCGTTCTTATCTGGCCACACATACGTCACTCTTGTTACGACCTCAGTGTGTTGCCAACATCATTCTCGTTTGTGGGAAAAGACATAACGTTAAGGTTTGAAAATGTCTAAGACAACGAACTCAAAAGGAAAGTTAAAGTAGAATATATGTTACAGAACCCAAAGGCCAGTACATCTATTTATAAATTCGGGCGCCAATGTGAAAACAGGAATTTGTCCGGGATGGGGGATCGAACGACCTCCTCCCCCACTCCGGAGTAAGTTGCTCTCCCAACTAAACTATTCGGACGGAATGTGTCGCTGTAGATTTGTCGTTTTGACACGTGCTCTGTAGTACATCACACCTTCTCGGAAGAATTGTCATAACCCAGTTGTTAGACACCGGGGCGGGACGGTTTTAACGACCTTCATGAGGATCTAAAGTTATAAGGAGTCATATGTTCCTAATTTAGGGACACGTGACTCCTTATGGCATTAACGGGCTTGCAGTATACTGATTACGAATTATATTAACTCAAAATAACTATTATATGACTCATTATAGACACCACGGATTACATATGACTCCTTATAACACATTGGGCTTATAGAAATTACGGATTGTCAAATTCCAGTACAGCAATACAGCAGTTAACGCCTCATCCACTGCTGGAGCTTCAACTAAAGCGATGAATTATTGGCTAAAACCGAGTTTCTTAATTTATATCGGTTATTATAAAATTGGTTGTCATTTCAGCTTCTAGGTGTGGCGATCGCTTTAACTTTACTTTAAAGTTCTCTTTGTTTCTAGGTGGCGCTCACATCTAGCTTTACTTTAAGATTATCTCCTTTACCAGGAGGTGCTCGCGTCTAGCTTTGCTTTTACGTTTGGTGTAACAGGGTAAAAAAAGAAGCCATGTCTTATGTTTTCTGGTTTCACAGGTAATACAAAGCCAGAAGGCATTGAAGTAAAGGTATTCTGCCGCCCCGGTGGCGCAGTGGTCTAAGCGATGGTTTCGCCCGTAAGCGGTCTGGGTTCGAATAACGTTGAGGCATGGATGTTGTGTTTGTATTACGCCACTGGCTCTCTCCCTTCCCTGGAATCAGTGGCTCTAATTTAGGGACGGGCGACTGCTTATAGCCTGTTGAGTTGCTCACGGTAGTCGTTAAACCTCCAACAAAAAAAAAGTTTTTCTAATTCCTTTTTATTAATGTCATTTTTTGGCATTTTTATATTCAACCGTTTACATTATTTCGTTGCACACTGGTTGACAGTTTCTAAGAAACAACCGCATTTTAGGGTAAAAAATTTTTGTTTTTTTGTGTGTGTAAAAAGAAGCAAATAGGTGCAACACTTGTGGCAATAATCAAAATAGAAACAATACAGAAGCCATGAACTTTTAATTCACGCTGAAGAACAGACAATGAAACAAACGCAAATGTAGCCAATGCAAGATTCTGTATGTACAGTATGAGCTTTCAAATGATCTGACTCAACAAAAGCTTTAAACAAATTGACTATAAACAATGTATCGTTAGTAGGGGATATGACCTCCCGGGACCTCAATACATATATTCGGCATACTTAGATTGAAAGTGTTTAAAAGTTCTGTAGGGAGTTTGTCCCAGTCCTCTTTCAATGGAATCGTCAGCTCCTGAAAACTCTGAGGTGGAGGTGATCGCATAGCAATACGCCTTCCAAGAGCGCTCCTGCGTGCTCTATTGGATTTAGGTCGGGCGAGTAGATAGCTCAGTCGATTGGGTAAATATCCTCTCTCTCTGCAGTACTTCAAGTACTTGGGTCGTTCAGTGAGGTCTGGCATTATCATCCATCATGAAGATGAAGCTAAGACCCACTGCGTCACAGAACAAGAGAGCATGGCCTTCTAAGACTTCTTTACAATATCTGTCTCCTGAGATAGTCCCTCCGTTGAACATATGCAGCGACGTCCTTCTATTCATCATTATGTAGCCCACACTAGGACTCCAGGTCCACCATAACTGACTCTTAAACGGTGTTATGAGGTTCATAGCATGTTCCACGCTCTCTCCAAAGCAGCTGATGTCCTCATTCACCCGACAAACTGAAACAACTCTCATCTGAGAATATCAATGTGGAACACCTCTGATTGTCCCACTCTATGTGCTTTACAGCACCTTAACCGGGCACCACTATGCCAGAATGATAATTTGACACATTTCACAGGCTTTTGGGCATACAACCCAATCCTGTTTAATCGTCGACTAATTGTTCGACTCAATACCTGGGTTTCAGTTGCAGCACGGAGGTCTGCAGCGAGCTGTTCTGGTGTAGCAGTTCTGTTTCGTCGGATCATGATGGACACACATCGGTCGTCATGTGCTGTTGTTGCCCTTCTACGGCTTCCACCATGCATCCGAAGTCGCGTTCCACCGGTTTCCACAGTTTTATTTCAAAAGCGATATGACGCTTTTCGCTACGCCCGTGTCTCGAGACATTGCCGTTACTGATAGCCAAATAGATGGTCCAACGACCCTACCACAGTCATTTTGACGCACTATAGAGATGAAAACATGTGTCAAGACGGCAAATCTTCAGGGAGACATTTTGTGCGCGTTGCTCAGTTTGGAGAGCGACTTATGCCGCAGTGAGGGGACACGGACAGATTTGTGTTTTCACATCATAAGCACGAAATCAATAAACTGTCGTCGTGACTTTTACGACGGTCCCGTCTGAGTTGGAGGATGATCATATGATTATATGTAGAGGATTTTAGGAAGGGAGTGTCTGACCCCAGGTTTTAAACATCCCTTGGAAATAGGAAGCTAGGTGATTTAGGCTAAGGTGCCCGATAGGAAAGTGATACGGAAGCGAAGTAGAAAGGGAGAGGAAGACGCCCTTATTTATTACTTTGGGTCCAGTACTCCAGTACTCGGAGTCCGACGGCTTAACGTGCCCATCCGACGCACGGCGGATATTTAGTGGATCGAACCTGAGGTCCTTTCCGCGGCAGTCACGAACGTTGCCCACTAGGGCACCCGCGACCCTCTGAGTTGGGGGATTGTTAGCCAGCTCTTAGATATCCAGTCGGCTAATTCAATTATGTCTGAGGTTGGTTACACATTACGTAGCGCCATCTTTCCCCCATATTTAGAGTGTGCTCCATTGACGTTTTAGTCCAAAATGACGTTGTTCCTTAGAAATTATCAACCAGTGTAGTTTGGGGGGGGGGGGGGAAACTTTTTTAAAACTCTACTTTTCTGAAATATTTTTCTAGCAATTGAAGTATAGCTTCGTATATTTTATAATGCTCAATTTTGTTGTTAGAGAGTGTAGTTTTAATTATGAACACCCGCTCCGGTGAGCGAATGGTCAGTGGCGTATGTTTCTGGTACGTCGTCCGATCTAGTCCTGATTGAAGCAACAGTGCGTTTTTTATTTTTTAGTTGCTGGGCCACTCCCTTCCCTGGAACAAGTATCCCTGAATAAGTGATGGGCCAATGTTTGTAACCTTTAGAATTGCTCAAATCAGTCATTAAACTCCGAAGCAATAAAAATGTCATTATTATTATTACTATAAAGTTTCGTGTTTGTTTGAATTTTGTGCGGTATAAAGTTTTTCATCTTCGTCTACTGGGTTGTGAAGTAGGTACGGATTGTGAGATTTCAAAAAAATGATGTGCTTCGTAATTACTAACAAAAGTAAAATATAGAAATAAAACAATTCCTTCTAAGTTATCCTGAATGCAATATTGCTCCTCCGGGCAATCACGGGGTAGAATTTTTCACGTCCAGATTCGCTAAACATGAATGCCGGTTGCTTCGACTAGCGAATCCTGTCATGGTTATATTCAAATTGATCGGAAACTCGAAACACGATCGTTCTGGGTGGTGTAGTGGTTAGCGTACCCGGGCGCGACGCGGGTTCGATTCCTGCTCCAGGACGACGAATTTTTTAAGTTTTCGGATATTATCTGACGTACCAACCATGTCATATTTGCACCAAAAAACGGATTCACATCTTCAAAATTTGTATTCCTTCTAAGTTTTTTAACCATAGCAGAATTTTCTTTTAAAAGTTCTTCTCAGCAGCCTAGATAGACACCACTACGCTGCAGAGGCTTCTAGATGACCACTGCGATACATTCGCTGTCTTTTCATTTTTAAAACACATTGGCTTTTAAAAACGTATCTAGTTTTTATCCCTTCCATCATTCTCATTTTTCACTTTTACTGAATCACCACGTTTTTGAATTTTCAGAAACCACCAACCACCCAACCAATCAAAGTTTGTCTGATTGCCTTGTGTCTGGCGCAGATGGTAAAACATAGCCCTTGAGCCACAACAATCTACCAACCAATCAAACAGCGTAGGTAGAAACCTATGCCTTTACGCTTCTGTAGCGATGATGAGGGACATTTTGTGTGACATCCTCCTGATGAAAACGTACAAAATTGCTAAAATACCACAGCTTTTCATGGTTTATTTTTCTGCTTAATGTTCCATTTGTTTCTTTAAATACATTCAGTAGACCAAACATTATAGATAGGGGTGAAGAGTACTTAACTTGGGCATCACCCCGTGCTAGCAGAGTGGAACAGAACCAAACCAAAGGCAAACGATAAATAGGCGGACTGCGGGTCTTTCCTAAAGCATATCGCATATAGACAAACGTGGAGATCTGAGCGACTTTGATCGTGGACTCATTGTCGATGCAAGACAAATGGGCCATCCGAACGTCCAAATGGTGAGGACCCTATGGTTCTTGAACGAAATCGTATCCAGATTGTACCAGTACAATACCATAGACGGACGCACCAGGGCGCAGAGACCAAGAGGTGACCGACCACAGGTCATTGATGACCGGGGTCGACGTAGATTATCCAGGCTCGTATAGATCAACTGCTTCGCAAAGGTAGCGCACAGCGTATCAGGGTTAAATGTCGGAGGTCCAAGAAGCGTCAGCGAGAGGACAATACGTCACACGCTGCATAGCATATCTTGGGCTACGGAAGCCGACGCCTTCTCGTGTGCCACTATTGACTGCTTGTCATCAAACATAACGCCTCCCCTGGTGCAGGAAACATCAAAACTGGAACTCTGCCGAATGACGCCGCGTCGTGTGGTCAGATGAATCCCGTTTCCAGCTGTACCAAGCTGACAGGAGGTTGCGGGTGTGGCGTCGATAGCATGAGGTCATAGTTCCGTCATGCTAGGTAGGTTCTGTTGAAGGTGGTGGTGACTCTGTGATGGTTTGGGGAAACTTCTCATGGGACACATTAGGTCCCTTACTGTGTCTGGAGAGGTCCTTAACCACTGCGTGCCACCAGCATGTGCTGGCTGATC
The DNA here is from genome assembly GCA_039090855.1 of Macrothele yani. NCBI lineage: Eukaryota > Metazoa > Arthropoda > Arachnida > Araneae > Macrothelidae > Macrothele > Macrothele yani. The sequence continues at coordinate 38,925,579 of CM076989.1, forward strand.
ACCTACAAGATTTCATGTACTTCGCGAATCCTGCGTTCCGATGGTCTGTTCCAGAAGTACAATGCGCCCCCCCACTGGACAGCAACCACTCAGGCATATCTCGATGAACACTCATTTTAGTTTGGAACCATCCAGTGGTCCCAAGTTACCCGGATTTAAACCTTTTGGATGGATACAGGCATGCCGTAGAGCGGAACATCAGATACATGGATCTTCGACCAATGCCTCGGGCAGAATTGTGGACAATGCTCCAACAGGCATGGCTGGCATTACCTCCGGAAACCCTCTGGAATCTGGTGGAGTCAATGCCTCGTCGTGTACAGGGTATATCGCTGCTTTCTTCACAGATTTTCTGTATAGATTCTCCAAGTTCAAACACAATGCGAATATACTGTGTAAAGAAATTATAAATACAGTGACGATTTTTGATCGGCTAATAGAAGAGCCGTTAGTAGAGCAAAGGACACAGTGGGGGATTTATTATTTAATTAGAAAACGAGTGTTGAGTAACTGAAAGCAAATAAGACCTAAAAATCTATTTAATTTTTAAAAACAGAAAATTCGTTGCCACGTCACTGTAAAACAGTTATAAATACAATTCAGAAATCAGCGTGAAAGAACAACATATGCAAATTTTACTCACGTAACTCACGTTACTTAGATTACGCAGATCCTTTTCATTGCTTTTGTTGCAAGAAAACAGCCTTCTACTACGAGGGTTGTACCGAAAGTAATGCAAAAGTGGGCATAATATTTTTATTAACTGACAGAGGTTGTTCAAATTGCACATGCTGGTAGAGTAACTCTTCCTCTATAGTAACCCTTCCTCTTAATTGCAGGTAAACAATGGATTCCAAGCAGAAGCAACGTGCCCTCATTGAGTTCTTGACGAAGGAAGGGTGCAAGCTGTCCGACATCCACAGAAGGATACAGAATGTTTACGGAGATGACATCACTGACAAGAGCAATGTGCACAGATGGATGAAGAAGTTTCAAGAAGAAGAAACCAGCAATGAATATATACCACGCAGTGTGAGACCATCATCTGAGACCACTGAAACGAATTGTCAGCGAGTGGATGAACTGATTCCCGCGGAGAGAGTCACAATCCGTGAGAGCTTGTTGCACAACTGGATTGTGGTCAAAATGCCATACAGAAGATGGTGGCAAATTAGGTACCTCGGCAGTTGACACCCGATTTGAAATAGAGATAGGTGGAAGTCTGCTCTGATTTCCTGGAAGCGTTTGAAGCCAATGAAGACACGTTTTTCCCGATCTGATGACAGGGGATGAAACGTGGACGTATCTTTACTATCCGGAAATGAAGAATCAATTCATGAAATGGCGTCACACCTTTCCACCAAGGCCGAAGAAATTCAAGAGCCAGCGATCAGCACAGAAAGTCATGGTGACAGTTTTTGGGATTGCAGGGGTGTCATTCTCCTTGATTTTCTAGAACGTGGCCGTACCGTGACCAGCGATGGTACATTGAGACACTCAAGAAGCTTAGAGAAGCCAAATGGAGGAAGAGACCGAACAAGAATCTAAAAAGCATCCACATTCACCATGGCAATGCGAAACCACACACATCTTTGGCAACAATACAGGCGATCAGCAAATTAGGCTTGTCTGTGGTCCTCCATCACTGTACAGCCCCGATCTGGCGCCCTACGACTTCATCTGTTTAATCCAATGAAGGACAGTCTCTGGAGACAAGAATTTGATGATATAGAAGAAGTGAAAGTGGCTGTGAAAAAGTGGGTACAACAGTCCACACCTGAATTTTTTCAAAGAGGATTCGAGAGTTGAGTTCAACGATGGCGGAAATGCATCGTTTGTGATGGAGACTATGTTGAGTAGTACCTTTGTATAGAGAAAGAGTTACACACTACCAACATGTGCAATTTTAACGACAACTATTAGTTAATAAAAACGTTATGCTTACTTTTGCATTACTTTCAGTACAACCCTCGTAAATTCTGCGTTAACTAGGTACAGAGTTACGTGACGAAGAGGTCAGAAAAGTGTTATTTTATCTTCGCCAAAACAAATCTTATAGAGAAATTACCAAGTTAGTCGGAAGACATTTAGGAACCCTGCAAAATGTTACAAGGAATAAGGAAAATCCCAGTAAAACGACAAGGACAGGACGGCAGCCATCACTGAGTTTAAGGGGTAAATGACTTTGTTTTTCATAAACAACTGCTGATAATATGTTTACAAGACAAATTGCCCGATCTTTGCCTAAAAAAAGTGTCTCATATGACAACCGCAAAAACTCTAAAACAAAAAAAATGCTGTCTGTGTACATTAAAATGAAGGCAAAATCTTTACTAGCTGTTGAACATAAACGCAGAAGATTCAGCTGTGCCAAAAACGAAATGACATGGTCTGAAAAATTGAAAGGTGTGTTCTCAGATAAGAAAAAAATTATTAAAATAAAAAATTATTTTATTTTAAGAATTTATTATTTCACATGGCCCGAATGTAAATGAATGTTACTGACATGATTTACGGAAGAACCCCAAAGAATATATTATTTTACATGACCAGAATGGAAATGAATGTTACTGGCATGATTTGCGGAATAACGCCAAAGATTTTATTATTTTACATGGCCCAAATAGAAATGAATGTTACTGGCATGATTTACGGAAGAACGCCAAAGAATTTATTATTTTACATGACCCGAATAGAAATGACTGTTACTGGCATGATTTATGGAAGAACCCCAAAGAATGTATTATTTTACATGACCTGAATGGAAATGAATGTTACTGGCATGATGTACGGAAGAACGCCAAAGAATTTATTATTTTGCATGGCCCGAATAGAAATAAATGTTACTGGCATGATTTACGGAAGAACCCCAAAGAATTTATTATTTTGCATAGCCCGAATGGAAATGAATGTTACTGGCATCATTTACGGAAAAACGCCAAAGAATTTATTATTTTACATGGCCGGAATGGAAATGAATGTTACTGGCATGATTTACCGAAGAACCCCAAAGAATTTATTATTTTGCATGGCCCGAATAGAAATAAATGTTACTGGCATGATTTACGGAAGAACCCCAAAGAATTTATTATTTTGCATAGCCCGAATGGAAATGAATGTTACTGGCATCATTTACGGAAAAACGCCAAAGAATTTATTATTTTACATGGCCGGAATGGAAATGAATGTTACTGGCATGATTTACCGAAGAACCCCAAAGAATTTATTATTTTACATGGCCCGAATAGACATTAATGTTACTGGCATGATTTACGGAAGAACCCCAAAGAATTTATTATTTTACATGGCCCGAATGGAAATGAATGTTACTAACATGATGTACGAAAGAACCCCAAACAATTATTTCAGCAGACAAATGGGAGAATGTGGTGTTATGGTGTGAGGGTCGTTGGGTTATGTCTGTAAATCGGATACCCGTAATCATTATCGATCACCGTATGGCATCTCGGAGTTTCCAGGCTAAGCTATATACACTGAGTGGCCACTTTATTATGACCACCCCCTCAATACTTCGTTGGGCCACCTTTTGCCTTTAATACTGCGTCGATTCTTCGTGGCATGGACTCCACAAGATGTTGATAGGTGGTTTGTGGAATCTGACATCATGCTTAATTAATAGCACTTTCCAGGAGTGTGAGATTGCAATGTTGTGGATCCAGCTGTCTGATGGCTCGTTCAACTTCATCCCACAAATTCTCAATGGGGTTGAGATCTGGAGATTGTGGGGGCCACCTAAGCAAAGTAAAGTCACCGGCATGTTCCTAAACCAATCCTGTACAATACGAGCGCTATGGCAGGACGCATTATCTTGTTGAAAGTAGCCATCGCCATTGGGATAAATCATCCACATGACAGGATGCACTTGGTCCGCAACGATGTTTAGATATGATGTGCAAGTCAGACACGAATTAAAGGGCACAAAGCATGCCAGGAAAACATTCCCCAAACCATAACGTTGCCTCCACCAGCTTGAAGGGTTGTAGTAATGCATATGTGGTCCATGCTTTCGTGCTGTTTCCTCCAAATTCTCACTCGGCCAGCGGCATGGTGCAACTGAAAACGTGATTCATCGGTCAAAATAATTTGTTTCCAACTATCGACTGTTCACTCCTTGTGCTCCTGTGCGAACTGGAGACGTTTTCTCTTGTTAACTGCAGACAGCAAAGGTGTTCGAACAGGACTTCGGCTGCCATATCCCATCCGAAGCAGTGTACGGCGAACAGTGCGTGCAGAGATCATTTGAGGGGACCCTTGATTAAGATGGTCTGTAATTTGCTGCACTGTTGCCCTTCTGTTGTCTGTTACCAGTCTGGATACTCTCCGTTTCGCCCGAGCAGTCACTAGTCGATGACGACCACACGTTGCACGTAGAGACCCAGTTTTTTGGCTAGCAGTCCAGTCTTTGAACATTTTAGCAACAGCTGCTCTGGAACATTTCACGAATGCGGCGGTTTCGGTGATACTCGCTCCATGGCTCCGAGCTCCTACAATCATCCCACGTTGAAAGTCCGTCAAATCGCATTTTTTACCCATGTCGTCATCCAAAAATCACTTCTACTACTGTCGCAAGCACTAAGCGTTCCCTTTTTATACTAGCCTTGCCCTCTGGCGGCAACAGCGTGCAGCCATAGCTCATTTGCTTAAAATTGTCAGGTGGTCATAATAAAGTGGCCACAGAGTACATAAACATTTAATTCCATTTAATTGCATTTGGACCCCTACTCGTTGGAAACCGTTAGAATTTCCTACAAGATAATGCGCCCTGCCATGCTTCTAATTCCACGAAACAGTGGTTTACAAGTGAAATATAATAGACGAAATGGACTGGCCGTCTCGTAACCCAGATTTAAATCGATAGAAAACGTCTGGTCGTTACTTGTCAAGCTTGTATACGAAAAATACAAGCAATATTCTTCGTCAAGAGAATTGCAAGTCGCAATATATCGCTGTAGGAACAAAATAAGCGTTTGCACGTCACGATACTTGGTAACAGCAATGCTAAACGGAATTTATTCGCTTATTAAGGCAAACGAAAGTGCCACAAATTGTTAATTCAGGAAATATTATTTTCTGTTTTGTGATATCTAACGTGTATGTATAATTGCTTTGCAGTGAAATGTGCTTTTTAGCTTTACAGTCACTTATGTTTAATGATGTAATATTGAAACACTATACCGTCCAACATTATTCTATAATACAACTTAATTATATATAAGAGGTTTTTTGCGTTGCAACTATCATTCCACAGCTGATACTCAAGAAATAGAAGGAATATTTCTGTGTACTGTAATTTATTTACACAGTGCATTTAGCCAACGTCGAGAATTTCATAGAATAATTAACTAACTTTCAGGATAGGAGCATATTTTGGGTTTTTGATAAATTATGCTGCACGAAATGTTTTTATCTGCAGCGTTTTCTGAGCCACCAGGCTTTTCATAAGGTTTCAAAAATACGTTTTCGGTTGCTAGAGTTATAAAAAAAATTCAAACGTTTTTGAATAATTTTTGCTCATTATCATCATCATCATTTTCAACCATTATCAATCCACTGCTGGACGAAGGTCTCCCCAAGTTTCCTCCACAACGGTCTGTCTTGTGTCAGTCTCCTCCATGTCACTCCCGCATACTTTCGAATTTCATCTACCCATCTCCCATGTGGTCTTCTTCTGGGTCTTTTCCTGTCCCTTGAAATCCAATCTAAAATTTCGGCTGTCTATCGATGGTCTGTGCTTCTTCCAGCCCATTGCCATTTCAGGGATTTAACTCTGATCATGATGTCTTCCACTCTCGTCATTTTTCGGATCCACAAGTTCCTCTTCTTATGTCTCCTGGTTACACCAAGCATGCACCTCTCCATGCTACTTTGAGTTGTCTGCAGCCTTTGTACGTCTCTATTAGTTAAGGTCCACGTCTCTGCACCATACGTAAGCACTGGAAGGATGCACTGATCAAACACTTTTCTTTTAAGACATAATGGCTTATTGCTCTTGAAAATTATGCTGTTTCTTCCAAAAGCTCTCCAGGCAAGTTTTGTACGCCGATTAATTTCTTCATCAATGTGACCCTCGCTTGATATCTGCTGTCCAAGATAAACGTACGTGTCTGTTATCTTCAGCTTTTCTCCATCAATCGATAAATCTTCATTTCTTGTAAAAGCATTGAACAACACTTTTGTCTTCTAAAAGTTCATTTTTAATCCCAATTCTTTACTCTTGTCAGCAAGTTCCTGGATCATACTCTGCAGATCTGATGGGATAGTTGCAAAAATGACTATGTCATCAGCAAAACGAAGGTGGGTTAGATAATCTCCATTAATCTTTATCCCTTTGTTTTCCCAGTTCAGTGATTGAAAGATATTTTCCAATGTGGCATTATAGAGCTTCGGAGATATGGTGTCACCTTGTCTCACTCCCTTTCCAATTTTCATATGTGTTGTATTTTCAAACAGCCGAATCTTTGCACTTGCATTTTCATAGATGTTATTAATAATATTAATGTATGCATCTTCAATACCGCAGGATTTCAGAGCCATTGTAACTGCTGATGGTTTCACCGAATCAAAGGCTTTTTCATAATCGATAAAAGCCATGCACAATGGAAGTTCATATTCCCTCGCTCTTTCAATTAGTTCTCTCAGTACGTGGATATGATCTATTGTGCTGTAGCCACTCCTGAATCCAGCTTGTTCTCTCGGTTGAGCCATGTCCAGTGTTACATTCAAGCGGTGTGAAAGATCTTTAGTGAAGATTTTATAAACCACTGATAGGAGGCTGATAGGTCTGTAATTGCTGAGATCCTCAATGTCACCTTTTTTATGTAGCAGGATCATTGTAGCGTTGTTCCAATCCTCAGGAATCTTCCCTTCATTAAGGCATCGAGTGAAAATTTGGGCGAATACTGTTTCGATTTCTCCACTTGCTTCTTGTATGATGTCTACAGTAATTCCATCTTCTCCTGGAGCTTTTCCCCGCTTCATGTTTTTGATTGCATGTGCAACTTCCGCTGGGAGGACTGGAAGAACTCTTGGACTGGTACCTTTAATGATGTCTGGAGTACATGCATCATCCCTTTCATATAATTTGGAGTAGAAATCTTTCACTCTTGTCAAAATTTCGCCTCTATTTCTTGTTACAGAACCATCTTCTTTTCTCAGTGCCATAATATGTTTTCTTCCCTTACTGAGATGTCCCTTTGCTATCTTTAGGCTTTGGTTGTTTTCAATTGCTTTCCTCACTAGTTCACAGTTGAATTTTCTTACGTCTTCAGTGATACTTTTCCTTACTGTCTTGCATAGCTCTATATATTCCACTTTGGACGTCACATCTTCTTTAGCTGTCCTCATCTCTCTTCTTTTTTGCATCAACATTTTGGTTTTTCCTGATAATTTGTTCACATGCAACTTGTTCTTAGACCCAGCTAATTTTGTTGCTGTTTCTATAAGAGCTTTGGTTACTTTTCTGTTAACTTCAGAAATATCCACTTCTTCCGATGTTAGGCTTTCTAAAGCAGAGAATCTGTTCTTCAGTTCCAACTTGAAGGTATTGTGGTGTTTTTTAAGGTTGGTTATGTCAATACATTTTGTTTGCCTTATGAGCTTGCCACGTTCGAGTTTAGTGTTGAGGTGCATCTTACATCTCACCAATCTATGGTCACTACCTGTGCTGAACTTGTTTAGCACACTGCAGTCTTCGTTGACGAATTTTTTGTTACACATAATAAAATCAATCTCACTTATCATCCCATTTGGATATCTCCATGTCCATTTCCCGTGTGGCTTTTTCTTGAAAAAGGGGTTCATGATGAAAAACCATGATGACAAACCCTCTGCAAACTCAACGAGAGTATTTCCACGCTGATATATACATTGTATATATCAGCGTGTGTGTGTGTGGATTTTTTTCGTTTTTTTGGAGTAAAAGTTCCTTGTTGATTTATGCAGTTGCACATCTTTTATTTGGTCCTGTCGCTCGTACACTGGATTTTCATGTTTAAATCCCTTTCATAGGCATATATTCTTTCCAGCAAAATTACCGTGCATGCGAGATGAAAAAAACATAAGAATCGATTTTTAGGCAACCGTGTCTGTCCCCCAGCGGAACTCAAGGGCGGCTATTTCATGCGACCTTGTGCATTAGATGCGGCAATGATACCCACTAATACATTTGCTTCAATTAAATGACGTCACTTGGAACGTGAGCACCTGTCAGTATTTACAAAGGGTTCTGCATGCTACATGTTTTTTGCACGGCATGGAAAAGCGTTCATAGCTCTTACAGGGTCTCAAATTCATTCAGGTATCGAAGCGTGAAGAATATATGCTCCAGAATTGTTATGAGAACAGCGCGAAATATGAGTCATAAAATTATTTCCGTGTCCAGAGAGGATTAGAAAAAAAAGCTGCTCTGCATGTTTATTACTAGGGATAAAATACGGCAAGAGTTCGAGCCCCATATGGCAAAAGTGAAAAATATCAAAGTAAAAACGACACCTAGCACTGCAAACCATCAAAAAATATCTAAGTTTTTTTTTCTAGAAACAAAAAACTGTAAGCAGGAATAAATAAACTCGGTTTCATTGGAAAACGAATGTTACTTCAAAATAAAAATAAGAAAACGAAAAACTAATGTTTTATAGTATTATTTAATTTTTTGTCGTCGTCAACGCCCAAATTTTTAAGAATCCGACCGTATTTTCGCGAAATTTTTCTAAGAACACTCTTGTGTTAGGAGAGATTTAAACTTATAATCTTTAGAGGTTAAGATGAGCTTCGCTCTTGAAGATGATATTTATCAGTTACGGTGATCATCATTTGTTAATGCGATCCATATCAGCGGAAATTATCTTCACCGTTTGGGGACGGAAGTAAACCTTAAGAAACGACGCACATGTTGTTCTAAAAAAAATGTTCACTGTAACAAATAAATGGTGTGAATTTACGGAAAATTTCTGAAAATAACGTGCAGCAAAGTTGCCGGTAAGTGTCCGTCTTTTAACGAAATTTCCATTTTAAAAAGTGCCGTTGTTTTTTAACTTTAGTAGTTTTTTCAGACCTTACGCCTGATAATCCCTTCGTGCCGGTAGCTAGGATTGAACCAAGGTCCATTTGGTTGGGCCTAACACGGACCGCGCGCCTTAACCACTAAGCAAACACGTCTTCGGTACTGCCCTCACGTTCAAGTTAAAACTTATAAGCGCGACAATAATTTTTTTCTCCATTAATGCGGGTCATTTGGCCATTTTCTTTTGTAGCTTATTATTTTTAAAATTTATTTGCAATAATTTTATTTTTTCTGTAGGACTAATCACAAATGAAGCATTTTTTCAGCGTGATATTTCGAAACAACAGAATCCTTTGGAACTCGAGATCTTTTTTTTTTTTAAATTGGCAACAACTTTCAATTATCTTTAACAAAAGGTTAAATGCATTATTTTATAGTATTATTTCACAAAACTTCTAAATATAAAATTTACTCTTGATAGCTGTGATATCTGTTGTCTATAGGATTCCACAGACTGATACATAGACATCGTATAATCATCTGTAAAATAATTTAAGTACCCGGTAGCTCACGGTAACACAATATATATATAGCTGGTGAACAAAATGCGGAAGAGGAGAAGAAATATCTTGAGCCACAATAACACATTTCATGCGATATGCTATCCACAATATCCGATCTCGATACAGAATTTCAAAATCAGTTCATTTGACAGACGACTGAAATTTAACAGTTAATCAAACCTCAAGTATTCCAGCGGATCTCTTCAATTAATACCGGAATGTTTTCGTCATGTGAATAGGGAAAAGGTGAGAACGGAGTTTTTTCGTTAATATACGAAAGAAATTGTGGAAAGGTTTCTGAAAATTCAGAATTTTCCGTTAACACTCTTAAAAACGAAAATTTACGTCAATATAAGAAAGGAATTGCGGAAAGGCTTCTGAAAATTCAGACTTTTCCGTTAACACATCTTAAAAGCGAAAATGTGCGTCAATATAAGAAAGGAATTGCAGAAAGGTTTCTGAAAATTCAGAATTTTCAGTTGACACATCTTAAAAACGGAAATTTACGTCAATATAAGAAAGGAATTGCAGAAAGGTTTCTGAAAATTCAGAATTTTCAGTTAACACATCTTAAAAACGGAAATTTACGTCAATATAAGAAAGGAATTGCGAAAAGGCTTCTGAAAATTCAGACTTTTCCGTTAACACATCTTAAAAGGGGAAATGTACGTTAATATAAGAAAGGAATTGCAGAAAGGTTTCTGAAAATTCAGAATTTTCAGTTAACACATCTTAAAAACGGAAATTTACGTCAATATAAAAAAGGAATTGCAGAAAGGTTCCTGAAAATTTCGAATTTTCTTCGAGTACCAAATATCAGTGAAATTCTAGTTTCTGTCAGTCATTTCACGGAAAAGGTTGTATCAGAAATATGCTTCATAAATTCACGAAAGGAATCAAGGAAGATGGCTCGTAGATTTCAGAAAACTTTTTGCATTATTGAAATCTCTTTCACTTTTAAGATATACCTATGTTTCTTCAACAACAGGTTGTCGCTCATCAATTGTTTTTCAGCGACAACCTGTGGGTGAAAAAACATGTGGATTTTATTCCTAAAATAATATAACTGCAAAATACCTCGATTATACGTTATTCTAGAGAATAGCTTTACAAAACATATAAATGCAAAAAACGTATAAAATAAATTTCAAATGTTAAATACTATTGCAGAGAGTATCTTCACAGTAGTACTACAAGATAATATTTAACAATATAATTTATTTAAAATCGAATCGGAGGCGAAAGAAAGAAAGCGTTACAAATAATAATATACATTATATTGACAAAAGTCACCGGACACTCCTTCAAAAGCAAATGAACGGATCCACTGTGTTGTTAAGATGCGCGGTAGAGCTGCAAACGGTATAAAAAGAAGCCTGAAGCTGGCCGCGATTATATCGCACTGGGAGGTTGAGTGAAAATGTCGCGGCGGGAGAGAACTGACCTTGAGAAAGGAAAGATTGTTGGGCGTTATATTAGTGGGTTGTCCATAAGCGAAACCCAGAGGCGTTTAAACATACCCAAGTCAACTATATTGGATGTTCTGAATAAATGGAAGACACATGGCGTGCTTGAAGCAGCAAAACGTACCGGCAGACCAAAGAAAATCAGTGATAGAGGAGGTCGAAGCCTCAGGAGAGTCGTTACAGCTAATCGATGGAGTACTGCACAAAACCTTAGTGTACAGGTAAGTACAAATGCTGGAACCTCGGTATGTACACGTACCATTCGCAGAGGACTTCATTCGATGGGTTACCGTGGTCCTGCTGCTGCTCATAAGCCTTTCATCTCCACTCGTAATGCTACTCGTCGTTTAGCATGGTGTAAAGAATATTTATCGTGGACCGTCGATCTATGGAAACGGGTCCTATGGACTGATGAATCTAGATACACGATCCATCAGTCTGATGACGGTGTGTGTGTGTGGCGGCAGCAGGGGGAACGCTATTTACCAGGGTGTACTGTTAATACGGTCAAGTTTGATGCTGGCAGTGTACTGGTGTGGGGGTGTTTTTCGTGGTATGGTCCCGGCCAATTGGCTATCGTAGACAAACCTGTTAGCTAGCATGTCTACCTCGATATTCTGGACAATTATGCCCTACCAACTCTGTGGCAATACTATGGAACCCAGCCTTGTTGGTACCAGCAGGATAATGCACTGAGCCATAAGCAAGGACTGTTAAGGCGTGGTTTAACGGTAATTCCTTATCGTGTGTGTGGGCTGGCCAGCAAAAAACCGTGATCTTAATCCCGGCGCGAAATTTGTGTGACTAAGTACTTGAAAAATACTAAAATACCTTATCTCAAAAATCTCTAAGTTTTGGCGAAGTGCAATGAGGCGAGAACAGCCAAATGCGTGTGAGTATGCTACATTCGAAAACATTATCCAATTGTTGTCCAGCAAAATGCTAACAAATGAGCGCCGAAGTTGTTTTTTTAATCGGAGGCGAACATGCCTTGAGCTGGCGCTGCTTACTCGATATTCATCTAAGAAAGGCAATTCATTTACTTAACACTGCAGCAATAATAATACTAGCCTGCAAAAAAATGAAATATTTCCTGCTACTTTCACAAAAATGCACAACACACACACAGAAATTATGATCTTATTAAATTAAATCTGAAATCTCGTAACCAAAGTCAATCTTATGTGTTGTGAAAATTGATGAGTCATCAAAGACATAGAATAATAAGTGTTTGGTGAGAAAGACTGCAAGAAATATTGGTTTAGGGCAAAAATCAACAGAATAATTTCCCAGTATCATCGTTTTAATGGATTCAGTAGTTCATCAGGCAAAACAGTTATTTAAGACATATTTTAAGGCATATTATTTAAAATAACAGAGCATTTTAGAAATAAATTTGATGTGAGAAGTATTTCAATCACGAATCTCGCACATGTGGCCGCTGACTGTCCAGGCAGGAAATGCAACTTCAACGGGGAGGGGGCAACGAGTTGGAAGGAATAGAAGACTTCTCCCAACAATTTCAACATGGAGACAATAACTTCACAATAGAAGAAATGCGATGGAAATATATATACCACAGCGGCAGTAGAGGAATTCTTCGAAGTTCAGACGTAAATGGAAAGCGGGACTGCAGGAATAATGCTTTATAACAAGCATATGAAAAAGTGGGATATCACGCGTAATAATACTTTCTTGAGTTCACCAGAAGAATCTGTGAACAACCTACCCTACCTTCCACAGTACTACACTCATAAGTTAACCTGAAGCATAGAGCAATGGACATCATTTTGATATCCGAGGAAGATATGAATGCTATGTTTGTCTTTGTGGCACTGGTTCTTCGTCTTTTTCGAAACCAACTTTCCATAAAAATCATAGGGTCACTCCTCCTAGCATTAAATGTTTATGAGTGTCATGTAATTCAATAGAATAACAAGAAGGATGGCATCGTGAAACTAAACAAACCTACTGTGCTGAACACATTTCATATTATATTTTCTTAACTTTAAATTTTGCAGTCCGCACAATTCCAACGGAGAAAAAATCGAATTTTATGCAACCAAGTACGCAAAATTTACATAAGAGAATTGAAAAGGCGCATGAAAAATTTTCGTTGTGGTTACAGCAATTAAAGGGAAAAAAGGCAAAAACAATTTACGTAGAAGCGGAGATATAGTAACAAATGCTTTGTTATTACACTATAACGAAGTAAATTTCTCCGTCATTTTTGGTCTACGCCGGGATTCGAACCCGAGGCCGCTTATTCCGGAACAAGTCGCTCTACCAACTGAGCTACGCAGACGTTTTATTCTGATTCCTATCTGCCTTTATGTCGTGTGCGTCCTACTGGCAGGTACGTCACAACACTTGGTGGGAAAACAATGCATATGAGAACGAGAAGACAAGTAGGGCCAGAGCTAAAATAAAATTTCCAATCCGACGGTTAGAAAGAAATAAAGCTGAACTGCAAATATAAGTTCATGCTATGCAACGGGAGCATCAGTAATAACAAGAAAAAGTGTGTGCGTGTGCGTGAGAGAGAGAGAGAGAGAGAGAGAGAGAGAGATAGAGAGAACCATAACTCATCGGAAAATGGTGTTTGACAATTCAAAATTTGCCAGACTGTCTTACGTTGTTGTCCGAGTCGTAATGGCGGCTTTCAAGTTGGAATTGCAAAAGAAGAGCTGTGGCGAACTGAACGTCACGTCTAAATTCCCGAGAGTTTGTTCCCTGGGTTCTGCTTGCCAGTCAGCCAAATCAAGTTGTACAATATAAATACAGAAATCAAGCAGCTTGCTTTAGACTGATTAGATTCCCTGTTATGTTGGAGTTCTCATCTGTGGGATGGATCAAGTATGACAGAGTGTTTGTCGCTAACGCTTATAGTATATTACGTGCTGAGATATTGGCCGTATGGTGCATATTCCAACTTAATTGTATCGGTGTCTAAAGTTCAAGCATCTCAAGATTGCTTATTTTTCACGTTACAGTGGTATAAAAACTAGACCATGACAGAACAAAATGAACCCTTTCTCCAAGGATTTGACTGTAGATGAATTTTTTCCATGTTTTTGTTTTCTATTAATAGTTAAGTGAGCCCTAGAAAACTTCATAGAGGTCACTAGAAAAATTCCATGCTATTTCGACAGAAAATAGGAGCTTATGAACGGTACAACTGAAAATTCGTATGCGATCTACACACACCGGCCACTGAATTAGAAACCTTTATGTAGATGTAAGCAAACGTCACTTACGCAGCGAATATGCAAAATACGTGGCCAAATGTGTCGCCATATGGCCTGGAAAACTCTTTAAGACTTCTGATCGTCAGTAATCGCCTGTAATGTTGATCACAATGGGAAAAGCAAAATATATCTCGGAGTTCGATAAAGGACTTATTATGGGTGCCCGTCTGGCTAAAGCGACGGTCTTGAAAATGGTTAGGCTGACTAATTTCTCAGAACGCGAGATTTCCCAGGTTGTCAATCAGTGGAAAAATAGCCCACATTACTTGTATAAGAGGCGCAAAAAAACTGTGACGCGACTACAATCTGTCAAAAACGAGATCGCTGTCGTCCGAGAAAGCCTGTACGAAGAAACAGGACTTCCTGTGTGTAGCAATTGACCAAAGCATTCAATAAAGGCCATCTCCAATTCATATCTCAGAGACTTATGCGCAAGGAATTGAAGAGGATCGGTATTGGAAAAAAAAGTAATGTGGTCCGACGAGTCACGATACACCTTGTTCTGTAACGACAGTAGGCAGAATGTAATGTGGTCCGAAAAAGTAATGGCAGAAAAGTATAGGCAGAAACAGTATAGGCAGAAAAAGTATAGGCAGAAAAGTATAGTGTGACTAGTGTGGCCGAGTAATGGCAGAAAAGTAAGTATAGTGTGACTAGTGTGGCCGAGTAATGGCAGAAAAGTAAGTATAGTGCGACTAGTGTGGCCGAGTAATGGCAGAAAAGTATAGGCAGAAAAAGTAATGTGGTCCGACGATTCACGGTACACCTTGTTCTGTAACGACGGTAGGTAGAATGTTCGGAGGGATCCACGTGAAGCAATAGATCCAGCTTGACTTGTAAACACAACTTAAAGTTCTGGGGGTAGTGTCATGGTGTGGGGCACGTTCTGTCGGAATGGAACAGGTAGCTCGATATTGCCAAAAGGTCAGATTCCCGAAAAGGATTATCAAAACATTGTTGCCGATCAAGTCCATCTGCAATGTTGACTTTTTATAAAGCAGGTGATGCCTGTTTCATGGATGGCAATGCTACTGTGTGTGGTCCTCCAAGGATTATGTGAACACTGTTGCCGATCAAGTCAATCCTGCAATGTTTACATTTTATCCATTAGGTGATGGCTGTGCAATGGTATGTGGTGATGTCTATGCTGTTGTATGTGGTCCTTCAAGGATTATCAGAACATTGTTGCCGAAGTCCATCTTGCAATATTGACATTTTATCCAGTAGATGATGGCTGTGCAATGGTATGTGGTGATGGCTATGATGTTGTATGTGGTCCTTTAAGGATTATCTGAACATTGTTGCCGATCAAGTCCATCCTGCAATGTTGACATTTTATCCATTAGGTGATGGCTGTGCAATGGTATGTGATGATGGCTATGCTGTTGTATGTGGTCCTTGAAGGATTATCTGAACATTGTTGCCGATCAAGTCCATCCTGCAATGTTGACATTTTATCCAGTAGGTGATGGCTGTGTCATGGTATGTGGCGATGGCTATGCTCTTGTATGTGGTCCTTCAAGGATTGTCTGAACAATGTTGCCGATCAAATTCATCCTGCAATGTTGATTTTTTATCCAGCACGTGATGGCTGTTTCATAGACGACAATGATACTCTCCATCGTGCAAGATATGTTCAGCAAGCATGATAGCGACTTTCACCATCTTACCTGGTTACCACAAAGCCCAGATCTAACCCTCATTAAGAAAGGAATGAGAAATGTTAGACAAACAGATCCGGGAACAAAGTGCTCTTTCGTCAAACCTGAGCCAGTTAAAAGACTGACTAATGTACGCCGAGTATGCTGTAGACGTAGATGCACTCTACAACTTGTGAAATTTTTGTCAAACCATATATGTGCTGTAAGTCGAGCTAAAGAAGGTCCAATCCAGTATTGAATAAAAGTTTCTAATTCAGTCGCCGGTGTTTGTAGAATCCGCATACATGCGAGCACTGTGATTGTTACTGGATATCAACACCCTCGTCAAGTGGACATCAGGTGAATCAAAACAACTTTTGACATTGTTATAATACCGGGTGGTTGAAATCTTCGCTGGGAACGAGTTTACGACACTCTCTCGATGTAATTCTACTATAATGGTCAAACATTTCCTTTAGTTCGTAAACCATTTTGGCTTTCCCGGTGGTGCAGTGGTCTAAGCGATGGCCTCTGATCATTCGTCTGAAAGGGGTTCGGGTTCAAATCCCGTTGAGGCATGGATGTTGTATTTTTCTTACGACACTGGCTTTCTCTCTTCCCTGGAACCAGTGATTCTAAATTGGGGACGGGCGACTGCTTATAGCCCATTGAGTTGCTCACGGTGATCGTTAAACCTCCAATCAAAAAAAAAGAAAATATTTTTTGGCTACGATTTATGAATGAGTGTAGAGCGTTTGTCAACTAACCTCTTTAGTTTCATTACTGCATATGCAAAGAATATTTAAATACGGTCCATTAATATAGGAATAAGGAATACAATCATTTACTGCACTGAAAATAAGAATACACAGATTGCAATTAGATATAAACAAAAACTTAAAGATCCGTTATTTGGCGTAGAAAATTAATTTATTTTGCAAGCTTTCGCTTCCAACGGGAAGTTTCGTCAGGCAGCGGAAAATTAAAGCAGAACAGAATCAGAGCATAAATGCAAATCAAATATGTCAAACAATGAAACAGGAGCGCGAGTGCTGACGAGCTCATAATGGTCATGTTGCTCATGACGGGCGCGCTCGCCATGAGCTACCTTGACGTTGGAATTCAGTCGCCGAAAGCTATCACTGTGCTACTCTCACCATACTATCGTGATATGGAGGTCGAGAATCAGACGGGAGCGTACGCCGTACCGCTCCAATACCCGGACTCGTCTCAGAAAGTCCACATCGGTATGACCAAGAGGTCATTCAAGGTCCGTGTAAAAGAACACCAGCGGAATGTGAGGAATAGAAAACTGAGCACGGCTCTAGCTCGGAATGCCGCCAGCCTGGGAGCCCTACCCATTTGGTCAGATCTGCGCATGTAAGCCCCTTACGATGGACCAAGATCTACGGCTGCGCGCGAAACTATCGAAATCCTGACGCACCATGAATCTTGCAACACTGACATCACGATGGAACTCTCTCCAATTTGGAGCAGAATTCTTGGCCTACAGCGAGCGCGCCCGTCATGAGCAACATGACCATTATGAGCTCGTGAGCACTCGCGTTACTGTTTGATTATTTGGCATACACTGGTGTGCAAAAATTAAGGACAAAGAGGAGAAATTAGCATAACAGCGGAACCAGCAGGCAGAACGGACCGAAAGACCACTCAGGAGATAGACTAGGGTCCGCTACGGTAGGGTATGCGTATATATGCAGCATGACGTAAGGGGGCGGAGTGTCGGAAGGGTATAAAGCACACGGGCGGTGTACGCTCAGCAATTCGTTGAAAGCTATTGCACGGTGTACATCGGTTTGAACGACGTCGAGTTGCTGCCACCGTGTGATATGGCCAACAGGCAATCCAGTAGTCGACATCTGGATGAATTTACCCGAGGTCGCGTCATTGGGAAGTTGGAAGAAGGTCGAAGTGTGACTAGTGTGGCCGAGGAGTTCGGGATCGCTCGCAGCATCGTTTCACGAGCTGGGAGAGCATTTCAAACGACAGGAACAGCTGTCCGAGAGTTTAGCAGTGGTCGTCCACGAGCAATCGCGGCGGCGGACGACCGGTATATTATCGTACAGGCGATAAGAGACAGACAGCGGGAGAAATCGCAAGGCACATGCAACAGACAACTGGACGTCCGTTATCGCGTTTTACCGTGGCCAGAAGGATGCACAAAGGTGGTCTATTTGCGCGACGAACAGTACGGTTTGTGCCATTAACACCTGCTCATCGGCGACGGCGGTTTCTGTGGTGTCAGGAACACAAGAACTGGACACATCAGCAATGGGGTCGAGTTCTCTTTACGAATGAGAGCCGATTTAGTCTGACGAGCGATTCTGGACGTATACACATCTAGAGAGAGCAGGAATACGCAATCACATCTCCAATATCATCGAAAGGGGCCGATTTGGAGGTGACGGAGTTCTCGTTTGGGGCGGTATCATGCTTGGTAACCGTACTGACCACCACATCTTCCAAAGAGGTTCAGTCACTGGTGTCCGCTATTGTACCGAGGTTCTCCTGCTCTACGTGCGTCTGTTTAGAGGTGCTGTGTGTCCGGAGTTCCTCTTCATGGACCACAACGCTACACCTTATCGTACAGTGGTTGTCGCAGAGCTGTTGGAGAGCGAAGATATTCAACGCATGGATTAGCCCGCAAGGACCCCGGACCTAAATCCAATCGAACACGTGTGTGACCTTCTCGGGAGACGCTTGGCAGCACGTGACCAGCCACCAGCAACGATGATTCCGCAGCTGCGATTGGCGCTACAAGAGGAATGGGCCGCGATGCCTGTACAGCTCTTTGACAACCTCGTCCTCAGCATGGACAGACGTTGTAAATCCTGCAAAGCAGTCAGGGGTGATCATATCCCCTACTAAAAACTGGATTTTTCTTGGCAGTCGCCTGTGACATGGACGTTTCTGTCTTCTGTCAAGTTGTGCTCGAAGCCACCTTTTCAATAAAGTGCCTTTGTATCCTTTGGATTCCTTGTTTGGACGGTTTTGCTCACTTGTCCCATATTCTTACACCTTGGGAATCTTATGGTATGATTTGAGTCGATGTGAAGCACTTCTGCACGACGTTACATTCGAAACACCGTCTCGTCCTTAATTTTTGCACGCCAGTGTATTTGAATTGCATGTATGCTCTGATTCTGTTCTGTTTTATTTTTCCGCTGCCTGACGAAGCTTCCCGTTGGAAGCGAAAGCTTGCAAAATAAGTTAAGTTTCTACGCCTAATAGCGGATCTTAGAATTCTTGTTTATATTTACTTTAGAGTGGCGTATTCGAAGCCAATTCCCATCCCTCAGTAGTAATATAGAGATTGCATCTTAACAGAACGAATACCAAAGCGCTTCCTCCATTTACATTTTTTTAAAGAAACTCCTATTTTTATTTTCTCTCTCTTTACTGATTTCAAGAAAGCTTCAGAATCCAAAGCTTTTCATTTTAACATTGCCGTGTTTTTATTAAACATTATTCATTTCTTTTCTGACGTAGGACTACGTCTAACTCCGCGGATAACATGGGGCGACTTACGGCCGACCGCCCGTGACAAAAGTGAGTCCCAGTTGAAATCATTATAGGGTTAAAAATACGTGTCGCACACTAATCGTGTTAGCATAGACGTAAACAGCATGGACTCCAATTCGCGTACTGCCCAATACAAGGTGTGCGCAACGCTCCCCTCACTTCCTGTGCGAGGGGAGATGATGAAATATTTATGTGTGCTGCTGCGTTTGACTCAGTCTATTTCGGCAACCGTGAGCGCAACACGACTATGCGTGGTATCGTTTTACAGCTCTTGACGAGATCCATTCAAATATACGAAGAACATTTCGCAGTGGTTTGAACTGAACATTTAAAAAATTGTTTTCTTGTGAACTGGTGAACACTTTTGAAAATATCGCGGTTTATCTGAACAACTGTGAGTGCAAAACGACTGTGCGTGGTATCGTTTTAAAGCTCTCGACGAGATCCATTCAAATATACGAAGAACATTTCGCAGTGGTTTGAACTGAACATTTTAAAAATTGTTTACTTGTGAACTGGTGAACACTTTTGAAAATATCGGTTTATCTTAACAACCATGAGTGCAACACGACTATGCGTGGTATCGTTTTACAGCTCTTGACGAGATCCATTCAAATATACGAAGAACATTTCGCAGTGGTTTGAACTGAACATCTAAAAAATTGTTGTGAACTGGTGAACACTTTTGAAAATATCGCGGTTTATCTGAACAACCGTGAGTGCAAAACGACTGTGCATGGTATCGTTTTAAAGCTATTGACGAGATCTATTTAAATATACGAAGGACATTTCGCAGTGGTTTGAGCTGAACATTTAAAAAAATGTTTCCTTGTGAAATGGTGAACACTTTTGGAAATATCGCGGTTTATCTGAACAACCGTGAGTGCAAAACGACTGTGCATGGTATCGTTTTAAAGCTATTGACGAGATCCATTCAAATATACGAAGAACATTTCGCAGTGGTTTGAACTGAACATCTAAAAAATTGTTGTGAACTGGTGAACACTTTTGAAAATATCGCGGTTTATCTGAACAACCGTGAGTGCAAAACGACTATGCGTGGCGTCGTTTTACAGCTCTTGACGAGATCCATTCAAATATACGAAGAACATTTCGCAGTGGTTTGAACTGAACATTTAAAAAATTGTTTTCTTGTGAACTGGTGAGCACCTTTGAAAATATCGCGGTTTATCTGAACAACCGTGAGTGCAAAACGACTGTGCATGGTATCGTTTTAAAGCTATTGACAAGATCCATTCAAATATACGAAGAACATTTCGCAGTGGTTTGAACTGAACATTTAAAAAATTGTTTACTTGTGAACTGGTGAACACTTTTGAAAATATCGCGGTTCATCTGAACAACCGTGAGTGCAAAACGACTGTGCATGGTATCGTTTTAAAGCTATTGACGAGATCTATTCAAATATATGAAGAACATTTCGCAGTGGTTTGAACTGAACATTTAAAAAATTGTTTTCTTGTGAACTGGTGAACACTTTTGAAAAATATCGCGGTTTATCTGAACAACCGTGAGTGCAAAACGACTGTGCATGGTATCGTTTTAAAGCTCTTGACGAGATCTATTCAAATATACGAAGGACATTTCGCAGTGGCTTGAGCTGAACATTTAAAAAATTGTTTTCTTGTGAACTGGTGAACACTTTTGAAAATATCGCGGTTTATCTGAACAACCGTGTGTGCAAAACGACTGTGCATGGTATCGTTTTAAAGGTATTGACGAGATCTATTCAAATATACGAAGAACATTTCGCAGTGGTTTGAACTGAACATTTAAAAAATTGTTTTCTTGTGAACTGGTGAACACTTTTGAAAATATCGCGGTTTATCTGAACAACTGTGAGTGCAAAACGACTGTGCGTGGTATCGTTTTAAAGCTCTGATCAAGATCTATTCAAATATATAAGGAAAATATCGCAGTGTTTTAAATTAGAAAACTGAAAAATTGTTTTCTTGTGAACGGCTTAACGTTTTCGACAATGCCGCGGAATTTGCGGAATGAATGCAAACAAAAGTAGAGAAAATCAAAAAGTGAAGGAAGATGATGAGGAATGTAAGAAGTACAAGAAGTCTGCAGCCCAACGAACTAAACAGTATCCAGAACGCCTGAAAGCAGTCGCCGCCAAACAAAAATCCAGCACACCGATCGCAGCCCTGCGTTCCAAACTGACGGCTCAATCAGAACTGAGCCTACTTGGGTTTGATTTTTGTTTGTTTGTTTGTTTGGTTTGCTTGGCGTGTACATGAGTAATTTATGTTGCTGCTTTTTTTATGAACTGGCAACTTGGCAAGGAACCACGCTATAGTAACGGGCAAAGCATGATTTACATAACTAAAATCGCTGCTGCTCTTTCAGAAACACAGAAAAATTTAGACAGCATGGCGAATTGTTCTGTTTTTTTAATAACTGCACGAAGCCCCATGATTTTCTACATAAATATTGAAGACATTTCATTGACAGATGGATGGATGAACTGACAAACTTTTACTAAAAACATGTACTTTTTCAAAAGGGAGGAAACGGAGAAAGATAATCGTTTCATGAAATGGATTTTTTTTATTTTAGGTTTAACGACCACCGTGAGCAACTCAATGGGCTATAAGCAGTCGCCCGTCCCTAATTTAGGGTCACTGGTTCCAGGGAAGGGAGAGAGCCAGTGCTGTAAGACAAACACAACATCCATGCCCCACCGGGATTCGAACCCGGACCTCTTTCGGACGAATGATCAGAGGCTTAGACCACTGCGCCAGCGGGGCGGCCATATGAAATGGATTAAACTCATTACTCGAAAAATCCAGCACTTACACTATATGATCAAAAGTATCCTAAAACCAGCATTTGAGTAGTACAGGGTGTTCCAAAATTATCTTTACAACTTTGACCCACAATAAAACCTAAACGAAATAAGATAGCAACGTTCTGTTGTCTGTGCATGTAACAGCAACGCATAAAGTTTTATTGGTACGCAAAAGGTTTTTGTTTACATTTAGGTATGACCCTGAACTTGTGATGGCTACTCCACAGGAAAAGACCTGGTGTGTGGCATGGTTCATAGAGACGAAGTCAGATATACAAGTCCAAAGGAATTTCCGTGCCAAATACGGACGTATTCTACCATTCAGATCTTCAATACGCGAGTGGCACAAGAAGTTTATTGAGACTGCTAGTTTACTTCATAAAAAAGGCGCTAGCCTTCGAAGCACAAGTGAAGAAGATACGGAACGTGTTCGACGGAATTTTCTACGAAGTCTAGAGAAGTCCATTGGTACGGCCTCCAGGAAGTTAGGGTTACTACCTACAACGATACACAGGGTACGCAAGCGCTTGCACCTGACTGCGTACAAAGTGCATTGCATTTGACACAGGTACTGCACCCCGGGGATAAACCGAAACGTTTCGATTTTGCTGTTGATATGCACCAAAGGATTGATAATGAGGAAGGATTCTTGAAACGTGTTTTATTCAGCGATAAGGCAACGTTTCATGTCTGTGGTGTTCTCAACAGGCATAACTGCAGAATTTGTGGTTATGAAAACCCACATGTCGTCCGTGATATTGAACGTGACAGCCCTAAGGTTAACATCTGGTGCGGCCTCCTGCACAAGTGAATTATCGGCCCATTCTTTTTCGCCGAAAACGCAGTCACATCCAATGTTTATTTCAACATGTTGGATGAGACTGCGTTAACCCTCAATCGGAGGGCCTGCGACCGGCTATCATCTACCACCAGGACGGTGCACCCGCGCACTGGGCACTTCGTGTTCGTAAGTTGCTTGATGAAACCTTTCCGCAGCGATGGATTGGACGGAATGGTCCAATTCCTTGGCCTCCACGTTCACCTAGATCTTACCACCTAGACTTTTTTCTGTGGGGCTATGTGATTGATATTGTATACCACACATGGTTTTCGGATGTGGATGAGTTGAAGAATAGGATTGCAACTACCATCACAACAATTTTTAAGGACATGCTCGGGAAAACATGTCAGGAGGTCGAATACCATCTCGACGTTATTCGTGCAACCAACGGTGCGCATGCGGAGCTAGATCGACATCCCAACAAGCTTTTTAACGTGCTGTTCAATATACAATGAACCGATTTTTGTTCTATTATTCCGTTTCGGCTTTTATAGAGGGTCAAAGTTGTAAAGATAAGTTTGGAACACCCTGTAGATTTGCATATATACGTCACAGCTATGGCTTATGCAGGTACAAAATATGCACGCGGCCTGGCAAACAAGACAGACAAGCATAAACAGCAGAATGGGCCGTACGCTCAATAAATTTCATCGTAGCACAGTCATAGGATGCCATTTTAGGAGGAAATTAGTTCGGAAAATTGCTGACCTAATTTAGTTGCTTCGATTAATTTTAAGTGATTTTACTGTGAAGTGGAAAGTAATATATGTTACCTTTAATAGCAACAAAAGCGCAATCGCGACGTATAATGCTACGTATGAACAACAGAGCGGGGACGGCCAAGTGCTGAAGTGGGTAGTGAGAAAAGAAAGCGCCTGTCATCGTTTGCAACACTCACAACCGAGTTCCAAAAAATTTTCTGGAAGCAACGCCAACACTATTACGGGTCGTCCCGAGCTGGAGAGAATAGATTTCCATGTCACAGCAACAAAAGCGCAATCGCGACCTAGAATGCTATGTAAAACGACAGAGCGGGGACGGCCAAGTGCTGAAGTGGGTAGTGAAAAAAGAAAGCGCCTGTCCTTGGTTGCGACACTCACATCGGAGTTCCAAAATTCGCCTGGAAGCAACGCCAGCACTATTACGGGTCTTCCCGAGCTGGAGGAAATAGGCTTCGATGGCAGAGCAACAAAAGCGCAATCGCGACCTAGAATGCTGTGTAAAACGACAGAGCAGGGACGGCTAAGTTTTGAAGCATGTAGTGCGAAAAGAAAGCGCCTGTCTTCCGTTGCAACACTCATAGCGGAGTTCCAAAATTCTCCTGGAAGCAATGCCAGCACTGTTACGGATCGTCGAGATCTGGAGGGAATAGGTTTCCATGGCAGAGGAACCACACCCAAGTCTAATATCGGCAAGATCAACATCAAGCGCATGTTGGAGTGGTATGAAGCTCGACGCCAGTTGACCCTGCAGGTGTGGAAACGCAATCTCTGGAGTGATAAATCACGCTTCACCATCTGGCTGTCCGACGGATGAGTCTGGGCGTGTATGCCAAGTGAACGCTACCTTCCCGACTGTGTTGTGCCAACTGTGAAGTTTTGTGGAGGAGGCATCATGCTGTGGGGCTGCTTTTCATGGTTTGAGCTGGGCCTTCTAGTTCTAGTGCCGGGGAATCTTAACACGGAGGCCTATAATGACATTCTCGACAGTTCTGTGCTCCCAATATTACCATATTTCAGTGAAGGCACTTTTCTTTACCAACAGCACCATACCCCTTTCCTCAAAGCGAGGGCCGTGGAGGAATCGTGTGATGATATGGGTGTCGAAGAACTTGACTGACCTGCAGAGAGCCCTGATCTGAACCTTATGGAACACGTTTCGAATGAATCGGAAAGCCGCGTACAAGCCAGGCAAAAACGTCCGACATTGGTGACCAACCTGACTAATGCTTTTGTGGCAGAATGAAAGGACTTTCTAGCAGCAACGTACCAAATTCTAATGGAAATCATTCACAGCAGAATGGAGGCTGTGATAGTAAGAAAGGGTAGACCAACTCGATATTAATGTCTTTCCTATTACATGGAGTTTTTGGACAGCCAAGAGTCTGGATACTTTGATCAGATAGTGTACTTATGTAGGAAGACTTAATTTCGGTTGATAACTTGAAAATTAATTTTTCATAATTCTCAAAGAAAATCACGAGATCCCTGATCTAGGCATGCACCATGGCAGCAATTAATATACAGTGAAACAATTAAGTAATGAGATCGATTAAAAAAATCCCGATAAAACACATGGATCCGGAAGGCGTGATTTTTCGATAAATCATTTAATGTGGTGGCAACAGCGTTTGCGTGGGAATTGAGCAGATAATTATTTACGCTGGGCATGACGTCATTCAATGGAAGAACACTGTCACAGCTCTGTTATAGAGCAGAAAGAAAATATCTGTTTCCGTTTGAAAGTCGGTAAAACTGCATACAATTGAATTGTTGCATGATGTGTATGAGGAAAATTACTTATCTCGTGCACAAATATTCAGATGGTATGAACGTTTCGCGGATAGGCGTGAAGATTTGGAAAGTGACGAAAGGCACGGATGTCTGATTTCATTGCGTACGTCTGAACTCATTGAGAAACTTCCCGAAAGGATGAAAGGTGATCGTTGTGTGACCTTTAAGGTGCTGTAATGGGAGCTCGGTGTTAATAAAGAGACGATTCGTTAAATTTTTGTGCAAGATTTGGAGAAAACAAATTTTTGTGCAAGATTTGTAGAAAACAAATGTTTGTGCTCATTTTGTTCCGCATTCCTTGTCAGACGACCTGAAACATGCACGAATGGAATCCTGGTGACTGCAAAACCCATGCAAAATTTTCTCCACAGCATTGCGGCAGGAAGAAAAGAGTCATGGTGTTTTCGTTATGATCTTAAAACGAAGCGTCAGAGTGCTCGTAGAAGTCGCCATAGTTACTCAAAAAAGGGAAAATCAGGTTACAGAAGTCCAAAATCAAGACAATGCTTGTGTGCTTTTACGACTGCAAGAGTGTTCTGTATCACGAGTTCATTCCTAAAGATTCAACTGTCACTGGGAATGCTTACACATTCCTTTTGGAACGATTGTGGAAAATGATCGTTCGTGGCAGGCCTGATTACAAAAACGAGGAAGGGTTCCTTCTTCACGATAACGCGCCCGCACACAGAGCAGTCAGTGTACAGGAATTTCTGGCAGGAAATCAAGTGCGTGTACCTATCCCCCTTATTCTCCAGATTTTTCACCGAGTGACTACTTTCTGTCTCTCTATCCTAAAAAAAAAAAGTAACAGCCGCCGTTGCTGCTGCTGCTGCCGCTGTTTTAGAAATTTCGCGACACTCTTGCTTTCCTAGCTCGCAACGCAAAACAAATTGAACACAAAAATACGAAATGTACATCGTTTGTAGAGAATTATTTGGAGAATACGCTGAAATAAACCGTTTCTCGATTGTAGCAATACTTCAAGGGCTATTGTTTTTGAAAGTTAAGGTAAGCAAAAAAGTGCTATCAGGTCGCGTTCCGGACACACTAACAGCAACAGAACCACGAAACTTTGCAGGCATGTAGTGCCATGACCGAATGTTTGCACCTTGTTGCCCTTTTTTTAAATCTCGATTTAGTTTACGAGAAATTAAATTTCTAAATTTCACAAAATTCTCTATTTCGCGATGGGATCCATTTAAAAAAACGGATATATGGCAAGCTATAAATCATAACGCTTTGCAATTTTTATAGCATAAACTCACAACTATCATCCCTTTTTTACAAAACAAAAATTAAGAAAAATACATTTTCTGATTTTTAAGCATTTTTTAAAGACGCAAAGAAAAGAAACGAACTTTAAGCATTTTTTAAAGACGCAAAGGAAAGACCCAAAGGAAAGAAACGATAACCACAGAGGAACGTTCTGGTCCCGTGACCTGCTGTCATGGTGACGCAGAGAATTTGTTATGCATATGCTTTGTTGGTAAAGCTATCTGAGTTGTTTAAGGTGGACGTCAAGTAACTTTGCTTCCTATACTTCCAATGGAAAAATTTCTGTACACATTTTTTCACAATTAATGCGTTCCCAAGGATGAAAATGTGAACATCGATTAAAATAGCTTCATTTTATAACTTGGAATACTTAATATTTTCTAAAACATAATAATAATTATGCAATCCAACATTTGTGTGTCTACTGACGTCATCAAAGTACAGGTCGCGCCATCTTTTTTTTTTTTTTTTTGGTTCTAACACTACCAAAGGAAAGGTTATTGATTTTTAATATGATTATGGTTATGTTTTAGACAATATTAAGTATTCCAAGTTATAATATGAAGCTATTTTAATCGATGTTCAAATTTTCATCCTTGGGAACACAATAATTGTGAAGGAAATGTGTACAAAAGTTTTTCCATTGGAAGTATAGGAAGCAAAATTACTTGACGTCCACCTTAACGGTTTAGCATAACGGTTTAGGCTTTACGGAAATGCTTTTTGGGCCGCTTTTGTTTTCCTTAGTGGTAAATTTAGTAAGTGCTATAAGTTCAAACGACAAAAGTCCGACCTTCCAAAAATTAACGACAGTAAAAAAACTCTGAAAGTTCGGAATAACAAGCCTTATTTGCTTAGACACGCAATACAAATAGAATTTTTTATGAATTTTCCAGTTTTTATTTCATGTGATATACTTGGAGATCGGGCTGCAGGGCCCAAGCGCTACTCTGGAAACGTGCGTAGCGAGCTTAGAGGCGCAGCTCCTAGTTCTCTAAATTAAAGCTGCCTTTAAAAGAAAAAGTTTTATAAGATATGGAAGACCTACAAAGAACTGCGACATCTGCTCTTCACTCCGTACCAAGAGATGACCTCTGCAGGTCTTTCCTTTCTTTGACTGATTGTGCCACTTCTTGTATTCGCGCAGGAGGAAAGTATTTCGAATAAAATACCATACTGTTAATAGAAATTGCAACACCCTGAAGAAACGCTTGGATTTGCGCGAAATTTGCAGGGTGGATAGGGCACCACGGCAGATCCAAATGATTACAACTGCAGAGCACATGCAGATGTAAGGCGCGCACAACGTCATCAGAAACGTCACACAAGGGGGTGTAAAAGAAGGCGTAAAACGAGCAGGTTTTTAGCACGTCTTTTGTAAAAAAAGATCGTGCTTATGTTATCGGTTTGTCCGTCCGTCCGCATGTAGACACAATATATCTGCAACTATTTGTCCGATTTGAAAATTTCTTTTTGCTTTGGGAAGCTTGAAATATGCAAATGATGAACCTTCATTTCGTTTTTTTTTTTTACAAGGTACAATTTCGCCGCTAGAGGGCGTAAATGCAGATGATGTCGAATTCAAAAATACGTTTTATTTCACATGTTTGCTTCTAAACACCCCATTGAAAACATTCTTTTATCTTTCGATTCCATTTATGGCGAAGAGTATTTTAGGTGTACTTACTTTTTCAAATTACGCATAGATTTTCCGCTAGGTGGCGTAAAAATAAATTACATTTAACCCGATATCTCTTCTTCTACAACTCCGATTTGGAAAATGTTTTCTTTAGCTGATACAGCTCCTGGTAGAAAATCCTTTGCGTATAATTTCTAATTTTTGGTAAAGAATATTTTGGCCACCAGGGGGCGTAAGCGTTAATTTTTGCTTCTGATGTATTTTCCATAAAATATGAGCTTCTAAAATCTCCATTGAAAACATTCTTTCGTAGCCCGATGCCACTCATGTCAATAAACCTTTTCGGAATACTTTCTTTTTAAAATAATGCATGGTTTTTCCGCCAGGTGGCGTAGATGTATATCTTATTTTTGTCAATATCTCTACTTCTAGGAGTCCGATTTGAAAAATTCCTTCTTTGTTGGATAGTGTTTCCGATGCGAAATGTTTTTGATATAATTCAGAATTTTCAAGTAAATCATAGACTTTCCGCTAATGGCGCAAAGGTAAATTGCGTTTTCTGCGTTATTTCTGCTTCTAAAACTTCGATTTAAAAAATTATTCCTGTATCGCATACAACACCTGATAGAAAATATTTTTCATATATTTCTAATCTATGTTTAGTAAAGAACGGTTTGGCCACCAGGCGGCATAAGTGCTAATTTCTGCTTATGTATTTGCAGCAAAATCTGAGCTCCTGAAAACTTGACTGAAAATATTCTTTCGTGGACCTATACTGCTCAGACCGAAAAAACTTGAGAATACGTTCTCCTTAAAGTAATGCATGTTTTTCGCGGAGCGTAGGTTCATATCTTATTTTTGTCGATATCACTGTTTTTAAGAGTCCGATTTGAAAAATTCTTTTTGTGTTGGAGAGCGTTTCAGTTGCGAATTTTTTTCATAAAAATGCATACTTTTCTCAACGCACAAGTCTGCAAACAGAGGGCGTAAGCTCACGATTTCGTTTACAGCAATATCTGAGGGGTTAAAAATCCGACTGAAAAACTTCTTTCTTCCGTCAGATACTATTGTTTTCCATACCGGTTCCATTGACTTTCAATAGCTTTGATAAATTTAATTTGCGTCAGAACGGATTCAAAAGACGTGCTTATTACCCCCCCCCCCACACACACACAGTTCGGTGTCATCTTTCTTGTTAAACTTGTAATCGCTAAACTCGACCATACGCAGTTGTTAACGTGTAAACATGCCGCGTAGGAGGACGACGCAACCATACGAACACTTGACGGTGTTTGAAAGAGGTAGAATCATTGGACTCAGAGAAAGTGGTTTATCATACCGCGATATTGCTGTGCGCGATGGGATTAACGCATCTACCGTTATGCGTGCATGGCGTCAATGGATAGGAGAAGGTTCTACGCATCGTCGTGCAGTGTCTGGAGCTCAAAATCGCACGACCGAGCGGGAAGACAGGCACTTGCACAGTATGGTAATGACGTCGCGCACAACACCATCCACGACACTTGCGCGGCAATGGAGAATGGTCACAAATCGTCCGATGTACGCAAGCACTGTTTGTCACCGGTTGCTGCAGAGAGGCCTCGTTGCTCACCGTTCTTTGCTGTAACTTCCCGTGACTTTGAAGTATAGGCGCCAGCGATTGCAGTGGTGCCACGAACGTCGAAATCGGAGTTCTAAATGGGAACGTATTGTGTTTTCGGACGAGTCCAGATTCAATCTAATGCATCACGAATAGGCGAATCCTTGTTCGTAGATACCGTGGTGAATGGCCATCTGGAAGGCTGCATTGCGCAGCGCTATACCGGTCACACGCCATGAGTGATGATCTGGAACGTTATCGCGTTTCATTCACGTACTCGCCTGCAACACATCACAGGAACATTGAACAGCCTACATCACATAAGTGTTGGAAGCCGAACTTCTACCTTTCCTTCAGACGATTCCGGGAGCCGTCTTCCTACAAGACAATGCCCGAACTGTGTTGCTCTTACTGTCCAAGACGTACTCTGGGCGCATCAAGTCGTTCGTCTTCTCTGGCCTGCTCGCTCGCCAGATTTGTCGCCTATAGAGAATGTCATCGCGCAATGACTGGTTCGCATAACGTCGCAGTTTGTCACAACCAACGAATTGGGGATGCGCGTAGAAGCAGAGTAGAATGCAACACCGTAGACGACCATCCAAACTCTGTTTCTTCCCATCGCGCGGCGTTTGGGGTCGATTCTCACCGGCCATGGTGGATTTACTTAATACTAATTTTTTGGCCATTCCATCACGAACCGGTATGTAATTGTGATCTTTTGCAGCTTGTAACATAATTAATCACTCCCATAAATTTCATTGTGATCGCTTGTTTTTTTCTTGGTGTTACAATCTTTATTAATAGCAGTGTATATTCACGTAAGTTGTCCTTGTTGCTGTTTTTTAATTCAGTCTAATTACTTAATTGCTGTACTGTACAGATATCTCTAAATTAGGATTTTTTTTTAATTATTCGCGCATACATTTCACTGATTAAAATTCCTACCCCCCTATTTGTCGCTTCTCGCGGATTTCACTAGGAAACATTCATTTACTTTTAAACTGAATGATGTTTAACAAAGTGATCTCGCGAAAAACCAAATTTCCCATTCTCGAGAAGTGATTAAATTTACGCTAACTGCAAAGAAATCATTATCTTCCCAGCAGTTGAAATTGCCCGCCGCGACAAGACAGAAAATTACACTGTCGCTGCTGTAAACAAGCACGAGAAATATCGCTGTTTGTAACGCAAAGATTGACGATGTAATTTACTTTTAGTAAAATATCTTCAAATTATTCTGTGAAAAAATTAAGTGTCAGAAAACTAAATTCCCCAAAACGCGATCTCTACAGCTAATAACCCCGACACGTATACTGTATATATATATATATATATATATATGTAGTTGCGTAATTGGATAAAAGCATTTCAGAAATCATGTGCCGAAGCAGTAGAGAAAAAAATAATAATAATTCAGTTTGCTGCAGAGCTTCGAATCGAAGACACGTGCCGATAAATATCAGGAGTGATGCATTCGCCTGGGATACGGATGAGAGAGAGAGAGAGGGAGAGAGAGTGGAAAGAGGGATTCTAGGCTTAAATAGGATTAAGTAAAGAGAAAGAACATTACACACACACGGTGGCGCCGTCTGCTGCAGCTGAAAGCACATCTTCCCAGTGACGTCCTCAACACGCCTCAAGAGAAGAGGCCAAGAATTTCGTTGATTAAAGTTCGGAAGATTTATAGCTTGAATATTTCTGAGACTAACGCTTGGGAGGTCGTAAAATATATGAGAATCGGAAAAATCCATAAATTTTAGCATTTCATTATCACAGATTCCAGCTGAAAAATTTTGTTCTGCATGTAGATCGCTGGGTGGAAATTTTCAATTAAGTTGTTTATTTAGCGTCGCTGAGTAAACTAAAGGAAAGATTAGATATGTTCAGGACAGGTCGAAAAAGAATATAAAGAGCAGCACGGAACGTATGATAAGATAAAATCTATATTAATAAAAATCACCAGGAAGAACGGCGGAAAAGTCTGAATGAGGAAAAAGTAAATAAAGTTAGGAAAGAAAAGAAAAATTGCGGAAGTTTGGAAACAGCTACAGAAGGAGAAAATCAGTGGAAAAAAAGAATAGAAGTATAAATAAATTTTACAAAAATTTTGGTAGCAACAGAGAATAATGAAGCAAAAGAAGTGATGCAGAAATAAATATTAAACAAGTGGAAGGAAGAATAAAGTAGAAAATGTGTTGTATTAAAATATTAGAAGGAGCAGAGAGTAATGAAATAAAAGAGAAGATACAGCAATGAATTTTAAAATACACAGACTAAAAAGAACAATTAAAGTAGAAAGTAATTTTACCTCAGAATTCTAAAAGGAACATAAAATAGTCAAACAAAGAGAGCAATATACGTATGTACTAATAATTTACAAATAAGAGAAACTGGAAAGAAAAATTAAAAATTAACTACATAAATTTTTTGAAATGAACAAGGGCAGTGAAACAAAATAAAAGGAGGAGATATAGCAATAAATTTTGCTTTCAACTTTAAACTGGAATCCCTTCCAGTCTAAAGCGGAAAGCAATTGCTTCAAAATTCCGAAAGGATCATAATGTAGTCAAACATAAAAAAGGGAGAGATATATAGCAATAAATTTAAAAGACTGGAAAGCACAATTTAACTAAAAATTGATAAATATGTGTCAAATACGTGGAGATAATGAAAATGGACGATATCATCGCTCTGTCCACGTTATTTTATAAACAACGCATAGCGACTGAAAAATTGTGTTCCGACACCGCTGGGATCGAATCCCAGATCTCTCGATAACTAGTCGAGTGCGTTCGCATTTACGCTACGGCGTCAACAAAGCTCAGCGCCACGCGTGGTTTATCAGTCAGCATCTGACTACACGAATACGTATTGATGGTCTCAGCAACTGAGATGTCGTCATCTGGTGGCATTTAACGGAACAGCTATTTAATTCTAGCTGATAAATTTAAAGGGCGACAAATAAAATTCAAAGGGGGAGATACAGCAATTTATTTTGTTTCGCCCTTTGAATTTATCAACTAGAATTAAATAGCTGTTCCTTTAAATGCCACCAGATGACGACATCTCAGTTTTTTTTTTTTTTTTTATTGGAGGTTTAACGACCACCGTGAGCAACTCAATGGGCTATAAGCAGTCGCCCGTCCCTAATTTAGGGTCACTGGTTCCAGGGAAGGGAGAGAGCCAGTGCCGTAAGACAAACACAACATCCATGCCTCACCGGGATTCGAACCCGGACCCCTTACGGACGAATGATCAGAGGCCAACGCCTTAGACCACTACGCCACCGGGGCGGCACATCTCAGTTGCTGAGACCATCAATAGGGATTCGTGTAGTCAGATGCTGACTGATAAACCACGCATGGCGCTGAGCTTTGTTGACGCCGTAGCGTAAATGCGAACGCACTCGACTAGTTATCGAGAGATCTGGGGTTCGATCCCAGCGGTGTCGGAACACAATTTTTCAGTCGCTATGCGTTGTTTATAAAATAACGTGGACAGAGCGATGACATCGTCCATTTTAACTAAAAAGTAACAGCGTGAAAACTCCAAAAGGAACATAGGATAGTCAAACAAAGGGGGAGATACAGCAATAAATTTAAAAAGAAGAGACTGGGAATAAGAATTAAGAACTACCGTATTTTTTGGCTTGTAAGTCGATAAAACGCATACTCAGTCGTATGAGAATAATACGACCACTTACATAATAATGTGAATAACCACCCTTGACCTGGATGACAGCGGCGCGACGGCTTGGTATGGACGCAACGAGGCCCTGAAAGGTTGCCAGAGGCACACCAATCCATTTGGACTGCAGAAGAGCACGAAGGTCCCGGAGATGACATGGTTGTGGTTTGGCACGTTAAATCTGTGGATCCAAACAATCCCACAAGTGTTCTATGGGATTGATGTCGGGCGATTTCGCCGGCCAAGGGAGAAGGGACCCATCGCTGTCGTGTTCCTCGATCCAGTCATGCACCCACCTTAGTGACGTGGCACGGCGCATGGTTCTGTTGGTAGACACCATCACCACCGGGATAAATGTCCAACATGAAAGGATGCATGTGGTCAGCGAGGATGGACAGGTAGCCATTGTCGTTGAGGGACCCATCCAGTGGTACCAGTGGTCCCAGGACATACCAGAAAAACATACCCCAGACATGGGCACTGCCACCGCCGGGTGTTGGTTCTCGTGTGTCTGACGTCATATCCGCAACCGCCCGTCACATCTGGGTAGTAGAAACCTCGATTCGTCAAAGAAGGCAACATTTTCCCACTCTTCCACTGTCCAATGACGGTAGTACCATGCGAACTGCAGGCGTCGTTGCCGATGGACCTGGGTTAACCTGATCGCATCGACGCAGCGTTGACTCCGGACACCCATGCGTAACAGGATTCTCTCTACTGTTATCGGGGACACGTATCTGGGTGCCCTAGCGTTCATTTGCATGGTCAATTGCTGCACTGTCGCACGTCGAGTGCCTTTAACCCGTAGACGTTCTCCTCTGCAGTCGATACCTTTGGGGCTCCACAGTTATGACTTCGAGAGGTACTTGGTGTGTTAGCAGTCCATTCTTGGTACACTCTTATTACAGCAACTCGCGAACAGCCCACGAAGTCTGCTGTTTCTGAGATGCTTCCACCCTTGGCACGGTAGCCGATGACCATTTCTTTCTGAAAGTCCGTCCTACTCCAGGACGATGAAATTTTTAAGTTTTCCTATATTATCTGACTTACCATCCTTGTCACATTTGCGCCAAAAATCGGATTGCCATTCTCAAAATTTGCATATTTTTAATGTTTCAGTAAATATTAAAAGGAAGAGAAAGTGAGGTAACATCCGCATTTTTCTTCTTAACTTTTTTCCTTTCGAACTAACGCTACCGTATTCCTTTCCTCTGACCGGCCAGTCAAAGAAGTCGCCACGCAAAGGTGAAAAAAAAAAGTCATACAAGTGTGCCAATCAGAGCGATGCTTGCATGCAGCGTGAGTTATGGATTGCTGCTTTCTCACAGAGTCAGATTGTAATCAGAAACCAAAAAAAAAAAAAAAAAAAAAAAAAAAGCTTCGTGATTAGACAAACAGAGACAAGCTAATCAAAAGTGAGCTCAGTTAGTTTAAACATGTTGAAAACCCGTCATTAATGACGGAGAGAAATAAGATATGTTAGAGCACAATTTTTTCATAACTAGGTATTATTTTTGTTTGTGATGCCCAAATGTGAAGTGCGTTTCATAAACATTACAACAATAAAAAGTATATGAGTTGAGGTAGGGATTCGACAATTAAAACAGGCAAGCACTCTTTCCATTGCGCCACCAAAGAGGGACAAACGTTCTGTGAAAACACGGATTTGTCCGTGACGGGGATCGAAACATCGCTCCCTCACTCCGGAGTAAGTTGCTCTCCCAACTAAGCTACACGGACAGAATGTACCGTTGTAGATTTGTCGTCTTGACACGTGCTTTACCTCCGTAGTACGTCACAGTTCAAGTAAAGGAAATTATATTTTTTGCTATAATTGGATATACGTACATGTCAATAAGCTATTCTCTAAGATTCAGAGGTTAGCTCCAAAAAGAAATACAAACTACCAGATATTTTTACTTACTGTTGCCGTATCGAACTTCTCCATTTACGGCGATCTTGATACACAACTCCGGCTTCACTGATATCGATCACACGCCGTACACAAGATCTTCTCCACTTCATACTCATAATCTTTTTCTCATGCGGACACTCCTGAATCTGATCCTCCCATGTCTTGCTTGGCCTTCCTCTGCCTTTCCTTCCTGCTACTTAGGCTGAAACGATTTTCTTAGTAAGCATCTCATCACTCATTCTTCCAACATGGCCAAACCACTGAAGCATATTAGTCTCCACCTTGCTAACAACATGTTGCTTCACATCACACAACTGCAACACATCTTCATTTCTCACACAATCATATCGTGTCTTGCCACAAACCCCACGTAAGTAACGCATTTCTCCAGCACACAAACGACTCCTATGTTTCTTCTGCAGTACCCAGGTTTCACTACCATACATCAGAGTAGGAACAATTACACTTTCAAACACAGTCATGTGGGACTCTCTAGAGAACCCATCATTCCTGTGAAAACCTCCCAAAGCAGCCATGACTTTCAATGAAGAATTCACTCACCTACTAATTTCACCATCCAATTTGTTCTCTCTGTCAAACATGCTTCCTAAATACACAAACTCATTCACCTGGTCAGTCACTGTGCCATTTAGACTTACATTACATTCAGTGCTACCAGTTCCTCTCTCAAAAACCATAACTTTGGATTTTCCCTTCTTTATACTCAGTTTGAATTTCATTCAAACTTCGTACATTCGGGACAACATACTCTGCAACTCACTTTTGCTCTCTGCCAACAGGACAGTGTCATCAGCATACCGCAATCTGCACACAAGGATATCACCAAGACATGAACCAGTATTATCTGTTTTGGCATCACGTATGCACGCATCCATAAATATATTAAACAGCCATGGTGACATTACACAACCTTGTCTGACTCCTGCACCAATATAAAACCATTTCGATAAAACACCATTCACTCGTACATATGCTCTACTGCCAGCATCCATGGCTTTTACACTATCAAATAGATTTCCAGTAACACCATATTCATTCAATACCTTCCACAAAAGTGTCCTATTTACTCGTTCGTAAGCTTTTTCTAAATCTATGAAGGCAGCAAAAACTTTCTTTCCAAGGGCCATATACCTTTCATTCATCATGCGTAATGCAAAAATTTGATTAGTGCAGCCTTTACCAGGCATAAAACCACTCTGAACATCCCACACTTTCTATGATGTAAGACTCCGTACTTTTTCAATAATGACCTTACCAAATACTTTCCCTGGTACACTTAGTAGGCTAATATCACGATAGCTCTTGCAGTCAGCCTGATCACATTTTCCCTTATACAAGGGAAGAATGATAGCATCCTTCCAATCCCGAGGGACCATTCCTAACTCCCAGCACAACTGCCAAATTTCAGTTAACCAGTCAATCACGGAGTCACCACCATATTTTAATATCTCGGCAGTTACGCCATCAACTCCCGGAGCCTTACCATTCTGAAGAGATTTTAGAGCTTTACACACTTCTTCTCTTGAGATCCCTCCTATGCTTTCATCCTTCACTGTGACATCATCTGCATCTGCCTCAGAATCCACTTTGCTTTCCTGATCTAATAACTCACAGAAGTATTCACCCCATCTTTCACTTAACTCATTGGGCTCCCATATCATTTCCCCAACCCTATTCTTCACACAACTTACAACTTTGTTTCCCCTATTTTTGAATATACGCGTACCCTATATTCACCATGTTCCCCAGACCTCGAACCAAGATAATTTTGTGACGATAATGCATTATTAACTCCGTTACCTTGCAATAGGTAATGATAAACATCACATTCCTTATATTATTTAGTGAAAGTAAAGGATCATTTTCGAACCATATGTATTTAGTGCAGTGCTTTTCAAACTAGTAATCAATTTTTCCACGGTCCATTCGAAGCATAAGATTATTGACACTGTATCAGACTTATTTCCCACTTTGTCCTCTGTATTGTGTCGTTCAGCCGGTCATGGTCCTTCGTGGTAAGTTATAAATTAAAAATTACATGCGAAATTACTTTTAGGTGCAGCACCTTTCCTTTAAAAATTCTTAAAAGAACCCTGACGAATAAAAAAGCGCACATTCCTTTTAAAGAAAATCTTATTTTTTTTCATCTCTCTTTACAAATGTCAAGAAAGCTTGACAATCTAAAGCGTTTTATTCTAACACTTTTTCAATAATTAAATATGAATAAGTGAACATGTTTTTATTAAACATCCATCATTTCTTTTTGTCTGACATGCACATGAGTAATTTATGTTACTGCTTTTATATGAACTGGCAGTTTGGCAAGGAACCGTGTTGTAGCAACGAACAAAGCATGGCTTACATGAAGGAAATCACTGCTACTCTTACATAAACACAGAAAAACTTAGACAACACGGAAATGTATTTTTAATAACTGCACGAAACCCCATAAGTTTCTACATAAAAAATATGTTTGAATTGCCAGAAAGTGGAAGACGTTTTTGGAGCAAGTTACTACACACTGATTTCACTAGCTTCTTCTTTTTTCTTTTTCTTTTGTTCTAATGCAGAATTATTTCTTATTATTGGGTTTTTAAAAACGTGATAACCCGTCTTTTCAGTGAGTATAGGCCAGAGGCATAGTGAAGGGGACTGGCTCCTGGAGGCAATCTGCGCCCCCTTGGGAAACAAACACAGATTTTTGAAAAAGTGGTTTTGGGGAAATGACTCGAGCATCGGAGACCCGAGAAAATTTTGTTCTACTTTTGTATTGAATATACAGTTACGGAAAAATTAATAGCAACGCTGGACATTTCTGAAGTTTTTGGGTTTTCAGTGTTGCTACAAAAGTAAATATGCAGATGATACTCCCAGTACATACACTGACGGAAAAAAAATCCCAACACCAAGAAGGGGTTGTGTTAGATAAACGACAGTTGGTAGGCGGTGAGAGTACATCTGTAAGATGACGTCTATGCAAATTTCGCGCTCGGCGCATACGTGTGGCGCTAGTAGCGCCCCTCGGAACATGCAAAGCAATTTTGCTGTAAATACGCGCTGTTACTTTCGTGAGCGTTAGTTATCGTTGAGATTCGACGTAGGGTGTTGATGTTAGTCAAGAATGTCTTTAAGAAGACGAAGAAGCAATTATCAACAGCTCACGGAGTTTGAACGAGGTCGTGTAATAGGGCTACGAGAAGGTGGATTTTCTTTCCGCAATATTGCAGAACGACTTGGCAGGAATGTAGCCATGTGCATGATTGTTGGCAGCGGTGGACAAGCGAAGATACTGCCTCAAGAAGACCGGGTTCCGGCCGGCCACGTGGCACTACTGAGAGGGAAAACCGCCGTGTATGGCGTATGGACGTGGCGCTTCGTACCGCGCCTGCGGCGGCAATTCGAGCTGCAGTTGCCACCACAGTGACACAACGAACTGTTACAAATCGGTTACTTGAAGGACAGCTCCGAGCCAGACGCCCTGTAGCGTGCATTCCACTTACTCCAAACCACTGCCGTTTGCAACGTCAGTGGTGTCAAGCTAGAGTGATGGCCGTGTGTTGATTAGAAGGAGGCCAGGTGAGCGCCTGCAACCAACCTGTCTGCGGCCGAGACACACTGGACCTACACCTGGAGTTATGGTCTGGGGAGCAATTTCCTATGACAGCAGGAGCACTCTGTGGTTATCCCACGCACCCTGACGGCACAGTTGTACGTCGGTCTGGTGATTCAACCTGTTGTGCTGCCATTCATGAACAGCATTCCAGGGGTGTTTTCCAACAGGATAACGCTCGCCCGCATACCGCTGTTGTAACCCAACATGCTGTACATAGTGCCGACATGTTGCCGTGGCTTGCTAGATCACCAGATCTTTCATCAATCGAGCACGTATGGGACATCATTGGACGACAACTCCAGCGTCACCCCCAACCATCATTAACCGTCCCTGTATTGACCGACCAAGTTCAACAGGCATGGAACTCCATCCCACAAACTGACATCCAGCACCTGTACGACACAATGCATGAACGTTTGCGTGCTTGCATTCAACATTCTGGCGGTTACACCGGTTATTAATGTACCAGCATTTCACATTTAAAATGGCTCTTCTCGCGCTTATAATAAGCTGTGATCTTGAAACCTTAATCGATTAAATATGTTACCTATACAAATGTATTGCCGCCATTTCCTTCCTCTACAACTATTTTTTCGTGGTGTTGGGATTTTTTTCCGTCAGTGTATATATAAATCACTTTAAAGCACATTTCATGCAGAAGCCAAATCAGTTTACAGAATGGGAATGTCTTCAACAGAACTCAAGTTTTGAACAGAAATGTTCTGCGAAACAGAAATCATGGCAAAGCAACATGTTCAAATTCAAATACAATTACGTACCTAATATTTCGTTGGGTGACCTTTTATTTAACAACGGCTGCGCATTTGTTGGGCATGGAGTCAACCAACTTACGCAACATATCGGATGAAATACAGTAATGCCGAACGTCAGTAATTGCGTTAATCAGTTTCATTTTATTTGTGGAGGACGTTCGTGCACTTTTCTTTTCAGAATGCGTCACAAATTCTGAATCGGGTTCACGTCTGGCGAATTACCAGGCCAAGGAAGAGGCACAACATTGCCTAAGGACGTCACATAAGTTTTAATGATTTTTTTGCACGGTGGCATGGGGCCGAATCGTCCTGGAAGATGTATGACTGTCCCTGGAACAAATCATGTCCTGAAGGCACCATCTTGGCCTGACACCTGTGCATTAACTCTCACACACATGAATTCTGCCCACTCCACCGGCAGCAAAGCATCCCCAAATCACAACACTGCATGGATACTTTCTTGTTTGTCTTAAGTGTGCAAGAGGGACGCAACGCCTCGTTATTTCGTCGAAACGCTCGGCCTCCCGCGTCGTTACCATCGATGTTCAATTTTGTCTCATCACTAAATAACACTTGAAGCCACCTATCAGTGTTCCACTCCTTATGTTCCTTTGCCCATTTTAAACGTTTCTTGCATTGCAAATTGGTTAGCAATGGATTCTTTACCAACCTATAAGACGCCAGACCCATAGAACGTAACCTGTCCAGCACTGTTTAAGGACAAACAACAGTACCACAGCTCTCCCGCAATTCTTTGGCAAGAACTGTTGACGAGACGAAACTGTTTCGCAGACATAACCGTTTCAACGCGTTGTTATTTCTAGGAGTTGTTTTCATTTTTCGGACACATTTACCCAGCCTGCCATTCTTGATTCCACCCATATCACGGACCTTCGTCAGCTGCCGTTAAACTGTACTCTTGTGCACCCCTGTTATCCGGACAATTTCTGCATTGCTTTTGCCGAATTCACTTAAAGTACCCATTTGTGAAGCTTTTCGTGGTGAAACATCATCTAATATGAAACAACTGCAACACAGTTTGCACAGAATAAACAAAATGCACTCTAAACTTCAGATTTGCACTCCAATCCGCAGGGGTAACGACTACACACTCACTAATGCAAACGAACTACCTACGGGCACTGCGAAAGCGTCTGGAATAACTCCAGCATTTGTCATTTTCATGTAGGACTTCCGTCCACAGGGAGTAGAGTTTTAGGTCCTAGCCACCTACAGCGAGATCGCCTTTTGGGCAGGACACAGAAACGGAAGGAATGAGAGCAAGTCTAGTGACTTTGACAGAACAGTTTGTAGTGAAATTAGAGTACAGTAGATGGCGCCACCGTACAAGTACGATATTGCACATAGAGGGGTGAGAGAATTTCAGGTGGGGTATAGGAAAGGATACCCATTTAACCAGTGGGTCCAGCCTGGGGGCAGTCACTTAACGTGCTCGTCCAATGCACGGCGGATATTCAGCGATTGTTAGTAAATCACACCATCTCTGAAAGATCAGCCCAGGCTAGAACCTGGGGACCCAGCATCGATAATCTGAAACACTAACCACTAAGCCATCCGCGGCTTTGGAATAACTCCACGCACATGGCCTGCCCTTTATATCGCCTATACGCGGACGCACAAGCAAGCTCCGTCGGCTTGTAACAACGACGATAACATTTCACATAATGAAGTGTGCTTCCTTCGCAGCACATTTCTGGTCATAACTTGAGTTCTGTTAAAGATATTCCCATTCTGTAAACTGAGTTGGCTTCTGCATGAAATGTGCTTTACAATGATATATACACTGGTGTGAAAAAATTAAGGACGAGACGGTTTTTCGAATGTAACGTCGTGCAGAAGTGCTCCACATCGACTCAAATCATACCATAAGATCCCCAAGATGTAAGAATACGGGACAAATGAGCAAAGCCGTCCAAACAAGGAATTCAAAGGATACAAAGGCACTTTATTGAAAAGTAGCTTCGAGCA
The DNA here is from genome assembly GCA_039090855.1 of Macrothele yani. Classification (NCBI taxonomy): domain Eukaryota; kingdom Metazoa; phylum Arthropoda; class Arachnida; order Araneae; family Macrothelidae; genus Macrothele; species Macrothele yani. Next base: position 38,967,745 of record CM076989.1, read on the forward strand.
CAACTGGACAGAAGACAGAAACGTCCATGTGACAGGCGGCTGCCAAGAAAAATCCAGTCTTTAGTAGGGGATATGATCACCCCTGACTGCGTTGCAAGATTTGCAACGTCTGTCCATGCTGGGGACGAGGTTGTCAAGGAGCTGTTGAGGCATTGCGGCCCATTCCTCTTGTAGCGCCAATCGCAGCTGCAGAATCGTTGTTGGCGGCTGGTGATGTGCTGCCAAGCGCCACCCGAGAAGGTACCACGCGTGTTCGATTGGATTTAGGTCCGGGGACCTTGCGGGTCAATCCATGCGTTGAATATCTTCACTCTCCAACAGCTCTGCGACAGCCACTGTACGATGAGGTGTAGCGTTGTCGTCCATGAAGAGTAACTCAGGACCCACAGCACCTCTAAAAAGACGCACGTGAGGCAGGAGAACCTCGGTACAAAACTGGACACCAGTGACTGAACCTCCTTGGAAGATGTGGATGTCTGTACGACTACCAAGCATGATACCGCCCGAAACGAGAACTCCGCCACCTCCAAACCGGTCCCTTTCGATGATGTTGGTGGTGTTATTGTGTGTTCTCTGCTCTCCCCATTTGTGTATACGTCCAGAATCGCTCGTCAGACTAAATCGGCTCTTATCCGTAAAAAGAACTCGACCTCATTGCTGATGTGTCCAGTTCTTGTGTTCGTGGCACCACAGAAACCGCCATCTCAGATAAGCAGGCGTTAATGGCACACACCGTACTGGTCGTCGTGTAAATGCAATTCCCTGATTATGATACGCTTTCCAACATACCAAAAATCATTACTCAAGTTATGAGGATAATGGCTGTGGAATAAATCTCGCTCCTGTGTCCTCACCTTTGTCCCCATTTTGATGATATTAAACAGAACCGGTTCAGTACATTTCCGGAACAACATGATAAAGTTTCGTCGCAATGGAAGCATTTTTACGTAAATTATGACGCATAAGAGCAACGAAATGGATCTCGTTTATATGTCCTGACCTTTGACCCCATTTCCGTCATTTTCAATAGGGTGCGTCCGTAGGTAGTCTCCTACCATATACTAAAATTTCAGCGAAATAGAACTATTTTTATGCAAGTTATGATGCATAAAAAATGGAATGGATCTCGCTCCTATGTCATGAACTTTGACCCCATTTCACCGATTTTTAATACGGTGTGTCCCCAGGTTGTCCTTTACCACATACTACAATTTAATTGAAATCGAACCATTTTTATGCAAGTTATGACGCGTAAGAGCAATGGAATGGATCCCGCTCCTATGTCATGAACTTTGACTCCATTTCACCCATTTTCACTAAGGGTATGTCCCCAGCTGATCACTCACCGCAAACTAAAATTTCATTGAAATCGAGCCATTTGTACGCGGGTTATCGTGCGGACGGGACGCACAGACAGGCGGACAAAGCTGGAGCATATACGCTTCTTCAACCTACGGTTGTAAAGCGTAGAAAAGGTGGTGGGTGAATATTCAATTGCAAGGAAATTTTTTCTACATGTGAAAATAATGTATTTCCTCATTATTACATGCTGTGGTACTTTTCCAACTTTAGCTGTAACATCATTCTAACGTTTTCGGCGTCCAGTAAGGAGGTCAAGTACGCCTCCCCAGTCGCTACACATCTGTTGCGTTTACAGAAAATAATCGTGCTTTGCACTAAACACGTGTCCTGCAAGTGTAGAATTTATATTTAGTGATGGGTTCTCATGAAAGTCCCGAATGGCTGTATATGAAAGTGCAAATGTTCCTACTCTTATGTATTGCAGGGAAACCTGGGTTCTGCAGAAAAGACCCATATGGGAGTCGTTTGTGTGCCGGGCAGATGCGCTACTTAAGTGGGGTTTGTCGTAAGTCACGCTTCCTGTAAGTAAATGAGGAATGAAGATGTGTAATGTGAGACAAAATGTTTTTAGTAAGGCGAAGACTAATATTTTTCGGTGGTTTGGCCCTGTTGAAAGAATGAGGGATGAGATACTTACTAAGAGACTTTATTCAGCTCAAGTGTCAGAAACGAAAGGTGGAGGAAGCCCTGGGAAATCGTGTGAGGGCCAGATTCAGGAATGTCTGCATGAGAAAAATTTAATAAGTGTGAAGTACAAAAGGTCTTGTGTACGGCGAGTGATGTATGTCAATGAAGCTCCAGCTGTGTGCCGAGATCGTTGTAATTGGAGACGCCTGATACAGCATCAGTGAGTTCTTTCTGTGACGAGATATCCTCTAAATGTCAGAAAACACCTTAGTGATATGTATGTATGATCTAAATACCCAGTATGTCTGTCTCTATTAGCAAGAGCAATAAAGAAGAGGCATATTTCTTAAAGTAAGAAAAAATAGATGGTTGACGCATGCAGCATAAAGAAAGGTAATCAAGGTTGACTTTCCATTTTAACATACTGGAAAATATAGAGGCAGAGTTTCTGGCCGACAAGGGGCGATTTCAGTTCATGAGCTATTTTTATTCTTACTTGAAGTAGCATTCGGAACACGAAAATTTCTTGCCGTACAAAATGTTTCTTTTTAAAATACTATTCTGTATGTCAGGAGGTCAACATACACTATATTGACAAAACTCACCGGACACCTAGAAGAGAAACACAACATAGCATTTATTGATGTACGATGTCGGTTCACCTTTGGCCTTAATGCATACACTGACCCTTCGAGTCATGTTTTTGGCAAGGCTTTGGAACACAGCGATAGGTATGTGCTACCATTCAGTGCACAATACTGCCGCTAAGTGTTGCTTAGTAGTAGGCCTTGGTTTCAAACTTCTTATGCGACGTTCTAATTCATCACACAGGTGCTCTATGAGATTAAGATCAGTGCTCTGTGCTGGCCAGTCCACACACGATACGGAATTTTCGTCAAACCACGTCGTAACAGTCCTTGCGTTATGGCTCGGTGCATTATCCTGCTAGGACCAACAAATTTCAGTTTCACAGTATTGCCACAGAGTTGGTAGAGCATAATTGTCCATAATATCGAATTTAGACGCGCTGGTTAATAGGGCTGGGACCATACCACGAAACAAAACCCACACGAGCACACTACCAGCTGTAAACTTGAACGTAGAAACAGTACACTGTGGTAGATAGCGTTCTCCCGGCTGCCACCATACCCACACACGGCCATCAGACAGATGGATCGTGTATCTGGATTCATCAGACCATAGGACCTGGTTCCATTGATCTACGGTCCACGATAAATGTTATTTACACAATGCTAAACGACGAGTAGCATTCCAAGTGGATATGAAAGGCTTATGAGCGGCAGCACGACCACGGTAACCCATGGAATGAAGTTCTCTGCGAATGTTACATGTACATACCGAGGTTCCAGCATTTATGTACACCTGTACACTGAGGTCTTGTGCAGCACTCCATCGATTAGCTGTAACGACTGTCTTGGGGCTTCGACGTCCTGCATCACTGATTTTCTTTGTTCTGCCGGTACGTTTGGCTGTTTCAGGCACGCCATGTGTCTTCCACTTATTCAGTACATTCAAAACAGTTGACTTGGGTATGTTTAAACGCCTCTCGGTTTCTCTTATGGAAAGCCCATTAATATAACACCCAAAAATATTTCCTTTCTCAAAGTCAGTTCTCTAATGCCGCGACATTTCCAGTCAATCGCGGTTAGCTGTAGGTTTGTTTTATACCATTTGCAGCAGTACCGCACATCTTATCAACGCAGCGATTCGTTCATTTGCTTTTGAAGGGGTGTCCGGTGACTTTTGTCAATATAGTTTATATCCCTTAACGTATTTGTTAAAAGTAACCCAACAACGAAACTCACCATTTCATCATTTTGCAGCATAGAAACTACCTCTGCTTTTTAATAGACTTCTTCAGGCGTCGGTTAATCTTTTTTATGCCTCCCGAGAAAAAAGCTTTCGTGTGCTTCACATCGTGGTCTCTGCCAAAACCCGGAATTGTTTCCGGTACTGTAATGAAAAGCTTTTACTAAATGAAAAGCTAGGTACTGTAATGAAAGCTTTTTTGTTGACGTCAAAAGTAGGAGGTGGTCACAATAAAATGACTCGACTGAGTAGTTACAAGGTGAAAGACAAATACCCTGGATGTCCACTGAAACTCAAGGATTTGGTACGAAGAACTCTGTTGAGGAGAATCCAGGAATTACGTATGGTGTCTACAAAAGACCTCTCCCCTGAGATTTGAAATGCTGTCGTAACGTTTGTCAGTATTAGAACGATGATCCGCAGAGTTTTTCATTCCCTAAATCAGGTGTGCACAAACATAAGGCCATTACTACAAATGCTCAGTAATGTTTGGCTTGGGGTCTTACACGCTATTTCTGTTCTTTAGAGCATTGAAAGAAGGCTTTGTGAAGCAAAGAATCACGATCCACCCTATATTCACTCTGATAGACGTGTTTGAATCTTCTGACTGCTGAGAGACAGTTCTTTCTTTCTCTCTCTCTCTCTCGATTGTACTGACCAACGATGGATGACACTGGTTGCATTAACACTTGGTCCATTGATTGTTGCATCTGGAATCTTAAATTCCAACTTATACTTCGGTATTGTGGACAATTCTACGCTTTCTACATGGTGGCAGTGCTTCAGTATGGATCGTTGTTTTATTCAGCACAGCTATGCACTACATTACATTCTTACGCCATGTTGAAACATGTGTGCACAAAACGAGGAAGGCTGTGTCAAAAACGGTACCCCGATTATTTCGGCATTGCTGTTGAAATAAACTTATGAAATACAATGTGGATTTTTTTTTCCACTTTCGATCGCATTTTATCAGGACAGACGTTCAAAGTTTTGATTTTTACAATTTTTTGTTAGGTTAATTTAGAATTATAATCAATAGATGTTAAAATGTGATCTTTGCGATCAATTCAACTAACAGGATGTTTTAAAATTACTTGACTGAAATTGCGCAGTATTTGGAACTTAAAGTCCCAGGTAATGAATTATAAATTAATTAAAAACTTTTCTGAACTGAAACACATTCTTTATAAAATATCTGTTTTGTACAGAAAGATATTTTTAAAAATTGTACTCCATCGCTTTGAAACACTTTGTGATTCTTTGATGAAAAACTATGAAGCAACTGAAAGATCTGTAATTAACAAGAACACTATAATAGATGCGTGAGATTTGCTAGTCATGAGGATATAAAGTTTATTTACAAAGTTCCTAAGTGACTTATTATATTCGTAAAGAAGATTTCACAAAAGTATTTTACTTTTTAGTTTCTTATCAGTTCTACTCATCTACGTTCTGACAGCAAGTGGGAGTTCTGGAAATATTTTTCCCAGAAATGAGAGTTTTCGGCTATCCCAGAACTGCCAATAACTTCAACGTGCCGTCAGAATATGGGCACATAGAATCAATAAGGAACGTAAGAGTAAAAACGTGTTTTTGAAATCTCGTTCAAGATATTGAACAGGTTAAACTCTTTTTTATATTCCTAGAAAATTGGTAATGTAAAGTATTTAATGGGTATTCTTTTTAACCTGTTTTAGTGTGAAATAAAATAATGAGGAAATCGCAATAACGTTTTGAATTTTATCGTGGTTTTTTTATTACGTGAGCAAAAATTTTCTGATTATTCGAAATGAGATTGATCACACGTGTGTATGGGGGCGTTGTATTGTGTTATTTGTCTCACGCCCAGTCATTTTGAGTGTTTCAAGCAATCTAGATGCAAAGCTGGTCTGTTTGCTCTGAGGACAGGCATGAAATAAGGCCGGCCATAAGACATCTAACTTGTGTTGCTGTAGCTCTCACGTACATATAAGTATGGTAGCTGCAGTGGCCAGGCGTATGTAAATTAATTTAGTACGATATGTTTAACGGAAATTCAAGTATACAGAGCTCATACCTAACAAAGATACTTGAATAAACTTATGTTATCAATACCAACAGAAGAATTCTAATCGTGCCAATTTTCCCAAAATTTTATTTTATTTCATTTCAGACGGGGTCACTCTTCTTGCAGTGACAACACTTTTAGAAATCTGCGATTAGGATGCCATCGGTCAATCCTGTTCCTCTACGTTTCACATAGCCAGACGTGTCGGCAGGTGCGCAACTGGAATTTGTTTTCTGAGGGGATATTATCATATCTATAAATCTATATGAACAGTATCCCAATAATTTGCATGCAATATCGTTATACAAGGTATGTTCGGAAAATAATGAGACTCATTAAATAACAGGCGTTTAATTGACGTTATACTTGCATAACATTAAAATTTATCGAAATAACATCCTTGAACATCCATATACCCCTGCCAGTTGTTCTGCCACGCTACGTAGCTTGCCTGGAAGTCGGGTACAGGAATCGCTTTCAAAGCATTCATCGCGGAAGTTTGCTCGTTTGTAACACAGTCCCAAAATGGTGTCATTTGGGTCTGTGTTACAAACGAGTCAGCCGGGGCCACGTCCGGGCTGCAGGGAGGTTGGGGCAGCGTTGCCACGTTGTGGTTCGCCAGAAACTCTCTCACTCTCAGCGACGCATGGCTCGGCTCATTATCGTGGTGAAGACGCACGCAACTCTGTTCTTCAGCCGTTGAAGCACTTCCACGTAAAATGCAGCGTTGACCGTTTGTCCGGGTGGTACGAACTCCTTATAGAGAACACCTTTACAGGCAAAGAAGATAATGAGCATCGATTTCATCTTCGATTTGCACATTCGAGCCTTCTTTGGTCGAGGCGACTCGGAAGTGTGCTACTCTGAGCTCTATCTTTTCGTCTCCGGATCGTACTCAAAGACCCACGTTTCATCACCTGTTATCACTTTCTCCGAAAAACCAGGTTCACTCCTCACACTGTCCACAAGCTCACGAGAAATCAACACACGGTTGTTCCTCTGTTCATCGGTCAAAACCTTAGGAACCAATTGGTAAAGTATTCGGCTCCGGAGCAGAAGGATGTGGAGTAAGATCCCATCGCGGTCAAATTTGTATTTTTACATCGGCGCCTGTGGAAATGGATCTACTGGCCTTTTTGTTCTTCCAGAAATGTGTAGTGATTCTTCCACATATCGTCAGGAATTAATCAGAAAATGTGTGATGCATCTTTCACACATCGTCTGGAACTAATCATAAAATATGTGATGCTTCTTCCACACATCGTCTGGAATTAATCAGAAAATGTGTGATGCTTCCTCCACACATCGTCTAGAATTAATCATGAAATGTGTAATGCTTCTTCCACACATCGTTTGGAATTAATCATAAAATGTATGATGATTATTCCACACATCGTCCGGAATTAATTATAAAATGTGTGATGCTCTTCCCCACATCGTCTGGAATTAATCAGAAAATGTGTGATGCTTCCACCACACATCGTCTAGAATTAATCATAAAATGTGTGATGCTTCTTTCACACATCGTCTGGAATTAATCAGAAAATGTGTGATGCTTCCTCCACACATCGTCTTGAATTAATCATAAAATGTGTGATGATTCTTCCACACATCTTCTGGAATTAATCAGAAAATGGGTGATGCTTCTTCCACATATCGTCAGGAATTAATCATAAAATATGTGATGCTTCTTCCACACATCGTCTGGAATTAATCCTAAAATGTGTGATGATTCTTCCACACATCAATTGGAGTTAATCAGAAAGTGTGTGATGCTTCTTCCACACACAGTCCGAAATTAGTGAGAATTCCTTCTTCAAATTGATAGTTACTTCAAGCATGTTTTGCTGCTGACCCGAAACAAGCGAATTCGAACCCCCGCCATTCTCAAGGGAGGTGGGGAATACATGTGACACACTACAGCGGTGAAGCACTTGTCAAGACGGCATAGTTGGAGCGATACATTCCGACGGTGTAGCTATATTGCAGAAGCATTCGGCTCCGGAGCAGAAGAATGCGGATTCGGTCTTCATCACCGTCAAATTTCTGTATCCAGAGTTCCATCTCAATATGTACTAACTAGTTCATAGCCCGTACCAATCCCGGGCGAAAAAGCTGAAATTTTTATAAAACGAATCGCAAAATAAATATACATAATTATAATAAATGGTTGAATTATTAATCGGCACGCTATAAGATAGGTCACCAACAACAAAATTTTCGTAATATTCCCATTCAACATTCCCATGACAGAAGCCTATTATATAGGTTAATAAATTTTAACTTGTCATATGACGGTCACAGTACGCTAAAATTCACATTACTCTGCAATGCGAAGAAAATGAAATAAAACAAGACATAACGCGCACGTAACAGAACAACTGTTATTTGAGCTAGTGCGAGTTGCCACAGATGAAGTTGTTTGTCTAACTATATTTTATTTTCCGGTATTTCTCCTTGATTTTACGTATTGTGCCATAGCGATGAGCTTAGTTCCGATTTCGACTACCGGATAAAAGCAGATGGCTCTGCAAGTACTGAATGATGTCAGAGCGTTAGGAACAGACGTAGCCTAATATATAGGTTTTATTACATCAGTATTGCTACTGCTAGTAAACTGAGCTTTGTATTTTCCGGAAATTCTAGGAAGGCGGAAGGATCTCCAAACCCTGCTTATTTCATTACGATCTCATTTTGCAATAAATATGTACAGTTGTGGCCAAAAGTCCTGCACCAGTAGACCGAAAGTTGATTTTTGATATTTGAAGTCAACTTATACAGCGTAATGGTAAAGTCAGGAATTCATATTATATATACATCATTTCAAAGGAAACTTTATGTTGAATTCAAATATTTGTACGTAATGTTATTACCAGTAATAGAAGTGAAGTTACAAGCAAACATACAGCGTCTAGTCATAAAGGGCGAAAATTAATGGAATTTGTGAAATTAATGTACAATGCATTTAACGTAAAATTACTGTACAGTACGTTATTGAAACTTGCAGAACACTTGAAATTACTTACCAACAAGCAAAATGCGGTTTAATATTTAATTGGGTAACCACGGTTTCTTAGTCACAAAGTGCACCTTCTTGGCATGGAACTAATGAGCTTTGTAACGTACCAGGAGATGTGACGTACCTGCCAGAAGGACGCACACGACATAAAGGCAGATAGCAATTTGAATCAATGTCTGCGTAGCTCAGTTGGTAGAGCTGCTTGTTCCGGAATAAGCGTACTCGGGTTCGAATCCCGGCGTAGACCAAAAATGACGGAGAAATTAACGTCGTTATAGCTTCTCTAGTTTCCATTGGTGATGCGGCTCTTACAGACTCAGTTAATGCTGTTTTAAATGTGGGTCTTTGTTGACGGATCTTTTGCTTCAATATCACCCACAGATTATCTATGGGATTAAGATCCGGTGACTGTGCCGGCCACTGAAGTTTTCTTATAACTTTTCGATTAAATTACTCGTCAACCAACTTTGACCGATGACATGGCGCGTTATCGTCCTGAAAGATGAAATTCCGCAAACCCATGTCTCGTGCAGATGGTAGCAATTTGGACTCCAAAATATCCACATATTTCGATTCAGTCAATGTGCCATCAGCAATGTGTAGACGGGCAATACCACTGGCTTAAATACAGTAACCATAACATCACCTAATGTGGGTGCTGGATTGTTGGCTGGGTGAAGCATGCTTTATATCTTTCACCAGCCCGAAGACGTACATAATTATTTCCATTATTAACAGAAATAGTAACAGTTGTTTCATCACTGAAAATAACATTTTTCCATTCATCAACAGTCCAATTTTTGTGTGCCTTGGTCCAAGCAATTCTTTTGAACCATTGTTGTTCAGTAAGAAAAGTTCGTACAGATTTTCGTGGTCAGTCCATTTTCTTGTAGCCTACGACGAGCTGTACGTGCAGATGCAATAATGCCTACTTCATTCTCCCACTCGTTTCTTAAATCAGTAGCTGTTTTAAACCTTGATTTTAAGGAACGACGAATCAACATACGTTCAGTAAACAACCTTGGTCGACCTGTGCTTTTTCTGTTTACCTCACATCCAGTTTCTGCAACTCTTTTAATAATGCACAAGACAGTGGAATGATCACAGCTACATTTAACAGCAATTTTCGCACCGTGTTATCATCAATAGACAACTAGAGAAGCTTATTAGTTGCATGCCAAGAAGGTGCACTTTGTTACTAAGAAACCGTGGTTATCCAAATAAATATTAAACCTTATTTTGCTTGTTGGTAAGTAATTTCAAGTGTTCTGCAATTTTCAATAACGTACTGTACAGTGATTTTACGTTAAATACATTGTACACTAATTTCACAAATTCCACTATTTTTTGCTTTTTATGACTAGACGCTGTACTTTTGCTTGGAACTTCACTTCTATTACTGGTAATAACACTGTGAAAAATAATTTGAATTCAGTATAAAATTTCCTCTAAAATGATGTAAAATATATATTCCTGACTTTACCATTACGCTGTATAAGTTGACTTCGAACATCAAAAATTGACTTTCGGTCTATTGGTGCAGGACCTTTGGCCACGATTGTACTGTATGTATGTGTATGTGCGTGTTTGTACAGCGTTACGTAGGGATGATCTTTACGAAAACCAGGTAGCTGCAAGCTTATTACCCTCCCGTACTCCAGATGCATATCAGGGCACAATGTATAGGCTGTATGTGCTTTCGTAAGGAGTTTCGCTGAATAACGTTGGGTTTCATCGGAAGCTTGTAACTGCAGCAAAACTAGATGTGTATATGTTACCGTTAAAGTGTATAATTCAGTTGTTTCATAGAATACCTACTTATTTCATGAAATAACTGATCAAGTTAGTTAAAGCGTGTAATAAACTAATAATTCCACACTTTAACTACACTGCTGGAAAACCCAAAATGCAACACCAAGAAGGAAGCATCCGATTGACCTGAAATTCGCAGCATGCGTCGCCCGCGAGAGGACATGCAAACGATTAGCACTGCAAAGCATATGTAAATCATGTGCGCCCGGCACGCCACCGAGAAGCACTATAAGAAGGGTGCACAGAAGGCGGGGTGTAAGTAGTGGAAGTGTGTTGTGCTGCCGGATCTGTGCGTGGGAAGCTTCCTGATGCCTCGTCGCTGAATACGGCAGTCATTCCAGCACGTTTCGGAATTCGACAGAGGCCGAATAGTGGATTATCGCGACAGCGGTTTATCGTACCGAGACATCGGCGCCAGTGTGGGACGACATCCAGCCACAGTGAGGCGAGTATGGATTTGGTGGGGGCAGGAGGGACGGACGGACCGACGTGAGCGATTGCCGCAGCCGCGGCACGCCACCTAATGAGAGGACCGGCATGTTGTGCGGCGGGCATTGATGGCTCGCACCGCCACACCACGAACGTTAGCGCAGGAATTAGGGTGTGTTGCGCAACAACCTGTGTCAGCACGTAACGTTCGACGTCGTCTGCAGGAGCGGGGACTTGTCGCACGGCGCCTATTGCTCCGATTACAATTGACGTTACACCACCGGCGAGTGCGGCGGCATTGGGCCTTTGAACGTCGCACCTGGACTACGGAATGGCATGACATTGTCTTCTCCGACGAATCCCGCTTCTGCCTGCAACACCACGATGGTCGGATCCGCGTGTGGCAGCACCGCGACGAAAAACTGTATTACGCCTGCATTATGCATCGCCATACCGGTCCGTCGCCTGGCGTTATGGTTTAGGGCGCAATTGGATATGGAACGCGCAACCCTCTGGTACGCATCGCCGGTACATTCAACAGCCACCTGTACATCTCCGACGTTTTGGAGCCTGTAGTCCTTTCTTACCTGCTGGACCTGCCAGCGTCCACGTTTCAACGGGGCAATGCGCACCCGCACGTGGCACCCATCGTGCAGCAATTCTTCACGGCCCACCAGGTGTCACTGCTGCCGTGGCCCGCCTGTTCTCCCGATGTGTCGCCCATCGAACACGTCTGGTCGCTGATTGGCAACCGAGTGGCCCGGCAATCACCACCCGCGGCTACGCCTGATGAACTGTGGCAACGTGTGGTAGCAGCCTGGACCGAAATACCCCAAGCCCACATCCAAGTCTCTTTCGTTCGATGCCTCGGCGTGTAGTGGCGGTTACTGCCAGTCATGGGGGCCACACGAACTATTGATGTCAGCGTGTTCCGCAAGTCGCACGGACCTGTAAGCTCAGTCGTTTCATCTTTGTATCTGTTGTTATGTGGCCAGTAAATCTGGCTTTGCTATCTCGTGTCCTTCTTGGTGTTGCATTTTGGGTGGCCAGCAGTGTAGTTATTCTATGAAATAACTAGGTATTCTATAAATTAACTAATGATAGACAGTTGAATTGTAAAATAAACAATTTGACTGAATTATACAGCATACAAAATCATTTGTTACAATAGGGATTACTAAAATGGCATTTGGAATTGCATAGAACATTATTTCTAAAACAAATACATTTTTTGTTGACAGTCTGCGTTTTACATGAACATTTTTTAAATCCCCGACCGGTACCTAAACTTTTTTTTTTTTTTTTTTTTTTTTCAATTGGAGGTTTAACGACCACCGTGAGCAACTCAAATGGGCTATAAGCAGTCGCCCGTCCCTAATTTAGGGTCACTGGTTCCAGGGAAGGGAGAGAGCCAGTGCCATAAGACAAACACAACATCCATGCCTGACCGGGATTCGAACCCGGACCCCTTACGGACGAATGATCAGAGGCCAACGCCTTAGACCACTGCGCCACCGGGGCGGCCCTAAACTTTGAGCTGTAGTAACCGACCGGAGCGATTTCTCTATATCCGGCACTTCTTCGATCTGAATTAGTTTTTGTTCACAGACGCTGAACTGGGATCGGGAATATAGCTGTTTCATGCGGCCGTTTCTTGTTCCCAATTGAAAAATAGATCTGGCGTCACCCCTTCCTCTGTCAACTTCAGGTACTGGGTTACGGACTGTAAGCCCCACTGAGGCTTCAGAATGAGATTTATCTGACATTAATTTCATCTTCTTAGCTTGAATTTCCAAACATTCTTTAGAGTTTTCTCTTTCCCTCTGAACATTCAGTTCATTAAAACACAATTTGCAGATCTTATGTACAACTTATTTCCGAAAAATTTATAAATAACAAAACGAAACATAAAAGTTAATATCATTATTATTATATAATACTTTATGGTGGGTTGAAAATGGTGTGCTATTTCTGACCAGTGGTTCTCACTTGACAGCCTTTTGAATTTGGAATTTATTTACTCGGTTATTACATGAAATAACTAGTTAAACCATAGAATACAAGTGAGTTTTAGGCTTTAACTGACTTGATCAGTTATTTCATGAAATAACTAGGTATTCTATGAAAGAACGGATTTCATACTTTAACGATAACATATATATCAGTGGTGTTGCTCAGGCCACCCGGGGTAGTGGGATTCCTGACGGACAGGCTCCTCCAGAATACTATAAAAATTCCCCTTGACATTCTTTAAAGAAACTCTTTCTTTTATTATTGAATGATTCTTAACGTTATGTTCTGAAAACAAATTACACTTACTTAAACTAATGTTTTTTTCTATGTTTTCATTTATCTGTTTTTTCTTAAACCTCAGATTTTTTCTACGATTTCTAACGATGATCTGGTGTTTCTTCTTAAACCCCAGATCATCGTTTAGAAACACTGAAGACAGTAACAAAAGTAGAAAAAAAAAATGAATTCCAAATCGAATCTCGCCAGACAATTTTCGACAAATAAACATTTCTACTTAACCGCATTACCGTTAATTTCAAGCACCGTTTTTGAATTGAATAGGTTTTGAGGAACAAGGACTCAGCATTGCTGTAAAGGTTTTCACATTCGGCGAGATATGTGAGGCATAAGTTGTTTTAAAGCTAGAAGTTCGCCGCCCCGGTGGCGCAGTGGTCTAAGGCGCTGGCCTCTGATCATTCGTCCGTAAGGGGTCCGGGTTCGAATCCCGGTCAGGCATGGATGTTGTGTTTGTCTTATGGCACTGGTTCTCTCCCTTCCCTGGAACCAGTGACTCTAAATTAGGGACGGGCGACTGCTTATAGCCCATTGAGTTGCTCACGGTGGTCGTTAAACCCCCCCCCCAAAGCTAGAAGTTCCAATAAAAGAATCACACCAGACTTTTATTCCCCGCTAACGTTTCAGTTTTACCTTCGCTCAGTCAAAAACGCGTTTTACAATTGACGTTACACCACCGGCGAGTGCTGCTTTTGTCACGCGACTCTACTTTAGCCGTGACTTCGGCTGATAAATCACAGCAAATCATACTAATGAATCACGTAGATTACAGCAGTAAATTTGTCGAGGCTATTGACGAAATACCACATGAAATAACACGATCTGACCCAACTTCTGCAACAATAGTAGCTCTTAGCAAATTGAAAAACCAGGGTTTTTTACCAACTAACATTTCTAAATGTATGCATCTACCCAATGGCCCTAGGATCAATGAATTATTTGGCAAGGTCAAATTATTTTAGGAGGGCCACCCTGTTCGCTCATTGGTTTCGGGTTATGCTAACCCCACTCAGCCCCTTGAAAAAGCATTAACTTGTTTCTTTAAACTTTTAGTCAGTAATTCCATTTTTTCTATCCATAGTTCTCCTTAAGCCCTTGCCAAAATTAAGTCATTTGACTCTTGGGATTCACCGGAAGAGAGCAGATCATGACTGTTCACTCAACCATTTGTCTGTCCGACATCGACCGGTTACAACAAAGACACATTAAAGAACTTTGCGCTCTAATGGCTAGAAAGACCGATGATATGCATGATCCATCAATATTCATACCGACAAGCTCAACGACTCAAGCCGGTTTTGTGAACCTCAGTACAATATCTGTTAACGACATTCAAGTTTCTGCCGTTTCCCGTGGATATAAATATTGCTATCCGGTCTTTAATCAAGACAAGATCAAGCTGATTTCTCAAACTCAGAGCATTATACGAAGTTTACCACACGAGGAACAGGAACCAACTCGTTACAAGATTACCCGTGTAATGGCACAATCTGAGAAGGCTCTGCAAACCGAGCAACACAGGACATTGCAATATGAACGAGAACAACTGCTGCTTTTGTCACGCGACTCTACTTTAGCCATGACTTCAGCTGATAAATCACAGCAAATCATACTAATGAGTCACGTAGATTACAGCTGTAAAGTTGTCGACGCTATTGACAAAATCACACATGAAATAACCCGATCTGACCCAACTTCTGCAACAATAGTAACTCTTAGCAAATTGAAAAAACTGGGTTTTTTACCAACTAACATTTCTAAATGTATGCATCCACCCAATGGCCCTAGGATCCCTGTTTGCCCATTGGTTTCGGGTTATGCTAACCCAACTCGCCCCCTTGAAAAAACATTAAGTACACTGGCGTGCAAAAATTAAGGACAAGACAGTTAGTAAATTGAAAAAACTGGGTTTTTTACCAACTAACATTTCTAAATGTATGCATCCACCCAATGGCCCTAGGATCCCTGTTTGCCCATTGGTTTCGGGTTATGCTAACCCAACTCGCCCCCTTGAAAAAACATTAAGTACACTGGCGTGCAAAAATTAAGGACAAGACAGTTTTTCGAACGCAACGTCGTGCAGAAGTGCTCCACATCGACTCAAATCATACCATAAGATCCCCACGATGTAAAAATAAGGGACAAGTGAGCAAAACCGTCCAAACAAGGAATCCAAAGGATACAAAGGCACTTTATTGAAAAGGTAGCTACGAGCACAACTGGACAGAATACAGAAACGTCCATGTGACAGGCGGCTGCCAAGAAAAATCCAGTCTTTAGCAGGGGATATGATCACCTCTGACTGCGTTGCAGGATTTACAACGTTTGTCCATACTCAGGACAAGGTTGTCAAGGAGCTGTTGAGGCATCGCGGTCCATTCTTCTTGTAGTGCCAATTGCATCTGTGGAATCGTTGCTGGCGGCTGTTGACGGGCTGCCAGGTGTCTCCCGAGAAGGTCCCACACGTGTTCGATTGGATTTAGGTCCGAAGACCTTGCGGGCCAATCCATGCGTTGAATATCTTCACTCTCCAACAGCTCTGCGACAGCCACTGTACGAAAAGGTGTACCGTTGTCATCCATGTAGTGGAACTCAGGACCCACAGCACCTCTAAACAGACGCACGTGAGGCAGGAGAACCTCGGTACAATAGCGGACACCAGTGACTGAACCTCCTTGGAAGATGTGGAGGTCATTACGGCTACCAAGCATGATACCGCCCTAAACGAGAACTCCGCCACCTCCAAACCGGTCCCTTTCGATGATGTTTGAGGTGTGATTGCGTGTTCCCTGCTCTCTCCAGATGTGTATACGTCCAGAATCGCTCGTCAGACTAAATCGGCTCTCATCAGTAAAGAGAACTCGACCCCATTGCTGATATGTCCAGTTCTTGTGTTCCTAGCACCACAGAAACCGCCGTCTCCGATGAACAGGCGTTAATGCCACACACCGTACTGGTTGTCGTGCAAATAGACCACCTTTGTGCAGCCTCCAAGCCACGGTAAAACGCGATAACGGACGTCCAGTTGTCTGTTGCATGTGCCTTGAGATTTCTCCGGCTGTCTGCCGTCTGTATCTTCTCGCCTGTAGGAAAATATGACGGTCGTCCGCCGCCGTGGTTGCTCGTGGACGACCACTGCTAAACTCTCGGACAGTTGTTTCTGTCGTTTTAAATGCTCTCAAGCTCGGGAAACGATGCTGGGAGTAATCCCGAACTCCTCGGCCACACTAGTCACACTTCGACTTTCTTCCAAGTTCCCAATGACGCTACCTCGGGTAAAGTCATCCAGATGTCGTCTACTGGATTGCTTGTTAGCCATAACACACGGTGGCAGCAACTATCCATAGTTCTTCTCAAGCCCTTGCCAAAATTAAGTCATTTGACTCTTGGGATTCACCGTTTATTCTAGCGTCATTGGATGTGGTCTCTTTATTCTCTAATGTCCCGCTTGACCTAGCCTACTCCCTTATCGAAGAAAGGCTTCCCATTTTAGGTGTTACACCTACTGCAGCTGTTGCCATTATAGACTCTTTGAAACTAATAGCCCGACGAACATACTTTCGATTTAATGACGTTCTCTATCGACAAAAAGCCGGCACACCCATGGGCTCACCGTTTCGGCTTTATTAGCCGAAATAGTCTTACAGCACCTGGAAAACCATGTGATTGAGCAGTGCCCTTTAAAGCCACTCTTATTTTCAAGATATGTCGATGATGTGTTAGTTATTTGGCCTCACTCAGTTCCCGCACTCCAGGAATTTGCTGATTTACTTTCCACCCCTTTTCACACCATTAAATTTACAATTGAACTTGAGACTCAGTAAGCTTTGCCTTTTCTGGATTTCTGTTTAACTCGTAACATATCTAACCGTTACTTTTCATTCTCCGTCTATCGAAAACCTTCTGCACCCCAATAATTGATTCCATTTGTCTCAGCCAGTCCATATCAACATAAGTCCATATCAGCATTGTCTTTTCTGTTTCTCAGGGCGTACTCACACTCTTCTTGTGCTAGAAATCGCAATGATAAGATTCGATTTGTTTTTTATTTGGCCTCCCGGTACGGGTACCCGCAGGATTTTGTGTCAAGGCAACTTCGTAGATGCCAACGATGCACCTACACCTCTTTACGAGGAAATGAAGAAACGGTTAAATACGTCGGTTCTATCCACTATGTTCCTGAAGTTATATACATTTTAAAAAAGGCTTGCCACAGACAGAACATAGCCTTTGGCATACAGATGCGTAAATTATTCTCCTTAATTAGGAGGGATCAGGGACAAAGTTAATACGTTTCAAAGGCACGGTGTCTATTCTATTCCATTAAAAGCTACTGAGCCTGATATACAAGACACCAATTACGTAGTATCCACAATTCGGACTATTGCTACCCGTATTTCTGAACACATGTACAATGTCCGGACTGGTTTGGGTATCACTGCCTTATCCCCACTAGTTGAACAAGGCCAATACATTCCGGACTGGAACAGCACCAAGATCTTAGCAACACCTGTAACTAAGACTGGCTTATCATTCACTGAAAGCATGTACGTAACTCTATTTGCTAACCAGTGTTATAATGACGACATGCCGTCAACATTACACTCATCATGGAGACATTTTATTTTACATCATTGTACATATCATCGTAATGCGTAATTGTGTTTCTTGTACTTTTATAATATTTGCATGTTTATATATTTAACAAGTGCGCATGCGTGTAGTTGAGCGGCGCTTTCATGCCAATGCATTTTGGGTTGTTTTTTCCGACTTTATAGTCCCGGAACCACCCCTCTGCGGTGGCTGACGTTAGACCCATAGTGGGTGTGAAAGATCTCTGTATATATGGCATTAAGTTGTAAATAAAAGTTCATCTTTTAATCTGCAATTATCTCCATTGTTTGGTACCGTGTCTAGATAGCATTCAGTTATTTAGGTGTATTTAGTTGGCACGAATAGCACAGATGTTTAGTGAGCTCTCCTTCTAGCGTGGTTTGCCGTCTGGCCCGGAAACCTACGTTTCCCTTCTAGCCCTTTTTCATTTAAGATGGTGGGGGGGATATATATATATGACGTACCTACCTCAGAAATGACGCACATGTCAAGACGTCAAAGTTGCAGTTACCCTTAAGCCCTTGCCAAAATTAAGTCATTTGACTCTTGGGATTCACCGGAAGAGAGCAGATCATGACTGTTCACTCAACCATTTGTCTGTCCGACATCGACCGGTTACAACAAAGACACATTAAAGAACTTTGCGCTCTAATGGCTAGAAAGACCGATGATATGCATGATCCATCAATATTCATACCGACAAGCTCAACGACTCAAGCCGGTTTTGTGAACCTCAGTACAATATCTGTTAACGACATTCAAGTTTCTGCCGTTTCCCGTGGATATAAATATTGCTATCCGGTCTTTAATCAAGACAAGATCAAGCTGATTTCTCAAACTCAGAGCATTATACGAAGTTTACCACACGAGGAACAGGAACCAACTCGTTACAAGATTACCCGTGTAATGGCACAATCTGAGAAGGCTCTGCAAACCGAGCAACACAGGACATTGCAATATGAACGAGAACAACTGCTGCTTTTGTCACGCGACTCTACTTTAGCCATGACTTCAGCTGATAAATCACAGCAAATCATACTAATGAGTCACGTAGATTACAGCTGTAAAGTTGTCGACGCTATTGACAAAATCACACATGAAATAACCCGATCTGACCCAACTTCTGCAACAATAGTAACTCTTAGCAAATTGAAAAAACTGGGTTTTTTACCAACTAACATTTCTAAATGTATGCATCCACCCAATGGCCCTAGGATCCCTGTTTGCCCATTGGTTTCGGGTTATGCTAACCCAACTCGCCCCCTTGAAAAAACATTAAGTACACTGGCGTGCAAAAATTAAGGACAAGACAGTTAGTAAATTGAAAAAACTGGGTTTTTTACCAACTAACATTTCTAAATGTATGCATCCACCCAATGGCCCTAGGATCCCTGTTTGCCCATTGGTTTCGGGTTATGCTAACCCAACTCGCTTATGAAAAAACATTAAGTACACTGGCGTGCAAAAATTAAGGACAAGACAGTTTTTCGAACGCAACGTCGTGCAGAAGTGCTCCACATCGACTCAAATCATACCATAAGATCCCCACGATGTAAAAATAAGGGACAAGTGAGCAAAACCGTCCAAACAAGGAATCCAAAGGATACAAAGGCACTTTATTGAAAAGGTAGCTACGAGCACAACTGGACAGAATACAGAAACGTCCATGTGACAGGCGGCTGCCAAGAAAATCCAGTCTTTAGCAGGGGATATGATCACCTCTGACTGCGTTGCAGGATTTACAACGTTTGTCCATACTCAGGACAAGGTTGTCAAGGAGCTGTTGAGGCATCGCGGTCCATTCTTCTTGTAGTGCCAATTGCATCTGTGGAATCGTTGCTGGCGGCTGTTGACGGGCTGCCAGGTGTCTCCCAAGAAGGTCCCACACGTGTTCGATTGGATTTAGGTCCGAAGACCTTGCGGGCCAATCCATGCGTTGAATATCTTCACTCTCCAACAGCTCTGCGACAGCCACTGTACGAAAAGGTGTACCGTTGTCATCCATGTAGTGGAACTCAGGACCCACAGCACCTCTAAACAGACGCACGTGAGGCAGGAGAACCTCGGTACAATAGCGGACACCAGTGACTGAACCTCCTTGGAAGATGTGGAGGTCATTACGGCTACCAAGCATGATACCGCCCTAAACGAGAACTCCGCCACCTCCAAACCGGTCCCTTTCGATGATGTTGGAGGTGTGATTGCGTGTTCCCTGCTCTCTCCAGATGTGTATACGTCCAGAATCGCTCGTCAGACTAAATCGGCTCTCATCAGTAAAGAGAACTCGACCCCATTGCTGATATGTCCAGTTCTTGTGTTCCTAGCACCACAGAAACCGCCGTCTCCGATGAACAGGCGTTAATGCCACACACCGTACTGGTTGTCGTGCAAATAGACCACCTTTGTGCAGCCTCCAAGCCACGGTAAAACGCGATAACGGACGTCCAGTTGTCTGTTGCATGTGCCTTGAGATTTCTCCGGCTGTCTGCCGTCTGTATCTTCTCGCCTGTAGGAAAATATGACGGTCGTCCGCCGCCGTGGTTGCTCGTGGACGACCACTGCTAAACTCTCGGACAGTTGTTTCTGTCGTTTTAAATGCTCTCCAAGCTCGGGAAACGATGCTGGGAGTAATCCCGAACTCCTCGGCCACACTAGTCACACTTCGACTTTCTTCCAAGTTCCCAATGACGCTACCTCGGGTAAAGTCATCCAGATGTCGTCTACTGGATTGCTTGTTAGCCATAACACACGGTGGCAGCAACTATCCATAGTTCTTCTCAAGCCCTTGCCAAAATTAAGTCATTTGACTCTTGGGATTCACCGTTTATTCTAGCGTCATTGGATGTGGTCTCTTTATTCTCTAATGTCCCGCTTGACCTAGCCTACTCCCTTATCGAAGAAAAGCTTCCCATTTTAGGTGTTACACCTACTGCAGCTGTTGCCATTATAGACTCTTTGAAACTAATAGCCCGACGAACATACTTTCGATTTAATGACGTTCTCTATCGACAAAAAGCCGGCACACCCATGGGCTCACCGTTTCGGCTTTATTAGCCGAAATAGTCTTACAGCACCTGGAAAACCATGTGATTGAGCAGTGCCCTTTAAAGCCACTCTTATTTTCAAGATATGTCGATGATGTGTTAGTTATTTGGCCTCACTCAGTTCCCGCACTCCAGGAATTTGCTGATTTACTTTCCACCCCTTTTCACACCATTAAATTTACAATTGAACTTGAGACTCAGTAAGCTTTGCCTTTTCTGGATTTCTGTTTAACTCGTAACATATCTAACCGTTACTTTTCATTCTCCGTCTATCGAAAACCTTCTGCACCCCAATAATTGATTCCATTTGTCTCAGCCAGTCCATATCAACATAAGTCCATATCAGCATTGCCTTTTCTGTTTCTCAGGGCGTACTCACACTCTTCTTGTGCTAGAAATCGCAATGATAAGATTCGATTTGTTTTTTATTTGGCCTCCCGGTACGGGTACCCGCAGGATTTTGTGTCAAGGCAACTTCGTAGATGCCAACGATGCACCTACACCTCTTTACGAGGAAATGAAGAAACGGTTAAATACGTCGGTTCTATCCACTATGTTCCTGAAGTTATATACATTTTAAAAAAGGCTTGCCACAGACAGAACATAGCCTTTGGCATACAGATGCGTAAATTATTCTCCTTAATTAGGAGGGATCGGGACAAAGTTAATACGTTTCAAAGGCACGGTGTCTATTCTATTCCATTAAAAGCTACTGAGCCTGATATACAAGACACCAATTACGTAGTATCCACAATTCGGACTATTGCTACCCGTATTTCTGAACACATGTACAATGTCCGGACTGGTTTGGGTATCACTGCCTTATCCCCACTAGTTGAACAAGGCCAATACATTCCGGACTGGAACAGCACCAAGATCTTAGCAACACCTGTAACTAAGACTGGCTTATCATTCACTGAAAGCATGTACGTAACTCTATTTGCTAACCAGTGTTATAATGACGACATGCCGTCAACATTACACTCATCATGGAGACATTTTATTTTACATCATTGTACATATCATCGTAATGCGTAATTGTGTTTCTTGTACTTTTATAATATTTGCATGTTTATATATTTAACAAGTGCGCATGCGTGTAGTTGAGCGGCGCTTTCATGCCAATGCATTTTGGGTTGTTTTTTCCGACTTTATAGTCCCGGAACCACCCCTCTGCGGTGGCTGACGTTAGACCCATAGTGGGTGTGAAAGATCTCTGTATATATGGCATTAAGTTGTAAATAAAAGTTCATCTTTTAATCTGCAATTATCTCCATTGTTTGGTACCGTGTCTAGATAGCATTCAGTTATTTAGGTGTATTTAGTTGGCACGAATAGCACAGATGTTTAGTGAGCTCTCCTTCTAGCGTGGTTTGCCGTCTGGCCCGGAAACCTACGTTTCCCTTCTAGCCCTTTTTCATTTAAGATGGTGGGGGGATATATATATATGACGTACCTACCTCAGAAATGACGCACATGTCAAGACGTCAAAGTTGCAGTTACAAACTTCATCGGTGAAGCTTAATTGGAAGATCATTCGGTTCCGGAGCAGAGGGATGCTAGTTCGATATCGCTACCGGCAAAATGGCTTTTACACTATACCGTTGGAACGAAAGAAACTTTGCAGGCGCACAAATCCGAATTCTCCACTTTCTGCTATTCAAAGCCAAATAATTTTACAAAAGCGACATCGGAAAATCTGGGGGAAAATGCGAAGGCATATTTATATGAAAATGTGGATGAATACAATGGGCGTTCCATAAGAACTGAGAGTAATTTTTTTTTTTTTTGAGTTGGAAACAGTGCGAAAGGGGAAAATAACCACACAGACGACTAACTCTATTGAGAAAGTATGTATGGCAACAGTTATTAGACGTGGCAGACGATTCTGGTTTTGTTATTGCGCAGTTGTTTAAGGTACGTTTGCATTTCGCCATGCAGCTATGGAGGTGAGTGATTCAGAGTTAGAAAGTGAAACGAGTTGTGCGATAAAATTTTGCTGTCGTCTGGGTAAAACGGCTCCAGAAACAGCTGCTTTAATGAAAAAGTTTACAAAGATAAATGTTTGGGTGAGT
Source organism: Macrothele yani (assembly GCA_039090855.1). Taxonomy (NCBI): domain Eukaryota; kingdom Metazoa; phylum Arthropoda; class Arachnida; order Araneae; family Macrothelidae; genus Macrothele; species Macrothele yani. The sequence goes on from CM076989.1 coordinate 38,990,914, forward strand.
CAACGATTTTTAGATGGCACCATGATTTCAAAAAAAGGGCGTTTGAGGTCAGAACTCGCTCCTAGGCCTGGTCGACCTGAAAGTGTTGTTACGGAGCGTATTATTAACACTGTTTGGGCAATCCTGCAAGAAGATCGACGAAGGATGCAAGAAGATTGACGAAGGATGCAAGAAGATTGACGAAGGATGCAAGAAGATCGACGAAGGATGTATGAAGAAATAGCTGCGTCAACTAATATTTCAAAAACTTCGGCATTCCACATTCTACGCGACAAATTACTGCTGCATCGTGTGTTCCAGATGGGTGCCTCATCACCTGACGAGAGAACAGTAGTTAGCCAGAGATCTGGTGTGTTATGAGTGGAAACAAATTATTGCAAAGGATCCAAACTTTCTAAACACAGTAATAACTGCCGATGAAACATGGGTCCACTATTTCGATCCCCTCACGAAGCGCGCAATGGGTGTCTAGAAACACATAGGCTCGCCTCCTCCGAAAAAAGTCCGCCAAACCAATTTAGGTGGGAAGGTGATGATGATAATTTTCTCTGATCATAAAGGAGTAGTCTACCAGCACGCCGTTCCTCCACAAATCACTGCCAATGCTGAGTATAACATTATAGTCTTGAAGCATTTGCGACGACACATATCGATTAAGCGAACGTAACTGGTGGGCAAGTGGACCCTACACCATAATAATGCCCGCCCACTTGTGGCTGCTTGTGTTCAACAGTTTCTTACGAAATGCAGCATTGAAATCATGCCAGAGCCTGTCTACAGTTCTGATCTCGCCCTGTGCGATTTCTGGTTGTTTCCAACAATGAAGAAGAAGTTCTTGTTGTGACATTCAACACAGATGCTGACGTTATTCAAGCTGTACAGGGGTCGCTAAAGCAGCTTCCACAAAATGCCTTCGCCGCATGCTTTGAAAAGTGGAATGAACTATGGGGCCGTTGCATATCATCCAAGGGAAGATACTTTGAGAAGGAATATCATATATTTTTCTGTACCTATACTTCTTCATCTTGATTTTACTCTCAGTTTGTATGGAACGGCTGTTGTATATAGGTGATTAATATTCTATCAGATTGAACTGTGGTTTCAGTTGAAGTAATTAGTCATTACATATGGAATAAAATGAGCTGTCCAAGAAGTTTTTACAATCCAGGATAACGTAAGTTTTGCTTTCGGTCAAAGTACTTTGTTTTGTTTAGAGTGATGTTGAAATAAAAAAATGTATTTACACTGGCGGAAAGTGAAAAATGAACACCAAGAAGGAATTGGCGGACGATCATGAAATTTACATATGTTAATGGGATCGAGCTTATGTAGGTGTGATGTTAATTTCGGGACAAACCGGTGAGCGCTTACGCCACAACACGGCATAATATGCAAATTATCGTCGGTGGTATTTAAGGAGTACAGCGAAGTGAATGTAATTAGTCGTCGGCGTACGGACACGTGCGAAGACCCTGAAGAAGCTGAAATGCCTGGACATGGAAGACGTGTACGATTTCAGCAGTGAGCGAGGTCGTCTAGTCGGACTCCGCGAGGCCAGGTGGTCGTATCGTCGTATTGCGGAGCGAATTGGACGGGAAGTATCGGTGGTGGTACGATGGTGGCGTAGATGGTCCGAGGAACATTCCCACACGAGAAAACGTGGAACCGGGAGTCACAGAGGGACTGATGAGCGGACCGATCGACGTATAAGAAGAGCGGCGTTGTCAAGCAGAACATCCACTGCGACGCAAATCCGAGCTGCCGTTGCACCTGAGGTGACTGTGGGAACAATCCGCAACCGTCTACTGGATGTAGGACTACGTGCACGTGTGCCTCTGGCATGTGTACCTCCGACTCCAGCCAGGAACGGCTGCAGTAGTGTCGCCAACGTTTGCACTGGAGAACGCAATGGCGATCTGTCGTGTTCAGCGATGAAAGCAGATTCTGCTTGGGAGCCTCCGATGGCCGTATGCGTGTTCGCAGACGCACAGGGGAGCGTCTCCACCCTTCTTGCATCCGCCAGCGACACACAAGGCCTACACCTGGTCTCCTGGTGTGGGGAGCGATCAGCTATCACTCCCGTACACAACTAGTGTTTGTACCGGGTACGTTAAACAGCACCTCCTAAATCAACAACATCATTCAGCCCGTTGTTGTGCCATTTGAAAGGTCGGTCAATCGTGGTGTTTTCCAGATAATGCACGCCCACACACGGCACGTGCAACGCAACATGCACTTCAGGGTGTGAGACAACTTCCATGGCCTGCACGTTTACCGGATTTGGCCCCCATTGAGCACGTGAGGGATTTTATGGGACAACGACTTATCCGGTCTTCACGGCCAGCCACGGCCATCCCCGATTTACGCGTCTAATTTGAGGATGCTTGGAACTCCATACCCCAAACTTACATCCAACATCTGTACGACAGACTCCATGCCAGAATTGCACAGTGTGACGCAGTTCATGGCGGTTCAACCTCGTACTAACCATGTTACATGGAAATGTTATTTTTCAGTTTACCAGCAAATACAGTTGTATTTTGCCATCACGTTATCCTCTGTATTCCGTTATTATGCTGTATAAATTTCGTTGGTATCAGACGTCTCCTTCTTGGTGTTCTTTTTTCACTTTCCGCCAGTGTATATATTGAAATAAAAAAAAAAATATTTGTATTTGTTTCTTCAACTGATGTGTTCAATAACTTTATCCACTTCACAAAAAAATTCTTATAACCAGCCATCCTACAACTGCTGGACCGAAATTATTTTTCTTCCTGGCAGATGCACCAGTTCGTTGCACCGTTCCTGGAATAGCTCCAGGTTGGCAAAACTTTGGCTCTTTCTATTTTTCAGCGTTTATCGATAGCACATTATAGTACATCTTTGGAGCTGTTTGTGGGGAACTGGAGGTCGTCCTTCCGAAATGCGTTGATGGATCTATAACTACCGCGCGCGTTCTCATTCGTATTGATTCGTACCGATGTTTTCCTTTCTGTGCTTAAACTCACAGTCATTTGGCTCCCATGACTGCCGTCTTTTTTCTCTTCATCAAGAGTTGACAAATGATGGATAACACATGAGCTCTTGAATTTTAGCTCGTAGAAAGTACGGGAATTTCCTTCGACTTCCATCAAGGAAAATTATTACACAGTCTTGTGACATACATACAAGGATGAGTACGAAACTGTTTTATTGCTAAGCAAGGTTTTCAAAGCAGTACGTGTTTTTTAGTGTCAGTTTGTTCGTCCATCTTCCAGTAAACACATCTCAGCATCTATGTAATAATGGAAAAGATCTTTCTCCGCAGCATAATGTTGAATCATCATCATGATGAAGCAGGTACCATCGAGATCTTTTAATGCATAGTTATCTTTGTGTTATAAGTCGGTTTACTTGACATGATGTCTACACTTCCAAAAGTCAGATTACAAAAGTTTTCGCAATTCGATAACTTATACACTGGTGTGCAAAAATTAAGGACGAAGAGGGAAAAATTAGTATAACAGCGGAACGAGCAGGCAGAACGGACCGAAAGACCACTCAGGAGATAGACTAGGGTCCGGTACAGTAGGGCATGCGCATATATGCAGCATGACGTAGGAGAAGGTGTCGGAAGGGTATGCAGCATACGGGCGGTGTACGCTCAACAATTCAGTGAAAGCTATTGAAGCGGCGTACATCAGTTTAAACGACGTCGAATTGCTGCCACCGTGTGATATGGCAAACAGGCAGTCCAGTAAACGACATCTGCATGATTTTACCTGAGGTCGCGTCATTGGGAAGTTGGAAGAAGGTCAAAGTGTGACTAGTGTGGCCAAGGAGTTCGGTATTGTTCACAGCATCGTTTCATGAGCTTGGAGAGCATTTCAAACCACAGGAACAGCTGTCCGAGAGTTTAGCAGTGGTCGTCCACGAGCAACCACGGCGGCGGACGACCGGTATATTGTCCTACAGGCGAGAAGAGACAGACGGCAGACAGCGGGAGAAATCGCAAAGCACATGCAACAGACAACTGGACGTCCGTTATCGCGTTTTACCGTGGCCAGGAGGCTGTACAAAGGTGATCTATTTGCACGACGACCAGTACAGGGTGTGCCATTAACGCCTGCTAATCGGAGACGGCGGTTTCTGTGGTGCCAGGAACACAAAAACTGGACACATCAGCAATGGGGTCGAGTTCTCTTTACGGATGAGAGCCGATTTAGTCTGACGAGCGATTCTGGAAGTATACACTTCTGGAGAGAGCAGGAAACACGCTATCACACCTCCAACATCATCGAAAGGGACCGGTTTGGAGGTGGCGGAGTTCTCGTTTGGGGCGGTATCATGCTTGGTAGCCGTACTGACCTACACATATTCCAAGGAGGTTTAGTCACTGGTGTCCGCTACTGTACCGAAGTTCTCCTGCCTCACGTGCGTCTGTTTAGAAGTGCTGTGGGTCCTGAGTTCCTCTTCATGGACGACAACGCTACACCTCATCGTACAGTGGCTGTCGCAGAGCTGTTAGAGAGTGAAGATATTCAACGTATGGATTGGCCCGCAAGGTTCCCGGACCTACATTCAATCGAACACGTGTGGGACCTTCTCGAGAGACATTTGGCAGCACGTCACCAGCCGCCAGCAACGATTCCGCAGTTGCGATTGGCGCTACAAGAGGAATGGGCCGCGATGCCTCAACAGCTCCTTGAAAACCTCGTCCTCAGCATGGACAGACGTTGTAAATCCTGCAACGCAGTCAGGGGTGATCATTTCTGTCTTCTGTCTAGTTGTGCTCGAAGCTACCTTTTCAATAAAGTCCCTTTGTATTCTTTGGATTCCTTGTTTGAACGGGTTTGCTCACTTGTCCCATATTCTTACATCTTCGTGATCTTATGATATGATTTGAGTCGATGTGGAGCACTTCTGCACGACGTTACATTCGAAAAACCGTCTGATCCTTAATTATTGCATGCCAGGGTATATCTTCTTCCAAGTCTGATTTGAAAAATCCGTTTTGCTTATTATCATATTAGGTAACCATAAAAGTATTTGCCGTTTTCGGACACCGAGACAAAGTTAACACATACGAAGTAAAAAAGCGATTTATTCATCAAAATAATTATCATGGGCATCAACAATGTTCTGCCAACGTGCTAACAACTTATATACAGTATACTTCCTGCGATAAAATCCCGGTTCATATGGAGAGAAAAAGTTTTAGAGGGCAGAGTGCAACTCATGAAAGTTGGAGAAGTCGTGTCCACGTAAATGATTGTCGATTGAAAGAAGCAAGTGATATTCAGAAGGAGAGGTATCTGGTGAGTAAGCTGGATGACATAAAAGCTCCCACGCAAGTTCTTTGATAGAATTTCTGGTCAATGAAGCTGAATGGGCACGAGCGTTACCTTGAAGTAGCAGAACTTCCTTTCTGTTGACCAGTGCTGCTTCCTTCTTTTTCAGGTACTCATGCACACGTTTCAGTTGTTCACAGTACAATGCAGTGGTGATCATTTCGCCACATTGCAAGAGTTCATAATGAACAACACCACGTGCTGTCCACCATACACGCAGCATAACTTTACGTGAATGCAGTGTTGGCTTCGCGGTGTGAGGAATTGAGTCACTGCTGGATAACCAATGTCTGGAACGTTGTGGGGTGCTGTACTGGACCCAATTCTCATCACATGTTTAAAAAATAGTTTCTTGTCATAGCAAGACAGCAATGCAAGACCATCTGTGACACTTTGTTGTTTGTTCACTGCAAACAATTCGTTGGGGACCCACTTAGATAATTTGTATGACTTACCTATTGCTTGCAGATGTCTTCGGACGGTTTCATCACTAACACCAAATGACTGGGCTAGTTCATTGCATGTTTGGCTACTGTCCTGCTCAGTAGCAACTTTCAGGGCTTCTGTGTTAAGGTTGACAGAACGACCACTCCGGAACTTTTCTTGAAGGGATTCATCTCCGTCTCTTAACTTTCAGGGCTTCTGTGGCAAGGCTGACAGGACCACCACTCCAGAAATTTTCTTGAAGGGATTCATCTCCGTCTCTGAACTTTCAGGGCTTCTGTGTTAAAGCTGACAGGACGACTACTCCGGGACTTGTCTTGAAGGGATTCATCTCCGTCTCTGAACTTTCAGGGCTTCTGTGTCAAGCAAGGCTGACAGGACGACTACTCCGGGACTTGTCTTGAAGGGATTCATCTCCGTCTCTTAACTTTCAGGGCTTCTGTGGCAAGGCTGACAGGACCACCACTCCAGAAATTTTCTTGAAGGGATTCATCTCCGTCTCTGAACTTTCAGGGCTTCTGTGTCAAAGCTGACAGGACGACTACTCCGGGACTTGTCTTGAAGGGATTCATCTCCGTCTCTGAACTTTCAGGGCTTCTGTGTCAAGCAAGGCTGACAGGACGACTACTCCGGGACTTGCCTTGAAGGGATTCATCATCGTCTCTTAACTTTCAGGGCTTCTGTGGCAAAGCTGACAGGACCACCACTCCAGAAATTTTCTTGAAGGGATTCATCTCCGTCTCTGAACTTTCAGGGCTTCTGTGTCAAAGCTGACAGGACGACTACTCCGGGACTTGTCTTGAAGGGATTCATCTCCGTCTCTGAACTTTCAGGGCTTCTGTGTCTGTGACGTACCTGCCAGCAGGACGCACACGACATAAAGGCAGATAAGAATCAGAATACATGTCTGCGTAGCTCAGTTGGTAGAGCGACTTGTTCCGGAATAAGCGTACTCGGGTTCGAATCCCGGCGTAGACCAAAAATGACGGAGAAATTTACTTCGTTATAATGGCGCCCGAACTATCCGGATGACCCGACCGTTCAAAATCTCGCAATGGTGTGATGTTATTTCCACACCGCGAGATTGGAAAAATCAGAGAATTCCTTCTCCAGCGCTTCGAAAAATAAGTGTGTATGACGTTGCATTCCACACACCAGATTGACTGGGAGTTCTCAAGTGCACGTTCTTCAGTGGTTGTCTGCCTGCAGCGATTCATGGTCACGGCTGATCCGTGGGCCATGCCCCCGGCCCTCTTTCGGGGGGGGGGGAGATGTGACGTACCTGCCAGCAGGACGCACACGACATAAAGGCAGATAGGAATCAGAATACATGTCTGCGTAGCTCAGTTATTAGAGCGACTTGTTCCGGAATAAGCGTACTCGGGTTCGAATCCCGGCGTAGACCAAAAATGACGGAGAAATTTACTTCGTTATATGTCAAGCAAGGCTGACAGGACGACTACTCCGGGACTTGCCTTGAAGGGATTCATCTCCGTCTCTGAACTTTCAGGGCTTCTGTATCAAGGCTGACAGGACGACTACTCCGGGACTTGTCTTGAAGGGATTAGTCTCCGTCTCTGAACTTTCAGGGCTTCTGTGGCAAAGCTGACAGGACGACCACTCCAGGCCTTTACTTGAAGGGATTCATTTTCGACTCTGAACTTTCGAAACCAATTCCAAATTGTGCTTCCTTCACAGCATCTGCCCCGAATGCTAAGCATATGCGAGGAGCTGTTTCTGCAGCAGATGAATCGAATTTAAATTCGTATAACAGACACTCACGAATAATCTCCACTGATAACACCATTGTAATCGCACGGTTTTGCACTACCAAACTGCTTACTCATCTGATTCATATGCGCAGGGCATCTTGGGATTTCAGCTGACTATATACCGTGCGCGGAATGCCCTCCGAAAATTCAATCATTACAAGGTGTTTCTTTTTCTCCCTCGAAAAACGAAAGATACTTTTGTGGTTACCTGAAATAACCGCACCTTTTCATGATATAAAATGTTCTTTCTAGATGGCCTAAATGTATAGTTGCATTTTGTACTATACATACTTCCCCTGCCAAAAGCCTGATTCGAAAAATTATTTTTACATCTGATAGCCGCAAGACCTTTGTGAACTTCTAATGTAAAATGTTTCCACTAAGAGACATAAATGAATACTTACGTTTAACACTGTACATCCTTTCAAAAGTTCGATTACAGAAATCCTTTCAATATCGGCTTGCTTTTTCCATGACAAGTAAATACATTACACGTACAAGAAAATTTCTTAGATGACCTACTTTTCCAAGAAGACAGTTTTGGTGTATCTGAGTTAGGACCTATATCTGAGCTTATTAAAGTTCTATTGAAAAAAATATTTTTGCATCAGGTTGAGGACCATATTTTTTTCCTTTGTTTGTTTCGGCTTTTCCTAAAAGTGCTCTGTTTGTCCTTTTGTGAAACAAAATGTTCTTGCTAGGTAACACAAATTTTCATTTTTTGTTTTATGGTATTTCTACCTCCACAGGACAGACTGGAAAAGTACTTTTAACACGGTTTGTTCCAGCCCAGACAAATTCTGTCTTTTGTTTACTACAGGCGCTGTTTTTAGCGACAGTAGAATTGGTTTTGCGTTTATAAAAGTCGTATTTTTTAAATTCGTTTTTCACAATACAGGTGTACACAGAACAACGTTTTGTGGGTATCCTCCAGGTGTTCTTAGGTAAAATTTTCCCTCTGATAGGTGGAAGCTTCATATTTATTTTTATAGAAGTCTTTATTCCACAGTTTAGAATGTGAATGAAATTTACCTTGAAAAATGTTTAGAGAAATAGGTTAGTGACTTTTGTTTAAAATACATGCACATTTCACTCTAGAATGCAGTGGCATTTTTCATGTTTAATTTCTTCACATTTTAGTCCACATCAAAGATGCTGAAACTTTTGCCCAGGCGAGTGGATAACCATTTGGTCGACGAACTTCCTTTGAATTGCAAATGAAACATGAAAGTTTCTTATATCTGATTCTGGTTTTCTGCTGCCCTTTTTAAGCAGTAACCCTAAATTTAAGAAGAGGGATTCTACCTAGCTTTTGATGTAAGATGGGTATTTAAATGGAAACAAGGAATGTATCAATACATCTGCAATACGATTTCGAATTCTCTTTTTGTGAATTTCGATGCCAGTTGTAAATTTGAAACAACTGCAAAAAAAGAAAAAACCCAAGTAAATAAAAATACACTGTTAAATATTTTGTGGTAGGTTGCACCGAAACGTGGTGCTACACCAGCTGCACTACTTTCTGAGAAAAGATACTTAATTGTATGGTGCAAACAAACCCAACAACATAGTGAAACGTTTGACGATAATGAGGTGCAATCTTGTACCATTACGTGATGCGAAGTTGAACCATGTTGTTGCGTTTTTTTTTGTTTTTGCACCATACAATGTTGTATCTTTTCTCGTAAAATGGTGTAACTGGCGTAGCACCACTTTTTGGTTCACCTTACCACACGATTTTTAACAGTGTAGGTAGGATGTGGATGAAATTCCTTGAAAAAATGAATTAGTGACATCAATGCTATACGTATAATAGGCATACGCAGAGTACAATTATCCAGAACTGGACTGCGCTAAAACTGTGTCTTTGCGAAAACAAGCAGAAATTCTGCGAGAAAAGTGGTACTTCATTCGCAATCATCCCAACTACTCTGTTTCTTACAGTTTTTAATAACATCCTAGTGCAATAACAACATATGTTTTGCCCATGTTCTAATGAACATATTTTACCCCTACAGTTGTAATCTAGTAATAACAGCGTATGCTTCGCCCATGTTCTAATGAACATTATTTTTTACCCCTGTAGTTGCAATTTAGTGCAATTACAGTATATATTTAGCCCATATTCCAATGAACACTTTTTTACTCCTATAGTTGTAATCTAATACAATGACAATGTTTCGCCCATGTTCTAATGAATACTTTTCACCCCTATAGTTATAATCTAGTGAAATAACAGCATATAATTGCTGTTATTGCACTTGATTACAACTGTAAAAGGTAGAGTATTGGGGATGATTCATTCGAAATCATTCCCAATACTCTACCTTTTACAGTTTTTTAATAACATCCTAGTGCAATAACAACATATGTTTCGCCCATGTTCTAATGAACACTTTTTACCCATACAGTTGTAATCTAGTGCAATAACAGCGTATGCTTCGCGCATGTTCTAATGAACAACTTTTACCCCTAGAGTTGTAATCTAGTGCAATAACAGCGTATGCTTCGCCCATGTTCTAATGAACATTTTTACTCCTATAGTTGTAATCTAGTGCAATTACAGTATATGTTTAGCCCATATTCTAATGAACACTTTTTACCCCTGTAGTTGTGATCTATTTCCGTAAATCTTTGACTACACACATTGTGAAGTTATACAAGAATAAAGAAATGAACGTTTAGTCAAAAAGAATCTTTTTGTAGACAACGTTTTTGCTCTGCTATGGCCTACCTTCATCTCAGTAAGAATAGCACGTCAATCAGTATATTATCTGCTATTACATAAATATTATTATTATCTACCATTGTTTTCTAGGTTGAAATTTTCCTTCTAGCTCCTAGTTTGATCCAAGATGATCTTGATCCAAAAAAACAGATCGTCAGTGCTATAACACATTATACAGCGTTGAAACTGTAATACCACGAAATTAGTGAAGGAGTTTAATGAAATCGGCCACGAGGGTTATGAACAGGATGTGGAATAAATGCTTCAAACTGGTGGCAATATCTAGAATGCTGCTGTTTATTTGCTAACGGATGTATCTAATTAATTAGATTCATTACTTCAGTGAACGTATGGTTACTGAAATTAAGAATCTAATTAATGTCCAGACTTGTTTAGCCGGATGTTTCCAGTGGGACTTTGTACCATAGGTTGTACCTAGAAATGCCATTTGTCCATCTGCATAATACTTTAAGAAATGCATCGATGGGATGTGTGTTATATGATAAGAGTAACTCTTGGAGGTTCGAGAGCCAGAAGTACACGTTAGGAAGGTTTTTTCGGGGGCCTGTAGGGGCTAGAAGGATATTTGACAAATACGTGAGCAACCAGGACTCGATCGCGCTTCCCTAATTTGGGTACACCGGTTCAGACGGGATGAAGAGCCAGCTCTTTGGAGCAACCGCACCACCTGTGTCTAGTCCGGGACATAAACTGAAGCCCAACTCGTGTGATTAACCAGATACCGGCACGTTTGACGCTCGACCATTGGGGAGGAAGCGAGTATGCATTAATAGCAAATAATTCCATCTCACATCCCTAAAACGAGAGCAAAACCTATTCCTGCAAAGTAGTGTCTTTTGAGAGCTTCTTGCGTGCATGCCTGCAGATGGGTGGTCTGTGATTATTCCGTCCGAGACAAAATCAGAGGGCAGAAAATAGTTTAGACTTCTCCTTTTGCTTGAAATGACTCCGGGAAGTGTCAAACCGTGAAAAGCGAAGACAGAACAAACTCATACAACGGAGAAAAGCCGTTGTACTCCAAACACTTTACAAAATGTAATTCTTTTAATAATAACCGCAGTGTATAGTCCAAAGATATATCAAAAGCTAACTATTCGTTTTTTTTTTCTATGTTGGATATTTAACAACAAATATACGAATAATGTTAAAAATTGGAAAGAGAGTGAGACAAGGTGACACCTTATCTCCCAAACTCTTTAATGCCACATTACAAACTGTTTTTCAATCACTGAATTGGTAAAATGAAGGGATAAAAATTAATGGCGATCATTTAACTCACATTCATTTTGCTGATGACGTCGTCATTTTTGCAACAGCTCCCTCAGAACTGCGGAGTATGATCCAGAAACTCGCTGATAAAAGTAAAGAAGTGGGATTAAAAATGAACTTTTAGAAAACAAAACTGATGAACAATGTTTTTACACGAAATGAATATTTATAGAATGATAGGGAAAAGCTGGAGATAACCGAAACCTACAATTACCTTGGACAGCAGATATCAAGCAAATGTCACATTGATGAAGAAATTAATCGACGTATAAAACTTGGTTGCAGAGCTTTTGGAAGAAACAGTACAATTTTCAAGAGCAATATGCCATTATGTCTTAAAAGAAAAATGTTTAATCAATGCATCCTCCAGTGTACGGCGCAGAGACGTGGACCTTAACTAAAAAAGAGACATACAAAAACTGCAGACAACTGAAAGAACAATGAGAGATGCATGCTTGACGTAACCAGGAGAGATAAGAAGAGGAACTCATGGATAAGGGAAATGACAAGAATGGAAGACATCATGATGAGAGCAAATTCCCCGAAATGGCAAAAGACTGGACATGTTGCCAGAAGAATAGACCACCGATCGACAACAGAAATTCTGAACTGGAGTCCAAGAGACTGGAACTGACACAGAAGAAGACCACATGGAAGATGGGTGGAAGAAATTAGACAGCATGCGGGAGTGACATGGAGGAGACAGGCTCAAGACAGACAATTGTGGAAGAAATTTGAGGAGAACTTCATCCAGTAGTGGATTGATAACAGTTGGCAATGATGATGATGATGATGATGATGATACGAATAATGTTGTGAAACGTCCTATATTTTACATATGACATGTCGAATGTTTAACAAAATTATCTGTTTTTCACCAACTAGATGTGAATAGGGTAAATTTTGAAGTAAGCGATGCCTACATTTATTTTGAACAATAGACATGAAGCTATGGCAATACTGAAAAAGAAATTACTAGGCATTTAAAACTTAAAGGGCATTTGGAAGAAACATAAACATTAAATTCTTCAGGAGGAATTGACTGTTATATTTTAAAAGTAAAAGGTTTGTTCAATGCATCCTTCCAGTTCTTATCTAGGAGCTGAGACATTGACCTTAACTGAAAACGACCTATAGGCTGCAGACAACTGAAAGCAACATGGAGAGATGAATGCTTAGTGCAACCAGAATGGATAAGAAGAAGAACTCGTGAATCAGGTATGGCGTTTTAACGCTTTGAAGTTGTTGTCTTTAGAAAATTACTAGTTGAACAAACAATGCAGTCACTTAAGTCTTCTGAAATGTTTAATTCCTTAAGACTGCAGAAGTTACCAAACTGCAGAAAATTTGCTATATCATCAGTAATATACAGCGGTACTCACATATAAGCTTTACACTTTCGCAGTATCAAGTCAACATCCAAGTAAATCAATCATTAATCTTTCACGATCATGCCACCATTCTTATCACGCTCACAAAACTTTTCCTGCTTTCGACGTAGTTTTCATTTACTTTTTGACCCACTGGCAGTGTTTCCAAAACGCATACCGAAATTCGTGAAAGCCGCTGAGAACGAAAATCAAATAGCGAAGTATCAAACTTACCTAGAACAGAAACTCAAAATGAAATTTAAATTGGAGATATACGCCACACAGGGAAATAACAAGAGTTAACATCATGATCAAAGTAAAAACCTTCAAGTAGTAATACGCTGGACGTAGTACTAGAAAACTGACAACTACACTGCTGGCCACCCAAAATGCAAACACCAAGAAGGAAGCATCCGATTGGCCTGAAATTCGCAGCATGCGTCTCCCGCGAGAGGACATGCAAACGATTAGCATTACAGGACATATGCAAATAATGTGCGCCTGGCACGCCACCGAGAAGCACTATAAGAATGGCGCACAGAAGGCGGGGTGTAAGTAGTGGAAGTGTGTTATGCTGCCGGACCTGTGCGTGAGAAGCTTCCTGATGCCTCGTCGCAGAATACGGCAGTCATTCCAGCACGTTTCGGAGTTCGACACAGGACGAATAGTGGCTTATCGCGACAGCGGTTAATCGTACCCAGACATCGGCGCCCGTGTGGGACGACATCCAGCCACAATGAGACGAATATGGATTCCGTGGGTGCAGGAGGGACGAACGGACCGACGTGAGCGATTGGCGCAGCCGCGGCACACCACCGAACGAGAGGACCGGCATGCTGTGCGGCGTATATTGACGGCTCGCACCGCCACATCACGAACGTTAGCGCAAGTATTACGGTGTGTAGCGCAACAACCTGTGTCAGCACGTACCGTTCGACGTCGTCTGCAGGAGCGTGGACTTGTCGCACGGCGCCCATTGCTCCTATTAGCATTGACGTTACACCACCGGCGAGTGCGGCGCCAGTGTGCCGTTGAACTCCGCACCTGGACTACGGAATGGCACGACATTGTCTTCTCCGACGAATCCCGCTTCTGCCTGCAACACCACGAAGGTCGGATCCGCGTGCGGCGGCACCGCGGCGAGAGACTGTATGGCGCATGCATTATGCATTGCCCTACCTGACCGTCGCCTGGCGTTATGGTTTAGGGCGCAATTGGATATGGCACCTGCAACCCTCTGGTGCGCATCGCCGGTACACTCAACAGCCACCGCACCATCTCCAACGTTTTGAAGCCTGTAGTCCTCTCTTACCTGCAGGACCTGTCAGCGGATACGTTTCAACAGGACAATGCGCGCCCGCACGTGGCACGCATCGTGCAACAATTCTTCACGGCCCACCAGGTGTCACTGCCGCCTTGGCCCGCCTGTTTTCCCGATATGTCGCCCATCGAACACGTCTGGTCGCAGATCGGCAACCGAGTGGCCCGGCAAGCACCACTCGCAGCTACGCCTGATGAACTGTGGCAACGTGTGGAAGCAGCCTGGACCGACATACCTCAAGCCCACATGCAAAGCCTCTTTCGTTCGATGCCGCGGCGTGTAGTGGCCGTTATTGCCAGCCATGGGGACCACACGAACTATTGATGTCTGCGTGTTCCGCAAGTCGCACTGGCCTGTAAACTCAATCGTTTCATCTTTGTATCTGTTGTTATGTGTCCAGTAAATCTGGCTTTGCTATCTCGTGTCCTTCTTGGTGTTGCATTTTGGGTGGCCAGCAGTGTATATTGGACAACTGAAGATTCGGTACCAAGAAAAAGACCCAGAAGATGACTACGGGAAATCAAAGTGAATGAAATTCAAAAGCAGGCTGGAGTGACGTGGAAGTGACTGGCGCAAAACAGAAAGCTTTGTAAATAACTTGGGAAGACTTTCATCCAGTAGTGGAGAATGATTCATGATGATAATCCATAGAAACGATTCCTCGATGTAAAAAGCTACTTTCTCCGTCTATATGAAAATCGACACGGAGTTTAAAAAGATATGACAGGAGACTGCCCAAATTGCCCAAAACTTCCAGATTTGCCATGGAAAAGTTTTAACAGAGAATGGCATGATCAGAATTGTATAACCATCATTGATGCAAAGAAAGAGTGAGGTTTTAGGTTTTTCTGAGGTTTCCCCGTTGTAGAACTGTTCATGAGTGCTTAAAAAAACAATTATAACAACATAAAGGAAGTTTTGAATATTAAAGTGGATACGTTTTCCTTCCTTCATAAATACATATGTTTTTATACATTTTTCACTGTAGGGAATTTTTTTGCAGTCAATACCAAATATTCAGATTGCATTTTATACATGCTTGAAATAATTATGGCACGCTTTCTGAGATATAAACGTCGATGCGTCTATTAGCATTCCACAGACGCCTAACGTCTTTCATTCTATTTAACTTACTTTAATACTCAATTTTATATGATCCAATCATTCTGTTTTCTACTGTACCGTCTGTCATCATCAGCTATCAGCAATCCACTGCTAGATAAAGGTATCCCTAAGTTTCGTCCAAAAAACTCTTGGCCCTAAGTCATTGTCTTCCATATCACTCCTGCCCATCCATCTCCCATGTGGTTTTCTTTAGTTTCCGTTCTTGTCCCTTGATATCATATCTAGTATTTCAGTTGTCCAAGGCGATAAGTTTTTCTAGCAATATGTCCAGCCCACTGACATTTTGGGGAGTCTTCATTTTGGTAATATTGCTATCAACTTTTGTCATTTCCTTAATTCCCGTGCTTCTCGCTTTCTATATATCGAGTAATAGCACAAGAACGTACTTTAGAAATAGATGACACGTTTTTCAGCTGCATTTCTTTTAATTTCACTAAGAAAAGCTACGTTTGTGACTTCCTTATTTCTTAATTTTATTTGTATTTAGAAGGGTGAATTACTTAGAAATTCATTAGTTTTAATAACGCTGATATTAATAGGCTTTATGACTTATGGCTTAAATCAGTGTGTGTGTGTGTGTGTGTGTGTGTGATTCAGTTAAAAGGAATAAAATTTCAAATTAGCAATTTTCGTCTTCCCGTTTTCTTCGGTAATAAAAAGAATCCTTTTTCTGTTTTCACGATCTGACCGACATGCGAAATTTTTGTCAGAAGTCATACTGAATATTCAGCCGATTCCATCAGATACTACAAAGCTTTCTAATATTTTGTCCTAACTAAATAAATCGCTGTGATACTTTTGGAAAGCAAGTTTGGGTAATTTTCTGCATGGTTTTTATGGCTATGTGTCACGCAACCATAAAACTCGAAAAGAGATAATGCGTGAGTAAGAAGGCTTTTGTGAAGATTGCAAAGGCTAATCCACCTCTTTACATCTTCTTTGACTTTCATTATGTTGAATGAGGCTTACCTTGTCGATTTTTTCTTTCTTTTGTAATGACTTCTTTGTATTATACATTACAGTGTAAACAGTAGCCATAGCGCTTGAGAAAAGTAAAAAGGTAATATTCCTTTTTGAATCTCGTGTAATTTCCTTTACGTAGGGCAAGATTACAGAGAGCGTTCCATAAGTCACAAGTAAGTGTATGAATGGAAATAGTGAGGGCATTTGACAATATTTGTAGATATTATATCATTCTTTGTTAGCTTACAAACTATGAGGCAGCCACTGGATTTCAGTTGTCAGCGTGCAGCAAGATGATTTGTCACTTCAGTCAGCAATGGCGGAGAAAACATTGAATGTGAAGAACCGGTCGATGACTAGTGGTATAACTGTGCTTTACATAAAATGAAATAATTTATGCAAAATATTTCTGAGGATGAAAGACACATGTAGAAAAACGAATTTTGCAGATCGAAATTCCTGAAGCAGACGTAGCGACGACAATACGTATAAATGTATTTAAACTGTCTAGAAAGAAACCTACGCATTATTTGGAGCAGAAAATTAACCAAAATGTGCTTCGTTGTGAACGGGTTCGAATCAGTAACGTTTTTCGCAAATTTTTTTAGAAGCAAGGAATCCGTAGCTAATAAAAATATGCACTTAAAACATGTAATATTTATATATTAAGATTGCGTTGTTACATACTGTATTCCTGAGCATGCTTTATTAGGCGTTGCGTCATGGTGTGTAATTCTGAGAACGCGTCCTGACATTCAGAATGCCTTGTGATATGGTGTATTATTCTATTATTCTTAGAGCTCATTTTCTTAGGCTGTGTTATTTTGAGAGCGCATTCTGACATATAGATATACCCATGGACTGAAAAGGCATTCTTATATGCTGCATTACCCTAAGAGCGGATTGTGGCACGTTTTGTTTTTCTGGGAGCGGATTGTGACACGTTGTATTATTCTGAGAGCGTATTGTGACTTGCTGCATTATTGTGAAAGGTCATTGAGGCACGGTCTGTTATGCTGTCGGCGTCTTCTGACCTTGAAAATGGGTTCTGACATGCTGTATTACTCTGTTCTGAAATCGCATTTTCCATGCTGCGTAATTCGGAGAGCAGCGCGTCTTGACTTTAAGAGTGCGTTCTGACATACTGCTTTGTTACGAAGCTCATTTTTACATGTTGTATTATTCCCAGATTGCGTTCTGACTGTGAGAGTGTCTTCTGACATTCTGAGACTACGTTCTGACAGCGAGAATGCCTTCTGACATGCTATATTATTCTCAGAGCTCACTTCTCCATGCTGTATTGTTTTGAAAGCGCAATCTGTCATGTATTTTATGAGAAGGCGTCCTTACATGCTGTATTATTCTGATAGCAAATTGTGGCATGCTCTTCTATACTGAGGGCACGCAGTGGCATGCTGTATTATTTTGAAAGATTATATATGTCCTGCTGTATTATTCTGGTGGCGTGTTCTGACCTTGAAAAAGCATTCTGACGTGCATTATTCTGACAACACATTGTGCTAAGCTGCATAATTCTGATAGAGCGTTTTGACATACTGCGTTATTCAGAGCACATTCTGACATGCTATACCGTTCTGAGAGCACATTTTGACCTTAAGATTGCATTCTTATGTGTTGCATTTTCTGAGACCACGGTTTTTCTTGTTCTGCTGTTCAAAATGCATGTTCTGTCATGCTGTATTGTTCTGAGAGCAGATTGTGACATGATGTATTATTTTGAAAGCGCGTTGCGACGTGCTGTATTATTTGGTCAGAACATTGGGATATGCTATGTCTTATTCTGAGAAATTGCTGTATTATTCTGACAGAGAGATGATATGTTGTTTCGTTCTCAGAGCGCGTTCTGAATGCCGTATTAATCCTTAACGGTGATGACTGTTAGATTTACTTCATATTACAGAAAACTAATGCATAAATCATTCGCACAGATATTGTAGCATTAGAAAATTTACTTCGGAATAATGTCTGTCTGTATATTGAGCTTTGCGCATGTTCACAAAATCATTGGTAAGCTTACCAGGATTGTTTCTTTTTTTATGGGAGGAAGTTTCAGCCCATATATTGACTCAAAATTGGATACACCATTAAATATACATCATGTTCATACACTTTTAGTACGTGTTTGATAAGAAATTGCAAAAAATAAAAGAAGTTCATAGAATTGAAACTGGCAACGGCGTGTTAAATAAACACGAAAGAAGCATCAGCTGCTGTTCAATATCGTCTGCTAAGAAAGTGGAGCACGTAAACAAGTTGCGGATAAAAGGTTATGTTTCTGCTCTGTACGAGGAGAAATATTCGTATTCTGTAACTGAAAACACGCTATTATGAAAATCATGGAATTAGCATTTCAAAATGTAAAATAAGCAATATTATTAATAATAGAGAGGTAAATCGTCAAGCACTGCTTTTAACAGGGAAAAGAAGACCAAACGAATATCCAAAGAAGGTGCGTACTTTTACGAATATTTCCAAAGTAAGGTCTCTGGTCTTAAAAGAAAATCCACCGACACTAAGAGCAATCGCTAAGTCATTAAAAATCTCTGTATCAATTGTAAACACCGTAATAAACAAAGCTTCAAATGTGAAAAAAACCCCATAATGTTCACTGCCTTTTGCCTAGGAACGTGGCTGAGCACAGAACACGGTATAGACTTCTTTATGAAAATCACTTAGCCGGAGACAGATGGATATTTGTTGGGACTGTTGATGAAGCATGGATCTACCTAAGCGACTGTAACATGAAAAGGTCAATTTACTATCCCAAGAGAGCTGAAAAAGACTTGCAAATTTAATTCCAAGAATTCAATTTTTTTTTATTGGAGGTTTAACGACCACTATGGGCAACTCATTGGGCTATAAGCAGTCGCCTATAACCTTAAGGCCACTGGTTCCAGGGAAGGGAGATAGCCAGTGCCGTAACGCAAACATAACATTCATGCCTCACCGGAATTCTAACCCGGACCCTTTTCGAACGAATGATCGGAAGACCACTGCGCCACCGGGGCGACAAAAGAAAGTTTCGGTAAAGGATTCCTGATTTTTGCTGGTTTCTCGTACAATGAGAAATTAAAGTAAAGAAAAGTTAAAAATAATGTTAGAATTAATTTTACATATTACCAAAATAATGTTTTATCTCCTATATTTAAAGATGAAATACAATTCCTTTATCCACAGAGCTTTCAAAGGGTAGAACTCCATCAGGATAAGGCTACAAGTCATACATCCAAATCTACCACCTATTTCTTGAAAAAATGAAAGAAGAGACTGTTACATTTGCTCTTTTGCTCATATTCCTTCAAAGGCCAAAGTCCCCTGATGTGTTACCAACGGACTATCGTGCATTCGGACTGCTAAAAAGAGCGCTTTCTACACGCAGACCTAAAACAATGATTGAACTGTGGAAGGCAGTGCAAGAGGAATGGAATAATACACCATACCAATTCTAAGAAAGACCTCGTTATCTCGGAAATTTAGATGTTGCTTCATAGTCCACAGAATGTTCTATCAAATAGAACATCTAAGAAAGAAATAATTTTATTTTAAAGATTGATAATATTGCTGGAAAATCGTTCTAAATACACTGCCGGAAAGTGAAAAAAAGAACACCAAGAAGGAGACGTCTGATACCAACGAAATTTATACAGCATAATGGCAAAAATACAGTTGTATTTGCTGGTAAACTGAAAAATAACATTTCCATGTAACATGGTTAGTACGAGGTTGAACCGCCATGAACTGCGTCACACTGTGCAATTCTGGCATGGAGTCTGTTGTACAGATGTTGGATGTAAGTTTGGGGTATAGAGTTCTAAGCATCCTCAACCTGGACGCGTAAATCGGGGATGGTCGTGGCTGGCCGTGGAGACCGGATAAGTCGTTATCCCATAAAATCCCACACGTGCTCAATGGAGGACAAATCCGGTGAACGTGCAGGTCATGGAAGTTGTCTCACACCCTGAAGTGCATGTTGTGTTGCACGTACCGTGTGTGGGCGTGCGTTATCTTGCTGGAAAACACCAGGATCGACCGACCTTACAAATGGCACAACAACGGGCTGAATGATGTTGTTGATGTAGGAGGCGCTGTTTAACGTACCCGGTACAAACACTAGTTGTGTACGGGAGTGATAGCTGATCGCTCCCCACACCAAGAGACCAGGTGTAGGTCCTGTGTGTCGCTGGCGGATGCAAGAAGGGTGGAGATGCTCCCCTGTGCGTCTGCGAACACGCATACGGCCACCGGAGGCTCCCAAGCAGAATCTGCTTTCATCGCTGAACACGACAGATCGTAATTGCGTTCTCCAATGCAGACGTTGGCGACACCACTGCAGCCGTTCCTGACGGTGGGCTGGAGTCAGAGGTATACATGTCAGAGGCACACGTGTACGTAGTCCTGCATTCAGCAGACGGTTGCGGATTGTTCGCACGGTCACCTCAGGTCCAACGGCAGCTCGGATTTGCGTCGCAGCGGATGTTCTGCTTGACAACGCCCCTCTTCTTATGCGTCGATCGGTCCGCTCATCAGTCCCTCTGTGACTCCCGGTTCCACGTCTTCTCGTGTGGGAATGTTCCTCGGACCATCTACGCCACCATCGTACCACCACCGATACTTCCCGTCCAATTCGCTCCGCAATATGACGATACGACCTCCGGGCCTCGTGGTGTCCGACTAGACGACCTCGCTCAAAGTCCGATAACTGCTGAAATCGTACACGTCTTCCATGTCCAGGCATTGCAGCTTCTTCAGGGTCTTCGCACGTGTCCGTACGCCGACGACTGATTAATTCACTTTGCCGTACTCCTTAAATACCAGCGACGATAATTTGCATATTATGCCGTGCTGTGGCGTAAGCGCTTACCGGTTGGCCCCGAAATTAACATCACACCTACGTAAACTCGAGCCCATTAACATATGTAAATTTCATGATCGTCCGCCAATTCCTTCTTGGTGTTCTTTTTTCACTTTCCGCCAGTGTATTTGTGAATATCCCTCGTGTTTGCGCGTTTTCATGCTAACTCGAATGCTAGATTATAGGATTTTGATTAATGAACTCAATACGGAAGCCAGTTATAGAATACTGTGTAAATAATGTTCCACTTCAATTTTATAGTTGCATCTCGAATATGAGGTTTCAGGAAATTTCTGGAGAATGTCTAAAGATCGGAAACCGGAAAATTACCTGTGAAATTTTCTGTACCAGAGTGAAGTTACATTACTTTTCACTGAATTACTATAATTAGTTGAACTTTCCTTTTCTTCTTAATTTCAGGATGACATTTTTTTACTTCTGAGTAATGATTTCGGATCATTAGGATGATAATTAACTGCTAAGTACTTCCTTGCACACCAAACGTCAATGCCCAGTGATAAAAAGTGAATGAGGTTTTCTTTTCTAATGCAAATCGGTCACTTGGACATTTTATCAGAGAAAAATGGAATAACTAAGTAATAAATCGCGCTGAGGGGTTTAGAATTCAAGAGGTAATGGGGTAAAAGATAAAAAGTTCGGTATGTTGGGTGCCATGTAACTATGCCGTCAATTAATAAAATGGCGAAATCCAATGATAAATGACTTCTAGATGGAAAACCAATTTTCTTCCTCGGCAAGATAATCGATCGAATAACAATGACGTATCAAAGCGAAGTTTTTCAAATACTTAAAAAATGTCCAACTTATTTTTCAAAGCTCTTATTGGGGATATCTTAAAACTTTGTTCAACTAATGTAAATCGTACACTGTGCAGGTCTCAATAATCGTGCTTTCACAAAATTCGGTTTAAGGATATGAAATAAGAAAACACACATTTTCTATCAGAATTAACTGACACGTAAACTTCTCAGTCATTTGTTAATCGAAAAGTAAAACGTCTTTCTTCACACTGTGAAAGGTTTTGTTTCCCATTACTGAGCGTTGACTGTAATAGGATAATAGGAATATATATATAAATAAAAAACCCACGCTCATAAGCAGAAACAGAGTTCTTAGAATTATCCATCCCTACAGTCGGACCTCCATATGTCGAACTTCAGTACACAGAAATTCTCTACATATCGAAGTTTAGGGAATCCCCATGATCATTGCATAGTAAAACGGTTTCTGTATATCAAAACATTTCTCTATATCGAATTTATTTAAAGACAAATCAGGATCGCCCCCCACCCCCGCTCCTCCGTAATAACGATGTTATAAGAAATACAAGTAAAAAAATAGAACGGAGATGCAGCGATAGGAAAAAGGAAAGAGTGGTCTGCGTCATTGCGAAGTCGACGGGTCTCCTAGTGCGGTAAGCGGTATTATCTCCGCACTACCCCTATCCCTCTCCTTAAGTAACCTTCTCTGTAACACACGTACAGTTTGTTTCAGTATCTCTAGCTGCCGGTGTGTGTTCGTGATGTCAACAGGAAAATCTCTCAGTGTTGTGGAGAAGGTGGATTTGTTGAGGAACGTGGACAGTGGAACGCGCAAAAAAAATATTGCTTTTACATTTGGTGTTCTCTAAGTACAGTTTCAAGAATTACAAAAAAAAACATTACAAAAAACAATTTAAAACCGGGAGTTCGTTTGAAAACCTTTGAAGATGTCGGACTTGGCTGGAAGCGTTCCAAAACGTGAATGTTTGGGAAAATGGACGACGTTATTTTAAAGTGGATTAGAATTTTTCGTGGAAAACACTTGCCAATATCAGGTCATCTTATAGAATAAAAGGCATTAGAGTTTGACAATCGTTTGGGGCAAGGGGATTCCAAGCTAATTCCGGTTGGTTGGATAAATTTAAGAAGTGACATGGCATAAAAGAAAAAAAAAGCAAACGTGAAAGACACTGACTGCGAAACAAATGGGAAAACACGGTTTTGAAGAAGATTTTAGAAGAGTACACTCCTGAGAGATAACATCTTTAATGTTGACGAAACACGACTTTTCTTTAAATGTTTACCAAATAAGGCTCTTACTTTTAAAGACAACGATTGTCATAGAGGAAAAAACAGCAAAGATAGAATAACAGTTTTGATTGGCTCTAACATGAACGCCAAAGAAAAACTGAGATTATTGGTGATAGAAATAAGTAAGCAACCTAGATGCTTCAAAGGCGTGAAGTCTTTAGAGGTTGACTACCATTATAACAGAAAGACATGGATGACAAGTGATATTTTTGAAGAGTAGATTTTAAATTTATGAAAAAATGATTAGTCAGAAATGAAAATGCTTTCTCTTTGTACACAATTTCCCCGCCCTTTCTAATGTAGCACCAAAACTATTAAATGTGAATTTGATATTCCTTCCCCCAAATACAACTTCCAAATTGTAGCCAATGGACCAGGTTGTTTTAAAAAATCTGAAAATTCATTAACGGAAGCACATTCTTAGAAGATTTATCTGAGCCTTAGAAAATACGCAATCTACAGATTAAGTGATTGATCTGAAAATTTGCATAGCTAAACTAGCTAAGGTGTGGCAAAACGATGTTTTAGAATGGACAGTAAAAAATTGCTTTGCAAAAGCCGGCTTCGTGTAATCACCTCAAATCGAAGAAAACAATGTTTTGCCACAAATCGTGCAATGTTTGAAGGACTTGCAGACCAAAGGTCTTATCAGGGAAGGAATTTCGTTTGATGAGTTCCTTGACATCGACGAAGTTATGTTTTAGAATACTCGACGGACTACTACATAATAAGCTCATTCAGACAGAATGGAATGACACAGAAGAGGCTGGAGGGAATGACGCAAAACTTTCTAAGCCTTCTAAAAAAGAAAAGTTGGACGCGTTTGATACAACACGCCCTGGTCTTTTATTGGCCGAAAAAGTACCTGACGATGTATTTCACGGACTTAATAAGTGTGAACACTTTTATGATGAATCACCATCGAAAATTGCTGTGCAGTAAGTCATTGGAAAGTTTTTTACACAAATGTAAATAATACTACATAAATACATATGTTTTCTCAATGTATGTTTAAAACGTTTTCTCGTTAATTCTTGTTTTCAATTATCTATACGAACGTATCTTGTGAATTATTTGGTTCATATTCACTTAAGTTTAAGACTACTGGTTCCAGGGAAGAGAGAAAGCCAAGACAAAACACAATATCCATGACGCACCGAGATTCGAACCCGGACCCACCTCAAGTGAAAGGGCAGAAGCCTGCGCTTAGGCCACTGAGCAATCTGGGAGGCTCAGAGAGCTCATGATCTCATAACTTCGTAAGAGATATTAGAGATAGAGATGCATTTCCTTAATTCACAACCGGCTATTTTACCAGCTAGCTGTAAGCGATTAATATGGCCAACGTTTTCATCATGATATCTGGGCAATGGAGCAGAGTTATAAAGACAAATGGAATACTGCGATGTCCGACTATTATTATAGCTGGATTGTGAAAAGGAAATTCCGTTACAATTTGCTTGTCCATTGTTCAGTACAATGGACAAGCAAATTATAACGCCGGTAAGTCCATAGCTACATTTTTCTCCCACATCACAAAACAAAAGAGTGAATGCGACGAAAGCGGCGTTTTCTTTGGAAAAACAGAGCCAAACTGGATAATCAATATCTATCAAATTGTATAATCATATAATCTATCAAAATGTATAATCATATAATCTATCAAAGTAATATCGTATATCTAAATCATATTGCGTTGTGTGATTGTGGCTAATGGTTTTGTTTTGCTTTTCAGGTCGAGACGTATAGAGTGTCAAGTAGATAGGAATGAACATTTCCGACATCTGCTCCCCTACGAGTTTAACAAGGGATTCACAGCTGCCGAGGCTACTCGGCAAATGGGTGCTGTGTGGGGAGGATGTTATTGCTCCGAGGACAACCCGCAAATGGTTTGAGGGGCACCAAGGTAGTAATTTTGACCTCAACGACTCTCCACGTTCAGGTCGTCCATCTAACTTTGATGAGGATCGTTGAACCATCTCATCCACTTGCATCTGCGTCAAACCACACGCGAATTCGCCACTGAGGTGGACTGTGATCAGGCCACAGTGGTGCGACACCTGGAACGTATGGGAAAGGTCCAAAAATTGGGGTCTTGGGTGCCTCACACACTCACCGAGGACAACAAGAATCAGTGTGTTGCCATTTGTAGTTCCTTGCTCGCCCGTTAACGCGAATGTTCTCAGCAACACAAACCCTTTCTGTCACGTATTATTACTGTAGATGAAAAGTAGTGCCTGTACGTGAATTTCAGGCATCGGATTGAATGGTTAAACCAAACAAGACGACCACACCACTTCCAAAACGTGACTTTCATCCTGCCAAGATCATGTTGTGTTTCTGGTGGGACATGGGAGGCAATATTCACTGGGAAATGCTGTCAAGAATTCGGAACATCAACGCTGCACTCTATTGTGAGCAACTACGCCGTGTTGAGGGAGCAACTCAGCAGAAATGGCCACATCGGCGTCATGGTGTCCTTCTCCAACATACGCCCTCACAGTGCAAACATGACCAAATTGGCCATTCAGGACATTAAATGGGAGATTCTCTTCCACATCTGGCCAATTTCATAGATGTTGCCCCTTCAGACTATCACCTGTTCCGGTCTCTGTCGAATGCACTCCGTGGCAGAACGCTCAACAATGATGGTGATCTCCAGAATTTCCTTGATGATTTATTCGCAGCAAAACCTGCACGATTTTTCAAGTGTGGTATTACGAACCTATCCATACGTTGGAACACCAGCGTAAACAATGGGGGAAGGGGAATACATAGTTGATTGATTCCGTCGTTTTCTCTTCTGATGGAATACATTCCTGTAGTGCGGTGAAAACAACAGCATGAACTTATGATGCATCAACCCAATATTTCATGTTCAGCATCCCCATACCTTTACAGTAAGCTTATTTCCATTACAATAACTTGACACAACCCAAAGTTATTTGAATAGTGCTAATGTCAAATTACAGTATGATTAACTAAACTTAGTTAGTATGAATCATCTGTAGCCCATTACCTTGACTGGTTGAAGGGAGCCTTTGTTTGCGGTCAGCGAGTAGCGATACTAAGCTAACCATATAGTTTAAGTGCCTGATAATCAGCTGGTTTTTTTCCATTCCCATCGCATCACCACGCTTGATCCTGTGGTTGAACTACCAGAAGAGTTTGACGATTTCATTCTGTTCTGTCTGTCCCCACTTTTGCTGGGTTCTTCCTGATTTTTACAAGAGAGCTGCGCTATGTTGCTGAATCCTTACGTGAAATGCTTCGATAAGGGACGCAGAAAATCTTGATATAATTCTTCCCGCATTCTTCTTGTTCCACTGTTTCATCTTTACTGCCTTACCCCTTTTTTACGCTTTCCAACCGTAGGTTAAAGAAGCGTACATGCTCCAGATTTGTCCGCCTGTCTGTCCGTCCGTCCGCACGACAACTCGCGTAAAAAATTTTCGATTTCGATGAAATTTTAGTATGTGGTAGGGGACCATCTGAGAACGAACCCTGTTGAAAATGGGCGAAATGGGATTAAAGGTCAGGAGTCAGCACATCGGAGCGGGATCCATTCCATCGCCCTTATGCGTCATAACTTACGTAAAAATGCTTCGATTGCAACAAACTTTTTATCATGTTGTTCCGGAGGTATACTGAACCAATTCTGTTGAATATAATCGAAATGGGTTCAAAGGTCGGGGCACAGGAGCAAGATTTATTTCACAGCCATTATCCTCATATCTTGAGTAAAAATGCTTCTATTGCAGCAAAAGTTTAGTATGTTGTCCGTAGCTATACTGAACCAATTCTGTTTAATATCATGGAACTGGGGTCGAAGGTCAGGGCACAGGAGCGATATTTATTCCACAGCCATTATCATCATAACTTGAGTAATGATCTGTGGCATGTTAGAAAGCGTATCATAATCAATGCATTGCATGGTTTTCTAACTTGTCATTATTTCTCCCTGCTCACTTTGCACTTCACCTTGTATCTTTTTTTTTGCGCATTCCTACCCCTAAATGAGAACTTTCTTATTACTTTCATTATAAAAGGCTGGGAGTCATTCTCATAATTTAAAAAACTGTGGATCATTCCATTTTAGTACACCTTTTCGAAAAAAAAATATTTCCCGATATGTAGTGCCACTACAATCGTTCGCTCATCGTCTCTCATTTCTTGTATTATGATGCTTGAACTTTGATGACATATATCCAGATCCTTAGATTTTTGGTCTTTTATCGATACATAATCTTGCTCATAGAGCGTTAATGCCGATGCTGTTGATTTTTTTTTTTTTTTTTAGTTTTTTTTTTCTTTATGGCGGATTTAACGATCACCGCGAGCAACTCAATGGGCTATAAGCAGTATCCCGTCCCTAATTTAGGGCCACTAGTTCCAAAGAAGGGATAGAGCCAGTGCCGTAAGACGAACACAATATCCATGTCTCACCGGGATTCGAACCCGGACTCATCTCGGACAAATGAGCAGAAGCCATTGCTTCGACAACTAACCTACTAGGACGACACGCTATTGATTTCGGAAAATATTTTATTCCATTCCATTGTATCTAAAATTAAACTGAAAACGTCCTTTCTTTGTTCTTCTAAATCGATATTCGTAAACGGCATTCTATTTTTTCTGCTATTAATACTAAGACATTTTTACTCAGAACTTCTAATTCAAATGGTGCACAGTTTTCCTACTTGAGGGCGAGAAAGAATATTCTGTTGTTCTCGACTTATTATAGTTTCTAAAAGTCTGATATGAAAATACATTTTGCATCATATATCTTCCAATGTGACAATATTTTGCGTAGATACTTTTCATTTTTCATGACGTACAGTTTTTCTGCTCGGTTGAGGGGAGTAAGTGTAAAGCTCTATTTGCATGGATATATTTGCTAAAAAATTGATAAAAAAATCGATTGTTGTCCGATACCACTCATTACCAAAACCATTTTATGCATATCTTCTGTTCAGATACCTCTCGGTTACTTGGACTTCTAAAACTTTGATTTGAAAAATTCTGTTTGCGTCGGATACTTTTCATTAGGGTAGTACTTCGACCATATTTTCCATTATTTATGGCGCACAATTCTATCGTTAGATGTCGTAAATGTGTGCTTCTATTTACAACTCTATCTCTGTTTCTAAAAGCCCGAACGCAAAACCTTCTATCTACACTGAATGTCATTCAATGCAATAAAGATTGCGCACATTTTCCCCGCTAGGGATGTAGATGTATTTCCTGTTTTGTTGCTAACGCTTCTTCTTAAAGTCGAACCTCAAAGAATTCCTCTGTTACCACATAGCTTGTTATTGTTTTGAGGGGTTTAACGACCACTGTTTTGAGGGGTTTAGCGACTACCTTCGCATTGTGAGCAACTTGATGAGCTATAAGCGGCCCCCGTTCATAATTTGGTTTCAGGGAAGAGAGACAGCCAGAGCCGTCAGACAAACACAACATCAATGCCTCACCGGGATTCGCACCCAGGCACATCTCAGAGGAATTGTCAGAAGCCTGTGCTTAGACACTGCGCGACCGGGGTGACTCAGATAGTTTCAACCATTAGCATAATTTTGCAGTTTCTTTGCTCTTTCACAATGCACAGCTCTACCACTTTGGAAGGGAAGTATATATGTCCAAGGGTAACCCCATTTCTTTAATTTTAAAAGTCGGTTTAAAAAGGAAGCGTTTTTCGTCAGACTAGTTAACACAAACTCTTAGTTTTTAAATTGTATATCTAAATAAATGTTCAGTGATTATTACATTTTATATATGAAACATTCTCTGATTAAATAGATGGGTTTCATAGGATGATTCAGTGTCATTTGTCTTGCTTTCCATTTTATGGTTTTCATGCATGTGTGGTTTTGGAAATCGCAGCGGACATTTACTTCATTTCTTTTGTTCGACCACTCATTCTTTCTATCCAGAAAAGAAAATTTGGTAAACAATATCAGTCAGATTGCAAACATTTACTCAAAGTTCAGTGCCTCACTAAGTCATTTTATAGAAAAGGGCTGCGCATGAATGAGAAACACTAAATCCAGCTTCCTTTCTTCTCTTGTTGATGAAATAAAACTGATCCGAAGAATATTTCACTTAATCGTGCCGCGTTTGAAGACTAGGACGTGCTTCCGAGGTCACACTATGTTTTTGGGGTCTTATACTTGTATGCAATCATTCTTTTCTTAAAAGAAAACCTCAACCGAGCTTGTTCCTTTCCACTCTCCCATAAAACTAATTATCTGGGTAATAAAAATGAAACGGAGAACATCTACTCTGAGAATCTCAAGTGCTATCGCTTTATGAGCAACAAAATAAGTACGCTGAAAACTCAAAAGAAAATTTTTATGACCAAATTCCGGGAAGACTGTTTATTAAAGAAGACTCTGCGTGTTCTATCCTTTGAATCTGGTCATAAATCTCAGTGTAGAAATATTTCTTACACAATGTTTCCCATGCGCAAATTGCAGAAACAGTTTAGCCCACACCATAGCCACACACAACACATTTGGAAGATCGCTTTGGTAGTTTGAATACGATATCGTACTCAAAGGGAGCTGATTTTTTTCACTGAAAAAGACTCAGAATTACTGGATTTGTTTTACCTTACTTTCTTTTCCATTACGGAATCTCCGCGTGTAGCAATGGCGTATATTCGAGGCTAGCTAAACTAGCTGCGAAGCCCAGAGAATGCACAAAATATAAAAGGCAATGAAATATACACAAATAAAAGTCATTTATCGACGGTATTAAAGCATGTCGATGCGGATTCGCGTTTTTGTTTCAGTCTGGCGAGAGAAGACCAACGGCATA
Source organism: Macrothele yani (assembly GCA_039090855.1). Lineage (NCBI taxonomy): Eukaryota > Metazoa > Arthropoda > Arachnida > Araneae > Macrothelidae > Macrothele > Macrothele yani. The sequence continues at coordinate 39,021,042 of CM076989.1, forward strand.
ACGCAAGCAGCTCTTCCAGAGTCTTCGCTGTTTTGATTCGAAGACCTTCGATATGACCGCCTGCTAGCGTTTCCATGACAACATGAATGAGCGTATGGAGGGGAATGGACCATTACTTTTCTCAACGGTTCGTTCAGAAAAGAGAAGACTTCGACTACCTCAGTCACTCGCATGCTTCCGCCTGTAACAGCACGTGTTTCGCGAGAGTTGTTTCTGTTTGTGTGAAGTGTCAACGAATTAAAATCAGAGATATTATTTCTTAAATTCGTGGCTTTGTTGGATTCGAACTGCTTTGATAAATTTTGTTAAAGCTTCCCTGCACATTTTCTGCCAGAACTTAAAGAACTCTATGTTTCAAATTTTGATACAGCTCGACTAAAAAATGAACCGAAGGTGCTTTATTTCCTTGATGAATACAAAAACAAATCAGTAAGAGACATTACTTGTTACATAAAGTTGAATAAATTGGATATAGTGTTTAGTGAGGTGTACAAATTAGCACACCTAATATTAAACTTTCCATCAACAATTGCAACCGCGGGAAGAAGTTTTTGTGTATTAAAAAGACTCAAGATATATCTTAGAGTAACACAAGGACATGTACATTCGAGCAACTTGACTCATTTGTCAATAGAGAAAAATATTCTTTTTAAATATGGAAAACTACTCGGAAGAAACTTTAATGAAAACGTAACACTCAAGCTCACACAGTAAAAAAGAAGATTGGAGTTCATGAAAAAAGAAGATTGGAGTTCATGAAAAAAGAAGATTGGGTTGTCGGAAGAGCCATTATGTATTTTGGCACGCGATGGCGGTTGGGCGGTTTTGGAAGTACTAGAGTCATGCGCAGCTCTGTTATCGCTATGTCATTCAACAGGTGCCACATCTAGCTGCAGCCTAAAAGGAATAGTGAGCGATTTGGTGGATTTGCGGAGATTTGACATCAAGTTGGAGATGGAAGACCAAACTGTGCATTATCGCCATATTTTACTGTTTTACTTCCGTAAAGGGAAGAACACGCGCCAAGCTTGTGAAAAGTTGCGTAAAGTGTACGGGGATAATGCTCTACAAGAACGTCAGTGCCAGAGGAACCTCAGTTCCGTGCTGGGGATTTTGACCTCAACGATGCTCCTCGATCCGGGAGGCCAGCCGAGGTTCACGACGACCAAATCAAGGCATTGATCGAGTCAAACCCACGTTACACGACACGAGAGATTGCAGACACATTGCACATTTATCATTCAAGCGTTTACGACCACCTGAATTCCTCGTGAACTCAAATAAACTCAATTGACGGCGCGTATAAACATCTGCGATGTGCTCATTAAACGTGAGCAAAACGATCCTTTTTGAAGCGACTGATAACTAGTGACGAAAAATGGATTGTGTACAACAATGTGCTGCGCAAACGGTCTTGGTCCCGACTTGCTGCTTAGCCTCAAGCGACATCCAAAGCAGACATAGATCAGCGGAAGGTTCTGATTTTAGTGTGGTAGAATTTTAAAGGTGTCGTGTTTTTCGAGCTCCTACCACGGAACCAAACAATCAATTCGAATGTGTACTGTCGGCAATTGGACAATTTGAACGAATCTATCATCCAGAAACGTCCAGAGCTCGTTCATCGTAAAGGTGTTGTGTTCCATCACGACAACGCGAGACCGCACACAAGTTTGATCACCTACCAAAAATTATTGGAGCTTGGGTGGGATGTGTTGCCACACCCAGCATACTCGCCTGACCTTGCGCTGTCAGACTTTCACTTGTTTCGCTCTCTTCAACAGTCCTTGCGTGGTATAACGTTCAATTCAGATTAGGCTGTAAATCAGCACATTGTACAGTTTTTCGCCACGAAAGACAGGTCCTTCTATCAACGAGGCATTCTGAAGCTCCCTGAAAGATGGCAAAAGGTTATCGAACAAAACGGGCTTTATATCATTGATTGATCTTTGTTCTTTCTATCAATAAATGATCTTTGCAAAACATGGCTAAAATACGTCATAACTTTTCCGACAACCCAATAGTATACTCAAATCCTAATCCTCATAATTATTTGATATCATGTTAGCAATAGCATGTACCTAAAATAAATTACTTCTATTACACAACAATTAAAAAATAAACTTCGCAGTTTTTAAAAAAACAGTACTGCGGAGGAGAGGGAGGGGCGGGGGAGATAGCCCAGGTCTTGGACGTAAGATACGCCCCTGGTCTGTAGTATTTCATGTACCTAAAAGTAAGCTACTTCTATTATTTAACAATTAAAAATTAAACTTCGCAATTAAAAAAAAATACAGTACTGCGGAGGGAGGGGGGGTGAGATAGCCCAGGTCTCGGACACAAGATACGCCCCTGGTCTGTAGTGTTTCTTCTCAGGGCTTGATTTACGAAAAAATAAATGTGTAGCAACATTTGCTATACAAATTAAGTTTTCTGTAGCTACGAGAAACTTTTGATTAGCACTAAGACATTACGCTAATATAGCAATCCAGTACCTGCTCGAAAACAAACTAGAAATAAATTTTAGATAGGTTACATTATTTATTTATTACCTATTTTAATAACGTCACAAATTTTTCTTTTGCCATATGGCTGTGTGTTGGGCCTATACGTGGTTTGAAAGAAAAATTACAGCCTCATCAAGTGAAAATTTGTCGATAGAAGGTCCTTCAACAGATATGCGCATTAAATTTTCCAATGAAGATTCAGTAAGACTGCTGCGATAGTCACTCCTTACGCGACTCATGTAGAAAAATCCCTTCTCTACAATGGCATTAGACACTTGCAAAACTAGAAGTATTTCAAAAATATGAGAAATATTACAGTATATATAGTCCTTTTGCATTTTAAAATGAAGAACCATAAGTCTTCTCTTGATGAAGTTGCCATATTCTGGAGCCAGAATTCCTTAAGTTCCCCCCATTCTTGGCTTGCAGCAATAAGACAAAATATCGAAGCATGTGCTTACATTCATCCTGACCAAAATCTATTAAGGTAATCACGATCTTTTGGCCATAATGCCACATCTAAAACCTTCAAAAACTACACTGTATCACTTGTCATGTTTGGAAATCTATGACTGATTCTCTCCTTAGCGTCTCACATGTTCACCTATTAAAACATCTGTTCCCAGAAACACTTTAAAAAGAAGAGGAAATCATCTTTGGAGGGAAAAAAGTAAGATTGGCATAAGAGCCACCGCAACCACAATAAAAGTTCGAAAAGTTCACTGAAGGTCAGCGTAACGAGAGCTCAAAATGAAATGAATCGCAATGTAATGCGAAGCCAAGTCATATCTGCAGAGCGATTCAGGTCGACTTGATTCGCAGTTTGCGATACGATACAGCTTAAATCGAGCTCTTCTCCTGGTCATTAGCAAGGCAAATGGGGCGCGAAAAGGTCGAGGGGATTCAGCATTAAATTGGCGTCCCCACTTCTGGTTTGTTAGTTTCTTGGAGCCAGTTACAATAAATGATGGGGAGCAAATTTTTTGAACAGGTAGCAAGCATACACAGCCGTTAAACAACAACAAATAAACAAGTTAGTAAAATCATGCAATGCATTGATTATGATACGCTTTCCAACATACCAGAAATCATTACTCAAGTTATGTGGGTAATGGCTGTGGAATAAATCTTGCTCGTGTGTCCTGACCTTTGACCCCATTTCGATGATATTAAACAGAACTGTTTCAGTATACCTCCGAAACAACATACTAAAGTTTTGTCGTAGTGGAAGCATTATTAGCCAAGTTATGAGGATAATGGCTGTGGAATAAATCTTGCTCATGTGTCCTGACCTTTGACCCCATTTCGATGATATTAAACAGAACTGTTTCAGTATACCTCCGAAACAACATACTAAAGTTTTGTCGTAGTGGAAGCATTATTAGCCAAGTTATGAGGATAATGGCTGTGGAATAAATCTTGCTCGTGTGTCCTGACCTTTGACCCCATTTCGATGATATTAAACAGAACTGTTTCAGTATACCTCCGAAACAACATACTAAAGTTTTGTCGTAGTGGAAGCATTATTAGCCAAGTTATGAGGATAATGGCTGTGGAATAAATCTTGCTCATGTGTCCTGACCTTTGACCCCATTTCGATGATATTAAACAGAACTGTTTCAGTATACCTCCGAAACAACATACTAAAGTTTTGTCGTAGTGGAAGCATTATTAGCCAAGTTATGAGGATAATGGCTGTGGAATAAATCTTGCTCATGTGTCCTGACCTTTGACCCCATTTCGATGATATTAAACAGAACTGTTTCCGTATACCTCCGAAACAACATACTAAAGTTTTGTCGTAGTGGAAGCATTATTAGCCAAGTTATGAGGATAATGTCTGTGGAATAAATCTTGCTCGTGTGTCCTGACCTTTGACCCCATTTCGATGATATTAAACAGAACTGTTTCAGTATACCTCCGAAACAACATACTAAAGTTTTGTCGTAGTGGAAGCATTTTTATCCAAGTTATGAGGATAATGGCTGTGGAATAAATCTTGCTCCTGTGTCCTGACCTTTGACCCCATTTTGATTATATTAAACAGAAGTGCTTCAGTATACCTCTGGAACAACATACTAAAGTTTTGTCGCAATAGAAACATGTTTAATCAAGTTATGAGAATAATGGAATAAATCTCTCTCCTGTTACCTGACCTGTGGCCTCATTCCGCTGATATTCAAAGAACCGGTTCAGTATACCGCCGGAACAACATGTTGAAGTTCTGTTGCAATCGAAGCATTTTTACTTAAGTTATGATGCATAAGGGCAATGGAATGGATCCCGCTCCTATGTCCTGACCTTTGACCCCATTTCCAATAGGGTTCGTCCCCAGGTGGTCCCCTACCCCTTTCAAAATTTCATCGAAATGGAACCATTTTTACACGAGTTACCGTGCGGACAGACAGACAGACGGACAAAGCTGGAGCATATACGCTTCTTCAACCTACAGTTGGAAAGCGTAAAAAAAGTGATTATTTTGCATACATCATAATATAGATATACATCGATGAGACAAAAATAATGACCAGCGCGTCTTTATGCAAATCGAAGCAACTGCAACTAGACGACGTGTGAAAGTCATGAAGCGGCATAAGCAACATCTAATACAACGCCCTGTTAATCGGTGTTTCTCTTGTTCTTCAGATGGGAAAAGCAGAGGACATAAACGAGTTTAACAAAGTACAAATTGAAAAGACCAGGTGACTGGGTTACAACCTTTCCAAGACGGCAAGGTTTCTTTGGTGCTCTCGGTTAGCCGTTGTTAGTACCTTCAAAAAGTGGTTCTGAGAGAGAAATCCACGAAAGGTCTTGTATGTTACTAGCTAAGAGAAGGGATACTGTGACACAGCTCGCCGGTAATTTGAATGCTGGTGACGGGAGTAATATGTCACAACACACAGTACATCGAACCCTGCTGAAAATGAAACTGCGTAGCCGCAGGACGCTCCAAGTGTCCATGATAACCTCGGTTCACCGTTAAAACTCGTACAATGGTCAACGAGAACAACTGAACTGGGCCTTGAATTAGTGAAAGAAGGTCGCCTGGTCCGATGAATCTCATTTCCTGTTGCACCATGTGAACATCAGGATACGTGTGCGTCATTTACATGATAAAGTTTTGGCACCGAAATGCACCGTGGGAAGAAAACAAGCCATAGGAGGAAGCGCAATGCTTTGGGCACTCTGGGTCCAGTCATTCAATTATGGTCTACCACCTACCAAAACATGGCAGATCAGGTACATTCTTTCGTGGCAACGGTATTCCTCTCTAGAAAGTAGTAAGACTTTACTAGTGATCCGATTTATTAGCGTAGGAATATATACATAAGCGTTTCCAAGCTTTTGCACATCAACCAGATGGATCTTTCAAGGAAGTTAGACAGAAACTGCAGTTTCTGTCTAACTTCGGACCACCTTCTAAATTCAAATCTGTAAATGGCGGCGAAAGGTGAAATGAAGAGCTGAACGACGGGTGCGTCACCTTTTACAGGGCAACTGACGCAGCACAATTATTCAATGGACGCCCCAACACAAAATGGTCAACCAGAAACCGTATCCTTTGTGACTATGCGTCGCACGCTGGCACGGATGACCTACAAAAGCAGACGCCGTATTCGACAGCATCTCCGTACAACAATCTTTCTACACTGGTGTACAAAGTCATACAGGGATAAAAAGGAAAACACATAACAGCAGGTAGAGACGTTTGGTACATAAAGATACACAGTTCCAAGAGAAATAAAACGTTTCATAAAAACAAGTAAATATGTACACGTTTTGGGTATACAAGAGTCACATCCGCAAATGTCACCAAGGTGAGACGTAAAAATGCAACTTTAATTTTATTTAATTAACTAATTTTTGGCACGTTCTATAAGGTACGTGTCAAAAATCTAACACCCTAATGATTTAGTGCAATGGTTCGGAACCTTCCTACTATACTGAACTCATTTCTTGATGTTATTGCGCCTCATGACATGGGATAATCATAAAGAAAAAATTCTGTTTAAATATAATACAATGTTTTGGACCACCTTCTAAATTCAAATTTAGACCTCATCTGCTGTAGCTCTTTAAATTCAGGGAATTACCGGGAAGTCAAAAAACCTACGAATTCAATCTTCTTTTTAAGAATGCGTAAATGTAATACAATGTTTTTTGGACACCTTTTTAATTCAAATTTAGTCATCATCTTCTGTAGCTCTTAGAATTCAGGGAATTACTGGGAGGCCAAAGAGCCTGCGAATTCAATCTTCTGTTTAAGAATACGAAGTGAACTTGGAATTTATTTCTGTTTTCATGTAAAAATTGTACTATTGCCTATCAGTTACCTACTGGGAAGATTGAGCGCGTTTGTCTGCGGTTGTTTGCTTCATCTTGAGAACTGTCGAAGAAAGTGCTCGTCAAAAATCATCCGTCTACCACAGTGTGATCCAGACTCGTTAAGTCTTGTTTTCTTTACGGTTACAGCTTTCTTATTAAAATATTCTGCACCACGATCAACTGAAGAAACAGCTGTGGTGTTTTTTTTTTTATGTCCCATTAGTTTATCTGCCTTAAATGACTCATTAACTGAAACCTCACAACGCAGAAACTTTATTGCAATCTTTACTCCCCATTGGTAACTATTGAGGTATAGCGAAACTACATAAATTCCACTAGGTAGTTTCTTTCTCTTGTTTCATTTGACGATTCTGCCGTTGACCACAATTAGATTATTACAACACGTACTGAAATCTGAAAACACTTTGATAACTACAAAACTTTGTCGTACAAATAACTAATACGTGATGACTAAACTGCACTTAGCAGCACAAACAAGCAACCTTGACGAGCTTCTGCTTCAGTACAAACAAAAACTAGTTTAGCCTCACGCCACTGCTGAGTAGGCTGCTTCACTCTATTTTCTATGGAGGCCGTTTATGGCCCAGTGGTCAACGTTCGTGACTGTCACGGAAAAGTATTAGGATCGATTCCAGCAGATATGAACGCTCGAACCACTAAATATTCGCCCTGTGTCGGATGGCTGAGTGGTAAACATTTGTAACTGTCACGGGAAAGTATCAGGATCGATTCCAGTCAGGTACGAACGCTCGAACCACTAAATATTCGCCGCGCGCCGAAGGGGCCAGTAGTCAACGTTCGTGACTGTCACGGAAAAGTATTAGGATCGATTCCAGCAGATACGAACGCTCGAACCACTAAATATTCGCCCTGTGTCGGATGGCTGAGTGGTGAACATTCGTAACTGTCACGGGAAAGTATCAGGATCGATTCCAGACAGGTAAGAACGCTCGAAACACAAAATAATCATCGTGCACCGGATGGGCACTTTATACGCTGGATCCCGGGTACTGTGCCCCCCGGTTATGAATAAGGGCGTCTTCTTCCACCTTTCTACTTTACTTCCGTGTGACCTTCCTGTCGGGCACTCTATCCCAAAATCTACTAACTTCTTATTTCTAAGGGTTGTTTAAGACCTGGCAGGACAGACACTCCCTTCCCAAAATGCTTTACATAAATCTTTTATCATAGGCTAGGAGTAAACTCTTCCCTACGGAAGGTTGAATGTACTGCCGTTTAGAAATATAATTAAATGTAGTTATGGACAGAAGATAGTTTTCCATTAATTTGATTTATGCGTTCCATTTTTTTTAACAATATTTACTCACAGTCAATAAAATATTCGTGCAGATAGAACGACGGCCCCTTTCAAACCTTTCCGTGACCTGACACATAATTTGAGAAATTCAACTAGATAGGTAGTTAAATGTAGTTATGGACAGAAGGGATTTTTTCATTAATTTGTTTTATACTTTTCATTTCTTGATAGCATTTGCTCATAGTTAATAAAATATTCGCGGAGACAAAATGGCGGCCCCTTTGAAGCCTTACCGTGCCCCGACACACAGTTTTAGAAATTTAACAAAACATATAGTTGAATGTAGTTATGGACAGAAGGAACTTTTTTGTTAATTTTTTCTATACTTTTCATTTCTCGACAATAGTTGTTCACAGTTAATAAAACAACTGTGAGCAACTATTTCCGTGACATGACACATAATTTGAGACATTCAACTAGATAGGTAGTTAAATGTAGTTATGGACAGAATGGATTTTTTCATTAATTTGTTTTATACTTTTCATTTCTTGATAGTATTTGCTCATAGTTAATAAAATATTCGCGGAGACAAAATGGCGGCCCCTTTGAAGCCTTACCGTGCCCCGACACACAGTTTTAGAAATTTAACAAAACATATAGTTGAATGTAGTTATGGACAGAAGGAACTTTTTTGTTAATTTTTTCTATACTTTTCATTTCTCGACAATAGTTGTTCACAGTTAATAAAACAACTGTGAGCAACTATTTCCGTGACCTGACACATAATTTGAGAAATTCAACTAGATAGGTAGTTAAATGTAGTTATGGACAGAAGGGATTTTTTCATTAATTTGTTTTATACTTTTCATTTCTTGATAGCATTTGCTCATAGTTAATAAAATATTCGCGGAGACAAAATGGCGGCCCCTTTGAAGCCTTACCGTGCCCCGACACACAGTTTTAGAAATTTAACAAAACATATAGTTGAATGTAGTTATGGACAGAAGGAACTTTTTTGTTAATTTTTTCTATACTTTTCATTTCTCGACAATAGTTGTTCACAGTTAATAAAACAACTGTGAGCAACTATTTCCGTGACCTGACACATAATTTGAGAAATTCAACTAGATAGGTAGTTAAATGTAGTTATGGACAGAAGGGATTTTTTCATTAATTTGTTTTATACTTTTCATTTATTGATAGTATTTGCTCATATTTAATAAAATATTCGCGGAGACAAAATGGCGGCCCCTTTGAAGCCTTACCGTGCCCCGACACACAGTTTTAGAAATTTAACAAAACATATAGTTGAATGTAGTTATGGACAGAAGGAACTTTTTTGTTAATTTTTTCTATACTTTTCATTTCTCGACAATAGTTGTTCACAGTTAATAAAACAACTGTGAGCAACTATTTCCGTGACCTGACACATAATTTGAGAAATTCAACTAGATAGGTAGTTAAATGTAGTTATGGACAGAAGGGATTTTTTCATTAATTTGTTTTATACTTTTCATTTATTGATAGTATTTGCTCATATTTAATAAAATATTCGCGGAGACAAAATGGCGGCCCCTTTGAAGCCTTACCGTGCCCCGACACACAGTTTTAGAAATTTAACAAAACATATAGTTGAATGTAGTTATGGACAGAAGGAACTTTTTTGTTAATTTTTTCTATACTTTTCATTTCTCGACAATAGTTGTTCACAGTTAATAAAACAACTGTGAGCAACTATTTCCGTGACCTGACACATAATTTGAGAAATTCAACTAGATAGGTAGTTAAATGTAGTTATGGACAGAAGGGATTTTTTCATTAATTTGTTTTATACTTTTCATTTCTTGATAGTATTTGCTCATAGTTAATAAAATATTCGCGGAGACAAAATGGCGGCCCCTTTGAAGCCTTACCGTGCCCCGACACACAGTTTTAGAAATTTAACAAAACATATAGTTGAATGTAGTTATGGACAGAAGGAACTTTTTTGTTAATTTTTTCTATACTTTTCATTTCTTGACAATAGTTGTTCACAGTTAATAAAACAACTGTGAGCAACTATTTCCGTGACGTGACACATAATTTGAGAAATTCAACTAGATAGGTAGTTAAATGTAGTTATGGACAGAAGGGATTTTTTCATTAATTTGTTTTATACTTTTCATTTCTTGATAGTATTTGCTCATATTTAATAAAATATTCGCGGAGACAAAATGGCGGCCCCTTTGAAGCCTTACCGTGCCCCGACACACAGTTTTAGAAATTTAACAAAACATATAGTTGAATGTAGTTATGGACAGAAGGAACTTTTTGTTAATTTTTTCTATACTTTTCATTTCTTGACAATAATTGTTCACAGTTAATAAAATTTTCGTGGAGATAGAGCAAATGCCCCTCTGAATCCTTTCTGTGACCAGATTCATAATTTGAGATCCGCGTATATGTAGCATTCAATATCTTTCTTTGTAAGTCTGTAACTCTGCTTTCTCGTCCTCTTGGTTTTTCGGCATCACACATTCTCCTGATCACAGTTTCATGAACTCTTTGAAAATTAGCTCAGTGTAAGTCATCTCATATCCTCCGGAGAAAGTGAATCGAATTCAAATACTGCACAGAACTGCGAATTTTAATTAGGCCCCTATATTTGTCTGCTCATTTTTGGACTTTCGCACAAAGTGGAGTTTGATGCAAAAGCTTTTCTTGGAAAAGCTCGGATCATGTGCGCAACTTCTCAGCATCTTTCCCGAATTGATTTCCCTGATGGCCGGTTTGCAGTTAGTGCTCCGTTTACCCAACTGGAATGAGTACATGATGAACGAGATACGTGAGAGAAATTTGTGGCTGCGTGTTGCTGATGCTCTTCTCCCCCTCCTACCCTCCCCTTGTCTGGGTCTTCTTCAGAGATAGTAAACGCATGAATGCGCTGGGAGATATGGCGGCGAGGAATCAGCAGTCAACCCGGACGAATGGATCTCCCTGTTTCACTTTTCCGCCTCCTTACGCCAACTGCTCAGAACTGAAGAAGAGGAGAAGGAAGAAATGGTGAAAGTAAAGCGCACACATCTACGCAGTCTCCCTCCGGCTAACGTTAAAATGCAATTCTATAGAGAGTCGTTACAACGGGATCTAACACGCGACACTGCTGGAGCCACAAAACTTCGAACAAAGAAGTTTTATCGCCGCAATTTTTTTATTTTTCCTTTTTACAAATATGTACTTCAGAAAAACGGTGTCCCTATCCGCCGCAACATAATCTTCTCTATGCATATATGCAAACGTGAAGCACTCAGTCTTCAGATTTGGGATGCATTTCGTTTCAATGCATTCGGACAACGATCAGACACAGCATTACGACCGGTACTGTAAGAGCCACGAAACTTCAAGAAAAGATATTTTATAGTAGAATTTTCTTTTTCGAATACATTCGTTACATTGAAACGACAACGCAATATCAGCTTCGAGCGGTATGTAGTACTCACTGAGTATTTTATTTGGAAAATTTTCATGCTTAATGCAAAAAAAAAAAGGCATCCTCAAACTCTTCAAATGAAGACCACCGTGAGCAACTCGAAAGGTTACAGTGCGTGTAAGAATTATAAGACCACAGCACGATCATATAACTGAGGGTCATTTAATATCTCAAATCATTTGTCCAGGCAATGCTGATGACATGGAGACATCGGGGTAGTATATAAACATAATTTGAACATATAACACACTGCTGTACTGAGCAGCGTAAGAAAAACGGAAAACAGGGTGTGCATAAATTATAAGACCACATGGCAAAATAAACAAAATAGAACAATCATGAAAGAAATACGGGATTACACAATATAATACAAATTTTGAAGATGACAATCCGATTTTTGGCGTAAATGTGACAAGGATGGTAAGTCAGATAATATCCGAAAACTTGAAAATTTTCATCGTCCTGGAGCGGGACTCGAACTCGAGTCTCCCAGATAGCGCCCGGGTGCGGTTAGCATACCCGGACGCTATCTATTATAATTTAAAAATTGGTCGTTCTGGGTTGTGTAGTGGTTAGCATACCCGGGCGCTATCTGGGATACGCGGGTTCAAGTCCCGCTTCGCCGCCACGGTGGCGCAGTGGTCTAAGGCGCTGGCCTCTGATCATTCGTCCGTAAGGGGTCCGGTTTCGAATCCCGGTGAGGCATGGATGTTGTGTTTGTCTTACGGCACTGGCTCTCCCCCTTCCCTGGAACCATTGACCCTAAATTAGGGACGGGCGACTGCTTATAGCCCATTGAGTTGCTCTTGGTGGTCGTTAAACCTCCAATCAATCAATGGATGTTGTGTTTGTCTTACCGCACTGGCTCTCTCCCTTCCCTGGAACCAGTGACCCTAAATTAGGGACGGGCGACTGCTTATAGCCCATTGAGTTGCTCACGGTGGTCGTTAAACCTCCAATTAAAAAAAAAAAAAAAAAAAAAAGTCCCACTCCAAGACGATGAAAATTTTCAAGTTTTCGGATATTATCTGACTTACCATCCTTGTCACATTTACGCCAAAAATCGGGTTGTCATCTTCAAAATTTGAAATAGAACAAACTAATATTTCGTATAGCTGCCCTTTGCGGTTATGACATGAAATACTCTTTCAGTCATGGATGCTGTCAAAGAAGAAATAGTTTTGGGTGACATTCGTGCCCATGCTAAACGAATAGCGGTTTTCAAATCGTCCACTGATGAAAACTGTCGACTCTGCGCATAAACGTCTCTCGTAATGATACCCCATAGGTTCTCAATAGGATTCAAATCCGGACTGAGTGTTGGCCAGTGCATTCGTCGTATTTCCTTGTGGTTAAATCAGTTTACGGTGTTTCGGGAGACATGACAAAACGCATCGTCTTGTTGAAAGATCCATTCATTTCCACTTTCCTATCGGGCACTCTAGCCAAAATCTCCTAGCTCCCTATTTCTAAAGGGTGTTTAAGACCTGGGGTCAGACAGTCCCTTCCTAAGCTCCTCTACATATGATCTGATCTGATCTGTTAATCAGCGTTATGTAGCCCCCGGTAGCGCAGTGGTCTAAGCACTGACTTCTGACCGTTCGGCCGAGTTGAGTCTGGGTTCGAACCATGGCCGGATTAAGGATGGGCGCACCTTAGGGGCTATAGGCCTGAGGCCCACCATGACTAAGGGCCCAGGAACTATGCCTGGGAAGATAATTGATAGACAGGTAGAGAGAAAGAGAGGTTTATAAAATAGTTTTACTTTTGTCTCGTATGATTCCCACTTGGCAAGAAACAGAGGCTGGAAGACGAACAGATTTCAAGGCAGTGACTCACCAAAGCTCACCAAAGGTAAAGGTTTCATGTCCCTGTGTACAGCTGGGTTGGAGAGACAGTATCAGCTTTTTCACTACCATCCACCCACGCCTCACAATTTGCACTTGGAACCGTTAATGGGCGAAGTCCCCTGTGGCTTCACATTGAAAAACAAAAATGATGCACTGAGAAAAGTATACAACGCTAAATCATTAGAAAATCCAAGACAAAATCTGAGTATCTTAAACTTTTCACTCATGTTCTTGTGAGAAGAGTGGGAAATATATTATTTTTTAAGAAACTCTGCAGGTAATTTATTAGTTTGGAGAATGCACTACGTATTAATTATCATCAACATATTGCAACCGTTTCGCGTTTTAATGGTATTCATAATGATTCTCCGTCATCATAATGATTCTCCGTCAGTTCTTTGGGTGCCTTATGAGAAAAATAAAAAAATACAGTGACTTATTATGAAAACACTGCAGACCATTTAGTAGTTACAATTTCGTGTTTTAACGGACTTCATAATGATTCCCTGTTATACGTTCTTTGTGTGGACCACTCAAATATCTTAGCCTAGAGGCCCACTGAGGCCTTAATCCGGTCCTGGTTCGAACCCCACTGAGGCATGGGCGCCACTCTGATGCGTGTTTATGGCCTGTTGAATATTGACAGCTGTCGCAATATGATTTCAGATCATTTCCACCCATTCTCGAGCATTGTAATTCCGAAGAGCGGTTGTGTAGTCAAATAGCATGGAGGTCCTTCCCACTTTGCACAAAGGGTGCAGATACCCGAGGAAGAAACATCGCAGTTGTTTTCGTGTCAGGTGTTTGCATTCGAGCTCTCCAGGTTTGAGTCTCTTGGAATATTTTTGGGAAGACATCTTTGACGAAGAAACTGAAGAATTATCTGACAACCATAGAGAAGTACTGAGTAAGATTTGCTGTCCTCTCTACATGACCACATCCTTACATGCTCACGAGAGGTTAAAGAACTTTTGTAAGCATGTAAGCCAGTATGAAGACGCCAGTTCCAAATTCAGAGCGGTTAGTTCCAGGGAACGTAAAATTAGGTCAGCAGAACAAACGTACCATCAGGATTCAGCTCAGGCAGTTGGGTGGAAGCAAGCACCTCTGACTGCTCGGCTACTGGAACGGCACTAGGCAATTGGTCATATTTTTTTTATAACTCATGGATATATCGGCTGTAAATTACGTCACAGTTTCATAGCTGAGGGGAACCATTCTTTGGAAAGTTAATTTTTTCCTAATAAAAACTCCTTCTCAGTAAAATGTTGTTGAAAATTGTTAACGAAGGTTTACCCAAAATCCAGCAAGATATAAAATGATGTTTGATATTTCCATCCTACAAAATCACAAAGAATCTTGGATCAATATTTATTAATACGATTCAATAACTTTTGCGTCGATCTCTCCTGTTTGAAACAAAATATGTTGTTTGAAAAGAGGCAATACACCATCATTGCATGCATGCATGCAGGGAGTGAATATGCTTTTAGCACTAGTAAATTAACATGGAATAGATGTTGAGAATATTGGTCAATGTTGCTTCATTCTTCGGCATTATAAAAATGAAGATATAGCGCAGCATATTTGTTTCTGGGGGGGGGAGCAAGCTGATTTGTTACGTTAGCCAGTAATGGCTGGGGAAATTGTATATGGGAAGCACCAGGAAGCGATCGAATTTTAAACGGAAAAGGTAAGTGTCATAACTAGTGCTCACGAGCACATAATTAGAGGTAATGAATGTTCTACAACGTCTTATGCCATGCTGGAGCTTTTCATTGTCTTTAAAATCCTTTACAGAAAGAATATCTTCTAGATGGCACAGCGACTGTTAAGACATGCCGTATTACCTTGGTCAAACACACCTGGAACTGTAATTTGGTCAAACGCAGGCGGAACAGTGGTTTGGTCAGACACAGATAGAACCGTGGTTTAGTCAAACACAGTTGGAACTGACCAAACGCAGCTGGAATTGTGGTTTGGTCGAACACAGCAGAAATTTTGGTTTGGTCAAACACAACAGGAACTGTGGTTTGGTCAAAAACAGCTGGAACTGTGGTTTTGTCAAACACGGCTGGAACTGTGGTTTTGTCAAACACGGCTGGAACTGTGGTTTGGTTAAACACAGCTAGAACTGTCAAACTAGACTATGGACTATGTTGCTATGGTCTCATAAAACAAGGGGCCGATATTCAGGGCTTAGAACTTCAATGTACGCCTCTCGTATCGCACAAAACTTGCTGATCGATGTAAGAAAGCTTTTGAGTACCTGTGCGAAGAAGAATGTCTTCAGCAAGGAGACAGAAGAAAATGTGACTCCTATATTCTTTTCTATTTCCCTTATACATGAATTTTTCTCAAAGTGATTTATTTGTATGTGCCAACAACTGTATTTAGAACAATGTTGTATTGGAGAATTAAAAAACGGATTAGATAATCTTCAGTTTTGATACAGTTACTGGTTACTCACCACGAAATAACTAATGTTCAGTTCTTACACAGATAACTGAAATACTTGGTCAATTTTTATACGGCAGGGTGTTACATACCTTGAAATATCCAATCTTCAGTTGCATTTCAAAATAATAATTTTCAATTTCTACAAAAGCGGTTGATTACATACCTCAAAATGCCTAATTTTCAGTTTTTATACAGCTACCGATTACACATAAAGTGTCCAGTAGCAACATTCTCGTTTCTCATGTGCATCAGCCTGTTTCATCAAAACATCTAATACATTTGATGCAAAAGAATTGTCAGTTTAAGTAGCACAGAGAAGTATGAAAATAAATTTTAGAACGCAAATCAGAAAGAAAATAAAAAGCAGCTATTGGGTTTTTGTATTGCGAATAATTTACGTTAGAGACGAAAAACAAAGAAGAAAAAGTTGTGTTAACCTCATGAAGCCAAAGCACTTATTCAGTAGTTTTAATGATATGACAAGAATAAGAAGTTAAAAAACTGAATAAAGGAAGAAAGGAGATACGACTATAAAAAGTATGGTAATTATACTTGATTTTTTTATTGTTCGTAAGATCATCATTTGTGCCTCTCATTGAAATATTTTCCCTTATTTTGTGCTGAAATATTCGGTCTTCCTTTATTTTGAATACACAAAAGGAGGAAAATCCTTTGCTTTATTCGGAGCATCATAATGACCATGAAAACAAAAAGAATCTCATCTGTTGTTTGTCCAGTATCCATAAAAAAGATTCGCCGTTGTATGGATTCAAATGGAATGTACCATCGATCTAAATAAATCGTAGGAAGGGATTCATTAACTTATCAAAGGTGCTTCAGGAAGCCATATCATGTATAGAATGGTGATAATAACAGTACAATTTCCATGAATGGAATACGGGATTACACCATACAATACAAATTTTGAAGATGTGAATACGTTTTTTGGCGTAAATATGACAAGAAGGGTAAGTCAGATAATATCCAGAAACTTGGAAATTTGGTCGTTCTGGGTCATGTAGTGGTTAACATACTCGGGCTCTATCCGGGAGACGCGGTTTCTATTCCCGCTCCAGAACGACGAAGTTTCCGGATATTATTATCCGACTTACCATTCTTGTCATATTTACACCAAAAAAAAGGATTCACATCTTCAAAATTTGCATTGCATAGTGTAATCCCGCATGCCATTTATGATTTATCTGCGCCTCCGGGCAAATCACGGGATAGAATTCTTAACCTACAGATTCGCTAAACACTAATGCCGGTTACTTCGACTAGCGAATCCTGTGATGGTTATATTCAAATTTATCGGAAACTTGAGACTTGGTCGTTCTGGGTGGTGTAGTGGTTAGCATACCCGGGCGCTATCTGGGAGACGTGGGTTCGATTTCCGCTCCAGGACGATGAAATTTTCAAGTTTTCGGATATTATCTGACTTACCAAGTATAGGATACTCAAAAGCAGGAAATATTTTACAACAGGCAATGAAAATACACTGCTGTTTGTGAAAATTGCAACACCATGAACGACTGCTGGTATTAGACTAAAACTTACGGGATATGTACAACAAGTAGGAACATGCAAATGATTAAAATGTTGGTGAAAATGCAGATGCGGTTTCAGAGCAGGGCCCTATGAACTGTCCGGTCTTGGGTGTAAAGAGCTGGATCAACTGAGATGTTGCAATAATTGAAGAGACCACGCTGGATCGAAAGGGTGTTTCTTGTCCGTTCTTGGGTGTAAAGAGCTGGTTCAAACGAGATTTTGCAATCAGTGAAGAGCCCACATTGGATCTAAAGGGTGTTTCTTGTCCGGTCTTGGGTGTAAAGAGCTGGTTCAAACGAGATGTTGCAATCAGTGAAGAGCCGACATCGAGTCGAAAGGGTGTTTCTTGGGTTTCACAACGCCCCGTTGCCGAAGAAGGTCGTAAGGTGTGTTAGAATCACCTGACGGACTTTGAGGGAGGAAGGATTGTTGTGATAAGAGAAGTTGAATTTTCCTACCGCGCAATTGACACTCGTACGGAATGAAACGCCAGTAGAGGGACGTGAAAGTGGCGTCAGTGGGACATGTGAGGCTCGGACGCACAGAAATCCGGAAAATGGACCGCAAAACCGCACGACTGCACGGGCTCACAGACATCTCTACCGAATGGCAGTGACCGATTGTACAGCGACATCCACGGTATACGCACAGCAGTGGAGTACTGTCACAGGTCAGTCTTTGTCCTCCAGTGCAGTTCGACATCGTCTGCTTAACAGAGGACTGGTCGTTAACATTCCATTGCTTCACATTCCTTTGAACCTCGACCACAGACGCATCAGGGTGCAATGAGATCTCGAACGCAGACGCTGGCGCGCTGATTGGCAACAGGTCGTGTTTTCTGACGAGTCACGATTTATCTTGATATACCATGATGGTTGCATATGTGTTCGAAGACACCGTGGGGAACGGCACCTTGCAGCGTGCTTTTTGCAGCGTCATACAAGCCGAACACCATGCGTCATGATCTGGGGTGCTACTGGGTTTAATTCGCGATCTCGTGTGATAAGAATTTAGTGAACATTCAACAGCCTACGATACATCAGAGATGTTTTAGAGCCAGAGGAGATACCCTTCCTTCAGAGTAGTCCTAGCGCTATATTCAGCAGGACACTGCTCATCCGCATGTGGCTCGGAATATCCAAGACGTTTTCCGTGCATGGTAAGTACCGCTTCTTGCCTGGCCTGGAAATGTCCCGATATCAAAAATCTCAACCATTGAATGCCACGCAGTTTAGAGGATGCTCGAGGTGGCTTCACAGGATGCTGAGTTTTGAAGCGAAAAAATCTTGTATAGAAATCAGTTGTCTCCTGTAACATGAGGAATCTGTTCTATTAGTGTCATTTGAAATGCACGATTCTTTCTTGGTGTCGCAATTTTCATAAGCAGTTGTGTATTTAAACTAAATGAACAATATAAACATTTGATCTATTGGGTTGATGCATAAGTTCATGCCGTTTTATTTCAGGAGTGTTTCCCAGGTCAGTAGTGACGGTGCAGATGGCCAACTGTATATCAAAATGTAGCCAGTAATATCGTGTATCTAAATCATATTGCGTTGTGTGATTGTGGCTAATGGTTTTTTGGTTTTCAGGTCCGGAAGTATGGACTGTCAAGTAAAGAGGAATGAACATTTCCGACATCTGCCCCTCTACGAGTTTAACAAGGGATCCTCAGCTACCGAGCCTACTCGACTAATTTGTGCTGTGTATGAGAAGGATGCTATTGCCGAGGACAGCGCTCAAATGGTTTGAGCGGTTCCGCGGTGGCAATTTCGACCTCAACGACTCTTCACGTTCTGGTTGTCCATCTCACTTTGATGAGGATCGTTTGAACCATCTCATCCACTTTGATGAGGATCGTTTGAACCATCTCATCCACTTTGATGAGGATCGTTTGAACCATCTCATCCACTTTGATGAGGATCGTGTGAACCATCTCATCCACTTTGATGAGGATCGTGTGAACCATCTCATCCACTTTGATGAGGATCGTTTGAACCATCTCATCCACTTTGATGAGGATCGTTTGAACCATCTCATCCACTTTGATGAGGATCGTTTGAACCATCTCATCCACTTTGATGAGGATCGTTTGAACCATCTCATCCACTTGGATCCGCGTCAAACCACACGCGAATTGTCCACTGAGATGGACTGTGATCAGGCCACAGTGGAGCGACACATGGAACTTCTGGGAAAGGTGCATAAATTGAGGTCTTGTGTGCCTCACCGAGGACAACAAGAATCATCGTGTTGCCATATGTAGTTCCTTGCTCGCCCGTTATGGCGAATGTTCTCAGCAACACAAACACTTTCTGTCACGTATTGTTACTGGAGATGAAAAGTGGTGTCTGTACGTGAATTTCAGGCATCGGATTGAATGGTTAAGCCCAAACAAGACGCCCACGCCACGTCCAAAACATAACCTTCGTCCTTCGAAGATCATGTTGTGGGTCTGGTGGGACATGGAAGGGATTATTCCCTGAGAAATGCTGACGAGGAATCGGACCATCAACGCTGCACTCTATTGTGAGCAACTCCGCCGTGTGGAGGGAGCAATTCAGCAGAAACGGCCACATCGGCGCCGTGGTGTCCTTCCCCAGCATGATAACGCACGCCCTCACAGTGCAAACATGAGCAGAATGGCCATTCAGGACATGAAATGAGAGATTCTTCCACATCTAGCCTATTCCCCAGATGTCGCCCCCTTCAGACTATCACCTGTTCCGATCTCTGTCGAATGCACTCCGTGACAGAAGATTCAACAATGATGTTGTTCTCCAGAATTTCCTTGATAATTTCTTCGCAGCAAAACCAGCATGTGTTTTCAAGAACGGCATTTCAGACCTATCTTGATGCTGGGACACCATCGTAAACAATGGGGAGGGGGAGGAATATATAGTTGATTGATTCCGTTTTACCTTCTTATGTAATACATTCCTGTAGTGCGGTGAAAAAAATATATAATTTATGACTACAAAACTTGTGGTTTTGAGATAAAATAAAAATACCAACGTTTACTACAATGATGCCGAGCCAATAGCTCTGCGAAACTTTAGTCGATATATAATAAACCCTTTGATTGTGGTAAACGTTGGTATTTTTATTTAACCCGATATTACTACTCGCTTTGCGATGAAACTTAGATCATGGTTAATGTTGTTTTTCTTAATACACTGCTGGACAATTGCTAAGGACGGATCATAAACGGCTATATAGCGCATAAAAAAGTAAGTGTGGTTGGATGCCAAGTGAAATAAAATAATGTCAGAATGCCAGGACATTACAAGAAAGACAATTTATTGTGCTCTGAAATCCAGAAGGCTTAGGAACGTGTTCAAGGGACAAACAGGCCATTTTGTGCAGAATACGTAAACGTGAAAAAAAATGCAATTACCGTTCGCAGGCGGTCCGGCGTAAGATGTCAATACGGGATATGGCCACCTTGGAGGGCGATGCAAGATTCCACACGTCGTGTCATGCTTTGCACAACATTATCAAGCAGCTGTTGGGGTAATTTATCCCATTCCTCTGTCAGTGCACGGATGAGGGTGTCCTTGTTTATTGGAGGGCATTGGCGACCAGCAAGACTCCTCCCCAAAGCATCCCACACATTTTCAATGGGATTCAGATCTGGAGAACGTGCTGGCCATAAGAGGCGTTGAATATCCTCGCTCTCAAGACACTCCTGGACAGCGACTGTTCGATGACATATTGCCTTGTCGTCCATGAAAATGAATCTATGACCGACAGCACCACGGAACATGCAAACATGAGGTAGCAAAACATCATTAATGTATCGTTGGTGAGTCATAGTCCCAGTTGGAAGCACATAGAGGGACGTACGGCCATTGATCATGATGCCAGCCCATACCATGACACCACATTTCGGATATCGGTCCCTTTCCTGTATGTTTGCTGGACAATATGCAGTACCACTATCACGCCAGATCAGTTGTCGTCGACAATCAGACGATAGACTGTATCTACTCTCATCTGAGAAGAGGACAGCAAACCATTCGTTATCAGTCTGCGATGTTGATGGCACCATTGCAAACGGGCGGTACGGTGACGTCTGGACAATGGGATGCACACAACAGGACGGCGGGCGTATAGTCCTCCTTCATGCAAACGTCTGGCGACAGTTTTTCGGGAGATCCGCTTGCCAGTAGCAGCCATAAACTTATTTGTTACCTCACTAGCTGTGCTGCGCCGGTGTCATTTTGTTGATAGCACTATGTACCGATCTTCTGCAGGTGTCGTACTGCAAACACGACCTCCCCCGTAACGTTTGCTGCACTCTCCATTTGTTTGAAATGATTTCCAAAGCCTTGAAAGAACACTGTGGCTGACGTCGAACTCCCTGGCAACATCTGTTATTTTTCGCCCTTCTTCAATCTTGCCAATAATACGGCCACGCGTAAAATCATCTAGGTGAAGTCGGGAAGACATACTGAAAATTGCAAGTACGTCAATTGATTCTTTCCCTTTCAACTTTGCGTTTGAACAACAACGGTCAATACGCGTCAAATCCTTTATATCTCTTATCAGTGCTATGACGTCCCGAACAAGTTCGGCAATCCAAAATTTGCATACGCACAACGCGTCTTACTGTATCCCGCAGTAATGCTAATTTCCACATTTTCCTGCCTTCCATTTTATGGTTGCTATCGTTGCTATTGTCATCCGTCCTTAGCAATTGTCCGGCAGTGTACTATATGTTATAAAATTAATTTTGAAATGTAACATAGTCAAATGTAACTCCATAACGAAATAAATGAAACGAAATGAAATGAAATGAAATTGTAAATTAATGCAAATTACCTCACTTGTTCTTAATTGCAGTGAAAGTTTCAGTTTGAGAGAGATCCATCTAGAAAGCGTCATCCGAAATTTTTAATGCTCCTGATCCAAAATGTTCTCTCTAAACAAATCTCATAAGTTCTGTTGAAAAATGAATCGATATGTAAAAGCAATCAATGCTGATGTCTTTTCATGCTCACCTTCGGGTTTAATTCGCAGAATGACATTCAGATGGGAAAGATCGGAACTAAAATACGCCGTTACATTTAAAAGCAGAAATTTCTATTCCTTCTTTTCAATTCATCCGTAGCAGGATTCGCTGGTCTGCTTTACGCTTATTACGTCTTAAATTAGTTGCTGCAGGCTTAAGATCATCAGTCTCTGATTTTTCATCCATCGATTTACATTATGCATTATTCTCATCACCGTGATGTACACTCATTCCCTAACGGAAAGATTTCGTTCGTGATTTTGATCGTAATCTCGAAAATCGTTATAAATTCACATCTTAGGACATAATGAAAGAAGATAATGCACTTTTCGTTCACATGTAAATTATATTCTGATTTCTTATCCGATACTTAAAAAGCTCTCATACTCCTCTGCTATTTGATTGATGATCAAGGTAAAATTATTCCTTGTTTTTTCGTAAAAGTTCTACATTTAAATTTATTCAACAAAATCTTGTTTCAAAAATGATGTTTCAATGTAAATGCGCTTCATTTTATTATATTAATTTACATTGAGTACTTCTTCTAGCACCACAAGGGGTCACAAATTTGTCGTTGATGTGCGAAGTATTAAAGACAGATTAAAATAAAAGAAGAGGAGGTTTGGAACTGCATGTAGGAACAAGTAATTTGTAGAAGGAAATAACGGATGCAGTGGGAAAACGCTAGAACAGAAATGATCCAAAAAATAAAAAAAGAATCACTGTGGAGATAGATAGAATAGGCGATATAATTAATATCTAGATGCAATTAAGCCTGATGAAAGTTAGTTAAGATAGTTATGAAGCAAAATTTATTTACTTTCTGCTATTCTGTAGACAAAAAGGGAGTTGATATTAATAATTACAGTAAGGGCAATTTGTATCAGATTTTTTTTTTTTTTTTTTTGGTTGGAGGTTTAACGACCACCGTGAGCAACTCAATGGGCTATAAGCAGTCGCCCGTCCCTAAGTTAGGGTCACTGGTTCCAGGGAAGGGAGAGAGCCAATGCCGTAAGACAAACACAACATCCATGCCTCACCGGGATTCGAACCCGGACCCCCCTTTTTTTTTTTTTTTTTTTTTTTTTGATTGGAGGTTTAACGACCGCCGTGAGCAACTCAATGGGCTATAAGCAGTCGCCCGTCCCTAATTTAGGGTCACTGGTTCCAGGGAAGGGAGAGAGCCAGTGCCGTAAGACAAACACAACATCCATGCCTCACCGGGATTCGAACCCGGACCCCTTACGGACGAATGATCAGAGGCCAGCGCCTTAGACCACTGCTCCACCGGCGCGGCTTGTATCAGATTACACGTACCTGAAAAAAAAAAAGGAAAGGGTATGTATAATACAGCATAGAAGAACTCCATGTAGTTTACAATAACTCTACAATGAGTTAGACTTTGGCTGTCACAGTGGCGCAGCGGTCTAAGTGCTGGCTTCTGACCAATCGTCCAAGATGGCTTTAGGTTCGGATCCCCGTGAGGCATAGATGTTGTGTTCATCTTACGGCACTGGCGCTCTCTCTCTCTCTCTCTCTCTCTTCCCTGGAGCCAGTGGTCCTAAATTAGAGACGGGTGACTGCCAATAGCTCATTGAGTTGCTCACGGCAGTCGTTACATTCCCCAAAAAATGCCACACTTGATATTTGGTTGAAAATAGTAGGAAAAGATTTGTGGATTGCACCAGCAGAAGAGCTACCGGTTTGGATGTGAGGATCGGTCGATAATACGGATATCTTTGACCCCTACGGACTGGTGTTAATAGGACGACGGAAATCGTAAAACACTCAACGTCCTATCTGCTGATAACACCTTCTCCGCATATGCAATGCGGTGCAGACAACTCAATGCCTGTTACAGTGCCTTCCTGAAGAAATACAAGCGATGCAGACAACTCAATGCCTGATACGGTGCCTTCCTGAAGAGGTGCAGTTGCCCGCAGCCCAGCAAAAACACAAGTGTTGGGAAACTGCTGTCCACCAGCTGGAAGTTATGGGTCACTGCTGGGTGAAATCTCCCGCTCACGGCCCGGTAGCGGTACGTTAGTGGTAACGCCATCAGTTGGCGAGTCATTGATTGCCCGGCAGCATCGCCGTGAACTGCGGGCCTCCAAGCAAGTGCCACTAGTGGCCCGTAGCTGGCAACCGATGTAACCCCAACACCAGGTGGAAGCAACGGGACTGCTTTGTTGAACATATCCTTAGAACAATATCAGCACGTTGCGTCGTTTAATCCATACCACATTGAATCGAGGCTGTTTTGAAGGCCAAGGGAAGACCAACACATTATTAAGTAGTGTGACATACTACAGAGGGCCGCCCCCGGTGACGCAGTGGTCTAAGCGATGGCTTCTGATCTTTCGTCCGAGATGGGTCCGGGTTCGAATCCCGGTGAGGCATGGATGATGTGTTTGTCTTACGGCGCTGGCTCTCTCCCTTCCCTGCAACCAGTAGCCTTAAATTAGGGGCAGGCGACTGCTTATAGCCCACTGAGTTGCTCACGGTGATCGTTAAACCTCCAATCAAAAAATTAATAATAATACTACAGAGGTGAATCACGTGTCAATACGAAAAATCTGTAACGATACATTCCGTCGATGTAGCTTGGTCAGTTAGAGCGACTCACTCCGGAGCGAGAGGAAACGGATTCGATCTATGTCTCTGACAAACTTCTGTTTTCACAGTAGTTGTTTATGATAATTTACTGCTTCAGTGTATGTGGTTGTTTCATTTCTGGAAATCATTACGTAGGTCGTTCGAAAAATAAAGAGACTGGCGTCCTAGCGCCAAAACAAACCCACGCAGAAGAAGGCAGCTGCCTCTATCGGAACACCTGAAAGATCAGTCACGTGACGACGCGTCGTTACAGCGCTCAGCTAATTCATTCTTGTAGTAGGCGGAGTAGAGTACAGACGTGTGGAGTAGAGTTTTCAGAACTCAGTGAGCTATAAGCAGTTGCCCGCACGTAACCCAGTATGAAATTTTAAACTGGAGCAAAGAACAGCTGTAGGCATTTGCGTGCTTTTGAATAAAACCGCCACATAAACGCACGAAATGATTAAAGCAGCCTATAAGGAAGATGTTTTGTACCGTGCAACAGATTTTTGTGTTACAAGTAATCTGTGAATGGTGAAAAGTATCTGGAAGATGCGCCACGCTCCGGTAGACATTCGACATCGGCTGTGGAGATCAATGTCAACCCACAAAGGAAAATTACTACCAATGCTTTTTATTCTGAAGTATCCAAAGGTCCTCTAAAGAAAAAACATTTCCCAAAACGCCCAGAATATGCACAAACTGCTTGGAATTTGCTGATTCATATAAAATGGAACAATATATAAAATTAACACAGAAGAAATTAACGCCACTACCCCTCCTAATTTTCTAAACACAGAGCGCAAAATAGTATAAGCAAATAAAAAATATCATTCAGGTTGAATGTGAGTAGGGGTCACAAGAGGATTTGACGGAATAAAATTTTCACAGTCTATAAACATATAAGGGAAAATTAAGGAAATATAAATTAAAATAAATAACACAACCCATAATCCTAATAAATCCTGAACATCGTGCTTTGCTTACCCAACAGGTTGTCCAAGATCTAGGCATCGAAATGATGGCTCACCCTCCGTATTCACCGGACATGACGTCGTGTGACTTTCACCTATTAACTGAGGTTAAAAAAACAACTTGCTGCCCCAGTGTCGCAGTGGTCTAAGCGATGGCCTCTGATCATTCGTCCGAAAGGGGTCCGGGTTTGAATCCCGGTGAGGCATGGATGTTGTGTTTGTCTTACGGCACTGGCTCTCTCCCTTCCCTGGAACCAGTGACCCTAAATTAGGGACGGGCGACTGCTTATAGCCCATTGAGTTGCTCACGGTGGTCGTTAAACCTCCAATAAAAAAAAAAAAAAACTTAGCGGGGGTCAGTTTGCGTCTAATACTGAACTGAAAAAAGCTCTGATGGATATCCTGAACCACGTATCGAGAAAGATCTTCAAACACAGCATCCCCAAGAAAATAGAAAGATGGGACCGGTACAGGGGCGTATATAGAATTTTTTTTTCGGGTGGAGTCGACGGAAATGGAAGTTTTTGAAATCCACCAGAAGTTAATGAAAACTAGAAAAAATGTAAGACATTTTTTTACAACGTAAATTAATGCATTTTTATTAAATTTAGGTATCTTTTTCTAATGTAAGTCGCATTTTAATAAAAAAAAAACTTAAAAAAAAGACACTTCCGGGCTTTGGGGAAGGGGAGCCAAGGCCCCTTTGGCTCCCCCTATAAATACGTCCCTGGACCGGTGCATTCTAGTAAAGAGAGAATACTTAGAAAGTATGTACACCGATCAGACATTACATTATGACCACCTACCTAATAAACTGTAGGACCCACTTTGGCCGGCAAAACAGTGACCATTCGGCGCGGCATCGATTCGATGAGGTAGCGATATGTATCCTGGGGTATCTGCTACCATAATGTCAACAGCATGTCTTCCAGTTCCCGTACATTTCGGGGTGGTTAACGCGAACCCGCTTTTCCAAGTCGAACCACAAATGTTCGATTGGGTTGGGGGCCAGGGCATTCACAGAAAGCCCCCAGCATGTTCCTCGAACCACTCCTTGACGATTCTCGCAGTGTGACATGGCGCATTATCCTGTTGGTAATGGCCATCATCAACCGGACACACAGTTTCAATGAATGGGTGAACTTGGTCCGCAACGATGTTCAGGCTGTCAGGGATTGTGCTATTGGGATAAGGGTGCCTAAAGTGTCCCAAGAAAACATCGCCCACAGCATAACACCGTCGCCAAGGGCCTGTTTATGACCAACAGTGCATCCAAGTGCCATAACCCCCATTGGTAATTGGCGTATCGACGCTCGGCCGTCTACGTGACGCACCAAGAATCTTGATTCGTCAGACCAGGCCACTTTCTTCCAATATCGATGATCTTGCCACCATTTCATTCATTCTTCGCGACGACATGCAGCGAGCATGTGGACCCGACTGGGTCTACGGCTAGGCAGGCAAATGCTCAAAAGGCTGCGTAAAACTGTGTGCTGTGAAACACTGCCCTGATCACCACTGTTGTAACTCCGGGTGATTTGTCGCACTGTAGCCCTGCGGTCGCTATGAACAATTCGCGATAGTCTAAGCTCCCCTCTGGCATCAATGAGCTGCGGACAACACATGGCTGGGCGAGACGGTTGGTCGTTTGGCCATCTCTGCACCACTTTTGATGCGTACTCACTACAGCGGATCGTGAACAACCCACAAGCTGCGCCGTTTTCGAGATCGTAGTTCCGAGGCGCCATGCCATCACAATTTGTCGGTTATTAAATTCAGATAAATCGGCAGCTTTTCTAATTCTTACTCAGAACACTCTACTAACCGAAAGCCGGTCCTCGGGTTGTATATATACTGCTCTGTGAACTTCACCTGCGCCACCGTTCGATCTTCAAGCGCGCCCATTTCTCTAGGCTTGGAGGTGGTCATAATATAAAGGCTCATGGGTGTAAGGGTAAGTACAATCTGGAAGAATTTAATTAGCTTACACTTGATTGAATGAATTATACATTTACTGCATTACACGTCTGCTCCATGTAAAATTTGTCTTGTTACTTTTTGAACGACCCTCTTACTTTGAAAAGCTCTATGAAAAACAATGCAAACGATGAATGCATATACACGGTCGAGTCACATTATTGTAACCACCAGCTAATATCCAAAGTAACCGCCGTGTGCAGGGCGCACAGCAACTGAACGTGCTGGAAGTGACTCAGTTAAGGTGCTGGAAGGTGTTCACAGGTATGTGGAGCCATGCTGACTGCAGTATACCCTACAGCTGCTGGAGGGTGCGTGGTGGAGGATCCATACAGTGAACAACACAATCGAGGTGGTTCCACAGATACTCAACTGGGTTTACGTCTGAGGAATTAGGGGACCAGTGAAGTACTTTGAAGTCTTCATCGTGCTTTCCCAACCACTCTCGGATGATTCTAGCTGTGTGACACATCGCATCGTCGTGCTGGAAGATCCCATCCGCCTCAGGGAAGACAATCGGCATGCATGTGTGTACATGGTCTGCAAGGATGGATTCATAACGAATTCGGTCCATAGTGCCTTCCACATGTATGAGTGGACCCAGAGAATGCCACGAAAACATTCCCCAGACCATAATGCTGGCTCCACCAGCTTGTTTTCTTCCAGCAATGGTTGCAGAGTTTTTGTTCTCCGATGTTTCTCGCCTTATATGCCACCGTCCATCCGTTCGATGAAGCAGAAAACTTGACTCATTAAAGAAGGCAATCCTTTGCTAATCAGCGGAGGTCCGATTCCGGCACTGCCCAGCAAATGCAAGCTTTTTCTGCCGATGCACCTTCGTTAGCATAGGTACAGTGACCATCCGTCTGAATCGGAGCCCCATGCACAGCAGAGTTCGCTGAACTGTCGTTTTAGACACACTTCCGGTAGCCCCCTGGTTCATTCGGCTAGTGCGTTGCTCCACTGTAGCGTGTCGATCGGCCCTCAGTGACCATCCGTCTTCGCAGCGGAAGTTCACCTCTCACATCAATGGCAGACGTAGTGCTCCGCAGTTTCCACATCACTTATTCGCAATGGTGCCATTTCTCCAATCACGATACACCTTAATCACAGCAGCACGCAAACAGTTCACAAACTGCGCTGTTTCAGGAATACTTCCACCCTTGGCCCGAAAGCCGATAATCGGCAGCAACGAGTGATATGTCTTCAGAATGCCTACAGCGCACCTTATATACCCTCCAAGCTAGCTCGTGCCTTCTTTCATTGGCTACGCTCTGTTGACTTTCATAGTGGGAGGTGGTCACAATAATGCAACTCGACTGCGCATTACCATAGAATTAAATTTACCGCAAATAAAAGAAGTTTTAAATCATTTCAGGAATTATCTTCTATACAAGAAGCTTGATCTATTTCATTCAACCAAGTGTACGCTAATTAAAGTCTTCCAGATTCTTTTCTTATGGCAAATTTGAACTTGAAAGGTGTGTTTGTGCATCTCTATAAAGGGATCTCACATTTTTTCGCTGCCGTCAGTGAAAATTAGACGGTACAGCTATCGGCTTTAATTATTTATTTCTTAAATTAAACAGGCTTTAAATCATTATTTAAGAATCGAAAATCCGTTTCTTCAGAAAAGCTTCGGACCTGTTTATTCCAGTTCTGAATTTCAAGGTATAATTTACTCCTTTTCGGAGTTATTGCATGAAGAAGCCACCGAAGAGATTTTATTTAAAAAGTGACAGCTTACAAGATCACTTGCGTTGTAAATATTCAACTTTGCATTTGTTTTTCTGATGTAGTTTGAGGATTATTACGCGCTGAGATCCGCCGACGCATAAATCAGTGCTCAGAAGCTTACTTACATGCTATTTGTCCATCTGAAGTTACACAACAATAAGCCTCTTAAAATGTGATAATGTAACACAATATTCAGCTCTTATCGTTATCTCTCAAATATTTCAAACATGAAACCCATTTCGCTTGTCACAGGATTCTGAACAAAACACACAAGCCTCAATTCAATTTAAATTAAAATCTTCGGAAATGTCTCGATTTTATTTGTTGATTCTCTCGGAGTCGCGAGAAGTTATTAGCAGCCGTTCCGCAAATGTAAATAGGTTTTAAGCTCTTCCGTCAATTCCAGTGTGTGTATTGTATTTTTAAAGCTCGTGTTTCATTTCGTAGAGGAGTTATTTAAATAGACGGAAGCGTTCAGTCTTGTAAACAGCAAAATTTTTATTTGCGTTCAGTCTGTTTGCGCAGTAAATCTTACATTATTTTTCCTCGATTCCAGCTGGCTTCGTTTCGTACAGTTTTACGAGCATCTATCATTGTTAAGCTGTAGCAGCGTTTTTTTTTTTTTTTAAACCCACAAAAAACATAAAGATTCTAAGTAAATATGAAGGTGTAATCCGAGACAGATATCTATTACACATTTTATGAAAAATGTGTACCAAAAATGAAAATTGTCCATTTTATCCATATTGAGCACCTAGTGTTAAAAACTGCATGCTTGTTTTATGAATTTATCTGTTTGTCAAGCTGTAAACAAGATACCCTTCCATCCATATACACTATGTAGAAAAAACAAAGCATTCGGACGTCTCTACATATAAAACAGACGCTTCAGATCCAGTTGGGCATGAGCAGATGTATTTGGTGCTGCATACGCAAGGGTGCTGATAAGTCCTTTTGGCTTTTCCCATTTCACATACTAGACTCATAATACTTTTGCCCCAAAATTTATTTTTATGTATCTGTCTGACCAAATTTTATAATTGTAGCCTGATTATTTTATTTTATTAATTTTCTTTGCAGGTCTGAAGTAACATGATGCAGAACAGCACAGATTTCGCATCGAAACTGTGCTGAGCAGTGTTAAAAAATCTCCTCGTAAAATGGGAACTCGGGCAAACACATTTATCATGAAATATCGGTTATATTAGACGATAGGTGTCCTTCCTTTTCCACAGATAACTGGGTCGCTAGGTTTAGAATAGAACATGTGAGCGCCGAAGATGTAAAACCTTCTGGGAGATCAACTCAAGTGACAATTTTAGAAAACGCAGATACCATTCATTCCATGATCCCGGATGATCAAAGAAAATCCACTAATAAGATAGCAGATATTCTGGAGATATCCCGAGAACGAGTAGACTATATTATTCAAGAGATTTTAGTCATGAGAAAGCTCTCAGTCAAATGGGTTGGCAAATATCTCAATGCTGACCAGAAGCGTGATCGAGCAATTGCTTCACAAGCAATTTTAGACAAATTTCGGAGGGATCCTATGGGATTTTTGAACTGCCTCGTAACTATGAATGAAACGTGGATCCATATACAATATATTGACAAAAGTCAACAGACACCCCTTCAAAAGCAAATGA
The DNA here is from genome assembly GCA_039090855.1 of Macrothele yani. Classification (NCBI taxonomy): domain Eukaryota; kingdom Metazoa; phylum Arthropoda; class Arachnida; order Araneae; family Macrothelidae; genus Macrothele; species Macrothele yani. The sequence goes on from CM076989.1 coordinate 39,052,424, forward strand.
ATGGATCCGCTGCGTTGTTAAGATGCGCGGTACAGCTGCAAACGGTGTAAAAACAAGCCTGCAGCTGAACGCGATCATATCGCACTGTGAGGTTGTGTAAAAATGTCGCGGTGAGAGAGAACTGACTTAGAGAAAGGAAAGATTGTTGGGTGTTATATTAGTGGGTTGTCCATAAGATAAACCGAGAGGCGTTTAAACATACCCAAGTCAGCTGTTTTCGATGTACTGAATAAGTGGAAGACACATGGCGTGTCTGAAGCAGCAAAACGTACCGGCAGACCACAGAAAATCAGTGATAGAGGATGTCGAAGCCTCAGGAGAGTCATTACAGCTAATCTACAGAGTACTTACTGCACAAGACCTCAGTGTACAGATCAGTAACAATGCTGGAACTTCGGTATGTACACGTACCAATCGAAGAGAACTTCATTCCATGGGTTACCGTGGTCGTGCGGCTGCTCATAAGCCTTTTATTTAAACTCGGAATGCTAATCGTCGTTTAGCATGGTGTAAAGAACATTTATCGTGGACCGTAGATCAATGGAAATGGGTCCTATGGACTGATGAATCCAGATACACGATCAATCAGTCTGATGGCCGTGTGTAAGGGAACGCTATTTGCCACAGTGTACTGTTCCTAGTTTGTAGCTGGTAGTGTACTCATGTGGGGTTTATTTTCGTGGTATGTTTCCGGCCCATTGGTTATCGTGGACAAACCTGCTAATCAGCACTTCTACCTCGATATTCTGGACAATTATGTTATACCAGTTCTGTGGCAATACTATGGAACCAGCAGGATAATGCACCGAGCCGTAAAACAAAGACTGTTACGGCGTGGTTTGACGATAATTCCGTATCGTGTGTGGACTGGCCAGCATAGAGTCTTGATATTAATCCCATAGAGCACCTATGGGAAGAATTAGAGATCCGCATAAGAAGTTTGGAACCAAGGCCTACTACTAAACAACGGTTAGCTGCAGCATTATGAACTGAATGGAAGCGCATACCATTATCGCGGAATTCAAAAACCTTGTCGAAAGCATGCCTCGAAGGGTCAGTGCATGCATTAAGACCAAAAGTTGACCGATACCGTACCAATGTTTGTCGATAAATGCTATGTTGTGTTTCTATTCTAGGTGTCCGGTGATCTTTGTCAATATAGTGTGTATATGATCCAGAGACCAAAGAACAATCTAAAGAACGGAGACACAATGGCTCCCGGTGTCCAAAGACGTTTAAGACACAGATGTTACCATGTAAGGTGTTGGCGTCTGTCTTCTAGGACAAAGATGGAATTTTGCTTGTAGATTATCTGGAAAAAGGTGTAACCATTCGATCAAAGCAGTGCGTTGCACTTTTTGACAAGCTGAAGTAGCTACTGGTCTCCAAACATGGAGGAAAGCTTTCGAAAGAGATCTTTTTTTTCTTCAAGACAATGCCTTTTCTCATAAAGCGGCCATTACGAAGCCGAACAGGCTTCACTTTGAAATTCTGAAATGCCCGGCTTACTTAACTGCTTTGGTCTCTTCGGACTACTACCTCTTTCCTAATTTGAAAAAACACCTCAAGGAAAAGGAAATTTCAAGCATTGAGGAGGCCTGAAACTCAGGGTAGAATATGTAAAGAAAATATTTTTTTCAATCCCGTAACATGTTGTTTTCTTTACAAAGCCGAAGATCTATCAACACTCCCTCGTAAATTTGGGAGCACGCCTGTCAGCTCTCATTAGAAGCAATTATACCTCGCGGAGATGAAATCACGAACTTTAAAAGGGACATAGTGATTGGTTACCACATGAGTAAGCAATCAGTGCGCGGCATCGCTTTACCCCTGAGATTTCCGAAATCCACTGACGCTGATGTTTTTCATCGATGTAAAGCAGATGTTGCCACTACAGAGAAGCCGAGCTCTGGGAGGCCGCACAAACTTAGTGATCGTGCAAAATAAAGCTTACTGCGGAACCTGAAGGCGCGCACTTCTTCCGCCACAGACTTGGCCGGCTACATCGCACAAGCCACTGGAACAGCTTTTGGCACCAGATCAATCCGTCGGGAACTGCATGCTAACTTTCAGCTAGGTCAGCTACCTACAAGTCCAACATCACTCCAGACGATTCCCAACGACGACTGCAGTGGTAACTCTTTTGCCATTCGTGGACAACAGGCGAGTAGAAGAGGGTCATGTGGAGTGGCGTAACACGTAACTCATTCTTTTGTTCAGATGGATGTATTTTGGTGAGGCATTTCCCAGGAAAACGTTGTCAGGGGGACTGCATTGTCCCTACAGTCAACTTTGGAGGGGTCTCTGATGGTTTAAAGCTGTTTCTGCAGTTAATGACTGTGTCTTTTGGTTGTGATGCCCTCCGGACTAACGGCATCGAGGTACAAAAGCATTCTGAACAATCCCACACTGGCTACGCTGAGCGGTACCATGGCACAGATCCCTGCTTGTTAGCAGGATCGAGCGCCTTGCCAGCCTAAATGGCTTGTCCAGGACTTGCTTAAGGAGCAGGACTCCAAGAGTTAGATTTTCCGGCCCATAGTCCTCATCTAGAGACGAGAGTAACGGGACGAGCGTACTCATATGAGGGACGAGCGTACTCATATGAGGGACAAGCGTTACGCCGAATCTGATTTCAGCCGGTAAGTCCCTGCTCTATGGCAGAAGCTTTGCAGGAAGAATGAAGGGAAATTCCGTTGCAGACCTACTGGCATCTCGTGGGAAGCACGCCTAGAAGGGTCGCTGCATACATAACGGCCAAAGTTGGACTAACTGATTTCCGCTGTTTCCGTTAGATCTAAGTGTGCCACCTCTGGGGTGCAGTGTTCTAAGCGCTGGCTTCTGACCATTCGTCCAAGATGGGTCCAGATTTTAATTCCGGTGTGGCATGGATGAATATCTTACATAATGTTTGTCTTATGGCACAGGCTCTCTCTCTCTTCCCTGGACAAATTTCGCAAAAATTACGGGCGGGTGACTGCTTATAGCCTAAAATGAAAATCAATTACAAATAATTATTAAAAAATAATTATTTGAAATAAATTACAGATGGGTTATGGCTCATATAGCTCAAGGTAGTCGTTAAACCCCAAATAAATAAATAAAAATCCAGACTTGATTTTTTCTTGCCAAGAGTACAAAAGGATTAGTGGATTGCATCAGCAGGAGAGCTACCGACTGGATTAGAGTTAGAAACGGGTCAAACATTTCGGACCCGGAGCCGACCCGATCCATACCCGTAACTGACCCAGACAAATCTACTTTGAACTATAAGTTCAAAACTCACTTTATATATACAGTATATATACATATATAAACGTAATATATATATTCATCCCAATAACTGCTTGATGTTTAATAACTATCATCCTTTTTCAATAATAAAATTTGGTTACTTGCTAAATTTTAGTGCCACTATTTTGCGTAATCCAGAAGTAATGGCTGACTATGACCGTGAGTATATTACAAATGGGAATCATTATTTACGATTAGACAAATGTATTTTTTTAAATGTATTTAGATTGCTCACCCTTTCCACGCTTTGATGGAGGTGCGCATACTTTCATATGGTCCGTTAGATTTTTGGTTCCATAATCTCTTATTACACCGTCGACATCTTTCTTTGTAATTATACACTTTCTACATTTTGAACAACAAGCAAGACCAAACAACACAGAATTATTAACCGGTTCCTTAATGAGACGAAACAATTTCCAGCATTCACTTTTCCTCTTGTGGTTTTCAACAAGCACGTATTTGTTGGCCTCGACGCCTTTCTCAACCTCCTTAATATTAAATCCATCCATATTAACAAATAAGGAGTTGATTTCGACATGACATGTCATGGGAACGGGATGTTAGCACATCAATCGAAAACCTCTGAATGCTCAATGTAAAAGATGCGATGTGAAAAGTAACTCTTAGTCATACAGTGAACTTCGCACGGAGAGAGAGAATCAGCTGAGAAGCAGGCGAATGGCGTTTGCCTGTACCTTGCCCTATACAATCGCACTATAAAAGAACGCAAAGGAAATATCTTTTTACGATATGGTGTCGGTGTGTTTGACGTCGGTCGGTGGAAATCTTCGTTGCTTTAAGAAAGAGACAATATTTTTGCATGGCAAATCATTTTTAAATCTGTGGGCACCAGTACCGACTACAGAATTCCACAACGCGCATTTTTCTTTGGAATATAATTTTCTCTTTTCAAAAATAAAACGGGAATAAAACCGGGTCAAAATCGGATCAGGAACACGTTGACCCGACCCGTTGGACCCGCAAGAAATTGTCGACACGTTGACCCGTTTCCATCTCTGGACTGGATACGAGGATCGGTGGGTAATATGGAAATATTTGAAACAACTGCGAACTGGTGTTAATAGAACGAAGGACAATCTTAAAACGTTAGGCTTCCTATCTGCTGATATCCTTCTCCGCATATGCAATGCAGTACACACAACTCAATGCCTGTTATAACAGTCATCTGATTATTGTCCGACTTGGGTCCGGGTTCGAATCCCTGTGAGTCATGAATTTTGTGTTTGTCTTACGGCCCTGATTCTCTCCCTTCCCTGGAACCAGTGACCATAAATTAGGGACGGGAGACTGCTTATATCCCATTGAGTTACTCACGGTGATCGTTAAATCTCCAATTAAAAAAAAAAAACTAAATGTTGCGACGTACCTGCCAGCAGGACGCGCACGACATAAAGGCAGATAGCAGTCAGAACAAACGTCCGCGTAGCTCAATTGGTAGAGTGACTTATTCCGGAATGAGAGGATCCGGGTTCGAATCCTGGCGTGGACAGATATGACGGAGAAATTTACTTCGTTATAATGTCCTCATACTTTTGTTACATAATGTGTACATTAAATAAATATATACGAAGAACAGTGCAGAGTTGCTTTTTTCCTGCACGGAATTTGAAAAGCACGTGAATGCCGCAGAGATTTCCCTTTCTATTTGGGTGAATAAGTCAATGGAAAATAAAAATGTGTTTGTATGTCAAGAATTTGTCATTTTGAGTAGCTTTTACTCATTCCGTTGCCGTTCTTAGTGGTTGTTTCTAAAAGTTCTGTGCCTCGTTTTTATTTCGTTCTTTTGTAACCGCCTGTTTTCATTTAGTAACCAACGTTACTTTGTTACTGTTTCATTTCTTTTCCAAGAGTGTTTCCCGATACTAAAACAGACTGTCACTTGAATATGTCACACGCTAGGTTGGAGTGAACTGCACTTGTCACCTTGTCAGTTGACTTAGTACGTGGCATAACAGGCGAATCAGTTCTTCCTCAGAATAAAAATTCCATCGCGGATTTTTTTGAACGTGATAGCTTTTGCTCTGACGCATCAGTGGAAGCAAAAGCGGTGCTCTGCGTGTGAAGCGTTTAATACATTCGTAGGACTGTTTCAGTTTCATGCATGGCTGTTCCTCTGTTGCCCAGCGCGATAAATCATCTTCCCGCGAAAAATACTGGCTTTTGTTTTGTCCTAAATGTCCATATGTAGTTAAATGAAGGTTGTGATTGCACACCAATCAAAAAAATGTTCACTTTTTTTATTATTTTCATTCTTCCAAATTTAGAAACGGTTACCTGTCTTTATAGAACCAATCGTTTCCAGCTTTTTTGGAACATAGACAAATTATGCGACAAACTTGCCGACCTAGTGGAATGCGCATAACAAACTGAACCGAAAAACAAGAAAGATGACACCGAATTTTCGGGTGTAATAAGCACGTCTTTTGAATTCGTTCTGACGCAAATTAAATTTATCAAAGCTATTCAAAGGCAATGGAACCGGTATGGAAAACAATAGTATCTGACGGAAGAAAGAAGTTTTTCAATCGGGTCTTTAATCCCTCAGATATTGCTGTAAACGGAATCTTGAGCTTACGAACTCTTAGAAACAGAGTTATCGACAAAAATAAGATGTGACTTTACGTCCCCTGGTGGGAAAACCATGCATTGTTTTAGGAAGAAAGTATTCGCAAAAGGTTTATCCATATGAGTGGTATCGGTCCAAGAAAAAAAAATGAGTCGAGTTTTAAGGAGCCCAGATTTTGCTACAAATATATCAGAAGCAGAAATTAACACTTATGACCCCTGGTGACCAAACCATTCTTTTTTTTTTTTTCTTTTTTTTTTTTTTGATTGGAGGTTTCACGACCACCGTGAGCAACTCAATGGGCTATAAGCAGTCGCCCGTCCTTAATTTAGGGTCACTGGTTCCAGGGAAGGGAGAGAGACAGTGCCGTAAGACAAACACAACATCCATGCCTGCCCGGGATTTGAACCCAGACCCCTTACGGACGAATGATCAGAGGCCAGCGCCTTAGACCACTGAAGCCACCGGGGCGGCCAAAACCAAACCATTCTTTACAAAACATTAGAAATTATGTGAAAAATATTTTCCATCAGGTCTTGTATGCGATACAGGAAGAATTTTTCAAATCGGAGTTTTAGGAGAAAATTTTGAAGTAATATGAATCACATGTCACACTAGAAACACTATCCAACAAAGAAAGAATTTTTCAAATCGAACCCCTAGAAGCAGAGATATTGACAAAAGTAAATAGTGCATGGTTTCTACGCCCCCTGCCGTAGAAACCATGCACTATTTTAAGAAGAAAATGTTCCTAAAAGGTTTGTCGACATGAGTAGTATAGGTCTACAAAAAACGTTTTTTTTCAATCGAGAATTTAGAAGCTCATATTTTGCTGCAAATACATCAGAAGCGGAAATTAAGATTTACGCCCCCTGACGGCCAAATCATTTTTTTACAAAAATTAGAAATTATGTGCAAAAAGATTTCCCATCAGGAGCTCGTATCCGGTGCAGAAAGAATTTTTCAAATCGTAGGTTTAGAAGCAGAGAAAAAGTGGGAAACGCAATTTACCTTTACGCCCCCTAGCGGAAAGTCTATGAATCACTTGAAAATTTTGAAATTATGTTAAAAACATGTCACACGGAAAACACTATCCAACAAAGAAGGAATTTTTCAAATCGGACTCCTAGAAGTAGAGATATTGACAAAAATAAGATATACATCTACGCCCCCTGGCGGAAAACTGTGGGATATTTTAGAAAAAAAATATTCCGAAAAGGTTTATCGATGTGAGTGGTATCAGTCCACGAAAGAATTTTTTCAATCGATATTTTAGAAGCTCAGATTTTATGGCAAATACATCAGAAGCAAAAATTAACACTTACGCCCCCTGGTGGTCAAAGTATTCTTTACCAAAAATTCGAAATTATATGCAAAAGATTTTCCATCAGGAGATGTATCTGTTGAATTTTTTTTTTTTTTTCAAATCGGAGTTTTAGGAGAAGAGTTATCGGGAAAAATGTAATTTACTTTTACGCCCCCTAGCGGAAAATCTATGCGTAATTTGAAAAGGAAACTATATCTAAAACACTCTTCGACATAAATGGAATCGAAAGATAGAATAATTTTTTCAATCGGATGTTTAGAAGCAAATATGTGGATTAAAACGTAATTTTGAATTCAACATCATCTGCATTTACGCCCTCTAGCGGCAAAATTGTACATCGTAAAAAAAATCGAAATAAAGGATCATTATTCGCATATTTCAAGCTTTCGAATGCAAAAAGAATTTTTCAAATCGGAATAATAGTTGCAGAGATACCGTGGGTACAGGCGGACGGACAAACCGATAACAGAAGCACGATCTTTTTTTACAAAAGACGTACTAATAATAAGATCTTTGTTATTCTTTTCTTTTGGAACTGCTATTCTCGTGATCATAGGGAGTTTTTTTTTTTTTTTTTAAATAAAACGATTCGCCGACTTAATGCCAAGCTCCGGTTTGACTTTCGAGTGTCCTACATAAAGTTTTACACTGACGTGTTTACGAATGTAGATATGCAATATTTATTTTACGTCTCAAGGGCGTACGGAAAAACAGCCATTGTGTTCTTTCGTGTCCCTAATTTGCACAGTTCCGTTAGAATAGTTTCCATTCCGTTTTTACGGAAGCCACAGAGTCATAAACCTGAGGACGCAGCGCATTCGTAGCGTTTGGTGGCGGCACGTGGTTTCCGTTACGTGTGCACCGGAAGAAAACAGAACACCTTCCCTTATTTGGGCATCATTATTCCAGCGGTGGTAGCAGTGTTTTGTGGAGACGGATCTACGTCACTCTCTTGATGCAGTACTATTGCTACGGGTCTTTCTTTGATGTATTTTTACATTTGGAAGATTATTTTGCCTACGGTTCATGAAGGATTATTCAAAGTGTGTTCGTCAACTAATTTTCATTTTTGTTTTCACAGGTACAAATATACATGTATATGGTATGGTATAAATGAGTCTATTCATATATTAATAAAAGGTTTAAACAACACAATCATTTACTGAAATAAAAATCGGAACATGCAGACTACATCTCAAAAGTTTGCCCTGCGTGTCGGCGGGAAGCGATGTGTGTGTGTGTGTGTGTGTGTGTGGTGAGGAGAACCCAAACTAAATGTATGGGTGGCCTGTCCGCCCCTGTTATATCCTATATGTATATAAACAGGGGCGGACTGGCCCATCGGGGCACTCTAGAAATGCCCCACTTTTTCGTATCTTCTTTATCTGGATCAGAGGCGTAACTAGGGCGCGGTAGAAGCGGCAGCCCTGTGCTCAGCTCAGGAAGGGGCACAAAAATTACTGCTTGAAATCTGATCAAAATTGGGATTGAAACTCTTACAACAGATACTGTTACACTCAAAAGGCGAATTTCTTTAAATTCTCAGGGGATATTGGGTGATCATATTCAGAAATGAAGGCACGGTTCTAAATACACTGACGGAAAATAAAATCCCAACACCACGAAGAAATAGTTGTAGAGGAATGAAATGGCGGCAATACATTTGTATAGGTAACATATTTAATCGATTAAGGTTTCAAGATCACAGCTTATTGTAAGCGCGAGAAGAGCCATTTTAAATGTGAAATGCTGGTACATTAATAACCGGTGTAACCGCCAGAATGTTAAATGCAAGCACGCAAACGTTCATGCATTGTGTCGTACAGGTGCTGGATGTCAGTTTGTGGGATGGAGTTCCATGCCTGTTGCACTTGGTCGGTCAATACAGGGACGGTTAATGCTGGTTGGGGTGACCCTGGAGTTGTCATCCAATGATGTCCCATACGTGCTCGATTGGTGAAAGATCTGGTGATCTAGCAGGCCACGGCAACATGTCGACACTCTGTAGAGCATGTTGGGTTACAACAACGGTATGCGATCGAGCGTTATCCTGTTGGAAAACACCCCTGGAATGCTGTTCATGAATGGCAGCACAACAGGTTGAATCACCAGACCGACGTACAACTGTGCCGTCAGGGTGCGTGGGATAACCACGAGAGTGCTCCTGCTGTCATAGGAAATTGTTCCCCAAACAATAACTCCAGGTGTAGGTCCAGTGTGTCTCGGCCTCAGACAGGTTGGTTGCAGGCGCTCACTTGGCCTCCTTCTAACGAACACACGGCCATCACTGGCACCCAGGCAGAACCGGCTTTCATCAGAAAACACAACAGATCTCCACTCCGTCCTCCAATGAGCTCTACCTTGACACCACTGACGTCGCAAACGGCGGTGATTTGGAGTAAGTGGAATGCACGCTACAGGGCGTCTGGCTCGGAGCTGTCCTTCAAGTAACCGATTTGTAACAGTTCGTTGTGTCACTGTGTTGCCAACTGCAGCTCGAATTGCTGCCGCAGACGCGGTACTATGCGCCACAGCCATACGCCATGCATGGCGGTCGTCCCTTTCAGTAGTGCCACTTGGCCGGCTGGAACCCGGTCTTCTTGAGGCAGTACCTTCCCTTGACCACCGCTGCCAACAATCATGCACAGTGGCTACATTCCTGCCAAGTCGTTCTGCAATATTGCGGAACGAAAATCCACCTTCTTGTAGCCCTATTACACGACCTCGTTCAAAATCCGTGAGCTGTTGATAATGGCTTCTTCGTCTTCTTAAAGGCATTCTTGACTAACATCAACACACTACGTCGAATCTCAACGATAACTAACGTTCAAGAACGTTACAGCGAGTATTTACAGCAAACCAGCTTTGCATGTTCCGAGGGGCGCTACTAGCGCCACACGTATGCGCCGAGAGCGAAATTTGCACAGACGTCATCTTACAGATGTACTCTCCCCGCCTACCAACTGTCGTTTATCTAACACAACCCCATCTTGGTGTTGAGATTTTTTTTCCGTCAGTGTAGTTCGTCCACCTAAAGCAGGACCACGGCCTTTGTTCACAAAAACAACACCTAGTTTTCTTTAGTATGCTGCAAGATATGGATGTGGTTCACATTGTTCAAGATTCTCTTTGGGCTATTCTATCATGATTGTGGCTGCGCACCATGGCTGCCAGCTACATTCGACCGGTTTGATGTGGTATCTAAGGTCAGAACTCTCCGAAGCAGCTGCGAAAAAATTATACAAACATATGTATATATAAAGCATACACTGCCTGACAGAAGAAGACCAAGTGGGAGATGGGTGGGTGAGATTTGAAAGCATGCTGGTGTGACATGGAAGAGAGTGGCTCAAGATAGACCGTTGTAGAAGAAACTTGGGGAGACCTTCATATAAAGCATAAACCGCCCGACATTATTCATTCTAAAGCATGCCAGTATAGTTATTCAAAAGAATGTCGGTGTGGCATGGAAGAGAATATTATTATTGATTTGAAAGCATGCGGGTGTGACATGGAAGAGCGTGGCTCAAGACAGACCGTTGTGGAAGGAACTTGGGAGACCTTCAATAATGCCTACACTACCAGACATTATTGCAAATTTAATACACTGGCGTGCAAAAATTAAGGACCAGACGGTTTTTCAAATGTAACATGGTGCAGAAGTGCTCCACATCGACTAAAATCATACCATAATGTAAGAATATGAAAGAATATGGTACTAGATATATGAATATGGGACAACTTAGCAAAACCGTCCAAACAAGGAATCCAAAGGATACAAAGGCACTTTATTGAAAAGGCAGCTTCGAGCACAACTGGACAGGAGACAGAAACGTCCATGTGACAGGCGGCTGCCAAGAAAAATCCAGTCTTTAGTAGGGGATATGATCACCCCTGACTGGGTTGCAGGATTTGCAACGTCTGTCCATGCTGGGGACGAGGTTGTCAAGGAGCTGTTGAGGCATCGCGGCCCATTCCTCTTGCAGCGCCAATCGCAGCTGCAGAATCGTTGTTGGCGGCTGGTGATGTGCTGCCAAGCGCCTCCCGAGAAGGTACCACACGTGTTCGATTGGATCTAGGTCCGGGGACCTTGCGGGTCAATCCATGCGTTGAATATCTTCACTCTCCAACAGCTCTGCGACAGCCACTGTACGATGAGGTGTAGCGTTGTCGTCCATGAAGAGGAACTCAGGACCCACATCACCTCTAAACAGACGCACGTCAGGCAGGAGAATCTCGATACAATAGCGGACACCAGTGACTGAACCCCTTCGAAGATGTGGAGGTCAGTATGGCTACCAAGCATGATACTGCCCCAAACGAGAACTCCGCCACCTTTAACCGGTCACTTTCGATGATGTTGGAGGTGTGATTGCGTGTTCCCTGCTCTCTCCAGGTGTGTGTAAGTCCAGAATAGCTCATCAGACTAAATCGGCTCTCATCCGTAAGGAGAACTCGACTCCACTGCTGATGTGTCCAGTTCTTATGTTCCTGGCATTACAGAAACCGCCGTCTCCGATGATATCGTTAATGACACTCACCGTACTGGTCGTTGTGCAAATAGACCACCTTTGTGCAGTCTCCTGGCCACGGTAAAACGCGATAACGGACGTCCAGTTGTCTGTTGCATGTGCCTTGCGATTTCTCCCGCTGTTTGCCGTCTGTCTTTTCTCGCCAATAGGACAATATACCGGTCGTCCGCCACCGTGGTTGCTCGTGGACGACCACTGCTATTATCGGACAGTTGTTCCTGTCGTTTGAAATGCTCTCCAAGCTCGTGAAACGATGCTGTGTGCGATCCTGAACTCCTGTGCCACACTAGTTACACTTCGACCTTCTTTCAACTTCCCAATGACTGGATCTCGGGTGAAGTCATCCAGATGTCGTCTACTGAATTGCCTGTTGGCCATATCACACGGTGGCAGCAACTCGACGTCGTTCAACCCGATGTACACCGTGCAATAGCTTTCACCGAATTGCTGAGCGTACACCTCCCGTGAGCTTTATACCCTTCTGACACTCCCCCACTACGTCATGCTGCAAATATGCGCATGCCCTACCGTACCGGACCCTGGTCTATCTCCTGAGTGGTCTTTCGGTCCATTCAGCCTCTCGTTCCACTGTTATGCTAATTTCTCCTCTTTTTCCTTAATTTTTGCACACCAGTGTGTAATTGTCTCTGAAATAGCAATGTGCTGAACATATTGCCAGAAAAACGGACCACCGATGGACAGCTGAAATATTGGGCTGGATACCAGAGGACAGAAAAAGACTCAGAAGAAGACCACGTGGGAGATGGGTTGGTGAGATTCGAAAGCATGCCGGTGTGACATGGAAGAGAGTGGCTCAAGACAGACCTTTGTGGAAGAAACTTGGGGAGACCTTCATCCAGCAGAGGATTGATACTTATTTCCAATGATGATGATGATGATATAAGATAGAAAGACCGATGGGCGCGGAATATTTTGTAGTTTGCCCCGGGTGCGGAAATTCCTAGTTACGCCTCTGACTGGATTGTTTGATACTAACGAATAATTATTTTGGTACATATGAATAAAAATCGTTAATTTCATTTGAGGTTTATATTACCTGTCAAAAACAACATTGTCTTTAAAAAATGGCGTTTCATCCTATTATGTTGGACGTTTGCTCTAAAATGACAAAGCGACATTCTCTCTAATTCAGAGAAGAATTTGCCGCCGGATCCAACTAGCAGCTATAAATAAATTAAGCTAACTACGATTAAGCGAAGGGAGTTGGACTTGGAACCAAAATGTCATTGGTAGGCCTTACCCTCCATTTGTAATCTTGAAGGGGACACTAGTAAAAATTTTGATGGTGATTTGTCGATATGCCATTAACCACGTACAGACACAGAGCACAAAGTGATTCTCCGTCAGAGATTTTCTGAAATCCTTGTCCCGTCCATATTTACCTTAAAAGAAACGACCTGCCAGTAATGGTTTACAGATCAAAATGGCAGTTCACGAGTCAAAAGAATGGGTTGACTTAAAATTGGCGTCTATTAAAAGAGGTTTTTTACGAATACCGTTGCGCAGTAGACGATCAGTGCCTAGATAAATATATTTAATTATTTGGTATAGCATCCCGTTTTGAGCATGGTTTGATATGCTACATTCAGTCATGAGTGGATTTTTAAACTTCTTTCACCCTTAAATTACCGTTAAAATTTGTTCAGATGTGAATTAGTTTTACAACGCATATTTCAACATGTCTTTCATTCAGAAGTTAACAGAACTTGTTTCATGAGGGAATTTATGCCATGTTTCCCTGTGGGTACGTGTGTTTCTGTAGAGGACCACAAGACTAAAATTCCGCCGCCTCGGTGGCGCAGTAGTCTAAGCGATGGCCTCTGATCATTCGTCCGTAAGGGGTCCGGGTTCGAATCCCGGTGAGGCATGGATGTTGTGTTTGTCTTACGGCACTGGTTCTCTCCCTTCCCAGGAACCAGTGACCCTAAATTAGGGACGGGGGACTGCTTATAGCCCATGGAGTTGCTCACGGTGGTCTCCAATCAAAAAAAAAAAAAAAAAAAGACTAAAATTCCCGGATTGGTTTCGTCGACCCAGTCCTCACTTCTTTATAAAAATCCAGACTGACTATCTCACTCTCTCTGTAATGCTGCTTTTTGTTAGCCTTGCAATTTGCAACCGCGTGGTGGAAGGCTGCGCGGCAATTATAACCAGCTGAGTAGAAATGTGAATACTTAATCCCATCAACCTAGACGGGTAAAAAGCAATGGGAATATCGCTGTCAGTGTCAACTAATACACTGCTGGACAATTGCTAAGGACGGATCATAAACGGCTATATAGCACATAAAAAAGTAAGTGTGGTTGGATGCCAAGTGAAATAAAATAATGTCAGAATGCCAGGACATTACAAGAAAGACAATTTATTGTGCTCTGAAATCCAGAAGGCTTTGGAACGTGTTCAAGGGACAAACAGGCCATTTTGTGCAGAATACGTAAACGTGAAAAAAATGCAATTACCGTCCGCAGACGTTCCGGCGTAAGATGTCAATACGGGATATGGCCACCATGGAGGGCGATGCAAGGTTCCACACGTCGTGTCATGCTTTGCACAACATTATCAAGCAGCTGTTGGGGTAATTTATCCCATTCCTCTGTCAGTGCACGGATGAGGGTGTCCTTGTTTATTGGAGGGCATTGGCGACCAACAAGACTCCTCTCCAAAGCATCCCACACATTTTCAATGGGATTCAGATCTGGAGAACGTGCTGGCCATACGAGGCGTTGAATATCCTCGCTCTCAAGACACTCCTGGACAGCGACTGTTCGATGACATGTTGCGTTGTCGTCAATGAATATGAATCTATCACCGACAGCACCATGGAACATGCGAACATGAGGTAGCAGAACATCATTAAGTATCGTTGGCCAGTCATAGTCCCAGTTGGAAGCACATAGAGGGACGTACGGCCATTGATCATGATGCCAGCCCATACCATGACACTACATGTCGGATATCGGTCCCTTTCCTGTATGTTTGCTGGACAATATGCAGCATCACTATCATGCCATATCAGTTGTCGTCGACAATCAGACGATCGACTGTATCTACTCTCATCTGAGAAGAGGACAGCAGACCAGTCGTTATCAGTCCAATTGCGATGTTGATGGCACCATTGCAAACGGGCGGTACGGTGACGTCTGGACAATGGGATGCACACAACAGGACGGCGGGCGTATAGTCCTCCTTCATGCAAACGTCTGGCGACAGTTTTTCGAGAGATCCGTTTGCCAGTAGCAGCCATAAACTGATTTGCTACCTCACTAGCTGTGCTGCGCCGGTGTCTTTTTGTTGATAGCACTATGTACCGATCTTCTGCAGGTGTCGTACTGCGAACACGACCTCCCCCGTGACGTTTGCTACACTTTCCATTTGTTTGAAATGATTTCCAAAGCCTTGAAACAACACTGTGACTGACGTCGAACTCCCTGACAACATCTGTTATTTTTCGCCCTTCTTCAATCTTGCCAATAATACGGCCACGCGTAAAATCATCTAGGTGATGTCGGGAAGACATACTGAAAATTGCAAGTTCGTCAATTGATTCTTTCCCTTTCAACTTTGCGTTTGAACAACAACGGTCAATACGCGTGAAATCCTTTATATCTCTTATGAGCGCTATGACGTCACGAACAAGTTCGGCAATCCAAAATTTGCATACGCACAACACGTCTTACTGTATCCCGCACTTATGCTAATTTCCACATTTTCCTGCCTTCCATTTTATGGTTGCTATCGTTGCTATTGTCATCCGTCCTTAGCAATTGTCCGGCAGTGTATTATTTAATACATGCATAAATAATACAATTTAATAACTTTTTCTAAACCTTTCGGAAACTAAAAAAGCAGCGGAAGCTCTGTCTAGTTTGCGTTTTTCCTGAAGAATTGGAAAATCTGACATCCGATTACTACAATAAGAAGTTGAAGCTCATCGCTTGATATTTTATTCGCAAACAAGAGAAGACGATCTACTGACGTAGAAGCTCATCGTTTAAGGATTGAATCCCAAGCACAGAGAGAACCTGATGCAAGACGAGCTGCTCATGCTGAATCATACTGATTAAGCCTCCATTCGCAGACACCAGAACATTCTTCAGCATGTTCAAACTGCTTTATTATAGTCATTTTAACTTTACTCTCAACGAACAGAAAACGGTGCGGTGAATGAAAGTTATTATATTCTACGTAATGATTTTAAACCTTAAGACGCCAAGTGATCTTTCCTTTAAGGTGGACGTCAAGTAATTTTGCTTCCTATTCTTCCAATGGAAAAATTTCTGTACACATTTTCTTCACACTTAATGCGTTCCCAAGGATGAAAATTTAAACATCGATTAAAATAGCTTCATTTTATAACTCGGAATACTTAATATTTTCCAAAACATAACCATAATTATGCAATCCAACATTTGTTTGTCTACTGACGTCATCAAAGTACAGGTCGCGCCATCTTTTTTCTGGTTTCAACACCACCTAAGGAACAATTATTGATTTTTAATATAATGATGGTTATGTTTTAGAAAATAGTAAGCATTCCAAGTTTTAACATGAAGTTATTTTAATCGATGTTCAAATTTTCATCCTTGGGAACACACTAATTGTGAAGGAAATGTGTACAAAAGTTTTTCTATTGGAAGTATAGGAAGCAAAATTACTTGACGTCCACCTTAAAGCAGGGGATAGCGAGGCGGCGAACTCCTGAAGAAATCTATTAGTAGGGCACAGGAGGTGAAGTTAGGAGATAAAAGAAAGAGAATGTACGTGAGTACGTCTGTTTGAGAGAGAAACAGAATAAAATAATGCAAAGTAAATGCTGAAGACGATGATCAGAGAAATAAAGAAGTAGCGTGGTAACTTAAAATAAGTTACTAAGATCATTCCTGGACAACCTTCTAATCCGTATCATAATAAGCTTTAGTTGACAATAAAGTAGTTCAAACTAGATCTATTTCCATCTGTTTCTTAATAATATATGTTTCGTATATTAAAAGTTGCAATAGGATACCACAACTAAACTCATACAGAGTTTCGTTGCGGTAGCACCCCAGGGAACTCCGTAAACATTACCAGTATACAACCCCAATGACATATCACACCGTCAGAGCTGTTGCTGTTTCGAACGGTTTCGACAGGGAAATTTCGACTTAACAGACCGTCATAAACCCGGAAGATTCACAACAGTGGATATGGACATGCTGAAGACCTTAGTTGAGACCGACCCACGTGTGACTACGCGGGAGTTGGCCAAACAGCTGGGGACTACCCACACGAGCATTAACACACAACTGCGTCAACTTGTGAAGGTGTACAAGAGGGGAGTTTGGGTTGCCAATCAACTCACAATTCAGCAGAAAGCAAATCTCATGAGTGCATGCGTTTCCCTGTTTGCACGTGACCAAGTTGTGACAGATGACGAGAAATGGGTCCTGTGTGACAATGTCAGCTCCAGAAAACTGTGGTTGGACCCAAAACAGTAACCCATGCAGACTCCCCAAACCGGCTTATACCCACGTAAAGTCCTGCTGTCTGTTTGGTGGGATATGCGGGGAGTCGTGTTTTTTTTTGAGCTGCTGCAGGACAATACCACTATCACCGCTGATGTGTACTGCTGTCAGCCCGATGATCTGCACGCATCACTCACGTCGAAAAAGACCAGCTCTACTGAACAGCAAGGTCGTCCTCCGGCATAAGGATGGAGTAAGACCTCACACAGCATGGGTGACATGTCACAAGATCAGGGACCTGGGCTGGAAGCTGCAACCTCACCCACCCTACACCTTGGACATTGCCCGGTAAGCGACTACCACTTTTTCCGGTAGTTGCAGCATTTCCTGGACGTACAGCGGTTCACCAACTAGGACGATGTCGAACGCGCACTTACTCCCTTCTTTGCGTCCAAGCCGCCCCAATTCTACAGGGACGGAATGCAACAGATACCTGGACGACGACGAACAAGCACTTACTCACTTCTTTGCGTCCAAGCCGCCACAATTCTACACGGGCGGTATCCAACAGATACCTGGGCGATGTCGAACGCGCACTTACTCACTTCTTTGCGTCCAAGCCACCACAATTCCACAGGGACGGAATCCAACAGATGCCTGGACGATGTCGAATGCGCACTTACTCAGTTCTTTGCGTCCAAGCTGCCACAATTCTACAGGAACGGTATCCAACAGATACCTGGACGATGGAGAACGCGCACTTAATCACTTCTTTGCGTCCAAGCCGCCACAATTCTACAGGAACGGTATCCAACAGATACCTGGACGATGGAGAACGCGCACTTAATCACTTCTTTGCGTCCAAGCCGCCACAATTCTACAGGAACGGTATCCAACAGATACCTGGACGATGTAGAACGCGCACCTACTCACTTCTTTGCGTCCAAGCCGCCACAAATCTACAGGGACGGTGTCCGACAGATACCTGGACGATGTCGAACGCGCACTTACTCACTTCTTTGCGTCCAAGCCACCACAATTCCACAGGGACGGAATCCAACAGATGCCTGGACGATGTCGAATGCGCACTTACTCAGTTCTTTGCGTCCAAGCCGCCCCAATTCTACAGGAACGGTATCCAACAGATACCTGGACGATGTAGAACGCGCACCTACTCACTTCTTTGCGTCCAAGCCGCCACAAATCTACAGGGACGGTGTCCGACAGATACCTGGACGATGTCGAACGCGCACTTACTCACTTCTTTGCGTCCAAGCCGCCACAATTCTACAGGGCGGTGTCCAACAGATACCTGGACGATGTCGAACGCGCAGTTACTCACTTCTTTGCGTCCAAGCCACCACAATTTTACAGAGAAGGTAGCCAACAGCTGCCCAGACGATGAGAGCACGTCGTGGCAAACGATGGCGACTACATTTTGGATTAATTTGTACTTGTATATACGATAATTAGCACTTTTTGGTTTCCTTGCATTTCCAGACATTACTTCCTTTTCAATCCCATAAAGCCGCCCCGGTGGCGCAGTGGTCTTAGCGATGGCCTCTGATCATTCGTCTAAAAGGGGTCCGTGTTCGAATCCCGTGAGGCATGGATGTTGTGTTTGTGTTACGGCACTGGCTCTTTCCCTTCCCTGGAACCCGTGACCCTGAATTAGGGACGGGCGACTACTTATAGCCCATTGAGTTTCTCACGGTGGTCGTTAAACTCCAATAAAAAAAACATAATTATGTATTTTAAGATCCACTATAGTTTCTCAAAGTGTTTGGCTCGGCTTCTTCAGGGCAAATGGAGAGTAAGCATTTCAATCATTGTAGCGTCATCAGTGTTCTGACGCTCAAGGATTTTGGAAACAACTTACCAAAATCCCTGGCTGTCAGAACGCTGCTGATGTCACAATGATTTAAATGTTTGAGATCCATTGATAAAGCTGAGCCAAACGCTCAGCGAAACTGTAGTAGATCTTAAAACGAAATATTTAATTGCGAATGAAGTTCAATAAACCTCATTTGTAACAAAAATAGTTCGTTCGGTTCAATTCCGTACTAACCGTACATGATAACAGACATGAATGGAGACTGACAGAGAGACAGGGAGTCTATTTAGTCTTAGTTTTCTTTTTCTTCGGAAACACAGATAAGTAAGTCGAAAACAAGACGATTCGCTCGCAACAGAGTTCTTCCGCAAAATAGTGCCCCCCCCCCTTCCCCACGAAAAAGTATTTTAAGCTCCTCAACCAACAAGAATTCAGTTTCGCGTACTTTCGATGATTTTAAATAGATTTTCATAACTTCCAATCGCGCATTCTCATGCGTTTTAGAATATTCGTATTAAAAATACACACATTCGAGCCACATTGTTCTGCCCACCTCCTACTTTTGACGTCAACGGCTCGTAGCCAATGAAAGAAGGCACGTGACCTGAGCTGGCTTGGAGGGTATATAAGGTGTGCTGTAGGGATATGGATAAAAGGAGCGATTTATCAGATTTGCAAAACGGGATGATTATCGGCTTTCGGGACACGGGTGGCAATATTTCTGAAACAGCGCAGTTTGTGAACTGTTCGCGTGCTGCTGCAGCTAAAGCGTATCGTGATTGGAGAAATAACACCTTTGCAAATAAGCGAGGTGGAAACTGCGGAGCATCACGTGTCATTGATATGAGAGGTGAACGTCGGCTGCGAAGGTGCGTGAAGGCCGATCGACACGCTATAATGGAACAACTCACTGGCCGAATGAACCACGGGGCTACCGGTACTGCGTCTAAAACAACAGTTCAGCGAACCCTGCTGCGTATGGGGTTGCAATACAGACGTATGGTCACTTCACTTATGCTAACTAAGGTTCATCGGCAAAAAAGGCTTACATTTGCACGGAAGTATCGGATTCGAACCTCTGCTGATTGACAAAGGATTGCCTTCTCCGATGAGTCACGTTTTCTGCTTCGTCGAACGGATGGACGTTGGCGTATAAGGCGAGAAACATCGGAGAAGAAACACACTTCAACCATTGCTGGAAGAACACAAGCTGGTGGGTGGCGCCGTTATGGTCTAGGGAATGTTTTCGTGGCATTCCCAGGGTCCACTCATACCTGTGGAAGGCACTATGGACTGAATTCGTTGTGAATCCATCCTTGCAGACCACGCACACTCATACAAGCTGATTGTCTTCCCTAGGGCGGATGGGATCTTTCAGCACGAGAATGCGACGTGTCCAACAGCTAGAAATATCCGAGAGTGGTTGGAAGAACACGATGAAAACTTCAAAGAACTTCCCTGGTCGCCTAATTCCCCAGAGTTAAACCCAATTGAGCATCTGTTGGACCACCTCAATCGTGTTGTTCGCTCTATGGATCCTCCACCACGCACCCTCCAGCAGCTGTCAGATGCACTGCAATCAGCATGGCTGCACATACCTGTGAACACCTTCCAGCACCTTATTGAGTTACTCCAAGCCCGTCTAGCTGCTGTCCACGCTGCACACATAGGTTATTCTGGATATTAGCTGGTGGTCACAATAATTTGACTCGACCGTGTGTTATATTGTATAAATCATGTTATTATATATAGAATGAAAAAAGCCATGCTGGGTAGATCAATAGCTAAAAGGAAATTTTCCTACGTAGCAACTTAGCTGACCTCTCGATTTCGGAAACCCATAGAAGATCCTAACTCCTGCACAAGTCTGAAAGAATGGGCACTGGGGTTGCGGTTTAGTTCGTCGGGATTGAAGAGGTCAGTCAAAACACTAATTACAATCTGATTTGGTGATAATATCATCTTCCTCTATCTGAGGTTTGAATAAAAAACAAGTAAACCTTTGCAGCCTCTCCTGTGCAGTCAAAATATGAATGGAGCTACTTTATGTAAGGGTAATTTTTTACCAGAAAATGAATTATCTGTAAATGTTATGCAACGATGAAAAATGGCATTTCTTTAACATTGCAACGAATGATAAGATTATTTGCAGGGATTATCGTGACTACCCCCCCCTTCCCATCCTCCGCACGGCGGAAGCTGCGGATCTCCGCTATGCGAATAACTTGCAGTGCAATAGAAATACTGGCATGGCTGTGTCTCACCTTAGCTCACAGCGGGATGGAGGTGTCAGAGACCGAGAGGTCACTCAAGATGACCTTCGCACAAAGCAGACTCAAGCACGCACGGTAGTGAAAGCGCAATTGTCCTTCCTCGGCGCAACGGGGTATTCGGCATTTCTCTTCTCGTAACCGAGAGGAGGTCTGAGAAGATCTGGTTGATGTCTGACGTTTTCTAAGGCTTACCTAAGCGATCTTCAATCGAGGATTCACTTTATTATCTGCCTTTCATTACTTTTTAAGTTGGTTTACGAAGCCCAGGTTACTGCTTCTGCTTTCTGTACCTCGGCACGATCTAGGAGATCGACGTTAGCTGTCTTCAAGCGATTTCTCCTCACTTTGCAGATAAATCATTCAAACACTCTAATCGTAACCTTCCCGGCTATGAGTTTTGCTGGTGAACAAAGATCCAGAAGGAAACACTTTTGGGATTTTTCTTGTCCCATCTTGATTTAGTTCTTTAGAAAAATCCGTGTTGACTTTAGACAAGAGGTCTGCAGGGACAGATAAAAACCAGTCAACCGAAGTATACATACATACATACACTATATTGACAAAAGTCACCGTACACCTACAAGAGAAACACAACATAGCAATTATTGGCATACATTAGTACGGGGTCGGTCCCTCTTTGCCCTTAATTCATGAACTGACCCTTCGAGACATGCTTTCGAAAAGGTTTTGGAACACAGCGATACGCATGCGCTTCCATTCAGTACATAATGCTGCCGTTAACTGTTGCTTAGTAGTAGGCCGTGGTTCCAAACTTCTAATGCGGGGCTCTAATTCATCCCATAGGTGCTCTATGGGATTAAGATCAGGGCTCTGTGCTGGCCAGTCCACACACGATACGGAATTGTCGTCAAACCACGCCGTAACAGTCCTTGCTTTATGGCTCGGTGCATTATCCTGCTGATACCAACAAGGCTAGGTTCCAGAGCATTTTCACGGAGTTGGTTGGGCATAATTGTCCAGATATCGAGGTAGACGTGCTGGTTAACAGGTTTGTTCACGATAACCAACGGGCCGGGACCATACCACGAAAAACACCCCCACACGAGTACACTGCCAGCTCCAAACTTGACCGTAGGAACAGTACACTGTGGTAAATAGCGTTTTCCCGGCTGCCGTCATACCCACAAACTGCCATCAGACTGATGTATCGTGTATCTGGATTCATCAATCCGTAGGACCAGTTTACATTGATCTCCGGTCTACTATAAATGTTCTTTACACCATGCTAAACGACGAGTAGCATTCCGAGTGGAGATGAAAGGCTTATAAACAGCCGCACGACCACGGTTACCGATGGAATGAAGTTTTCTCCGAATGGTACTTGTGTACATACCGAAGTTCCAGCATTTTTAGTCACCTGTGCACTGAGGTCTTGTGCAGTAAGTACTCTGTCGATTAGCTGTAACGACTCTCCTGAGTATTAAAAATTTTTATTGAACTCTTAGGCATAAAATAATACAGGCGCACCACAAAGTGGGAAAAACAATAATTAAACAATGAATGAAAGTAATGACAATATCAACAGATTAATGTAGCAACG
Organism: Macrothele yani; assembly: GCA_039090855.1. NCBI lineage: Eukaryota > Metazoa > Arthropoda > Arachnida > Araneae > Macrothelidae > Macrothele > Macrothele yani. The sequence goes on from CM076989.1 coordinate 39,075,300, forward strand.
CCGGTCAAAATAATATGAAAAATGCTAAAACCCACAACAAGGTAGTAAAATACACGATACACAGAGACAGCAAAGTACACGAAAGCAATTACAATTGGCACTGGCAATAGCCAGGATGTAATCGAGGAACACCTAACAACAGAAAAGGACATCCAACACGGCACTCTATTAACAATCGGGAAAACCGGAAATAGAAACAATAAATACAGTAAGCACTGTACACCAACAGCGCGCATCAAATCCGGTATAATTCACATGAATACCACTCCAGTGAGTGATTCTGAAGACAAGATCAAGGCGTGCCACACTGAGCGACGCTAAACAATGAGAAAACAGATCTACAAGTGAACGGGCAACACCACTCAAGAACATAGAGGGGAAAACATAAAAGAACAACGTAGCATCACGCACAATTCATAAAACGGTACAAATAAATATGAACCCAATGACACCGACTCGAACAGAAATCGAACGAGGTTTGAATAACAATACAAAAAGCCAGAATTGCAAGTGCAAAACCCCGGGGCACATCGGGGATACATAACAAACAAGAATTACAAAACGACTCTCCTGAGGCTTCGAAGTCCTCTATCACTGATTTTCTTTGGTCTGCCGTTACGTTTTGCTACTTCAGGCACGCCATGTGACTTCCACTTATTCAGCACATCCAAAACAGTTGACTTGGGTATGTTTAAACGCCTCTCGGTTTCTCTTATGGACAAACCGCTAATATAACACCCAACAATCTTCCCTGTCTCTAAGTCAGTTCTCTTCCGCAGCGACATTTTAACTCAACCTCTCAGTGCGATATGATCGCAGGCAGCTGCAGGCTTGTTTTTATACCGTTTGCAGCTGTACCGCGCATTTTGACAACGCAGCGGAACCTTTCATTTGCTTTTGAAGGGGTGTCCGGTGACTTTTGTCAATATAGTGTATATCTATATTGACATTTTTATAATTATTACATTCCATTTTCTTTGTCGGGCATACAAAAAGCAAGCGCACTGTTTATTCGTAGAAACTCTGGAACCACGCCTCGCATTAAAGTAACTTGATTAGAACATTTTGCTATTCATCTTAATGGCTTTTGCCAGGGTTAAGCCGGATAAGACGTTCTGGAGAACTTATTCTCTGACATTTTAATGCAAGACAATTTTTGTTTCTTAAAGACGAACTCGTTGTGTATCTTATCCCGGCGATCATTTGGCTTCTAACGACATGGCATGGCTTCTCAGAAACCGCGGGTTATGTTAGGACAAAGAATAGATTTTGATATAAAAGCTGCTGGATTTTTAGCCACGGGAGGATTTGCATTCGGTTTTGACAGCAAAGCTGATTTCGTTTCGCAGATGCAGTGGAAGAAACCACGGGTTGTCAGGAACGACAAAATGGGCCAGAAGGCGTATTTCGTCAGTGCGGCTTGAGGCAAGAGAACTCTCGCCGGGGATTTGGGGGAGGGGCAGTTTTACCAAAGAACATCAATGGAAATCGCTAACGAAACCGGATGGTTGGCCGGGATATCTGTATCTGCTGATATAATAAACAGTGTTTGTTAACCAACTCCCACTTCACTGATGCTAAAATGCATGACTATTTCGATACCATATGCGCATACAGTACAAGAAGGGAAGTAGCAGATGTCCTCACTGCACGAGAAAAGAACCTAAAAGGAAGGCGTTGGGAGCGCATTACGTCATCGCATTCAGATAAGATTTCCCAGCTCTTTACAAGGTCTATATGGGAATTCTCAGGTCTGAAACCTGGCTTTTTTCTCTAAAAAACAAGTCCTTCCCTTTTCTTTTTATTCCTCTTAGTTCTAACACCGAATGTATCTAAAAATATCCTTGGCTTGTAGTTACGATGGAAGTTGAAGAAAATTCGATGGTAAGTCGAATTTTCTTCAACTTCCCAGTGTTACTACTATGATGCAATCATGTAAATTGTGATCTGAAAGGCGCGATCAAGACAGCTTAATTAGTTTATTGCTGAACAGGCGTCAGACGCCATCCTGTGTGAGCAATGGGGGGGAGTGAAAGGAGAGGTCAGGGGGTAATGATTCGAGAAAGAGAACCTTTTTCAAATCTCCGAACAACGATAGCGAAACACAATGGAATGTTAGTTACGCAGAAATGTAGATTAAATACAAAAGAGCGATTAACTAGGTAACAACATAAGTAACGAACTGAGAGATTTAAGTAGTAATTTCGTGAAATAAGTACGAAAGAGCGAATGATTAGGAAACAGAGTAAGTAACGAACTGAAAGATTCAAGTAATGATTTAGTAAAATAATTCAAGGACAACCTGCCCAACGAGATTAATGAAATAATAAATTAATTATAACCACAACTTTCTCAGCTATGCCTTAGCTATACATTTTCCGCAACGAGCCGCATTTAGGCATTAACATCGAACCTGAAGGGAATTTATAATAGAGCAACATACACTGGCGGAAAGTGAAAAAAGAACACCAAGAACGAGATGTCTGATACCAACGAAATTTATACAGCATAATAACGAAATACAGAGGATAACGTGATCAAAACATTATGGCAAAATACACCTATATTTGCTGGTAAACTGAAAAATGACATTTCCATGTAACATGGTTAGTACGAGGTTGAACCGTCATGAACTGCGTCACACTGTGCAATTCTGGCATGGAGTCTGACGTACAGATGTTGGATGTAAGTTTGGGGCATTGAGTTCTAAGCATCCTGAACCTGGACGCGTAAATCGGGGACTGTCGTGGCTGGCCGTGGAGACCGGATAAGTCGTTGTCCCATAAAATCCCACACGTGCTCAATGGGGGACTAATCCAGTGAACGTGCAGGCCATGGAAGTTGTCTCACACCCTAAAGTGCATGTTGCGTTGCACGTTCCGTGTGTGGGCGTGCGTTATCTTGCTGGAAAATACCACGATGGACCGACCTTACAAATGGCGCAACAACGGGCTGAATGATGTTGTTGATGTAGGAGGTGCTGTTTAACGTACCCGGTACAAACACTAGTTGTGTACGGGAGTGATAGCTGATCTCTCCCCACACCAGGAGACCAGGTGTAGGCCCTGTGTGTCGCTGGCGGATGCAAGAAGGATGGAGACGCTTCCCTGTGCGTCTGCTAACACGCATACGGCCATCGGAGGCTCCCAAGCAGAATCTGCTTTCATCGCTGAACACGACAGATCGCCATTGCGTTCTCCAGTGCAGACGTTGGCCACACCACTGCAGCTGTTCCTGACGGTGGGCTGGAGTCAGAGGTACACATGCCAGAGGCACTAGTGCACGTACTCCTGCATCCAGTAGACGGTTGCGGATTGTTCGCACAGTCACCTCAGGTGCAACGGCAGCTCAGATTTGCGTCACAGCGGATGTTCTGCTTGATAACACCGCTCTGCTTATGCGTCGATCGGTCCGCTCATCAGTCCGTCTGTGACTCCCGGTTCCACGTCTTCTCGTGTGGGAATGTTCCTCGGACCCTCTACGCCACCAGAGTACCACCACCGATACTTCCAGTCCAATTTGCTCCGCAATACGACGATACGACCACCCGACCTAGCGGAGTCCGACTAGACGACCTCGCTCAAACTCCGATAACTGCTGAAATCGTACACGTCTTCCATGTCCAGGCATTGCAGCTTCTTCAGGGTCTTCGCACGTGTCCGTACGCCGACCACTGATTACATTCACTTCGCCGTACTCCTTAAATACCACCGATGATAATTTGCATATTATGTCGTCCTGTGGCGAAAGCGCTCAACAGTTGATCCCGAAATTAAGATCACACCTACGTAAACTCGACCCCATTAACATATGTAAATTTCATGATCGTCCGCCAATTCCTTCTTGGTGTTCTTTTTTCACTTTCCGCCAGTGTATATTACGAACCCTTTTTACAAAATTCTAAGCAGACAAATATGTTATCCGTGTATCTACTCGGCTGTAATTATAAAATATTCTCTGGTGTTTATTGTGTGCATGCGTATGTTTGTGTCTTAATGTAGTTTTTTTCCATACTGCCTCTCTAAATGTATTTACAGAACATAAGTTCTTCTTAGAAATTTGAGATATATTAACTGACAGATTTTTTTTCATCCAAGTGTTCACTTTCGAAACAAAAAACATTCTGCTGCTTTGCCAATTTCCTCCGCTCTGAAAACTGATCCAACATTAATGCATTGGAATCTAACTTCTTTCTTTCATAAAATGGATACATATTACAGAACTTTTTTTTTATTGGAGGTTTAACGACCACCGTGAGCAACTCAATGGGCTATAAGTAGTCGCCTGTCCCTAATTTAGGGTCGGCTTACAGAACTTTAACTGAAGTTATACAATATGTAATCTACCGAGAGATTCGGAGGGCTGCATTAATCGGAAACATCAAATAAGGGCTCCCGAGATATTCCAACTGAAATTAAAGATCTACATTTGTTTTTAATATGGGGCAAATGAAATATAATATCCACTATCTGCTGCGAAATTGATTAAAAACTTTCCCTAGTATTTAATTAATTTATTTATAGTTTTGTATGTCTGTCAATGAAGCCTTTATTTCAATGTCTGAAAAAAAAAAGCGTTCTAAAAGCGTAGGGTTCTTTTGACAATGTAAGATGGGGTCGCGGGTGGCCCAGTTGGGAACGTTCGTGACTGACACTGAGAAGACCTCAGGTTCGATTCCAGGTAGGTACGAACGCTCGATCCACTAAATACCCGCCGTGCGTCGGATGGGCACGTTAAGCCATCGGACTCCAGGTATTAGTCCCTCCGTAATAAATAAGGGCGTCTTCCTCCCTCTTTCTACTTCGTTTCCGTGTCACTTTCCTATCGGGCACGCTAGCCTAAATCTCCTAACTTCCTATTTCTAAGGGTTGTTTAAGACCTAGGGTCAGACACTCCCTTCCTAAAATCCTCTACATATGATCTGATCTGACAATGAAAGAAAAAAAAAATATTTAATTATCAGAATTCTTTTACCAGAGAATAATACTATTTAAATTTATATATTCTCGTATGTTCGATGACGTCACGATCAAGGTAAAAACTCTGAAATGGCAATAGGGCGGACGTACAGTCAGCCCTCCATGTACCACCCCTGGATTCACCGCCACTCTTGCATAATGCCACACCTTGGGTCCAAACAAACATGCTCTGTGTAAAACATCCCTTCATTACTTGATATACCGCCACTCCCTTGGCGTCCGCCTGCCGCCAATATACACTGAAGAGCAAATTGAATTAGAGACAGCTGGCGTTAGGCAAATGTGGTGCTGTGGGCGGCCCTATAAACGAAACGGCATGAGGTATTCAGCAATCCGACGGGAATCAGTAAATGTCGGACGCAGTATGGGTAAGACGAAGGATCTAAGCGCATTTGATCGTGGGCCAATTGTCGGGGCCCGACGAATGGGTCACTCCATCTCTAAAGTCGTGCAGGCACTGGGATTTTCACGAGCCAATGTGTCACAGGTGCACCGTGAGTACATCGAATCCGGTAAACCTATCCCTGCAAGGGCCAACTGCCGTGGACAACAGCGTGTGTATGAGCGGGGTCATCGTCGGCTAGCTCGCATTGTATAACAGCGGATAGACAGGCCACAGTGCAAGAAATCACTCTGCAATTTAACGCTGGTGCACAAAAACGTGTAAGCAGCCACACCATCCAGAACCATCTCCTCGCTATGGGGTACAGAAGCCATCGTCCCACAAGGATACCGCTGCTGACCGCACATCACAGGGTGCAAAGGTTAGCATGGGCGCGGGAACATCGCTACTGGACCCTAGACATGTGGGAAAAATGTTGCCTGGACTGATGAGTCGAGATTCACGTTGGTACATGCGGATGGCAGGATGCGAGTACGGCGCAAACCACATGAAGCGATGGATCCTTCTTGCCAGCAGGGTACTCTTCAAGCTGGTTTGACTGGCATTTTCGTCTGAGGACTGTTTACGTGGACTGAAATAAGACCCCTGGTACGTGTGAGATCGTCCTTCACAGGTCAACGTTACCGAGATATCCTGGACGACCATTTGCTCACGTTTGTGCGTCATCAACATCTCACTAGGGACCTCATCCTGCAACAAAACAATGCACCATACCATCGCTCCCGAATTGTATCCGACTGGTTGGATGAACACTCCACCGACGTGACCTCGCTTCCTTGGCCAGCTAGGTCACCTGACCTCAATCCCATCGAGCACATCTGGGATGCCATCGAGAAAAATGTTCCGAAACTCTGACTCCCTCTCCATCAAATCTTTGTGAGCTGTGGGAGCTTGTTCAGGGGTCGTGGATCCGTATGGCTTCCCAACGCTTCTGGTGTCTTGTCGAGTCTATGCCGTGACGAATCGCCGCTGTCATCTGGGCGAAAGGTGGTGCTACACGTTACTAGACAGGTATCTGTAATTCAATTGCTCTTCAGTGTATATTACTGCACCAACCTGCCTTTTTCAACACAAAAGATACTTGGCGAACCGCCAGTAGCAAGATGTGCGTGTGAATTGGTTTCCCGGTTTTTCCGACCATGATTCAATTGTGGCGAACTTTTTGGCGGAGGAAATGGCAGGCGTTGCCTAGGGCAAAAGTCTTCTGCTCCTTCTGAAAACGTGCCACAACGAGGGAGTCCATCTGGACTGCTCCCATTCCCGTACAGTGGCACAGAAGTCAAAAAAAAAAAAAAAAAAAAAAAAGAGGGATAAGTCACAGAGCTTTATCTGGGATATCATTACGGTCTAGATTTATAGCGATTTTGGGGTGAGGGGTGGGGTAATCTATCACTATTTATTAGGACTTAATGGATGTCTCACGACCCTTTATTCTTTAACCATATCCTCCATTTGCGTACAGAGAAGCGTCAATGAAGAGTACCTATGGTGGGCCTGGTTACTTTTGACTCAAGTGGGTGTCTCGTTGAGGTATTGCCTACTTCTCACTTCTGCCCTGTCCTCTTTGGCAGAAGAGAAGTGCTTGCGTTCTTTCCCCTCTACCTACTGCCAATTAAGATGACGAATGAGTCGACACCTTTTTCCTGGGACATAAGGCTTTTTTTATCCAAGTTATGTAGTTCTAAATAAAAAAGTGCCTTAGTGGTGAACGGATTAGTCAAAAACAACCCGGAAGGAAGATTTTCAAAGTTTTTAAAAGTTTGACTTGTTTTAATCATTTATAATTTCTAATTAAATTTTATTATAGATGACTTTTTATTTTTGTTAAACCTGCAGAGTTTAGGCAATTTAAAACAAAAGAATGATTGTTACGTGTGAGTCACATACCGAGATTATATATTTTGTTTTATTTCTATAAGAAAGTGCCTTTGCGGTGAACGTGATTCTAAAGGATTTTAAATATTAAGTATTAATAATATTTAAATATTCAGTGTTTTTTTATTGTTTTGGCCTATCAGCCTCTTCTATGAATCAGAGGAGGCACTGATAAATATCTGCCGCCCCGGTGGCGCAGTGGCTTGAGCGATGGCTTCTGACCATTCGATCGATTAGGTCCGGGTTCGAATCCCGTCAGGCATGGTTGTTGTGTTTGCCTTACGGCATTGGTTCTCTCCTTTTCCCGGAGCCAGTAGCTCTAAATTAGGGACAGGCGACTGCTTACAGTCCATGGAGTAGCTTACGGTGGTCGCTCCCCCCCCCCCCATATATCTTTCGTTTAATAAACACCACGAGTATCCAGTGCCATTGGCAGTCGCCCACGCCCATCACTGACTTGGGGCCACTGGTCCCGAGAAGGGGACAGCCCTGGGACTGTTTCATTCAGGTCTCGGGTCTGGAACCAGCTCCAGCGATTAGCCAGAAGCCAAAGCCTCTGACCACCTTGTCTACTGGGGCTTCCTTTCGCGTTATCCGTAAAATACCAAGAGATGTGCTAAGTGGCAACTTCAGCAAAAAATCCACTGCCACCATGAAACAATTGTCAGTTATGCTATTTACTTGTTTAATTTTTTTGTGTTGATTTATTGCTTGTCCGAAAAGTTTTAACATACGGAGAATCTACCTCCTGTAACGTTATTTTGAAGATTGCGTTCGTAACAAAGAAGTTATCATTCTCTTAACACTAAAACTCTTGTGATTCATGAAACGCCATAGAGCACGAACCGACTGTAACACGATCATTGTTAGAGATGTACGAATACGTTTGCGTATAAAACACAACAATTGCCATTTCTGCCTACATGGCCATCTAAAAGTACCTTTGTCTCACTTTAACCACGAAAAGTGCCTTAGCGCCGCTAAGACACTTTTACATCCCTGGTTTACCCCGCATTATGCTTGCTGTCTTTAGTTTATTTTCTTGGCTGCGCAAATCAGTCTGCAACAACCGAAATCTGAAACGAGAAAAATAAAATGCTGTTGTTTGGAAAAAAAAAAGGATGTTGAAAAGAACAGTCCTTACCATAAAGCAGAAGACTGAACTTTGAGAATAGCGCAAGGAAAATATTGAAATCAAAATCTAATGAAAATAGACGATTCTTTTTTTTTAAACTAAGGTATCTAAAGCAACTTTATGTAATGCTATTAATTTTCACTTGATAAAGTTTTAGTAACGTAGCATATTATTTCATTCATTGTCTTAGAATTGAAATGCTAATTTTGTCTTTCTACTTTGTAAAGTAAATGTCCGCATTTAATGCGTACTAGAACTTTCCGAATCAAAATGGACACTCCGAACTAGGTACATAACATATAACTGCATTTTTCTAATTAATATGCTTTTAATTTAATGTTAATTATGTAATTTTCGAGGAATCATAAAGTAAAATTTGAGTTACTTAAAAATAATTGAGAGATTTGATATAGCACCACAATATAATGGTACGAACGCTGGCGGTACATGGCTGCACTGCTAGAAGAACTGACCACTGTTGAAAACTGAAATACTAGACTGGATTCCAAGGGACAAGAAACGACCCAGAAGAAGATCACGTGGGTGATTGGTCGATGAAACTCGAAAGCATACCGGAGGGAAATGAACGAGATTGACTCAAGACAGAAAGTTGAGGAAGAGACTTGGGGAGACCTTCATCCAGCAGTGGATTGAAGATGCTGGATGATGATATTAGAAACTAAAAATATTCCTTCTTTATTCAAATTTTACTGTTCCTCAAAGACAGCCAAAAGTTCGAAATAAAAATATAATCTGCTTTACGTACATCGCAATTCATTCGTCGACAAAATGAACAACAATTTCCGGAATTAGTTATCCAATATGCGCGATCATCAAAAGCTACTTACAAATATGCATTCAAATGGAGGTCGTCATAACTCTCATGACATTGTGACGAACCTCAGATTTGTTTTTAATATAAGGTATATAAATACGATCTAACTCACCTTCGTTTTGCTGATGACGTAGTCATTTTTGCAACTAACCCATCAGAGCTTCAGAGTATGATACAGGAACTTGCTGAGAAGAGTAAAAAAGTGGGATTAAAAATGAACTTTTAGAAGACAAAAGTGATGTACAACGCTTTTGCAAAAAATGAAGATTTATCGATTGATGGATAAACACTGGAGATAACAGATACGTACGTTTATCTTGGACAGCAGATATCAAGTAAGGGTCACACTGATGAAGAAATTAATCGGCGTATAAAACTTGCCTGGAGAGCTTTTGGAAGAAACGGCATAATTTTCAAGAGCAATATGCCATTATGTCTCAAAAGAAAAGTGTTTGATCAATGCATCCTTCCAGTGCTTACGTATGGTGCAGAGACGTGGACCTTAACTAAAAGAGACATACAAAGGCTGCAGACAACTCAAAGCAGCATGGAGAGGTGCATGCTTGGTGTAACCAGGAGAGATAAGAAGAGGAAATCGTGGATCAGAAAAATGACAAGATTGGAAGACATCATGATCAGAGTGAAATCCCTGAAATGGTAATGGGCTGGACATACTGCCAGAAGGACAGATCATCGATGGACAGCCAGCCGAAATTTTAGATTGGATTCCAAGGGACAGGAAAAGACCCAGCAGAAGACCACATGGGAGATGGGTGGATGAAATTCGAAAGTATGCGGGAGTAACCTGGAGGAGACTGGCACAAGCAAGACAGACCGTTGTGGAAGAGGCTTGGAGAGACCTTCGTCCAGCAGTGGATTGATAATGGTTAATGATGATGATGATGATGATATAAATACGGCACCCGAATGTCTGCTGCGAGGGTGATTAAAGGCATTCCCTAGTATTTTTCATTTATTTTTGTATGTCTTTTTTCTCTAAGCTGTTTCCCTAATAATTAAGTTATTTTGTCAACAGGAGATAAATTATAAAACAAACTTTATTCTTTTCTTATTTTATGCCCTATCTTTCCCTGCTGCGCAAAGAGATACTAGATTTAAACATCGAATCCATCGAGTTTTGTATACATCATGATACGGAGGATCTCATTGCATTCAGAAAACGGATAACTACTTCAGGAGCTAGTTACCCAAGAAGCGCGATGCCGAAAGATCATCGAGAGCTGAACTACAGAGCACATCAAATAAATGTCATCATAACCGCGAAACATTAAACTTCCGTGATCGTCTCGGAACTATAAATCCACTGCGGTAATTTTCAAACGACTATTTTATCTTTTACGGAATCAGACATTGTCTAATGACATAATGGATCGCGGAAACACTATTGTCGACAAGGAGCTTCACTCACCTATTTTGCGAACATATCGGAGCTCCAGTTTGTCAGTCAACACAGCTGTTGTTATTCCACTACATTTAAAGGTCATTATCGGAACTATGACAGAGCACATGACCTTCATGAGCAGCGGCCGCCATGGTGGCTCATCAGTGGAGAAGGAGCGATCAGAAACTGGAGGACATTGAGAAGCTGACAAACGCTCCGTGCCTGCATCGCTTGCGCCTCCTCCCGGGCAGCGAGCGGACCAACCAATGGGAGCTCGCCGCTCTCCAGCGTACTATTGTTACCAGTGGTAACAGCAGCGCCGTTCCTGGTGGTACCTCCAGGGATCGGCTGTTGGGGGTCATGGTGTTGTGGCAACGGCTGGCTCTGCCGAAACACATGCGAATTACACACACACACACGCACTCATGCTACAATCGCATTTTCGTATTTATCTAACCCGTATCTTGACGACTTGCCTCATTATTTAAGCCAAATGAAAATCAATTTGCCTTCTCACTCATCCTTTACTTTCTTTTCCATTGCGAGCGAAAGGGAAGTCATCTTGTAGTTCGTCAGCTTGCTGTTTTAAAGCCCATCATGAAGGATTTGTAGAAGGCAAAACGTTTCATTGAATAATGCATCAGACGCGTGATTAGGATGGAATTTGAAAATCAGTTGTTAACAATTTCCAACAGTTTCTGCAGAATACCGCGCCGTTATTTAGCGCAAATTCTCTTTAGCTAGAGTCAGATGCGCCTCAATAAATCAGACAATGAACATTTCGCTGTTGATGAACGGCGTTTTCTTAGGAATGACGTCCCGATATCAGATTCAGGCAAGAAGGAATCTAAAGAGAATAGATTTAAAATGGACTAGACACATAGATACAGTACTAACAAAAATATCTAAAAATATAGGAATAGTCAGTAATGTAATAAACAACCTAACTATTAAAACCTTAATGATATTAGTCTTGATTCATCCATATTTAAATTATTGCTTTTTGGCCTGAGGCCAGGCAACGAATACTAACCTCAAAAAACTTCAAATACTACAAAACAAATACATTAGACTAATTGGTCTCAAAAATAATAATAACAAGGATAATTATGCAAATAACTAATTTTAGGTACTCTAAGGTATACCCACAAAAATATTAAATATTAAACAATTGTGTAACTTCAACCTAGGAAAAATTATGTTTAAACGTATAAAATCAGATAATTATAATCTTACTGAAATAATTAAAATAGCACCAATATTACATCTATATCACACAAGATCAAAAGTGTCTTTACAAATATCTACACCAAGAACACAAATGGCACCGCAAAATATTACATATAGTGGTCCAAAGTACTGGAATGCACTCCCAAACGAATTAACCAATATTAACAATTTCAATTTATTTAAGAAAAAATTAAAATCATATATACTTCAACAATAAGAAAATTGATTTTCAGATTAAAATGTTATATGAGCATGTAGAGAATTTAACATCTGTATAATTATACAATTGACTTGACTGTTATCAACTGATTACAGGGAAGCCTGAGCTATGTCAGGACTCTTGAAAGAGGTCTTTTCTTAGGCTTCCCATACTGTTACAAACTTTAAGTAAACTAATATACTCAATGATTCTATTGTAACAGTTTAAAAAAAAATTAAAATATTTAAATAAAAATATAACACAGCAGAACCTCTTTTTTACGCTTTCCAACCGTAGGTTGAAGAAGCGTATATGCTCCAGCTTTCTCCGTCCGTCTGTTCGTCCGCAAGATAACTCGCATAAAAATGGTTCGATTTCGATGAAATTTTAGTATGTGGTAGAGGATCACCCGGAAACGAACTCTGTTGAAAAATCGGAGAAATATGGTCAAAGGTCAGGACACAGGAACGGGATGCATTCCATTGCTCTTATGCGTCATACCTTGCGTAAAAATAGTTCGATTTCGATGAAATTTTAGTATGTGGTACGGGATCATCTGGGGATGAACCCTATTGAAAATGGGCGAAATGGGATCAAAGGTCAGGACATAGGATCGGGATCCATTCCATTGCCCTTGTGCGTTATAACTTACGTAAAAATGCTTCGATTGAGACAAAACTTTTCATGTTGCTCCGGAAGTATACTTCACCGGTTCTGTTGAATATAATCGAAATGGGGTCAAAGGTCGGGTCATAGGAGCGAAATTCGTTCCACAGCCATTATCCTCATAACTTGAGTAATGATTTCTGGTATGTTGGAAAGCGCATCATAATCAATGCATTGCATGACTTTACTAACTTGTTAAAGAAGGCGCATGGTGACCGTGGAAATACTCATTATGTTGAAATAATCTGTCTTTACGATTTCCAACCGTAGGTTGAAGAAGCATATATGCTCCAGCTTTGTCCGTCTGTCTGTCCGTCCGCACGATAACTCGCGTAAAAAAATGGTGCGATTTCGATGAAATTTTATTATGTGATAGGGGACCACCTGGGGATGAGCCCTATTGAAAATGGGTGAAATGGGGTCAAAAGTCAGGACATAGGAGAGGGATCCATTCCATTGCCCTTATGACTAATAACTTGCTTAAAAATGGTTCGATTTCGATGAGATTCTAGTATGTGGTAGAGGACCACCTGGGGACGAACCCTATTAAAAATGGGCGAAATGGGATCAAAGGTCAGGACATAGGAGAGGGATCCATTCCGTTGCCATATGCGACATACCTTCCGTAAAACTGGTTCGATTTCGATGAAATTGTAGTATATTGTAGGGGACCACCTGGGGATGAAGCCTACTAAAAATGGGTGAAATGGGATCAAAGGTCAGGACATAGGAGCGGGATTCATTCCATTGCCCTTATGCATCATAACTTAGGTAAAAATGCTTCGATTGCGACAAAACTCTATCATATTGTTCCAGAGATGTACTGAACCTGCCCTGTTGAATATCATCGAAACGGGGTCAAAGGTCAGGAGGCAGGAGCGAGATTTATTCCACAGATATTATTCTCATAACTTGAGTAATGATTTCTGGTATGTTGGAAAGCGTATTATAATCAATGCATTGCATGATTTTACTAACTTGTTAACATATATACATAATGAATTTTGGCCATAATAACCAAAGTGTTGATTATTACTCTAATTTAAACTTGTAAGCGTTTTTATTATTATTAAAGTTCAAAGTTAGCCTTTATTAAAGGTATTGCTAGACCATTTCAAGGGAGCTGAATTAAAGAGGGGTATCGCTAGACCATTTCAAGGGAGCTGAATAGGGCCGGATTAAGGCCTTTCTTGACCCCTAGGTTAAGGCATTTGAGTGGGTCTCTAGGCTAAGACATCTGATTGGTCCCCAAAGAAGGTTATGATAGGGAAGCTATCCGTTGAAACACGAAACTGCAGCGATATGCTTGTGGTGGTACAGTCATTTGCAAACGTTTAAGACGACCTGTTGGTATTAGGAGATTTCTGCCGATTGCGTCAGCTACTGTCTGTATTACTCAACTTCCTATCGGTGTTGCATCATACTACAGCGGCAGCTGTTGATATAGTTGGGGGAAGTATGCGAGCGTCAGTTAGCATCTGGTTTTCATGCCGAGAGGTTTTGAAAGTATTTTCAATATATCGAAAAATCGGCGAAAACGAGTCATTAAGTGTTACTCAGAGGGCACAAATAGTGACTTTATATCATGAAGGATACACTGCACGTGATATAAGCAGAAAGGTGAATGTGAACAAGACTGCTATTCATAATGCAATCATGAAATATCGGGATACAGGTGAATTTAGCGACCGGAAGAGAAATGGACGTCCAAGGAAAACAACCTGATCTGATGTCAATACCATAAGGCGAATAGTTATGTGTTTTCCGAGGAGTTCGTGCAAAAACATCAAGGCCTTTCTACATTCAGCAGGATCTGATATTAGTGTCAGCACTGTTTCTTGACGTCTTAGCAAATATTTTGGATTAAAGTCTTATAAACCCGCACATAAGAAGAGACTACAATTTACGAAGCGTCATAAATGTTGACTGCTAAAAATTAGAGCCAAATTCTTATTTCCGATTAATCAACTGTGCGTCAATTTGAATCACGTGAAGCACATGTTCGACGACCAAAAGGCAAAAGGTTTGATGAAAAATATACCGTTAGCGCCATGAGACATCCACTACTCAGATGATATGGGGTGCTATGTCAGCATCCGGTGCTGTTTCATTATCCTTTTTGCCGACAGGTCCTTTAAATGTGGAATTCTTACGTGAGAAGCTGTTAACTGATATGCAAGTGCTCAGATGCACAATCTTTATGCAGGATGGTGCTCCATACCACAGATCAAAGACAGTAAAGGACTACCTGCAGAGAAAAAACATAACAGTGTCTCGACCTTAATTACCTCCATCGAAAATTTGTGGAACATTTGAAAAGACGAGGTAGCAGAAAAACAACCATCAAATTCCCAAGCTTTGATTAACGTGCGGTACAAAGACATTTCAAATGACTACTGCAAATCTCTCTCTTTGAGAGTATACCACATCGTATTCTGTCCGTTACAGAAAAAAAGTTGTTGGCCACACAAAGTACTGATTTCGGTCTTTTTGTGTTCTAAAGAATGTAAGTATTCATGTGTGGTGTCACTTTTTCAAATATCCCTGACTAGTAATTAGTTGTTTATTTGAAAATCTTAATTTACAATAAATTGACAGGTGGTCTTAAACTTTTTCAAATGACTGTTCATTCTTCAAACTACTAAATTATCTACGGAGTTTTCATAATAAGCCATTGTGTTTTCCATTTTTCTCGTAAGAACATGAGTTAAAAGCTTAAGATTCCTAGATTTTGTCTTGGTTTTTCTAATGATTTAGCATTGTATACTTTTCTTAGGGGAGGTAAGGTCAGGTGATGCGTAACTTCACAGCCCCTCCTTGACAAATCTCAACCCCGCATTCTCGTGGTGCATCCTATTCCCACTAAAGGGTCTCTGACGACCGCCAATAGCGGTATAACTATACCATCGGGATTAGAGGAAATTCTATACCACACTCACCAACCCGCTTGGCCAGCGTGGTGAGTTATGGCCAAACCACTCCAACTTGACTCCACAACTTAAATCTTGGCCCTCAGTCTCCGGCAGCTGGAATGTACCTGGCCAATGCAGCGGCCAGTGCGACATGAAGGCAGAGGGTGCTAAGAATTCCCCGGAGGACCGGACTAGGCTGCCATCTGATGCTGACCTTGGCTACGTATAATGGACGCTCGCTATCTTCTGATTCAAGGCTTCTTGAATTGGAAGAGGAACTACAAAGGATCAAGTGGGACATCGTCGAGCTAAGTGAGGTAAGGAGAAAAGGAAAAGATCTCATTGAACTGAAAAGTGGACATCTCTTCTACTATCGTGGGACTGATACTGGCAGAACTAGTGGTGTTGGATTTATATTAAACAAGAAACTGAAGGATAAAGTTGTAGAAGTTGAAAGTTCCTCTGACAGAGGTGCACGACTCGTTATCCAACTCTCGAGAAGATACCAGGCTCAGATTATTCAAACTTATGCACCCACC
Source organism: Macrothele yani (assembly GCA_039090855.1). Classification (NCBI taxonomy): domain Eukaryota; kingdom Metazoa; phylum Arthropoda; class Arachnida; order Araneae; family Macrothelidae; genus Macrothele; species Macrothele yani. The sequence goes on from CM076989.1 coordinate 39,091,475, forward strand.
ACAAGTCATCCTGAAGAAGAAATTGAAGAATTTTATGAGGAAATTTGTCATCTAAATAATAAAGGTAAGCAGCACTTAAAGATAATTATGGGAGATTTCAATGCAAAAATAGGGCAACGACAACAGAATGAAACTTCAGTAGGTAAATTCGGTCACGGCAACAGAAACCACTAGTTCTGTTGCCGTGACCAAATTTACGGGTAAGGAGAAAAGGAGAAGATCTCATTGAACTGAAAAGTGGACATCTCTTCTACTATCGTGGGACTGATACTGGCAGAACTAGTGGTGTTGTATTTATATTAAACAAGAAACTGAAGGATAAAGTTGTAGAAGTTGAAAGTTCCTCTGACAGAGGTGCACGACTCGTTATCCAACTCTCGAGAAGATACCAGGCTCAGATTATTCAAACTTATGCACCCACCACAAGTCATCCTGAAGAAGAAATTGAAGAATTTTATGAGGAAATTTGTCATCTAAATAATAAAGGTAAGCAGCACTTAAAGATAATTATGGGAGATTTCAATGCAAAAATAGGGCAACGACAACAGAATGAAACTTCAGTAGGTAAATTCGGTCACGGCAACAGAAACCAGCGTGGAAATACTCTCGTAGAGTTTGCAGAGGCAGAAGGGTTTTTCATCTCGAACTCCTTTTTCAAGAAAAAGCCACACAGGACATGGACATGGAGACATCCAAATGGGACGACAAGTGAAATTGATTTTATTATGTGTAACAAAAAATTCGTCATCGAAGACTGCAGTGTGCTAAACAAGTTCAACACAGATAGTGACCATAGATTGGTGAGATGTAAGATGCACCTCAACACTAAACTCGAACGTGGCAAGCTCATAAGACAAAACAAATGTATTGACATAACCAACCTTAAAACACACCATAATACCTTCAAGTTGGAACTGAAGAACAGATTCTCTGCTTTAGAAGGCCTAACATCGGAAGAAGTGGATATTTCTGAAGTTAACAGAAAAGTAACCAAAGCTCTCATGGAAACAGCAACAAAATTAGCTGGGTCTAAGAACAAGTTGCATGTGTAACGTATACTCTAGATTCACTTTCCTTTTTGATTTTTTACTATCTCTGGTTATTTTATTTTACTATGTAAATTATCTTCTTACTGAACGAGATGTTATTTCACCCGCTGAATGAGATCTGGCAATGAGTGTAAGTCATGACGTGGTGGTAGCCAGTATAAATAGGCGCGTTCATCGATACGTAGGGTGAGCTGTTGTTTATGTGCGTGAGAGCTTTGTTTCGTGTGTAAAGAGATCTTCGTTTATGTGAGAGCCAGAAGTTTACCAAATAAAAGATTGTATTAGTAAGTACGTCTTTCTCAGTTCATAGTTTTGTCAGATCTCTGTCTGGCTGTTAGGTTTATTTCATTAGTTGATTATTATTAACAACCAGCATAAGACTTTATTCATCTTAATTACTACTACAACATTTCTAGCAGTTAAAAGCTTGTTCATTATTATTACTACACTACTAGCAGGAAAGTTTATTCATGATATAATTAACAAACAACAAGCATTAGAAGAATTCATTATATTAGAAGGAAGCGAATTCATTATACATGTGAACAAATTATCAGGAAAAACCAAAATGTTGATGCAAAAAAGAAGAGAGATGAGGACAACTAAAGAAAATGTGGCTTCCAAAGTGGAATATATAGAGCTATGCAAGACAGTACGAAAACGTTTCACTGAAGACGTAAGGAAATTCAACTGTGAATTAGTAAGGAAAGCAATTGAAAACAACCAAAGCCTAAAGATAGCAAAGGGACATCTCAGTAAGTGAAGAAAACAGATTATGGCACTCAGAAAAGAAGATGGTTCTGTAACAAGAAATAGAGGCGAAATTTTGACAAGAGTAAAAGATTTCTACTCCAAATTATATGAAAGGGATGATACATGTACTCCAGACATCATGAAAGGTACCAGTGCCAGAGTTCTTCCAGTCCTCCCAGCAGAAGTTACACATGCAATCAAGAACATGAAGCGGGGAAAAGCTCCAGGAGAAGATGGAATTACTGTAGACATCATACAAGAAGCAAGTGGAGAAATCGAAACAGTACTCGCCCAAATTTTCACTCGATGCCTTAATGAAGGGAAGATTCCTGAGGATTGGGACAACGCTACAATGATCTCGCTACATAAAAAAGGTGACATTGAGGATCTCAGGAACTACAGACCTATCAGCCTCCTATCAGTGGTTTATAAAATCTTCACTAAAGTTCTTTCACACCGCTTGAAGGTGACACTGGACATGGCTCAACCTAGAGAACAAGCTAGATTCAGGAGTGGCTACAGCACAATAGATCATATCCACGTACTGAGAGAACTAATTGAAAGAGCGAGGGAATATGAACTTCCATTGTGCATGGCTTTTATCGATTATGAAAAAGCCTTTGATTCGGTGAAACCATCAGCAGTTACAATGGCTCTGAAATCCTGCGGTATTGAAGATGCATACATTAATGTTATTAATAACATCTATGAAAATGCAAGTGCAAAGATTCGGCTGTTTGAAAATACAACACACATAAAAATTGGAAACGGAGTGAGACAAGGTGACACCATATCTCCCAAGCTCTTTAATGCCACATTGGAAAATGTCTTTCAATCACTGAACTGGGAAAACAAAGGGATAAGGATTAAAGGAGATTATCTAACCCACCATCGTTTTGCTGATGACGTAGTCATTTTTGCAACTACCCCATCAGAGCTGCAGAGTATGATCCAGGAACTTGCTGACAATAGTAAAGAAGTGGGATTAAAAGTGAACTTTCAGAAGACAAAAGTGATGTTCAATGCTTTTACAAGAAATGAAGATTTATCGATTGATGGAGAAAAGCTGGAGATAACAGACACGTACGTTTATCTTGAACAGCAGATATCAAGTGAGGGTCACATTGATGAAGAAATTAATCGGCGTACAAAACTGGCCTGGAGAGGTTTTGGAAGAAACAGCATAACTTTCAAGATCAATATGCCATTATGTCTTAAAAGAAAAGTGTTTGATCAATGCATCCTCCCAGTGCTTACGTATGGTGCAGAGACGTTGACCTTAACTAAAAGAGACATACAGAGGCTGCAGACAACTCAAAGCAGCATGGAGAGGTGCATGCTTGGTGTAACCAGGAGAGATAAGAAGAGAAACTGGTGGATCCGAAAAATGACAAGACATCGTGATCAGAATAAAATCCCTGAAATGGCAATGGGCTGGACATACAGCCAGAAGGACAGACCATCGATGGACAGCCGAAATTTTAGATTGGATTCCAAGGGACAGGAAAAGACCCAGAAGAAGACCACATGGAAGATGGGTGGATGAAATTCGAAAGTATGCGGGAGTGACATGGAGGAGACTGGCACAAGACAGACCGTTGTGGAGGAAACTTAGGGTGACCTTTGTCCAACAGTGGATTGATAATGGTTGATGATGATGATGATGACTTTTCTTAGTGCATGCTTCTTGTTATGCTATGAAAAGCCACATGGGACTACACAATTAACAGTTCTAAGTGCAAATCGGGAGGTGTGGATGAATGGTAGTGAAAAGCCAAAATTATCTGTGTCTCGCCAGCAGCGCTGTACATAGCGACATGAAACCTTTACCATCGGTGAGTCACTGTCTTGAAATCTGTTTGTCTTCCAGCCTGTGTTTCTGACCAAGTGGAAACCATATGAGACAAAAGTAAAAATATTTTATAAAAACCTCTCTCTCGCTCTCTCTCCCCTCTCTCTCTCTCTCTCAGAGCCGTAACTTTGCATTTTTGTGCCCAAAGACTGACAACGGATTAGTTAGTCCGCCCTCCCTTTTTCGATCTTATACATGCTGCTAATTTAATAGTGTCCGTAAATAAAAATATACGTTACTCGACAAAACACACTGCGGTGTGGCGTTAATTATATCTCTATGGGAGAGGCACGTTGGGACTGGCTGTAAGGATTTTCCCAACTCTTTCGGACATTTGATGCCACAATAAACGTCCCAAATACAGCTGGAAATCGTGGCTCCCAATCACAGTGATATGATCAAATAGCCCCAACAAATATTCAACAATGTGAACAACTTTCTTCTCTTGAAACTTAGGTGCTACCGCGCCTTCATTTCTGAATATGAGTAACTGATATCCCCGGAAAATTTTGAGGAAGAAATACAAATTTTAATTTCATAAGGTTAACCTAACTGGCGAAGCATGTTATTAAGCTAATTCCGCAAAATCGACAAATGACAAAGAAAGGGTGAGAAAAAAACGCTGTACCGGAAATTAGTTTAAATGCTAAATTTCTAATTTTAATCGGATCATAAACAGTAATTTTTGTGCCCTCTTTTGAGTTGAAGGGCAATCTCGCCCTAGCTACGCTTCTGGTATCTATCTATCCATCTATCTATCTATCTATCTATTATTTGCCCAGTTATGATTTTAAAAAATATTTATGCTTCAAATAGAACTTCGACTTGGAAATGTTCTGCATATATTCATAATTTTTGAGAAAAACGGTTGTGCCACTATGAGAGTAACCGTATGTACAACTTTGTGTGTATATATATGTACAGTATATATACACTATATTGGCAACAGTAATCGGACACCTAAAACAGAAACACAACATAGCATTTATTGACATACATTAGTACGGTGTTGGTCCACCTGTGGCCTTGATGCATGCATTGACCCTTTGAGACATGCTTTCGACAAGGTTTTGGAACACAGCAATAGGCATGCGCTTCCATTCAGTTCATGATGCTGCCGCTAATTGTTGCTTAGTAGTAGGCCTTAGTTCCGAACTTCCCATGCGGCGCTCTAATTCCTTCCATAGGTGCTCTATAGAACTATAGAATTAAAATCAGGGCTCTGTGCTGGCCAGTCAACACACGGTACGGAATTATCGTCAAACCACGCCGTAACAGTCCTTGCTTTATGACTCGGTGCATTATCCAGCTGGTACCAACAAGGCTCGGTTCCGTACTATTGCCACATAGTTGGTAGGGTATAATTGTCCAGAAAATCGAGGTAGACGTGCTGCCTAAAAGGTTTGTCCACGATAACCAATGGACCACATACCACGAAAAACACCCCCACACGAGTAAACTGCCAGCTCCAAACTTGACCGTAGGAACAGTACACTGTGGTAAATAGCATTCCCCTGTGTGCCGCCATAGTCACACACGGCGATCAGACTGACGGATCGTGTATCTGGATTCATCAGTCCATAGGACCCGTTTCCATTGATCTACGGCCCACAATAAATGTTTTTTAAACTATGTTAAACGACGAGTAGCATTCCGTGTGGAAATAAAAGGCTTATGAGCAGCCGTACGACCACAGCAACCCATGGAATGAAGTTCTCTGCAAATGGTACGTGTGCATACCGAGGTTTCATCAGTTTTACTCACCTGTACACTGAGGTCTTGTGTAGTAACTCGTCGATTAGCTGTAACGATTCTCCTGAGGCTTCAACGACATCTATGACAAATTTTCTTTGATCTGCCGGTACATTTTGCTACTTCAGGCACGCGATCTGTCTTCCACTTATTCAGTACATCGAAAACAGTTGACTTGGGTATGTTTAAACGCTTCTCGGTTTCTCTTATGGACAACCCACTATTATAACACCCAACAATCTTTCCTTCTCTTCCGCCAAACATTTTCACTCAACCTCTGTGACGTACCTGCCAGCAGGACGCACACGACATAAAGGCAGATAGGAATCAGAATAAACGTCTGCGTAGCTCAGTTGGTAGAGTGACTTATTCCGGAATAAGCGGCCTCGGGTTCGAATCCCGGCGTAGACCAAAAATGAAGGAGAAATTTACTTCGTTATAATGGCTCCCGAACTATCCGGATGACCCGGCCGTTCAAAATCTCGCATTGGTGTGATGTTATTTCCACACCGCGAGACAGGAAAAATCAGAGAATTCCTTCTCCAGCGCTTCGAAAAATAAAAATGTGTGATGTTGCATTCCACACAGCAGATTGACTGGGAGTTCTCAAGTGCACGTTTTACAGTGGATGGCTGCCTGCAACGATTCATGGTCACGGCTGACCCGTGGGCCATACCCCGGCCCTCTTTCAGGGGGGGGGGAGGAGATGTGACGTACCTGCCAGCAGGACGCACACGACATAATGGCAGATAGGAATCAGAATAAACGTCTGCGTAGCTCAGTTGGTAGAGCGACTTGTTCCGGAATAAGCGGCCTCGGGTTCGAATCCCGGCGTAGACACAAAAATGACGGAGAAATTTACTTCGTTATACCTCACAGTGCGATATCAACGCGGTCAGCTGCAGGCTTGTTTTTATACCGTTTGCAACTGTACCACGCATCTTAACAAAGCAGCGGATCCGTTCATTTTCTTTTGAAATGTTGTCCGGTGACTTTTGTCAATATAGTGTATATATATATCAGGAGCAAATATTCGGTGTGTGCTAGGTGTTTGGCGCACACCCACAGCGAGGTGCAATTTAACCTATATTTTCAATATTATTTTTTCGGATTTATTTCTAATAAAACTCCCCAGAGTTCGTCCTAAGACTTCGAGTGGTGGTTAAAATTAATTTCTCCACATAATGTTTTCATTAAGAAGAATAGGTTCGTTCAGTAAACGTATCGCATTCGCGCTAGAATCCTGAGGTGTGCTGTTACGCGTGCGCACATCCGCGACCTAAAAGCAGCTGTGGTACAAGCGCTCCCTAGATGGCACTGCAGGTAATTTCTTATTTCCCTGTGGTTTCAATCGTAACAGCGAACTTTCATGGTGTGCTACCCAAAATGAGCACCGCTTGAGTGCCACGGAGCAGTGCAATTCAACGATGTGGTAGCAGTTGCTGTTATATTGTTTTTTTTATGCATTTCCAATAAGACTCGCTGAAGTTTGTCCGCTAAACTTAATTAATTCCTTTGTGCAATAGTGAAAAGTAGAAGGTTCGTTGCTTCGTGCAGTAAACAAAAGGTGGCAAGTAATATTTGCATCTGCAGGAGTGCTCTTTTTCCAGCGCATGCCCCCAAATCGTCAACTGTAATTCCAAGCTCTCTAGATGGTGCTACAGGTCATGTTTTTATTTCCTCGTAGTTTCAACGCAGAGATTTCAATTCCCAGGATATGCGCTTAAACGAGCAGCACTGGTCACTCTTGGTTGCGTTTGAAATAGCGTGGAGTAATAAACACATTTCAACGTTCTGCTACGAGTTACTGTTTTTCTGTCTTTTCATCACTGTGCGAATCGGTGTGTTTATGAGCGGAGATTTAAATATACAATTTGAATTTTGACATCCATTTAGGTAGACGATTTACTAAATGTCCCATTTTCTGCCAGGGATTTAGCAGATTGTGTGAAGCGGGTTAAAGAAAGTAAGCCCGTGCTGTATTTAAAACTTATACATAAAAAAAAATAACGAACATTCATTCATCACTCTAGTATTTGAACAAGAAATTCAGATTTTTCTTACCACGGAGTGTATGTAAAGATCTTTAACGTAAGTTATTACACCACAGCAAAATAAAAGAAATGTTTTCGCATGTGCAAAATTAATGAGGAATTTTATGTTGCAGCTCGAGATATGTAATAAAATGTTTGTGTGTACTCTTACACGTGTACTACGAAGTTGCTTTACTCATCCGGGAACAGCGCAATGTAAAAATATAACTACACTGCTGGACAGTTGCTAAGGACGGATCATAAATGGCTATATAGGGCATAAAAAAGTAAGTGTGGTTGGATGCCAAGTGAAATAAAATAACGTCAGAATGCCAGGACATTACAAGAAAGACAATTTATTGTGCTCTGAAATCCAGAAGGCTTTGGAACGTGTTCAAGGGACAAACAGGCCATTTTGTGCAGAATACGTAAACGTGAAAAAAATGTAATTACCGTCCGCAGGCGTTCCGGCGTAAGATTTCAATACGGGATATGGCCACCATGGAGGACGATGCAAGATTCCACACATCGTACCATGCTTTGCACAACATTATCAAGCAACTGTTGGGGTAATTTATCCCATACCTCTGTCAGTGCACGGATGAGAGTGTCCTTGTTTATTGGAGGGCATTGGCGACCAGCAAGACTCCTCCCCAAAGCATCCCACACATTTTCAATGGGATTCAGATCTGGAGAACGTGCTGGCCATACGAGGTGTTGAATATCCTCGCTCTCAAGACACTCCTGGACAGCGACTGTTCGATGACATGTTGCGTTGTCGTCCATGAAAATGAATCTATCACCGACAGCACCACGGAACATGCGAACATGAGGTAGCAGAACATCATTAATGTATCGTTGGTCAGTCATAAACCCAGTTGGAAGCACATAGAGGGGCGTACGGCCATTGATCATGATGCCAGCCCATACCATGTTACACTACATGTCGGATATCGGTCCCTTTCCTGTATGTTTGTTGGACAATATGCAGTACCACTATCACGCCAGATCAGTTGTCGTCGACAATCAGACGATAGACTGTATCTACTCTCATCTGAGAAGAGGACAGCAGACCAGTCGTTATCAGTCCAATTGCGATGTTGATGGCACCATTGCAAACGGGCGGTACGGTGACGTCTGGACAATGGGATGCACACAACAGGACGGCGGGCGTATAGTCCTCCTTCATGCAAACGTCTGGCGACAGTTTTTCGAGAGATCCGCTTGCCAGTAGCAGCCATAAACTGATTTGCTACCTCTAGCTGTGCTGCGCCGGTGTTTTTTTGTTGATAGCACTATGTACCGATCTTCTGCACTTGTCGTACTGCTAACACGACCTCTCCCCGTGACGTTTGCTACACTCTCCATTTGTTTGAAATGATTTCCAAAGCCTTGAAACAACACTGTGGCTGACGTCGAACTCCCTGGCAACATCTGTTATTTTCGCCCTTCTTCAATCTTGCTAATAATACGGCCACGCGTAAAATCATCTAGGTGATGTCGGGAAGACATACTGAAAATTGCAAGTTTGTCAATTGATTCTTTCACTTTCAACTTTGCGTTTGAACAACAACGGTCAATACGCGTCAAATCCTTAATATCTCTTATCAGCGCTATGACGTCACGAACAAGTTCGGCAATCCAAAATTTGCATACGCACAACACGTCTTACTGTATCCCGCACTTATGCTAATTTCCACATTTTCCTGCCTTCCATTTTATGGTTGCTATCGTTGCTATTGTCATCCGTCCTTAGCAATTGTCCGGCAGTGTATATTTCCACTAATATTGTACAGAGTACCTCCATTGCAGCTGGCACATATATGCAGTAAATATACATAATAAACTTCCTAAACGTGTACTACGAAGTTGTTTTACTCATCCGGGAACTGCGCAAGGTGTAGAGAATTTGACTTATATATATCATCATCATTATTATCATCATCATTGTCAACCATTATCAATCCACTGCTGGACGAAAGTCCCTAAAAGCCTCTTCCACAACGGTCTGTCTTGTGCCAGTCTCCTCCATGTTACTCCCGCATATTTTAGAATTTCATCCACCCATCTCCCATGTGGTCTTCTTCTGGGTCTTTTCCTGTCCCTTGGAATCCAATCTAAAATTTCGACTGTCCATCGATGGTCTGTTCTTCTGGAAGTATGTCCAGCTCGTTGTCATTTCAGGCATTTTACTCTGATCATGATGTCTTCTAATTTGTCATTTTTCTGATCCACGAGTTCCTCTTCTTATCTCTCCTGGTTACACCAAGCATGCACCTCTCCATGCTGTTTTGAGTTGTCTGCAGCCTTTGTATGTCTCTTTTAGTTAAGGTCCACGTCTCTGCACCATACGTAAGCACTGGAAGGATGCATTGATCAAACACTTTTCTTTTAAGACATAATGGCATATTGTTCTTGAAAATTATGCTGTTTCTCCCAAAAACTCTCTAGGTCAGTTTTATACGCCGATTAATTTTTTCATCAATGTGACCTTCACTTGATATCTGCTGTCCAAAATAAACGTACGTATCTGTTACCTCCAGCGTTTCTCCATCAATCGATAAATCTTCATTTCTTGTAAAAGCATTGTACATCACTTAGGGGTGTAGTTGTATATCTTACTTTTCTCTATATCTCGCTTCTAATAGACCGATTTTTTTTATTGAAGGTTTAACGACTACCGAGAGCAACTCAATGCGCAATAAGCAGTAGCGTATCCATAATTTAGGAGCACTGATTCCAGGGAAGGGCGACGGCCAGTGCCGTAAGACAAAGACAAAATCCATGCCTCACAGGGATTCAAACTGGGGCCCTTCACGGAAGAATTATCATAAGTCAGTGCTTTTACCACTGCGCCACCGAGGCGGTACAGTCCGACTTGAAATATTCTGTTTGTCGGAGTGTGTTTCTGGTGCGAACTGTTTCCCACATTGTTTCAATTTTGTCTTAACTCACACGCCTGCCACTAGAGTGCATTAGTTCATCTTCCCGCTTACAGAATATTTGCAGCAATATCTGCTCGTCCAAAAACCCTACTGAAAAAATCCTTTTTCGGTCAGATGCTACTAACTACGGAAATCCTTTTTCGGTCAGATGCTACTAACTACGGAAATCTTTTTTCGGTCAGATGCTACTAACTACGGAAATCCTTTTTCGGTCAGATGCTAACTACGGAAATTCTTTTTCGGTCAGATGCTAACTACGGAAATTCTTTTTCGGTCAGATGCTACTACCTACGGAAATCCTTTTTCGGTCAGATGCTACTAACTACGGAAATTCCTTTTTCTGTCAGATGCTATTAACTATGGAAATCTTTTTTCGGTCAGATGCTACTAACTACGGAAATCCTTTTTCTGTCAGATGCTATTAACTATGGAAATCTTTTTTCGGTCAGATGCTACTACCTACGGAAATCCTTTTTCGGTCAGATGCTACTAACTACGGAAATCCTTTTTCTGTCAGATGCTATTAACTATGGAAATCTTTTTTCGGTCAGATGCTACTAACTACGGAAATCCTTTTTCGGTCAGATGCTACCAACTACGGAAATCTTTTTTCGGTCAGATGCTACTATCTACGGAAATCCTTTTTCTGTCAGATGCTATTAACTATGGAAATCTTTTTTTCGGTCAGATGCTACTAACTACGGAAAGTATCTATGAACATTTCGTTCTTTAAATAATACACAATTTTTCGGCTAGGAAGCGCAAAAGTTTAATCTGTTTTTCTTGGTATCTCTGCTTCTAAAAATCCGATTGAAAAATTCCTTTAAAGCGGGATGCATTCACCATGTGGAATACTTTGCATGTACTCGCCTGGGTTTTTCAGTTTTCGGTTCACGGTTCTTGGTGGTGTTAACGTACACATTTTTCAAAGAACCCAATGGCCAGTAAATCCATTTTCCAAAATCGGGGGCAAGTGTGAAAACACAAAATTTCACGGCACCACAATACCCCAGTTTAACACATGTGAGAACAAAGCTAACCTATAATTGATTAACGTTAAGGACAATTCCGAATTTTTCGGACCAGCAATATTTTACGTATAAGGGAGAAACCTATAAACGGGGTTCTACTGTAGGTTGTACCTACAGTAGAACCTCTCTTTAGTTCGGGATCCGGTACAAAAGTGTTCTTCTGTCTCTGGGCCTAGATTGTGTCATCTACGTCGCATCGAGGCAGACACTGATGTTGCATTCAACTAGGAAACGAATATTAAAGTAATTGTTCGGACACCTTCCTAGAGAATTAGCAGGCGAGACTTTACTGTGATTGACTGATTTTCCAAATATTAAAAAATGTCACATTTTTATTTAGGATGACTTGGAATGTGATGATCCCTTTTTCCAAAGGATTCTCACCCGTAATCTGAACAAGATTTTTATTTTCCTCTATTACTCCCCTTAAAATAGGATTTATAGTTAGAGTAAGTAGTGACGCAGACGACCGTTTCAGAAATTGTCGCCATGATTAAACTCTATTACGTCCCAAGTCTCTACAAACGACGTCAACAAATAACGCAAAAGTACAGTGTCAACGTTATTCAGGCTATAAAATAATCTAGATAAAAAGGAAAAAACTGCATCGTGATTACGAAAAACTTTCTCAATGAGGGGCTTAATTGGTTTTTGTTTTTACCCCTTAGGAAATACTATGAGGTTTCATAGCAAATCGGACAAGACAGTCGATTTGGAATCTTTCAGACAGTGCTCTAGCTAAGAAAAAGCATTTGATTGCAAACATGTACGACAAAAACAAAGCTTCTTTCGTAAATCATCCATAAAACAGGGGCGATAATAAAACTGCTAAATTGAATTAACCCTTTAAGCGGCCGATATATATAAAACAAATGGTACCAAAAAAATTCTGCTATCCCCAAACAGAAATGTTCATAGAGCAGCCGGAGTTTAAAGAAGCTACGGCAAAAAATATAATCCTGCTATTTGCATAAGGAATTAAACAAACACTGGCTTCCCCCACCCCTCATCTCACCAGTACCGATCAGAGTTGGAAACGGGTAAAAAATTTGGACCTGTATCTGACCCGGACCCGGACAAATCTGCTTCGAGCTGTTAACTCGAATATATCATCATCATCATCATCATTAATAACCATTATCAATCCACTGCTGGATGAAGGTCTGCCCAAGTTTCTTTCACAACGGACTGGCTTTGGCCAGTCTTCTCTATCCACCCATCTCTCGCGTGTTCTTCTTCTGGGTCTTTTCCTGTCCCTTGGAATGCAGTCTATAATTTCGGTTGTTCCATCGGTGGTCCATTCTCCAGGCAATATGTCTACCGCATTGTCATTTCAGGGATTTTACTCTGATCGTGATGTCTTCCACTCTTGCTATTTTCTTTATCCAAGAGTTCTTCTTTATCCAAGAGTTCTTCTTTTTACCTTTCTTTAAAGCATGCATCTCCATGCTTCTTTTAGCTGTCTGCAGCCTTTGTATGTTTTTTTTTTTGTTTTTTTGGTTAAGGTGCACGTCTCTGCTGCGTACGTAAGCACTGGAAGGATGCATTGATTAAACACTTTTCGTTTAGGACATAATGGCATATTGCTCTTGAAAATTGTACTGTTTCTTCCAAAAGCTCTCCAACTAAGTTTTATACGCCAATTAATTTATCGATGTGACCCTCACATGATATTTGCTGCCCAAAGTAAATGAAGGAATTAGCTATCTCCAGCTTTTCCTTATCAACTGATAAATCTCCATTCTTTGTAAAAGCATTGTACATCGGCTTTGTCTTCTGAAAGTTCAGTTTCATTTTTATTTCTTTACCCTTCTCAACAAGTTCCTGGATCATACTCTGCAGCTCTGAGGTAATATTTCAAAACCTCTGATAGTTTCCTTGAAATATGTTTTTCTATTCAAAACTAAAAGGAAAATAAAACCGGGTTAAAATCGGGTCAGAAATACCTTGACCCGACCAGTCTGACCCTCAAGACATTGTTGACCCAGTGACCCGTTTCCATCTCTGGTACCGACAGTAATCATGTCGCTGGTTACAGGAGCTCGTTTCTAGTCGTTTATTCCCTGATCCATGACGCAAGGAATTTCTCGTTTCTAGTCGTTTATTCTTTGATCCATGACCCAAGGAATTTCTCGTTTCTAGTCGTTTATTCTCTGATACATGACCCAAGAATTGACGAGGATGGGATAGTCCTCCAGACTCGGACATCGTGCCACTGGGTAGAAACAAGTGATTAGAACATCTCTTTCTTTTCTTAGGTTCGTCACTATTGTGATAGCCTTTTAGCATAAAGGATTGATTCGGGTCAAGATGCACCTAAATTACCATCTTCTCTATGTATATAAAACAGACTGTGTGTGTGTGTCTGTCGGTCGGATTTCACATAGAATTAGGCGACCTAGAGCGACGAAATTTGTTATGAAGGTACCTGTAGACATCTTCTGGTGAACCTCGAAGCGATTTTTTTTTATTTGAATTTGATTTTTAGTTATTTAATGTAACGCTTTTCTACCCGATCTGAGTGTGTCTTTCCGCTTTGTTGACACAACCTGATCACACCGAAAGTTAAGGCGTGCAGAAAAGTAGTTCACCATAAATTTTGGGCGTTTCTTTTTTAGAATTCTGTTACGACTATTTTCATTCGCAAATGCATTTATTACGCCCTTTTTTGTAAGCGTTGTTTGCCGATTGTATTGTGACCTCGAGGGCGGAGAAGAAAAAAAAAAGAAAATAGAACGTTGTGTTTTTCAATCTGCGTTATTAATTCAAAAGTGTCATACGTCAGAAGGTCATCATACTGTGACGACGTTGTGAGCTAGAAAATAGAACGTTGTTTTAACGAAATTCTAAAAAAGAAATGGCTCAAATTTATCGTGAACTACTTATCTTCGCGCCTTCGCGTTGGGTGCGATCAGGTGGCATGTAAAGAAAGCGTCTGTCGGTCGGATTTCACATAGAATTAGGCGACCTACAGCGACGAAATTTGTTATGAAGGTACCTGTAGACATCTTCTAGTGCACCTCGAAGCGATTTTTTTCATTTGAATTTGATTTTTAGTTATTTAATGTTACGCGTTTCCACCCGATCTGAGTGTGTCTTTCCGCTTTGTTGACATCAACCTGATCCCACCGAACGTTAAGGCGTGCAGAAAAGTAGTTCACCATAAATTTTAGGCGTTTCTTTTTTTTTTTAGAATTCCGTTACAACTATTTTTTCCTAATATTGTATTCCGCGATGTTTTACTACAAAGTTGTATAAACCTTGATTTACCAGTCTTAATTTAAATGCCCAGATAGCTTTTACTTTATACTATCACTAGCCCGTGAACGACGGGTACAACAGGCTAGTTTTAAATAACAAAGATAAGGGGAAACCAACGCTTTCTAGTGCGCAGGTGCACTAGTTCCAGCAGCGTCTTGCCCACTTCTTAGACAGAGAATATTTTTGTTCGAGCTGACATTTACTCATCTCGCTAACCCCGAGTTAATTCGTTCCATCCGGTTAAAGGGTTAAATTGTACTTTTCGTTACGATACTAAAGAATCAGAACAAGTAAAGACTAAAATGAAAAGATTAATGGTGCCGTTCAGAAAAGAAGCTGGGAAGCTTCCGGCTGAAAACTGCATCACTTTCAAGCAAAATATTTTAAGTTCTGGCAGAAGTGTTTCTTCCTTTGTTCTACTTCATATCAAAATATTAAATTCGCCAATCAAAGTAATTCGCAGAGTGTCTGGAAAGAAAGCAGATTGTAAGATCATCAAACGCGCTGCGATGAAGAGATGCAACGCTACTACGCTTATGCAAATGAGAAGAACAACAGACTTTTTTTATATACACACTTTTCATAAAAAAATTGCTGCACTCGAAAGAAGTGGAGCTACTTTTACAATTATTCGAGTACAGTGGAAGGGTAATGATATTCGTATGCTGTTGACGGTTGACTAAATAAGTCAGCGAATTTGTGCGAGGTGGATTTACAGGTTTATGTGAAGGTGAATGATATACGAGATGACTTGCGGTGCATTCGGAATATGATCAGTGTTCGAAATGGGCCGGTATACTGCGGTATGGCATACCGACACTTCTTATTTCTCAGTATTCCATACCGACACTTCTTGTTTCTCAGTATTTCATACCGACACTTCTTTTTTCTTAGTATTTCATACCGGCACTAGTTTTAGTATTGGAAACTGCAGAAATTAATTCCTTTTTCGTCCCTGACTTTCGAGCGCACGTTCTTAAACATAGAAACCTTTTGTGCCTCGTGTCCTTGCGAAATGGCTGTGTCAGAAATGTAAAGTGTAGATGAGTGGTGTACACATGAGCTATAATTTCAATCCTTCAAATGGTGGAAATGCACCTACCCATAACAGATGATAACATCTTTGCCACCAAGCCCCAGATCGTCTTACTAAAGATGTCTGTAATTTTTATTGAATCATCAATTTAATATATATAATTTGAAGATCTTCCTAGGATGAAGAATTGGGAGAAACAGATTAAACACAAATTATAATTTTGCAGCAATGAGTACAAACTTTTTCCACTTCGGAGCTTTGTTTGTTTGTTTTTTGAGGATGGTGAGATTGCTATTATTTTAAGAATGAATATTAATTTTGATTGCGGAGATTCTAATTGCCCGACATTCTACTTGATGAAAGTCCCTGTTGGAAGGGAGCTTCTTTCTCAGCTCGGGGTCTTTAAGTCCTGGTTTAAAGTCCAGCTGAATCATAATAATTAGCCGAGGTTCGGAAGTCCCGTTAATTCGTTTGGTCCCGGGGTAGAGACCTCGTTTTTAACAAGTCTAATCCAAGTTCTCGGTGCGACATAAGCAGTTTTTCTTCCAGGGATTTTTTTTTTTTTTTACTTTTTCAGTTTTAGAGATTTTTTGACGAAAGTATTTTTTTTGGGGGTGATTTTTAGCTAAATATGACCACTTCAAAATTTCCATTTCTATCACTGAACATGATGCACAAACGGTTGGCTTCTGTTGGAAGCATTGATCACGAGAAGGTGTTTTCCGTCCTCATTCATTGATCCGGTCTTCCTGGAGCAACTACGGATCAAGAAGATCAGTAGATCCGCCGGATGGTGGACTGTCATTAGCAGAAAGGCGACTACTCGACAGGTTTTCGTGACAGATCCACTGATGGGGCGGCTCAGAGTGCGATCCTTCGATGCCAACATGAAAGCTACTTTTTCGAGAAAGGAGCTCCCACACCAAAACTGCAGAGATTTCAGGGCTGCAAGCTGAGTGGCATCCAGAATGGCGAAATATCGTCTTCAGTTTCTGTCTGGGATAGAACTATGACCGCTCTGGCGGGAAAAAGTCTTTTAAAATAAGTTTTTTGCCTAAGTGTATAGAGAAAATTTCTGCAGTTACTGAAGTTTTAAATACAACCGAAAGCTAACAGAAACTTCCCTTTTTTTTCTAGGTGTTTAAAGACCATAATGAGCAACTGGGAAAGCTATAAGCTGTCGCCCGTCCCTAATTCAGGGACATTGGTTCCAGGAAGGGAGAGACCAAGCACCATTGGGCAAACACACCACCCATACCTCATCCGTGACCCGAACCCGCTGTCATCTCTCAGAACTGCAGCGTCAGATTACTAGGGGCACCTACTTCACCAAGTTATTGGGAGAGCAGGTAGGAAGACATCAGGTGAGAGAAGCCACGTTTCTTCCATTGTCACGAGGTTAATAAAAAAATGGGAAAAAAGGTAAACTACCAGATTCAATGGATGTTTTAAAACGCAATTCGAAACAGAAATATTATTTTACTGGATATTAATATTTTTAGAAAAAAAAATTCACGCTGTGATTTTATAATAATATCCAGAGAAATTTTACTTCCAAACGTTTATAAAAAATATGAGAAATTAAAGCGATTGCTCAAAGAAAGAACAAGAAGCGCAAAATATAGAAAAATAAAGGCGCTAGAGATTATGTTTTTATAATTTTATTTATTTTATTTTTGATAATTATTTTAAACATTTATCACATATCGGGAGAACATGTAAAAAACAATACGGGGATGGCAATCACGTTTCTTATCAGATAAGCAATGCTGAATGTGGGGTTTACTTATTTTGCTATTTATTGTTTTTTTAGAAATAAATCGCTTTGGTCTCGAAACGTGGAGCTTGTTTCATCTTATAAAGAATAATACATTTCTATAAAGAAAAGAAATACGTTTTTTGCAGTTCGCACAGCCCACGTTAACCTGAATAGCATGAGAAAACTTTTTTCTTTATAAAAATATTTCAACTCACGCATTTCGAAAATTGCATCCACACTCAAAAACAAAAATGAATTTAATTAAACAGAATGAAAAATATTGGATGGGTAAAATTATTAGGAGAGTAAGATTCACCTTGCCCCCCATAGTTGGAGTCTATGCAGACTACTATCTGAAAGGAGCGGTTTCCTAATTTCAGACTTTGTTCACACTCCTAGAGGAATGGCGAGGAGCCATGACTGAAGAACCATAACCAGATCTGTATTTCATTGGAAATTATTTAACCTTTAACGGCCGATGTACCTGAACCAAATGGTGCTCACAATTTTCTGTCGTCTCTAAACAAAACACAAAGTACACATAAAGGCCAGGCTTTCCGAAGATTATGTCTCTCTCTCTGTCTCTCTCCTTCCTTCCCTCCCTCTCTCTCTCTCTCTCTCTCTCTCTCTCTCTCTCTCTCTCTCTCTCTCTCTCTCAATCTGTCTCCCTCCTTCCCTTCTCTTTCGCTTTCTCTGTCTCTCTCCATCCGTCTCTCTTTCTCTATCTCTGTCTTTCTTTCTGTCTCTCCTTCCCTCTCTTTCTCACTGTCTCCCTCCTTCCCTTCTCTTTCTCTCTGTCTCTCTTTCCTCTTTCTCTTTGTCTCTCTCCATCCGTCTCTCTTTCTCTATCTCTGTCTTTCTTTCTGTATCTCCTTCCCTCTCTTTCTCACTGTCTCCCTCCTTCCCTTCTCTTTCTCTTTATCTCTCTCCTTCCCTCTCTCTCTCCATCCGTCTCTCTTTCTCTGTCTCTGTCTTTCTTTCTTTGTCTCTCCTTCCCTCTCTTTCTCACTGTTTCCCTCCTTCCCTTCTCTTTCTCTCTGTCTCTCTTTCCTCTTTCTCTTTGTCTCTCTCTATCCGTCTCTTTCTCTATCTCTGTCTTTCTTTCTGTCTCTCCTTCCATCTCTTTCTCACTGTCTCCCTCCTTCTCTTCTCTCTCTCTGTCTCTCTCCCTCCCTCTCTCTCTCTTTCTCTCTGTCTCTGTCTCTCATCTTCCCTCTCTTTCTCACTGTCTCCTTCCTCTTCTCTTTCTCTGTCTCTCTCCTTCCCTCTCTCTCTTTCTCTCTGTCTCTCTCTATCCGTCTCTCTTTCTCTGTCTCCTCTCTCCTCTCTCTCCATCCGTCTCTTTCTCTATCTCTCTTTCTGTCTCTCTTTCTCACTGTTTCCCTCCTTCCTCTTCTCTTTCTCTGTCTCTCTCCTTCCCTCTCTCTCTTTCTCTCTGTCTCTCTCTATCCGTCTCTCTTTCTCTGTCTTTCTTTCTGTCTCTCCTTCCCTCTTTTTCTCACTGTCTCCCTCCTTCCCTTCTCTTTCTCTTTCTCTCTGTCTCTCTCCTTCCCTCTCTCTCTTTATCTCGGTATCTCTCTATCAGTCTCTCTTTCTCTATCCCTCTCTTTCTCACTGTCTCCCTCCTTCCCTTCTCTTTCTCTGTCTCTCTCTATCCGTCTCTTTCTCCATCGCTGTCTTTCTTTCTGTCTCTCCTTCCCTCTCTTTCTCGCTGTCTCTCTCCATCTCTCTCTTTCTGGCTCTCTCCTTCCCTCTCTCTTTCATTCTCTGTCTCTCTCTATCCGTCTCACTTTCTCTATCTCTGTCTTTCTTCCTGTCCCTCCTTCCCTTTCTTTCTCACTGTCTCCCTCCTTCCCTTCTTTTTCTCTTTCTGTCTCTCTCCTTCCCTCTCTCTTCATCCGTCTCTCTTTCTCTATCTCTGTCTTTCTTTCTGTCTCTCCTTCCCTCTCTTTCTCTCTGTCTCCTCCATCTCTCTTTCTCTGTCTCTTTTTTCGTCTCCCTCTTTCTCTCTATCTGTCTCCTTCCCTCTCTCTTTTTCTCTGTCTCTCTCCTTCCCTCTCTTTTTCTTTGTCTCTCTCCTTCCCTCTCTCTTTTTCTTTGTCTCTCTCCTTTCCTCTCTCTTCTCTGTCTCTCTCCTTCGCTTCTCTTTGTCTTTCTCTTTGTCTCTATCCTTCCCTCTGTCTCTCCTTCCCTATCTCTTTCTCTCTCTGTCTCTCTCCTTCCCCCTCTCTTTCTCTCTTTCTGTCTCCTTCCCTCTTTCTTCTTCCTTCCCTCTCTCCTTCCCTCTCTCTTTCTCTGTTTCTCCTTCCCTCTCTCCTTCCCCTCTCTCTGTTTCTCTTTCCCTCTCTCTTTTTCTGTCTCTCTCCTTTCCTCTCTCTCTCTCTCTCTCTTTCTCTCTGTCTCCCTCCTTCGTTTCTCTTTGTCGTTCTGTTTGTCTCTATCCTTCCCTCTCTCCATCTTTCTCTGTCTCGCTCCATCCCTCTCTCTATCTTTCTCTGTCTCTCCTTCCCTCTCTCTCTCTCTCTCTCTCTCTCTCTTTCTCTCTCTCTTTCTCTCTCTCTCTTTCTCTCTCCTTCGCACTCTCTCTCACTTTTTCTCTATCTCTCTCTCCTCCACCCACCCACCCTTCAACTCTCTCTCGTTCGTCCATGACGGGTTGAGTCCCGCAAAGACGATTATGTGCCTTTGAGAGAGTTACTGGGAAAATAATGCAGCCGGCTTGCCATTCCTCTGCTGCATGTGGGTAAGGGACAAAGTGTACCAGGGGCCGACTTCACAGGGAACCATTTACGCATTTCGCATCCAGGACCGGGATTCTGAAGGTTATGACAAAAAAAAGTTCCTTTAACCCTCTCATCGCAGTAGTACCGACAACAAATCTGTCACTTGTGATAAGCGCTTCCTTCTATAGTCTTTTATTCTCTGCTCCATGACCCAAAACAGGATGGGAAATAGCTAGTCTTTCTGACATGGGCATCATGCCACTGGGTAGAAATAATTGAATCAAAATTCGTCGACTTAAAATTCGTCGACTTTGTTAATTCCCTCTCAGCAAGTAATCAGTCTAAAAAGATTAGTATGAATCCTCCTCCTAAATGACCGCTTCGAATAACAAAGCTAAGGGGAAAGCAATGCTTTTTGATGCGAAGGTTCACTCGTTCTAACCTCGTTCGGCACACTTCTAAGACAAGGAACATTTTCGTTCGAACTGATTTCAGCTCATTTTGCTAATCCCAAATTAATCCGTTCCAGCAAGTAAAACAGTTAAACCACCTTTCTCAGTCTTTATTGTAAATATCTCCAAGAACTTGCTGCCTACAGTAAAGAAAAACTGATATACAATGCTTATACAGTATATATATAAATAATTGATGATTTAGAGATTGACGGGCAAATTTAAAAGTAACTGATGCCTACATCTACCTTGGACAACAGATATCAAACGAAGGCCGCATCTTTTTTTATTGGAGGTTTAACGACCACCGTGAGCAACTCAATGGGCTATAAACAGTCTCCTGCCCCTAATTTCAAGGTCACTGGTTCCAGTGAAGGGGAAGAGCCAGCGTTGAATGACCTGAAGCCATCGATTAGACCACTGCCTTCAATAGATCATTGAAGGCAGTGGCGTTTAATAAAGATTTATTTGCCTTCAAATAGATCTTTATTAAATGCTAAAATATGACAATACAAAAACAAACACCGGGATCACAACATGCCTTTTGGCTCACCGGTCCAAAAACAAAGCACAACTCACATGAACAGTCATACACAAAAATCGACTGTAAAAAATCACAATGCCAAATAGCCAAGACATGAGCGTTTAACAATAAAAAGCAAAAACCCACTCTATGCGGTAAACTGAAGTGCGTCGGCCAACGCCTGCGACCGACGTGAGACAAAAAAAATAAGAAGAATAACATATGCAAAGTATCAAGAAATAACTCTACACATCGCAAAGACAAAAATTAACAAGAAAGATGACACCGAATTTTCGGGTGTAATAAGCACGTCTTTTGAATCCGTTCTGACGCAAATTAAATTTATCAAAGCTATTCAAAGTCAATGGAACCAGTATGGAAAGCAATAGTATCTGACGGAAGAAATAAGTTTTTCAATCGGGTCTTTAATCCCTCAGATATTGCTGTAAACGGAATCTTGAGCTTACGAACTCTTAGAAACAGAGTTATCGACAAAAATAAGATGTAACTTTACGTCCCCTGGTGAGATAACCATGCATTATTTTAGGAAGAAAGTATTCTCAAAAGGTTTATCCATGTGAGCGGTATCGGTCCAAGAAAAAAAAATTTAGTCGAGTTTTCAGGAGCCCATATTTTGCTACAAATGCATCAGAAGCAGAAATTAACACTTATGCCGCTTGGTGGCTAAACCATTCTTTACCAAACATTAGAAATTATGTGAAAAATATTTTCCATCAGGTCTTGTATACAATACAGGAAGAATTTTTCAAATCGGAGTTTTAGCAGCAGAAAACGCAATTTACCTTTATGCGCCCTAGCGGAAAATCTAAATGATTTACTTGAAAATTTTGAATTTATAGGAAAAACATTTCGCATCGGAAACACTATCCAACAACGAAGGAATTTTTCAAATTTGACTTTCAGAAGTAGAAATATTGACAAAAATAAGATATACATCTAGGCCCCCTGGCGTAGAAACCATGCATTATTTCAAGAAGAAAGTGTTTCTAAAAGGTTTGTCGACATGAGTAGCATCGGTCAACAAAAGACTTTTTTTCAGTCGAGATTTTAGAAGCTCATATTTTGCTGCAAATACATCAGAAGTGGAAATTAAGACTTACGCCAGCTGGTGGCCATACCATTTTTTTACAAAAATTAGAAATTATATGCAAAGATTTACCATCAGGAGCTGTATCCGGGGCAGAAGGAATTTTTCAAATGGGAGGTTTAGAAGCAGAGAAATATTGGGAAACGCAGTTTACCTTAACGCCCCCTAGCGGAAAGTCTATGAATTACTTGAAAATTTAGAATTTTTAGGAAGAACATGTCACACCGAAAACACTATCCAACAAAGAAGGAATTTTTCAAATCGGACTCCTAGACGTAGAGATATCGACAAAAATAAGATATACATCTACGCCCCCTGGCGGAGAAACTGTGGGATATTTCAGAAAGAAAATATTCCGAAAAGGTTTATCGATGTGAGTGGCATCAGTCCACGAAAGAATTTTTTCAATCGATATTTTTAGAAGCTCAGATTTTATGGCTAATACATCAGAAGCAAAAATTAGCACTTACGCCCCCTGGTGGCCAAAGTATTCTTTACCAAAAATTCGAAATTATATGCAAAAGATTTTCCATTAGGAGATTTATCCGCTGAACGAACGATTTTTCAAAGCGGAGTTTTAGGAGAAGAGTTATCGGAAAAAATGTAATTTACTTTTGCTCCCCCTAGCGGGAAATCTATGCGTAATTTGAAAATGAAACTATATCTAAAACACTCTTCGACATAAATGGAATCGAAAGATAAAAGAATTTTTTCAATCGGATGTTTAGAAGCAAATATGTGGATTAAAACGTAATTTTGAATTCGACATCATCTGCATTTACGCACACTAGCGGCAAAATTGTACATCGTAAAAAAAAACGAAATAAAGGATCATCATTCGCGTATTTCAAGCTTCCGAATGCAAAAAGAATTTTTCACATCGGACTAATAGTTGCAGAGATATCGTGGGTACAGACGGACGGACGGACAAACCGATAACAGAAGCACGATCGTTTTTTACAATAGACGTGCTAAAATAAGACACACTACACGGAAGAACATGCGAAAGTAGGCCACTGTAGCCGACTAAAAAACGGAACAAAAAACAGCGCAGGTACAGTAAAAAAAAAAAAAAAATACACAATTGCAAAAAAAAAAAAAAAAAATACACAATTATAAACAATTGAAGATGCAACCACACACTTCAAATCACACAATGCATAAACCATGGTAGTATCATTAGAATCTCAATGACAAGAAGAAAAACACAAGCTCAGAATAGCGCGGCACACACATCAAAGGCCGCTAAGCAGCGGTCACGGTAGGGCACAAAAACATGAACAACACACCAAGAGAGTAAGGCTGCCTACCGCTATACCAGGTTGACCACGAGGAAAGGCATACGCACAAAACAGAATTCAGCACTAGCACAGAAGAGGATCAAAAGCAATAACACAAAGGCAAAAAAAAAAAAAAAAAAAATACTGAACAAAGTAAACATCCGCGGTCAGCCTACTGCTGAGGCCGACAGAAAAAGAAAAAACGCACCACCGGTACAACAGAACACAGGAGCACGAAATTCCGATCCAAATACACAATAATTCAAAAATACCGAAACACAGCACAACAGAGACCCATCGGCAAACGCCAATAACCAACTAAAATAATTAAACCTAAAATGTATGCAGAGTATATTACACACGCGAAATAACACAAGCATAAGCAGGAATAAAAATAATACACTAAGAGTACGCAAGAAAACCCCCAATCACTAGCATTAAGATCTAACGAAGCAAGAAATAAAAATAAAACACAAGCCCACCCACAAAAACATTAACACCAAAGGAATGCACGGGGATCCGACGTGCGGAGTCCACCACAGAAAGCAGAACAAAGTGCAGTACTAAATATAAATTCAACTGCGAACATAATTACGGGTAGTACCCAAGGGGAAAGAAAAAAAAACCACGCAATCAAAAAAAAAAAAAAAAAACTCAGTGCAATTCAATCTAAGAAAGGAAAAATAAAGGGCAATACAAACAAATACAATACACTGGGGAAAGACAACAGGAGTTCTGCCACTTTCATGGTCCAAAAAGCGGAAAAAAAAAAACCAACCTAAAACAACCGGTGCAACAAGGCTACAGAGAACCGGGAAGCATAAATAAAGCACAATGCACAATGAAACAGGATAACAGAAGCAAAATAGTAAAAAATGTGTCGATTAACATCTGTAAACGACTAAAGCAAAACGCGCACAAATATAAAAAAAGCAGCACAGTAAACGCACAGGACCAAAAATTATAAAAAAAATCAGTATTAATACACGGCGCCACACTAAAAAACAAAAGGTCGGTCAATTACTGAACCGACAAAAAAGGCAACCAAACTACCGAAGAAACAGCACTGTATGGCACCGGGCGCAAAACGAGGAATCTGGGACATACCACATTGTGAAAATGGGAAATAAAAACACAGCACCAAAAAAAAAAAAAAAAAAAAAAAGGCCTGCAACAACGGTTACAACAAGGGTGCAAGGAACTTAGACATTCAGAACTAGGAACAAAACAATAAATGCAGACACGATCACGGGAGGGAAGAGAGGAAGAAACTAACAAAAACACAAGTCAAGAGAGACCAACGAAAAAAATCAACATGGGAAAGGAGAGGAAAGACAGGACCGAACACCAATAGAAAAAGAAAAAAAGGCCCCAATGTCGAACTTGACGGGAGACAACTGAAAGAGAGAAATCACAAAAAAAAAAAAAAAAAAAAAAAATAGAAAGAAACCCCCAGCGGAAAGAAGAAAAAATAAACTATTGAAGTAGATCAACTGCACCGTTCAAAACACAAAACCAAGGCAAATGAGAAGACCAGATTGAAACAAAAGCAGAAACATCCCGCCGGGACAGTGACATCTCGTACTCAAGTTGGATGATAGGTTTGAGTGAGGAGCGGTAACGACGGCACAGAAAGCCTCTGGCCGAATGATACCACCAAAGCGAAGGCCGATCAATGCTGGAATGGTAGAACAGATAGACTGTCAATTTGGCTTGCAAAATTAAAAACGCACAGACAGGATTATGAGAAGAGGCAGAAGGATGATGACGACGAAGGAAGTAATAATGAATATTGAATGGGACTGAGAACAAACCTTGCAAATAAAAGAGAACATGAGGGAGAACAGGGGTTGGGGAACCAAACAAGAATCAAATGCATGACAGACATCACCGAGAGTGGAGCAAGGAAAACAACAAAGAGGGGAGGACAAATGGCGAAAACGATGAAGTGTACGGGGTGTGAGAAGCCGGCGATGAAGATGAAGCCAATGGATATACTTCGCCTTTGGCGAAGCCAAAGACATATGGGGATCCGACCAGGTGAGGGATAGCTCATCAGAAGGAACTGAAAGAATGGCCAACGGAACTTTAAAATCAGTCAAAAAATGATTGTAAAGGAGTTTAGCAGAGACCTGATGAACAAAGAAAGGGGAGTCGTTAAGAAAGACAATAAATAAACGGAAGACAGAGGGACGGCGACGAAGAAGAAATGATGCCAGAAGAAGTCACAAGAAGAGGATAAAGACGTTGAAGACACGAATGGATAAAACGAAGTTGTACGCGATGGCGAGGTGTTTCTGCAAGAGGAGGTGTGATGTGAGAAAAAGATTTCCATCGGAGAGAAGAACCCACCAGCTGAGAGACCTGCATCACGCCACTGGCAAACCAGGTGGAGAAGTGCAGGTACTCAGAGGTAGGAGAACGGATAGCAGAAGAAAAGAAAAGAGGTTCCGCAAGGAGATCGTTAGTCGAAGAGGAGGGGGTGCGGACAGGACATAAGGATTGCCAGAGGGAGAAAACGGAACGGTAAGTATCAGAAAAGTGGACAGGGATGAGGGAGAAGAGGTCCATGCGTAATAAGGTAGCAAGAGTGAGGAAAGGGCTGCGAGGAAAAAGCAAAGTATCAACAACAGTGGTAGAAGAAGTTGGAGAAAGGAAAAAGCCGCGAAGAAAGTGCTGAAGGCGAAAAGCGTTAGACTTGAGAGAAAGGTCAGGAAAAGAAAGACCGCAGTAGGAATGAGGAAGGACAAGTGTGGAACGATGTACCCAATGAATAACGTCCCAAATGAAATCTGTAAACGTTCGTTGAATATGACGGAGAAAGATGGGAGGGGGAATATGAGCAATCAAAGAATGCGAAAGAACTGGCAAAGGGAAAGTAGAAACTAGGTGAGCTCGATTAAAATATGAAAGAAAGGGTTTAAAACGTCGAAAGGAAGCCGGACGATGATTCAGAGCTTGAACTAATGGTGTCCAAGTGGCAGCTGCAACAGCCACAGGACTGCCAATGTGGACCCCAAGAAGCTTGATGATCGTGCTCGACCAGTAGGCACCCCAAGGGCGGTCCACGCGAGCCGACCACGAGCCGGCACATAAACCAACAGATTTGGATATGTTCAGTTCAGAGCCCGAAAAGGCAGCATACTCTCAATAAAGAAAAAGAACAACACCGAACGCCCGCTCCGAACGCAGAAAAAGTGTTAAATCATCCGCATACGCAGACACCGCCACACAATGGTAGCGAGAGGAAGCAACGCCTCGAGGAATGGTAGAAAGCAACCGGGAGCGAATTGATATCAAAAGAGGTTCAAAAGCGAGGGCAAACAGCTGAACCTACGGGCGGGGGGCAACCCTGCCGGATCCCGTTCCCAAAGGGGATAACAGCAGTCATGAAGGTAGAGGTTCGGATACGGAAAGAAGAGTTAGAATA
The DNA here is from genome assembly GCA_039090855.1 of Macrothele yani. Lineage (NCBI taxonomy): Eukaryota > Metazoa > Arthropoda > Arachnida > Araneae > Macrothelidae > Macrothele > Macrothele yani. The sequence continues at coordinate 39,118,462 of CM076989.1, forward strand.
AAGGTTGAAAAGCGCTTGACAGAAAGGGAAGGGGGACCAAAATGGCGAAGAACAGCGAAAAGATAGGAGTGGTTAATCGAATCAAAGGCTTGTTTTTGATCAATATTAAAGATGGCAAGAGGTTCAGAAAGACGAGAAGCAAGAGCGTATAAGTCACGGATGGTAGTAATGTTAGTAGCAATCGAACGAGAAGGAACGGTGTTAGTTTGGTCAGAATGAATATTGAACTGTAGAACGGGATTAAGACGGAGAGCAAGAATTTTAGCAAGGATCTTATAATCAGTATTAAGAATGAAAATAGGACGCCAGTTAGAAAAGAGACCAAGGTTACCAGATTTCGGGTTAAGGCGAAGAAGAGCAGAGGAAAAGTTGGAAGGGAGAAAAGCAGAAGAAGAAAGGATGGAGTTAAAGCAAGCAACGAGAAGGGGGAGAAGAGCAGGAAGAAAGGTTTTATAGAAAGAAAGTGAAAGACCGTCTGTACCTGGGGCAGAACGATCGTTCAGACTGGAAATAGCTGTACGAACTTCAGATGGAGAAATAGGAGAATCTAATGAATCAAGGAAGCAAGGCGTAATTTGTGGAAGATTGAGCAAAAGTTGGGAATTAGCCGCTGGCGGCAAGACCCGGGAGCAAAAACGTTCGGTGTAGTGCTCGAAAGTCAAGTCACAAATGCGATACGGATCGGTAACTATGGAATCCTCCGGCAAGTAGATAAAAGAAAGTGTATTACCCTTAACGCGATGAAACTCGAAATAGCGTAAGTTCTGAAATGGGTCATCATGAAAGTGCAACTGATAAAATTTTAATCGGATCAGGGCCGAAGAAGCGAAAGAGGTTAGAGTACTGCGGAATTGAGAATGAAGAACGGCATAAGAAGGATCAGAAGGAGAGAGGAACTGTAATTTACTGCGAAGAGAATCGAGATCTGAGAGACGTTGGGTTCGAGACGAGAATGGAAACTGACGAGCAAAGAAGAGAACGGAAAGTTTAGTGGAAAGCCACAAAGCTGCTGGGTCGACCGAAGAAGAAAGCTGGTTAACCAAAGAAGAAATAATCGAATGGATTTCGGCTATGAAAACAGAATCAGAAAGAAAAAGATCCAGGGACCAAACCGGCGAGAAGATGACAGCGGAAGAAGGCAAAAAGAAGCGTTAAAAAATGGACGATTGTCAGATGAAGCAGAGGGGTGAAACTAGAAACATAAAAACGATCGAGTCTAACCACCATACAAGAGGAAGCGGATGGGGGAAACCAGGAAAATTCACGGGACAGGGGGTGGAGAGAACGAAAAGCATCAATAAGATCAAAATTGCAAATCAGTTGTGAAAGTTGAGAATAAAGGCCAAGGCGAGTCTCCGCGGAACCATCACGGTGAAAGTCCGGCTGGAGAGTGCAGTTGAAGTCCCCCCCAACAAGGACAATATCAGATGGCGGAATCAGAAAGAGAAGGGAGACAAGCTGCTGGAGAAGGGCGTCAGCATCAGCAGAGGATTGGGGAATATGAAGGTTGAAAAAGATTAATTCTGTAGGAGAGATAACTGAAAGCAACACTTTGAAAGGAACCCAGCAAGCTCTGTGGCTCAACAGCATTAGAAATTTGAGCATGAAAACGAACATGAAAGCCAATAGCTGTACCGGACCTAATGTGGGACCGGTAATTATGGTAAAATGTATAGGGCCAGCACCTCCAGCGGGAAAACCCGGTCACCAAGGAACAGTTCGTCTCCTGGAGGAGGAGAATGTTAGCCCCCAGGAAGCGAACGCCTTCGAAGACCAAAGCATTCGCGGCTGAAGACGCAAGCCCTCGGCAGTTGAAACTAAGAATCGTTATTAAAGACATCATGGGGAGGTTGCAACCAACCCTCCTGTTCAGCCTTCAAAATGTTAATCAAATAATCCAGGCTGCATGAACACTGCTCACTACCAACTGGCAAAGCAACATTCATAATAATTTCATGGAATTGTGTCAGTTGGCATATCATCACTGGTAAATGTGACAGTTTGCTTTTAATGCATGACAAGGTGATCAATTTAGCCCGCCTGGGACGGGTAACCAGAGCTAACAAATCTGTGTATGTAAGGGGTGACATAATATCATGCATCGAAGAGGAGAGGGAATCATCGTCCGAATCCTCCAGTAGGGAACCATCAGTGGCTTGAACAGGGACATCCATCAGGTCATCAGTAGGCAGAACAGCAAAACGGTTAGAATTTGAGACTTGAAGCGTGGGATCACGCGGTCCAGGGGAGACAAAAGCAGATGAGGCAGCTTTCTTAAAGCGCAGACGAACTGAAGAACGAGCTCGATGGGTCGCAACATTGGGCGAACTAGGGTGCTTGTTTCTCTGGGGTTTTGGAGCTGAAAACCCCGCAGATGATGGTAATGGAGGAAACTGACGAATATCATCACACATCGGAACAGGAGCAGCAGAAGCAAGATTCAGATTGACGACCACTGGAAAACCAGTAGGAACAGGTTGAGCTGGAAGGGTTAGGGGTAGAAACTGGAACTGCAGGCGTAGTAACCGTTGGGGCGACTGCCACAGCATCAGAGGAAACAGCAGGTGATGAATTTAGCCAGGCACTAGGTGAAGCATAGGGGCAAGCAGATACAAGATGCCCCCTCACCCTTGCAGCGAAAAAACTGGACCCCAGCATACAGGTTGAAGATGTAGGTCCTTGCTTCGGTAATCAAATCCAGAGTGGCGGGCCGGCTGGCAATCGCCTAAGGTTGTGTTGGAAATATTACTCGGTATTGACGGCTCCCTCCCTGCACATGGGGCAGGGAGGAGTCAAGAGCAGCAGCCGGCAGGAACTTTGTAGTACCCACCACTCGACCCATGGTGTTAAGGGCATCTATGAGGATCGAATCAAGAATAGCTGTCGGCACTGGAGAAAGGGTGACAGTCACTGGGCGTTGTGCAGCAGCAACAGGCTGAAGGTGAATTGAGCCAATATCAATGCCGAATGCAAGAATTTTATCCACGGATTGTTGGCGGGTGAAGTGGACAACCACTCCCCCAGCCTCCACCCCACCCCAAGCGTATAATTGACACAATAGTGGCACCTGGAACAACAGCTGATACAGCAGCCAAATACTGGGGAAGGAGGGTGTTTCGCAAAGACGGGATAAAAACACTCAGTAATAAAGCAGTGGAAAGTTCCTTACCTTGAGGACAGTCATTTGGGAGTGTAATCCTTAAAGACGAAGCCACACGCTCGAATTCGGGACGAGAAGTCCCCACAGCACGCGAAGGGGTAGAACCCGAACCAGTAGCAGCAGCAAAAGAACGAGTCACAGGCAACGACGTGCCAGGTACACCCGACCCAGTCAACAACACATTGGGGTCCAAAGCCACAGTTGAAGTCGACGACATATCACTTTTCGATGAAACACCGGCTAAATTAATATCCGAACGTGAAATAGACAAAGGCGAAACGCCAGCAGATGAAGACTCAGTCGCAGTCATCATAAATGCACAGGTCGTAGCCAAACCAGCCACGCACCCTCGTCACTCGTGTGTTGCAACTTGCAACACACAACTCAGAAAGAAGGGGGAAAAATCACCGTGCACACTTGGCACGCAGCCTCACACTTGTTGAGGACTGCAAACACAACTCAACAAAAGGCAAAAACAATCACAAAAAACACGAAGTATACAAACCACTTTTAGGGCTAACCCAGGAGCCAAAAAAAATGCGACCATCTCAGCAGCAGACCACTGCGCCACCGGGGCAGCGAAGGCCGCATCGAAGGAGAAATTAGTATACGCATAATTAAGAGATTGACAAGCAAATTTAGAAGTAACTGATGCCTATATCTACCTTGGACAACAGATATCAAACGAGGGCCACATCAAAGAAGAAGTTAGTACGCCTATAATTTAGAGATTGACGGGAAAATTAAGAAATAACTGATGCCTATATCTACCTTGAACAACAGATATCAGTAATATACATATAAGCTGTCTCACCGTACGATAAAACACCAAGTCTCCAAACTGCAAACTAAAAACATTTATTTGCATCTACAGATTAAAAACCTAGCAGAAAGCTAGGCTTTCTAAATTCTGCTAGGTTTTTAATCTGTAGATGCAAATAAATGTTTTTAGTTTGCAGTTTGGAGACTTGGTGTTTTATCGTACGGTGAGACAGCTTAGATGTATATTACTGGTATTTCGTACGAATCTTAAGTCAACATTAACAGATATCAGACGAGGGTCACATCGAAGGCGAAGTTAGTATGCGTATAAAACTTGACGGCTGAAGTGTATGCGGAAGAAACAGAATAATTTTCAAGAGCAATTTACCATTATGTCTTAAAAGAAATGTGTCTAACCAAATGCACCCTTTCAATTCTTATTTATAGAGCAGAGACATGGACCTTTACTCAAAACGGCATATTGAGGCTGCGAACGACGGAAAGAAGCAAGGAGAGAAAAATGCTTGGTGTAAACAAACAAGTTAGTAAAATCATGCAACACATTGATTATTATACGCTTTCCAACATACCAGAGATCATTACTCAAGTTATTACTCAAGTTATGAGGATAATGGATGTGGAATAAATCTCTCCCCTGTGGTCCTGACTTTCGATCCCATTTCGATGATATTCAAGAGAACCGGTTAAGTATATTTCCGGAAAAACATGATAACATCAAATAGAAGTAATCGCTCTTTCCACGTTTATAAGCGAGTCACGGAAAAATTATCATCGGCCGCCACGGGAATCGAACCTAGGTCTTCCAGTTACGCGCCGGATATGCTTCCACTGCACCACAGCGGCCTTGAAATTCTCCAGACTCACAAACGACAAACTGCCAAACCACATGACAGGTTGCTTCTCTAGAGCCCCGCGCAATGCTGGGGATTCACCAAAGATGAACAGCAGCAACTGAACAAAATAACTAGAAGGCGAATGAATGATAAATATACAGTTGACGTGGACAAGGAACATCAAATAGAAGTCATCGCTCTTTCCACGTTTATAAGGATAACCCTAGGTTCGATTCCCGGCGGCGGCCGATGATAATTTTTCCGTGACTAACTTATTAACGTGAAAAGGGCGATGACTTCTGTTTGATGTTCCTGGTCGACGTCAACTGTGTAATTAACAACGTGATAAAGTTTTGTCTCAATCGAAGCATTTTTAGTCAAGTTATGACGCATAAGGGCCATGGAATGGATCCCGCCCCCTATGTCCTGACCTTTGACCCCATTTCGTCCATTTTCAACAGAGTTCGTCCCCAGGTACTAAAATACTAAAATTTCATCGAAATCGATCCATTTTTACGCAAGTTATGATGCATAAGGGCAATAGAATGGAATGGATCCCTCTCCTATGTTCTGACGTTTTATCCCATTTCGTCCATTTTCAATAGGGTTACTCCCCAGGATGTCCACTACCACATACTAAAATTTCATCGAAATCGAACCATTTTTACGTACGCATAAGGAAAATGTAATGGATCCCTCTCCTATGTTCTGACTTTTGACCACATTTTGCCCATTTTCAACAGAATTTGTCCCCATATTGTCCCCTACCACTTACTAAAATTTCATCGAAATCGACCAATTTTTACGCCAGTTATCGTGCGGACAGACGAACACAGCTGGAGCATATACGCTTCTTCAACCTACTGTTACAGTGGACACCCCCCCCATCCTAAAACCTGAAGAAAACTTTAAAATTTGTCCGCCATGTCGCGTATTGTATGAGGCAGCTAGGAATCACAGTTCGGCAGGCTCACATGTTCTTTTACAGTTCACAGCTTTTTTTTTATTTATTTCTCATTTACGTTGTTTTTTTCCTTTCGGCTGTTCTCTAAATTAATTAACTAAATTGCGGGATAATTAGGAAGTCGCTCCAATGCTCTTGAAGGCAAGAAACGCAATATTTTGCCATTTTTGAATTGCTAGACCTCACACATAGCCCTGAAGTGAAACATAAAAATTCCTATCTCAAGTGTCTTCGAGGGGCTGCAAAACGAACGAGGGAAATGTGTTTTCGAATGCGGATGGAAGCAGCAATGTTCGAAGTGGTTTTTCACTTTTCTTTCTTTTCTTCTTTCCGCTTGTAGCTTAACGTTGTGGTCCGTATGTTTACTTCAGTGTGTGGGCCAAGAGACCCTCAGCAGACACATAACTCTGTCAGCGAGAAAGATACTGTGACTGACGTATGCGAGGGACAATGGGCAATTAAGAGTTTAGAATCGCCGAAAAGAATAGGGGGTGAATTCGAGCGTCGTTTTCGGTCAGCAGTTGCTGATATACGCTTAAGGTAAAAGCACGTCTGATTTCGCTCGGCCGAGAAAATTAATCTCAGGGCTGGCGGTCGCAACTCGATAAAAAAAATGGAAACAAAACCTGCGAGGGGCATATTTGAACTGCGTACTCAGGCAGGGTAGATGTTATGCTAACGGAAAGGAACTGACTGAATTGGGAATGAACGGTCAAAAAGGACGGAAGGTAGCGACGGACGGAATCTACTATAGCAGCAGCGGAAGTGAGGGGTTCCACTCTCCAAGCAGTTGATGTTCAGAATTATTTCTTCACGACAACAAAAATCATTTCCCAGGAACACAGAAAATCAGTCTCGGAAACTGCAACAGCAGATGTGAGAGGGGCTATTTTGTTTAACGGCCACCTTTAAATCTTCACAAGAGTGGATCCGTGTATACTCGCATCAGCGCAACAAAGTGCGGCGTGATATCACCATTTTAATTGTGTTATTTGCGAAAGTGAGTGTTGTACTGGCTGGTTGGGGATTGAATGTACCGGAGTAAGATCCGGACCACTACACTCAGTCACGAATTGGTGATTGCGGGTGAACCTCATCACAACTCTGATCCCAAAGTATCATTTTTTTTAGTTTATTTTATTTTTTATTTGTTGTTGTTATTTTGTTCATACGGTGGATTCACACAAGCCTTGTGCTTCGGGTCATTCTTCAACTTTTCATTTTTTATGTTCTGGTGTGAATGTTTGAGTGCAGCAGTGCACCTGAGATTCTCACCTGGTGCCGCGGCCAACTAAATTGTACTTAAGGTCCCAAGCGCCGTTACCGGCCGACTCGGCAGGAACACTGCTAGTGCCGTGTAACACTACTGTTGGAAAGCGTAAACAAGTTAGTAAAATCATGCAATGCATTGATTATGATACGCTTTCCAAGATACCAGAAATCAATACTCAAGTTATGAGGATAATGGCCGTGGAATAAATCTCGGTCCTGTGCCCTGACCTTTGATCCCATTTCGATGATATTTAACAAAACCGGTTCAGGATACCTCCAAAATAACATGATAAAGTCTTGTCGTTCAATATCGCTTTATTAGACAACTAATAGTGTACAATAAACCGGGGGCATATAACATGGGCAAAAGACCAAAACGACGTGGACAAAATCACAGGCTTACACGTGAGACATTGAGGAGAACAAAACATAAGAAAAAGAACTATGGGCGCGCAGGCCACTCTCTCAAACAGAGAGATATTTTGAGGAACATGAAATACACAGCACATTAAGCATGGCTAAAGTCAAGCAGGAGTCTAACGGCTCACACACTCTGGAAGATACTGGAATAATAAGAAACTGGTGTTAGCGGATATGGGAAGGAAAAGTCTGGGTATTTATACATAGCACGTTTAATCCAACGCTCATAAGCGCGGGAATAATAACCATAAGAAGCAAAGTCTTGTTGTGAAAGAGGATCTGGAGCTAGAGGCTTACGCCGCCGTTGGGAACGTCGAGCCGTAAAAGATGTACAAGTAAAAGAAGTACTATCAGCAGAAGTCGAGGAAGGCAACAATGGAGAATGATGAAGCACAGGTGAAGGAGCACTGGCAGGAACAATCGATGAGGAAGGAACAATCGATGAGGAAGGAACAATCGATGAGGCAGGAAGAGTGGCGGAAGCTGACGGAAGGACGACAGGAACGGCTGTAGAGGAAGATGACAAGTCAGAAGGCAAATAAGGACACTGTGAGTCGGAGGATGCAGGTTCAATGGACATGACAAGAGTTGCTGGGAGTGAAGAACTCACAGTGACGATCGGCAAACGAGAGCTGATAAGAGGCGGAGTAGGATCTTCGTCTGGCGACTCAGAAGTAGGCGAAGCAGAAGTGTCTAGAGAAAAAGGCCGAATGGAGACATCAACAGAAGACAAGTGCAACCCAGAAGACACTGCAGGGCTGTCAGTGGAGGGCCCTGTAGAAAATAGACTTGCTTTTTATTTTTTCTTATTTTTTTTTTGATTGGAGGTTTAATGACCACCGTGAGCAACTCAATGGGCTATAAGCAGTCGCCCGTCCCTAATTTAGGGTGACTGGTTCCAGGGAAGGGAGAGAGCCAGTGCCGTAAGACAAACACAACATCCATGCCTCACCGGGATTCGAACCCGAATCCCTTTCGGACGAATGATCAGAGGCCATCGCTTAGACCACTGCGCCACCGGGGCGGCATAGACTTGCTTGAAGGGAGCACGGCGGTGAACATGAAGTTGTAACAGGAACATCTAGGAGTGAGGACTGGAGTTGACGAGCAGGAGACGAAGCAACATCAGCCATCGGTAAAGGAAAATGAGGTGCCATAGAATCTGCAGTCACAGAAACAGATAAGTTGCATTGGGGCGGTGAGGAAGCAGGAGATATAAGGCAACTAGTAGGCGCTGGCTCCGTGGAGACGAAGAGCTGAACCATAGAAGTGGAGACCGCAGTCGAACATGGAGACAATGGACTGACAGGAGCAGGAGATGAAGGCGGAGAGGGTGACTGAGGGCATTTCAACGAAATCTGGGCACAAGACGGGCTCGATGGAGTCGTGCAAAGTGGTGTAGTAGTAACAGAAGTGAGAACATCCAGGAGAGCTGTCGGTAGTAGATGATCAGGAAAAATAGCGTCCGGAGAAACACGTGAAGTAGAAGAATCAGGGGCGTGGAACGAACCACTCGAAACCGGAAGCTGCGAATATGTAGAAGGAAAAGTCGACAAAGTTGTGGATGATAAAGAAAATTCACCACACGATTCTGGCAAGGCAGAAGGACGAATTGAAGTCGAAAAATTCCGAGTTGGACAAGAAGAACTATAGTGACCGGGCAATTTGCAAGAAAAACAATGATAGGCGGTAAAAACATTGACAGTGCGAGTGTGTGGACCGCAGATAACGTGGAAAGCTGTCGAACAGGAAACCATGGACTGTTCGTCAGGAAAAACGACGAGAGCTTGACGTCGAAAACTATAATAGGGACGATTCCCTTGATCGTCTGAAGCAGCAGGCAAAGTCTTAATAGGGCCAATAACTAAACCACATTGAGAAAGGAAAGCATGCAGTAAATCGTTAGAGAGTTCAGGAGGAACTGGAGATAAAACTAACGAGAGTAGGGTAATGAGCAAGAGGAATTGCGAACAAACTTTGGTCGCCGACTGAAATTGGAGAAGAAAGAACCAACTCAACTTGAGCGGGATTAGAAAAAAAACCAACACCGAGCGATACTTTCGGGCGATGTGCGTGATGACATCTGGTGGAACAATCTGATGGAGTGCTGAAGTGTAAGCTGTAAGTTTAGTATGTGGAAGCGCGGAATATTTTTCTCCGAGAGCTAAAGAAGCGAAGAAAGACTTCCCCGGTGACGAGGACTCTAGTAAATGAGCTGTTAAAACGGAGCCGGTACGAGATAACCGAAAGCCCAAGGCAGTTGAGAGAGGATCCGAGGCGAAGGCAGTGACTGCGGGCGTAGAGAGACGAGTTGAACTATCAAGTAGAACATTCGGAGGAGGCATCAGTGGTCGAAGAAAAGTAGAAGATCCTACTCCGCCTCTTATCAGCTCTCGCTTGCCGATCGTCACTGTGAGTTCTTCACTCCCAGCAACTCTACAAATCAGAAACTGTAAAGCAAAGCAGCACAATCTCGAGAGCGTAAGACGATGGAGATGGCGAAAGGCACGTAAAGAAGGCGGACGATGGAAAGATGCGAGGTAATGACGTCACTGGAAGAACGGCGAAAGACAGATGGAGCACAGTAACTATGACGTCACCTAAGGACCACTATCAGAGGGTGACGTAAACGGGAAAGCGTGTAGATAACAGGAAGATAAGCACAGAAGGCAACTGAATAGAATGCTGGTGAGAAGACAGAAGGAAGTCAAGGCAAGTCACGATGGGCAGATGTAAACATACCCACCGAGATGAAAAATGAAGGAATATCGTTATAAAATTCTCTTACTGGTGCTAAAAAGTAGCTGGGAAGATTGCTGGCAGCCGATTACTTGAACAAGGTATGCAGGAAAGGAACAGCAGGACTTGGAGCAGATACTTGGGCGCACACTTCAGAAACGCATTAGGGTGTAGTCGGCAGGTAATGTTATGATAAAAATTCGAAGTAAATACGCACTTTCTGACTCGGAAAAGTAGCAGGAAAGGTAGCACATACACTTATACCCACACGGAACACAGGAGTCGGAAGCAATGAGCTCTTTGACCGAGCAAACAGGCCGAAAATTGAGGAGCTCAAGAGGTCACGTCCAACGACAGTTTTGTCGCAATCAAAGCATTTTTACCTAAGTTATGATGCATAAGGGCTATAGAATAGATCCCGCTCCTGTGTCCTAACCTTTGACCCCATTTCGCCTATAGGATTCGTCCCCAGGCAGGCCCCTACAACATACTAACGTTTCATCCAAATCAAAGCATTTTTACGTACGTTATGACGCATAATGGCGATGGAAGTGATTCCGCTCCTATGTCCTGACCTTTAACCTCATTTCGCCCATTTTCAATAGGGTTTGTCCCCAGGGGGTCTCCTACCACACACTAAAATTTCATCGAAATCGAACCTTTTTCACGTTAGTTATGACGCATAAGAGCAGTTAAATGGATCCCGCTCCTACGTCCTGACCTTTGATCCCATTTCGTTCACTTTCAATAAGGTTCCTTCCCAGGTGTTCCCCTACCACATACTAAAATGTCAAAGAAATCGAACGATTTTTACGCGAGTTATCGTGCGGACGGGCATACGCACACAACGCGTGACGTAATGAGGCAGATGAGAATCGCGACCATCTGCTCGCAAGAGTGTGACGTCATCAAACTTTAATAGGATACACACAAGGCGTGACGTAATGAGACAGATGGCGTGACCGCACACCAACATCTAATGGGACGACGCCATGACACTACACTAAAATCGTGGTGATTCGGGGTGGTTATTTAACCCACTAAACGAATTTTCCTGAAGTCGAGATCAAGCTAAATCGATTTCTAGTACCAGAAAACGGTAGGTTAACGACTTTCATCAAAATCCTTAGAGCCGTTTTCAAAATAAAATTTACATACATACAAGAATTGCTTCTTTAATAGTATGGGATAAGGGCGATGGAATGGATCCCGATCCTATGTCCTAACCTTTGACCCTATTTTGTCTTTTTTCAATAGGGTCCGTCCCCAGGTGGTCCCCTACCACATACTAAAGTTTCATCGAAATCGAACTATATTTACCGAAGTTATAAGTGACGCATAAGGGCAATGGAGTGGATCACGCTCCTATGCCGTGACCTTTGACCCCACTTCACCCATTTTCAATAGGGTTCGTCCCCAGGTGGCCCCCCTACCACATGCTAAAATTTCATCGAAATCGAAACATTTTTACACGAGTTATCGTGCGGACAGACAGAGGGACGGACGGACAAACCTGGAGCATATACGCTTCTTCAACCTACTGTTGGAAAGCGTAAAAAAGATAGGAAAAGGAACTAATGTGTTAGGAAGACAACTGGGCATTGTTATAGGGTGCAGCCTAACTTGTGGAAAATTTTTATATTTCATTTATGCGGTAAATTTGTGTTTCGATGTAACTGCAAGGCGACACTCATAGTTATAATTAATTACGGTAATTGATCCTCTAATTTGTTCATCACTGCCATTGTTAAAATTTGTTCAGTATTTGATAAGTGCATAATTCGTAGCCTTCTGGCAAACGAGAATTGTGAAAGGCCACATGGCGACAGACCATCTCTATTTCGGACTCATAGCAACAGTCGTGTGCATTTTCAACTAACGAAAGACTGCAAAACTCACCCCCCAAAAGTCCCTCTGCAAGCCAAGAGACATTCGGTGGTTGCAGTTTTTCTCCGAACTGAACGGGATAAGGGAGAACCGACTATCACCCACAGTTGAAAACAAGGTGATAAATCCCTTTTCGAGTGGCTAAGAGAAGCCCTGTGACAGGACAAAGAGGAGAGAAACGAGGAGAAGAGAAAAACAAGCGGCGTGGCATTCTCAGGACGGTGGCAAAGCCAGACACACACACGAGACCAGCACCAGCGAGGGGCATGGAACCAAGGCCGGAGAGCTGACCGCTGGGAGAGCTCGGAAAAAGAAGCAGAGAAGCAAGTAAGGATTGCTATGAATGATCCCCTCTTAAACGAGGACATCTCAGTCCTTTGGACTTCTCGACCGATACTAGGTCGACATTAGTGCACTTTTGCCTAGGCTGTCTATATGCCAAAAAGGCAGGACATTTCTTGCCACTTCTCTGCGCTGAGGACCTCAGACAACGGTTGCCAAGGTATGTGGTCTTTATACGAACATTTGCTCACGACGTACAAGTGCCGTCGGACAGTGAACAGCATATAGAACGCTGTCCCCTGTGAAAATGAATACGCACGACAGCGGAGGCCTCCAACACATTTTATTCGTGATTTTTATTTGTGTTATGGCCATAAGTTTAAGAGCTCTTCCCTGCTAATTTGGCATCAAGCCTATGCAGGTATGTGTAATGGTATAAAGATATATATAGCTTATAATTAAACTGCGGCAGCCATGATAATTACTGTATCATTTTAATTGCTGGTACCCACGCTCGTACTCAATTATAGTTTTCTAAAGTGTGTATTTAAATGTTTTGGGTAATCTCTCACATATGTTTCCTTCGCTCTATTTGTTTATTGTGCATGCTAGAATTTAATCAGTGAACAGTGTTTGAATCAGTGTTAATTGTTAAATAAGTGTTAGATAAATCAGTGGTATCGTTTAATCAGTGACAAAGTGTTTAAATCATTGTGCATAATTAAGCTGCCGATAGAGCAGCCCACCATACATTCATCTCAGCATATTTTTGTGCCACTTCATGGATAAAGGTGGCAGTATATATAATATAACGTTGGATATTAAATGTCAAGCGTACGTGAAATGAGCGTTGGGTATCTTTTCGAGTGTGTGTGTGCGTTGCTGTGATTTTCGGTAGATTGGGACGTGCTGGAGTTAAATCCAGGCATCCACGCCCAATCGCGGTACGGGTTTTGCGGGAAGTTAATAATTAATTTGTTATAATTAATTATGGGAGGTCATTATTAATTAGTGGAATCTGATAATTAATTTGTTGTTGCAGAATTTTCGGTTGTCAACGCAAGTAGGAAAACTCCTTGCTAGCCCCTAGCAGCAGAGGAGGAGAGCAAAAATTTTGACAAAATTTTCTTTAGTGTTTTTTTATTTTTATTTAGATGTTTATTTTTTTTTCGGTGGAGATATCGGGTGCTTCACTGCAGGCGATACTTCACCTGGTGCCGCGGCCACATCAGCCTGTAAAGGTAAGATCCAACAGCATATTGTTAGAAGAACTATAACCACCGCTGGAAAACTAAAATACTAGACTAAATACCAAGGAACAGAAAGACCTATGAAGAAAACATGGGCGATGGGTAAATGAAACTCGAAAGCGTGCTGGAATAATTTAGGAGAAAATTGCTCAAGACCAAGTATTGTGAAGGAGACTTCTAGAGACCTTTTTGCAGTAGTGGATTGAGAGTAGTTGATGCACGTGATGATTATACTAGTAATTTCACCTAGATTTCAAAGTTAGACTCAGACCAGCGACATTAGAGGTTAAGATCTCAACTGCTCGACCACGGACGATTTTATATATTAGTTCTGCAAGTTGCAAAATCGCAAATCGAAAATAAAAATAAAAGGAAATACGTGAACAAAACAAACGAGCAAGTACGAAAGATAAGTCGGTTATGGCAAAGCAGAAAGAATTCCGAGGACGTGAATCAGAATTAAGCGGAAAGAAACTGTGTAAGTTAAAAGGATTCATTTGATACTTCCGTGACCAGCTTTGATAGTGAATTGTGTATAAGATGAAATCTTCTTTGAATGTGTCGTGACCACGTGGTCTAGTGCTTAGGTGTGAACACTGCCCATTATTCTTCTATTATCGCATTGGAACAAGCCGAACACTTTTAGATAATGAGATTATTTGTTTGGACCTCCGTTCTCGCACACAGCTTCAGAATTTTCCTTTCACTTTTCGTAGGCCTTCGAGCATGAATGAAGATGTTATAGCTTTTATAACAGTATTATTGATTTTATAGAATAAGAGGTGTAAATTTTGTGTCGTAATTCAATAAAGTCACCCTAATGATAGTTTTCCTTTGTCTCTGAACATTCACGGAACGATGCTATTATGTGCGGTGAACAAAAGGTGATTCCGACGGCAATGCGGAAGATCAAAGTAAACAGAGCATTTCGGTATGCGTTTTAGATTTCTCTTTCTTTTGTTTTTCTTTCTTTTGAGAGGGTTGCACCAGTTTTTTTTTTGTTTTGTTTTACTTTCATTCAGCAATCCGTATTAGTAAAAACTTAAGTTCAACCATGTATTGGTTTCAAAATTTTGCGGAAATTTTTGAAGTTGCTGATGGATCAAAGCGACGCAATGATTTACATGTCACTCACAATTTATTTATTTTTTCTTATTCTTGGTAATAGAATGTTGATTTAGACGAGTTAACGAGTTGTGATTTTCAGAAATGTTTTTCTGTTTTCCAAGAGTCTGACGTACGCGTATTTCCATGTTTCCATAAGGGAAATTATTTAATTGTCTAAAAACATCGATTTTAGATTCGCCGTGAATGCTTATCTTAGAAGCAATGAACAAGTAAGTCTAAAAGTTCTGTAAAAATTAATTATGTTGGCTATACGTCAATGGCAAATTTTACATTAAAGAGCTTACACCGTCTTAGCACGATATATTCAAGTTCTACACTTTTTAGTCCTTAATTATGTACAAATCGAACATAAGTCATATGACTTGGGCAACGCTTGTCGTTACATCCGTCTGTCTGTCAAAACGATTTCGTTTGCGATAAAATACTAGACTGTCAATTCCGTCATCCGTCGTGTCAAAGAAAATGTACCTCTCTCTCTCTCTCTCTCCCCCTCTCTCTCTCCCTCTCTCTCCCTCTCTCTCTCCCTCTCTCTGTATTATGTTATTTACAAATCCACTTGAATAGAGAATTTAAGAAAAAATGAAATTTGTATGTACAAAGGCCGTTCCATAAGGACCGAAAATATTTTTTTTAGGTGGCCACAGTGAGAAGGGGGGAAATAACCACGCAGACGACTAACTGAATTGAGGAAGTATCTATGGCAGCAGTTATTAGCGGTGGCAGACGATTCTGTCTTTGTTGTTGCGCAGTTGTTCAAGGTACGTCTGCATTTTGCCATACCGCTATGGAGGTGAGTGATTCAGAGTTAAGAAGTGAAATGCGTTGTGCGATAAAATCGCTCGGGTAAAACGGCTTCAGAAACAGTTGATTTAATGAAAAAGCTTACATAGATAAATGTTTCAGTGAGTCAACGATTTTTAGTTGGCACCATGATTCAAAAGAGGGCGTTTTTCGGCAGAACTCGCCCCTATGGCTGGTCAACCTGAAAGTAATGTTAGCACTGTTTGGGCAATCCCGCATTCTACGCGACAAATTACTGCTGCATCGTGTTTGTTCCATATGGGTACCTCATCAGCAATTGTTAGTCAGAGTTTAGGTGTATCATGACTGGTAACAAATGATTGCAAAGGATCCAAACTTTCTAAACACAGTAATAACTGCCGATGAAACATGGGTCCACTATTTCGACACCTTCACGAAGCGTGCAACGAGTGCCTGGAAACACACAGGCTCTCCTCGTCTGAAAAAAATTCCGCTAAACTAAATCAGCTGGGAAGGTGATGATGGCAATTTTCTTTGATCATAAAGGTGTAGTCTACCAGAATGCCATTCATCCACAAATTACTGTCAATGCTGGGTTTCAATCTTGAAGCGTCTGTGACGACACATATCGATAAGCGACCAAGTGGACCCTACACCAGGATAACGCCCGCTCACATGTGGTTGCTTGTGTTCAACGGTTTCTTATGAAATGCAGTATTGTAATCACGCCGCAGCCTGCATACAGTCCTGACCTCGCCCCGTGCGATTTCTTGTTGTTTCCAACGATGGTGGAGAAATTCCGTAGTGCAACATTCGATACAGATGCTGACGTTATTCAAGCTGTACAGGAGTCGCTAAAGCAGCTTCCACAAAATGCCTTTGCCACATGCTTTGAAAACTGGACTGAACAATGGGACCATTTCATGTCATCCGAGGGAAGATACTTTGAGAAATAATAACATACACTGCTGGCCACCCAAAATGCAACACCAAAAAGGAAGCATCCGATTGGTCTGAAATGCGCAGCATGCGTCGCCCGCGAGAAGATATGCAAACAATTAGCATTGCAGGGCATATGCAAATCATGTGCACCCGGCACGCCACCGAAAAGAACTGTAAGAAGGGTGCACGGAAGCCGGGTGTAAGTAGTGGAAGTGTGTTGTGCTGCCGGACCTGTTCGTGGGAAGCTACCTGATGCCTCGTCGCAGAATACGGCAATCATTCCAGCACATTTCGGAGTTCGACAGAGGACGAATAGTGGCTTATCGCGACAGCGGTTTATCGTACCGAGACATGCAGATGTACGTAAAGGCTACCCAGAGACATGAAAAGTTGCCTCATCCGTAAAACAAAAGTGTGAGAAACTCGAGATCTTCACTCAGTCTATCCAGCATCGTTACTGCGAAATCTTTTCGTCGTGGTCTATCGTTCTCCTCCTCAACTGCTTGTAACAGTTGCACTTTGTATGCATATAAGCGTAAATGTCTATGTAGTACCCTGTGTACCGTGGACCGGGGCATTTGTAGTTCTCCGGCAGCGGAACGAATGGACTTCTTCAGGCTTCGTGAAAATGAATCACGGACACTTTCGATGGCTTCATTTGATGTACGTGTGCGTTTTTTTTTTTTTTTTTTTTTTTTTTGTTGGTTGGAGGTTTAACGACCACCATGAGAGCAACTCAATGGGCTATAAGCAGTCGCCCGTCCCTAATTTAGGGTCACTGGTTCCAGGGAAGTGAGAGAGCTAGTGCCGTTAGACAAACACAACATCCCTGCCTCACCGGATTTCGAACCCGGACCCCTTTTGGACGAATGATCAGAGGCCATTGCTTTAGACCACTGCGCCACCGGGGCGGCCGTGTGCGTTCACTACGATTTTGATTCAACACGGATCCAGTCTCCATAAATTTCTGGTGTCATTGATGGATACTACTTCGAGATGGTGGGGTTTTCCCATACTTAGACCGGAAATGTCGTTGCGTTTGTGTATCAGATTTTGTTTCCATAAGCCAAGCGACGCAATACGCTCTCTCTCTTGTGGAGACCATATTTTCAGAGAACAGCACTTGCTACGTCAGTGAGGGACCTATAACAAAAAACAATAATGTTAATTAAAGCTTTGATATTTACAGTATATTATACAACAAATACTATGACCTTACATAATACAGGGTGTCCGTAACAAATGTGCAAAGTTGTAAATAGACTTTGTTTACATCCTATATTTCTTTCAAGAGACGTTCCGAAAACATGAAAAGGTGTAACCAGAGAGGAGTAAAAATTCATAAAATATCGTAATTTGTAAAACATTTCTGTCTATATACATTACTAGAATCTAATGGTTTTGTGCAGATGTACGTAAAGGTCATTTACGCTTTGTATATGAAAAATACGTGATCACGTGCATCACCATGTGATCTATGAGACCATGTAATACTGCTACTCGTCAGTAATCGTCAGCAGAATTGATCGCAATGGGGAAAAGCAAAGATCTCTCGTAGTTCGATAAAGGACTTATTGTGGGTGCCCATCTGGCTGCAGCGACGATTTTCAAAACACTGATTTCTCAAAAGGTGAAATATCCCGGGTCTTTAATCAGTGGAAAAATAATCCACATTGTTTGTCTAAGAGGTGCAACTGTGAAGCTACGTGAATCTGTCAGGAACGAGGTAGCTGTCACCTGAGAAGGCTTGTACGGAGAAACATAACTTCCTGTGTGCATCGAGCAGCAAATAATCGAAGCATTCAATGCAGGATTTTCCTAACCCATACATTTGACCAAAAAGTATTTGCACACACACATTACTTTGCATAAATAAACGTGGAAAGCAATTGTGGCGAAATATTTTTAATCGTTGGATTACTTTCACAATAAACACTCACACACACACGAGAGCTTCTATTTTGTTTTTACGAATCAGAAGAAATATATATATAACAAATGAAAATCTTATTTTTTCGTATCTGCACATTAGTAAAGTTTTTCAAGAAACTTTCGAAATTAAAAAAAAACGTTCCTTGTACTTAGTATGCATGCCTTTTGCTTCGATTACATCTTGTAATTGCCTGAGCATTGATTCTACTAATTTTCTAGTTGTTTTTATAGTGATTTTCAGCTATTCTTCGCTAAGTGGTAGCTTAAATTCAGTTTTGTTGAAACTTTTCCTTACTTGCAGATCCAACAAATGCTACAAAGTCTCAATAGAATTGAAGTCTGACGATCATGCTTTTTCACTTTATAAAGCAACCAGGATCTTGAAATTTTGGCTGTATGTTTAGGATCATTGTCCTGTTAAAAATACCTGGATAGAATGAATCTGCATTTCCCAATTTCGATGCACTGGCTAATAAATTACCTTGCAATATACACTGAAGAGCAATTGAATTAGAGATACCTGTCGTCTAGTAACGCGTAGCACCACCTCTCGCCCTGATGACGGCGGCGATTCGTCTCGGCATGAACTCGACAAGGCACTGGAAGCGTTGGGAAGCCATACGGATCCACGACTCCTGAACAAGCTCACACAGTTCAGGAAGATTTGATGGAGGGGGTTCAGAGCCTCGACCATCTCTCTCGATGGCATCCCAGATGTGCTTGATAGGAATGAGGTCAGGTGACCTAGCTGGCCAAGAAAACGAGGTCACGTCGGTGGAGTGTTCATCCAACTATTAATATACAATTCGGAAGCGACGACACGGTGCACTGTCTTGTTGCAGGATGAGGTCCCCAGTGGGATGTTGAAGACGCACAAACGGGAGCAAATGGTCGTCCAGGATATCCCGGTAACGTTGACCTGTGAGTGACGATGTCACATGTACCAGGGGTCCCATTTCAGTCCCTGTAAACAGTCCCCAGACGAGAATGCCAACCCCACCAGCTTGAAGAGTACCCTGCAGGTAAGAAGGATCCATCGCTTCATGTGGTTTGCGCCGTACTCGTATCCTGCCATCGGTGTGTACCAACATGAATCTCGACTCATCAGTCCAGGCAACATTTTCCCACATGTCTAGGGTCCAGTGGCGATGTTCCCGCGCCCATGCTAATCTTTGCACCCTGTGATGTGCGGTCAGCAGCGGTACCCTCGTGAGACGATGGCTTCTGTACCCCATAGCGAGTAGATGGTTCTGGATGGTGTGGCTGCTTACACGTTTTTGTGCATCAGCGTTCAATTGCCGAGTGATTTCTTGCACTGTGGCCCGTCTATCCGCTGTTACAATGCGAGCTAGCCGACGATGACCCCGCTCATCTACACGCTGTTGTCCACGGCAGTTGGGCCTTGCAGGGATGTTTTTACCGTATTCGCTGTACTCACGGTGCACCCGTGACACAGTGGCTCGTGAAAATCCCAGTGCCTGTAAGACTTTGGAGATGGAGTGACCCATTCTTCGGGCGCCAACAATTTGCCCACGATGAAATGCGCTTATATCCTTCGTCTTACCCATACTGCGTCCGACTCTTACTGATTCCCGTCGCATCACTCCTTATATTGTCGGATCGCTGCATACGTCATGTCGTGTTCGCTTACAGTGCCGCCCACAGCGCCACATTTGCATAACGCCAGCTGTCTCTAATTCAATTGCTCTTCAGTGTATCAATAATACTGTCTGGCATCCATATTACTTTAAAAAAAGCCATATTGCCAACTCCATTAAAAGCCATGCCTCCCCAAATCATTACATCCCCACCGCCATGTTTCACAGTTGGTCTTAATTTATTTATTTTTATTTGTTTCAAGGGAAGTGTTTGGCTTACCCGACATATATTTCTTTCCATACGAACTGAAAATAATAAACTTGCTTTCGTCGGAAAATATCACATTTTACCAAAACTCCTCTGGTTTGCTGACATAAGCTTTGGCAAACTCAAGTCTTTCCTGCCTTTTTGTTTCACTGATATAAGGTTTTATTCCTGGGTGTCCTGCCTCGAATATGTGAATCGTGAAAAATATTACAAATAGACAGAGAACTCACAATGGTCTCCGATGCTGAAGAGACATTAGTAGCCAATTCTAAAGTATTTACAGAGGGTTTCTTCGATACTTTCCTAATGATGTCCCTCCGCTGCCTTGCATTTAGTTTCTTCGGATGCCCAGATCGCAGATTATTCTCTGTACTACCACTCCCTTTTTCTTTTTTATTACATACCGAAGTACGAAACACTAAAAAAGTTCAACTTTTAACTTCCTACCAATTTCGCGAAACCTTAAACCACAGTAAGGAAGAGCTATAATCCTCTCCCGCATTGCAATGGAAAACTTGTACTTTTTTGAAGCCATGACAGTTAAAACTAACTAAATTGCCCTCCAAAGATCTTATAACGTGTCTTTTAAACACTGCGGGACTTGCTTCTGTTGTAAATTTGCATAATGTAATGTTTAGCTACTTTAAAACAGGGCGTTGTAATGTGTGTTGATACATCTTTGGCATGAAAAATTGACGTTTTCATTTGTTATATGCATTGCTGTTAATAGAAATTGCAACACCATGAAGAAATGCTCGGATTTGCACGAAATTTGAAGGGTGGATAGGGCACCATGGAAGATGGAAATGATTACAATTTCATCGCACATGCAAATGTGAGGCGCGCGCATCGCCATCGGAAGCGTCACACCAGAGGGTATAAAAGAAGGCGTACGGAGAACTGTTTTTTACGCTTTCCAACCGTAGGTTGAAGAAGCGTATATGCTCCAGCTTTTTCCGTCCGTCTGTCTGTCTGTCGGCACGATAACTACGTAAAAATGGTTCGATTTCGATGAAAATTTAGTATGTGGTAGGGGACCACCAGGGGACGAACCCTATTGAAAATGGGTGAAGTGGGGTCAAAGGTCACGCCATAAGAGCGGGATCCATTTCATTGCCTTTATGCGTCATAACATGCATAAATATGGTTCGATTTCGATGAAATTTTAGTATGTGGAAGGATCTACCTGGGCACGAACCCTATTGAAAATTAGCAAATCGGGGTCAAAGGTCAGGCAGGGCATAAGAACGGGATTTTTCCATTGCCCTTATGCGTCATAACTTGCGTAAAAACGGTTCGATTTCGATGAACCTTTAGTATGTCGTAGGGAACCACCTGGGCACGACCTCTATTGAAAATGGGCGGAATGGGGTCAAAGGTCAGGACATAAAAGCGGGATCCATTTCATATCCTTTATGCATCATAACATGCGCAAATATGGTTCGATTTCGATGAAATTTTAGTATGTGGTAGGGAACCACTGGGCACGAACCCTATTGAAAATGGGCGAATAGGGTCAAAGGTCAGGGAGGGCATAAAAGCGGTATTTATTCCATTGCTCTTATGCGTCATAACTTGCGTAGAAATGGTTCGATTTCGATGAAATTTTAGTATTTGGTAAGGAACCACCTGGGAACGAACCCTATTGAAAATGGGCAAAATGGGGTCAAAGGTCAGGGCATAAAAGCAAGATTTGTTCCACAGCCATTATTCTCATAACTTGCGTAAAACTGCTTCTATTGCGACAAAACTTTAGTATGTTATTCTTGAGGTGTACTGAACCGGTTCTGTTGAATATCATCGAAATATGATCAAAGATCAGGACACAGGAGCGAGATTCATTCCATAGCCATTATCCTCATAACTTGAGTAATAATTTCTGGTATGTTGGAAAGCGTATCATAATCAATGCATTGCATGATTTTACTAACTTGTTTCAACATGCTATCGCTAAACTCGACAGTACGCACTTGTTAATACCTAAACATTCCGCGTAGTATGAAGAGACAAACATACGAACACTTGACGGAGATTGAAAGAGGTAAAATCGTTGGACTCCGAAACGGCGGAAGAGACAGCTATATGCAGACACTTGAAGGGCTTGAAACAGGTGAATCATTGGACTCGGTCTTGCGATTTAGCACGACCGAACGGGACGACAGGCACTTACACCGTAGATCAGTGACATTGCGCACACCAGCCACGACACTTGCGCAGCAATGGAGGATGACCACACATTGTCCCATGTCTCCAAGCAGTGTTCGTCACCGATTGCAGGAGGCCTCATTGCCAGACGTCCATTCCTGCGACTTCCATTGACTCTGTTCCATAGGCGCCAACGATTGAAGTGGTGCCGCGAACGTCGAAGCTGGAGTGTTAAACGGGAGCATGTTGTATTTTCTGACCAGTCCAGATTCAATCTAATGCATCACGACGGGCGAATCCTTCTTCGCAGGTACTGTGGTGAACGGCATCTGGAAGTTGGCATTGTGCAGCGCCATTCCGGTCCCATGCCAAGTGTGACGGTCTGAGGCGATATCGCGTTTCATTCACGCACTTGCCTGCTACGCATCACAGGCACATTGAACAGCAAACGATACATCACGTAAGTGTTGGAAGCTGAACTCCTACTCTTCCTTCAGACGATCCCGGGAGCCGTCTTCCACCAAGACAATGCCCCACCTCATGTTGCGCGTACTTTCCAAGGCGTATTGAGGGGAGCATCAAGTCGCTCGTCTTCCCTGGTCTGCTCGCTCGCCAGATTTGTCGTCTATAGAGAACGTCTGGGGTGTAATCGCGCAACGACTGGCTCGCATGGCCTCGCCGCCTGACACAAACAACGAATTGCGGATGCGTGCAGAAGCAGAATGGAATGCAATTCTACAGACGACCACCCAAACTGTGTTTCATTCGATTCCAAGGTGTGTGGGATCGATTATCACCGCCCATGGTAGATTTACTTATTACTCATTTTTTGTCCTTCCTCATCACGAACCAATATGCAATTGTGATCGTTTGCAGCTGGTACCATAACTAATCACTCCCATAAATTTCATTGTGATTGCTTGTCTCTTTCTTGGTGTTGCAATTTCTATTAACAGCAATGTACACTGGAGAGCAATTGAATTAGAGATACCCGTCTAGTAACGTGTATCACCACCTTTCGTTCTGATGACGGCGGCGATTCGTCTCCGCATGGACTCGACAAGACACCGGAAGCGTTGGGAAGCCATACGGATCCACGACCCCTGAACAAGCTCCCACAGTTAACGAAGATTTGATTGAGGGGAGTCAGAACCTCGAACATCTCTCTCGATGGCTTCCCATATGTGCTCGATGAGATTCAGGTCAGGTGACCTAGCTGGCCAAGGAAGCGAGGTCACGTCGGTGGAATGCTCATCCAACCATTCGTATGCAATTCCGGAGCTGCATTGTCTTGTTGCAGGATGAGGTCCCCAGTGGGATGTTGAAGACGCACAAACGGCAGCAAATGGTCGTCCAGGATATCCCGGTAACGTTGACCTGTGAGTGACGATGTCATACGTACCAGGGGTCCCATTTCAGTTCACGTAAACAGTCCCCAGACGAGAATGCCACCCCCACCAGCTTGAAGAGTACCCTGCTGGCAAGAAGCATCGATCGCTTCATGTGGTTTGCGCCGTACTCGTATCCTGCCATCCGCATGTACCAAAGTGAATCTGGACTCATCAGTCCAAGCAACATTTTTCCACATGTCTAGGGTCCAGTGGCGATGTTCCCGCGCCCATGCTAATCTTTGCACCCTGTGATGTGCGGTCAGCAGCGGTACCCTCGTGGGACGATGGCTTCTGTACCCCATAGCGAGTAGATGGTTCTGGATGGTGTGGCTGCTTACACGTTTTTGTGCACCAGCGTTCAATTGCCGAGTGATTTCTTGCAATGTGGCCCGTCTATCCGCTGTTACAATGCGAGCTAGCCGACGATGACCCCGCTCATCCATACGCTGTTGTCCACTGCAGTTGGCCCTTACAGGGATGATTTTACCGGATTCGATGTACTCACGGTGCACCCGTGACACAGCGGCTCGTGAAAATCCCAGTGCCTGCACGACTTCCGAGATGGAGTGACCCATTCTTCGGGCGCCAACAATTTGCCCACTATCAAATGCGCTTAGGTCCTTCGTCTTACCCATACTGCGTCCGACTCTTACTGATTCCCGTCGCATCACTCCTTATATTTTCGGATCGCTGCGTAAGTCATGTCATTTCCGTTTAGAGGGCCGACCACAGCGCCACATTTGCATAACGCCAGCTGCCTCTAATTCAATTGCTTTTCAGTGTATACATTTCTTCTGATTACTAAAAATAGAAACACGTGGGTGTTTATTGTAAAAGTAATTCAATGGTTAAAAATATTTCTTTACAATTGCTTTCCACGTTTATTTTTGCAAAGTAATTTATGTGTGCAAATATTGAAGAAAATCGGTATTGGCGGTCGCTTGCCTATAAGGTAACCACTGATTTCTGCGAAGAACCGGACAGTTCGACCACAGTGGTGTCAGGAACACAGTGACTGGACACTGGAAATCTGGGGAGGAAATAATGTGGTCCGACGAGTCCGGGTACACTTTGGTTTGTACCGGCGGAAGCCACCGTGAAGCAATGGGCCCAGCTCGTCTTGTAAACATACCTCGAAGTTTTGGAGGTGGTGTCATGACGTCGGGCACGTTCTGCTTGTACGGAAGAAGTCCATCCTCCAATGTTGACATTTTCTTTTATCCAGCAGGTGACGACTGTTTCATGTACTATAATGCTACTGTCCATTGAGCAAGATATGCTCAGCGGTGCTTCAGTGAGCATGACAGCGACTTCCACCATCTTCCTTGGGCCACCGCAAAGTGTGGATCTGAACTCCATTGAAAATGTATGGGACATGTTAAAAAACAGATCCGAGAGCAAAGTTTTCTTCCGACAAATGTGAGCTACTTAAATGACTGTTTGGAGAACGCTTGGTATGTTGTAGACGTACAACCGCCGTTCCTTAAAAACTGAGAGTAACACACAAAATGAACAAAATATTGGTACAGCAAAATATATGTTATTCTTTCTCGAAGTATCTTCCCTCGGATGATATGCAATAATCCCATCGTTCAGTCCACTTTTCAAAGCATGTAGCGAAGACATTTTGTGAAAGCTGCTTTAGCGACCCCTGTACAGCTTGAATAACGTCAGCATCTGTGTTGAATGTTGCGCCACGGAACTTCTCCTTCATTATTGGAAACAACCAGAAATCGCACGGGGCGAGATCGGGTCTGTAGGCAGGCTGTGGCATGATTTCCATACTGCATTGCGTAAGAAACTGTTGAACACAAGCAGCCACATGCGAGCGGGCGTTATCATGTAGTAGGGTTCACTTGCCCACCAGTTCTGGACGCTTAATCGATATATGTCGTCGCAGACGCTTCAAGACTGAAATGTAATACTCAGCATTGACAGTAATTTGTGGAGGAATGGCATGCCGGTAGACTGCACCTTTATGAACAAAGAAAATTATCTTCATCACCTTCCCAGCGGATTTGGTTTGGCGGACTTTTTTCGAAAGAGGCGAGCCCGTGTGTTTGCAGGCACTCCTCGTGCGCTTCCTGAGAGGGGTCGAAATAGCGGACACATGTTTCATCGGCAGTTATTACTTTATTTAGAAAGTTTGGATCTTTTGCAATCATTTGTTTCCACCCATGACACACCTGAACTCTGGCTAACAATGTTCTCTCATCAGATAATGAGGTACCCATGTTTGACGCACACGATGCAGCAGTAATTTGTCGCGTTGAATGCGAAATGCCGACGTTTTTGAAATATTAGATGACGCCACAATGTCTTACCACATCATTCGTCAATCTTCATGTGCGATTGCCCAAATAATGTTAACAATACGCTTCGTAACAACACTTTCAGGACGACCAGGCCTAAGAGCGAGTTCTGCCGACAAACGCCCTTTTTTGAAATTATGGTGCCATCTAAAATTCGTTGATTCACCCAAACATTTAGTTTTGTAAGCTTTTTTCATTAATCAATCGTTTTTGGAGTCGTTTTACCCAAACGATTACCAAATTTTGTCGCACAACGCATTTCCCTTTTTAACTCTGAATCACTCACCTCCATAGCTGTATGGCGAAATGCAGACGTACTTTAAAATACTGCGCAATAACAAAACCACACTGTAAAAAATTGCTGGGTCAAATTACGGTAGATACATCGGCAGCTATGTGGCCAGTCAATAAACCATAATTTTACAGTACCATACCGTAATGCTCATTAACATTCTAATGAACGGTAAATAAAAACGTCTAACGACCATAATGTTCATTAGCATGTCTAATGAAAAATAAATAATAATTCATGTTGTGTTCATTAACATATCTAATGGGAAATATAAATGTCTAATACCATAATGTCCATTAACATGTCTAATGGCCGAGAATAAATAATATGTCAACTGACCGGGAAAAAAAACGTGTTGCCCACAGAGATGTTGCCAGTCGAATGATTGCACATGAAAAAGGAGCTATACACTGAGTGGCCACTTTATTATGACCACCCCTTCAGCACTTCGTTGGTCCACCTTTTGCCTTTTATACTGCGTCGATTCTTCGTGGCATGGACTTCAGGAGATATTGATAGGTGGTTTGTGGAATCTGAGACCATGCTTGATGAATAGCACTTTCCAGGAGTGTGAGATTGCAGGATTGTGGATCCAGCTGTCTGATGGCTCGTTCAACTTCATCCCACAAATTCTCAAAGGGGTTGAGATCTGGAAATTGTGGTGGCCACCCAAGCAAAGTAAACTCAACGGCATGTTCCTAAAACCAATCCTGTACAATACGAGCACTATGCCAGGACGTATTATCTTGTTGAAAGTAGCCATCACCATTGGGATAAACCATCCATGTGACAGGATGCACTTGGTCCGCAACGATGTTTAGATATGCTGTGCCAGTCAGACGTTGATCAACACGAATTAAAGGGCCCAAAGCATGCCAGGAAAACATTCCCCAAACCATAACGTTGCCTCCACCAGCTTGAAGGGTTGTAGCAATGCATTTGGGGTCCATGCTTTCGTGCTGTTTCCGCCAAATTCTCACTCGGCCATCGGCATGGTGCAACTGAAAGCGTAATTCATCGGACCACATAATTTGTTTCCAATTATCGACCGTCCAATCTTTGTGCTCCTGTGCGAACTGGAGACGTTTTCTCTTGTTAACTGCAGACAGCAAAGGTGTTCAAACAGGCCTTCGGCTGCCATTTCCCATCCGATGCAGTATACGGCGAACAGTGCGTGCAGAGTTCATTTGAGGGAATCCTTGATTAAGATGGTCTGTAGTTTACTGCACTGTTGCCCTTCCGTTGTTTGTTACCAGTCTGGACACTCTCCGTTCTGCCAGAGCAGTCATTAGTCGATGACGACCACACGTTGCACGTAGAGACCCAGTATTTTGGCTGACAGTCCAGTCTTTAAACACTTTAACAACAGCTGCTCTGGAACATTTCACGAATGCGGCGGTTTCGGTGATACTCGCTCCATGGCTCCGAGCTCCTACCATCATCCCACGTCGAAAGTCCGTCAAATCCCATTTTTTTACCCATCTCGTCACCCAAAAATCACTTCTACTACTGTCGCAAACACTAAGCTTTCCCTTTTTATACTAGCCTCGACCTCTGGCGGCAACAGCGTGCAGCCATAACTCATTTGCTTGAAACTGCCAGGTGGTCATAATAAAGTGGCCACTCAGTGTATAACCACTTAAAAAGAACGTTGCCAGGTTGTCAAGGTTAAAAAACAGTGACAGTTCAAAAGATTTAAACACCGTGAACATGTAGTTTATCTACCAAAAAATTATGATTGACCGTCAGGTGGCGTTCTTACGATCTGTAATCTGTAAACTGCCTGGTGAAACACTCACGGCAATTTTTTACAGTGCAGAATCGTCTGCCACGACTAATACCTGTTGCCACAGATACTTCCTAAATTCAGTTGGTCATCTGCTTTTTTTATTTTTCCCCTTCGCACTGTTCGCAACTCAAAAAAATTACTCTCAGCTTTTATGTAACGGCCTTTGTAGATGCACTCTAACACATTTTGTAATCTGCGACAAACCGCATACGTGTGGTAATTCGAGCTAAACGAGGTCCAACGTGGCATTAAATAAAAGTTTCTAATTCAGTAGCCGGTATGTGTACACACTTTAAAGGAAAAACTGCATAATGGTTTATCTTTGTGCTACTTGTATCGTTTGTTCTCAAAGAAATGTTTGGTCCACTTTTTTCCACAGGGATATTTTAAAACTTTATAAAATACAGACATTGCTTACGTTTCTCGATGCTGTAAATCTTCCCTGCCTTTGGCGAGTAAGGATGACGAGTTCGAAGCTTCAGATGCCTAAGGAAGTCAAAACAACTGCAACAAAAATGTTGGAATGCAGGAGTGTTCTTTTTTTCTGTCTTGTTGATCAATTGAAGCTCTCACAATCAAGAACATTTCATGCTTTTAGCTTGACCCACACGAGACTTGGTTTAGATGAAGCTGAAGGCGCCAGTTCCTTCAGCTGACTTCAACATTTTTCTCTCGGAAAATTTTGTTACCAATTCAAATGCTAACAACGTGGAATCCCTTTTGTGAAGAGAAGACACCAGTAAGTCTCATTGTTTTTCGATTTTCTTTCAGCCTCTCTTTTCTTACACGATTTTTTACACTTCGCGAAAGGGTTTTCCAATTTTTTTTTCCCTGACAGATGATAAATTTAAGTGCGGATGTCGTTATTTCACAGCTTTTATCCACATGGAGTTACCATTTAATTCAAATATTTTTAGAATTCGTAGTAGGAAAATTTCAGTCTACTAGTTTAGTTTATTTATAGGACGACGGATGCTGATCTTCGAGCATGGAAAAATTCGGAGCGTTGCTTGGAAAGTTAGAAAAGAAAAAAATACTCACTCGCAGCCATTCGTGAAGGATTCAACCGCCCCTCGTCCGTGAAACTCTACTGTATATACTTTGTGCCGAATTTAAGGTGACATTTTGTGCACGAATATAACTGATTCATCTGCTTCGTTCTGAGTGCAAGAAGTTTTGATCGGAAGAAAATTTGGACGGAACGTGAAATATTTCTGCCCTTAGTGCAGAGAAGCAGCAATTCTAGGAAATGAAATTTATACTCATTAAGCTGTTATCTGTGTTTTGGAGTTTACTGACTTAACTTATAATAGGTTACATACTCAAAGCAAAATGATCTCTCAAATCGTATTACTGGTGGCTTTAGATTTCGTTTTCTACTGATGTACCGTACGTCTACTGTGACGTACCTGCCAGCAGGACGCACACGACATAAAGGCAGATAACAGTCAGAATGAACGTCCGCGTAGCTCAATTGATAGAGTGACTTATTCCGGAATGAGGGGGATCCGGGTTCAAGCCCCGGCGTGTACAAAAATGACGGATAAATTTACTTCGTTATAATGGCGCCCGAACCTTCCGGATAACCCTGCCGTTCAAAATCTCGCAATGGTGTGACGTTACTTCCACACCGCGAGATAGGAAAAATAAGAGAATCCTTTCTCCAGCGCTTCGAAAAATAAATGTGTGTGACGTTGCATTCCACACACCAGATTGACTGGGAGTTCTCAAGTGCACGTTCTACAGCGAATGGCTGCCTGCAACGATTCATGGTCACGGCTGACCCGTGGGCTATGCCACCGGCCCTCTTTCGGGGGGGGAGATGTGACGTACCTGCCAGCTGGACGCACACGACATAAAGGCAGATAGCAGTCATAATGAACGTCCGCGTAGCTCAATCGGTAGAGTGACTTATTCCGGAATGAGGGATCCGGGTTCAAGCCCCGGCGTGGACAAAAATGACGGAGAAATTTACTTCGTTATAGTACATTTACAGTGATCTTGGCACACAACTCGTACTTCGCACAAGCTTATCACACGCCTCATGCACGACCTTTTGTAATTCATATTAATTACACTGTGTAATAAAGTTTTATTTTTTATTTGTTCCTGGGTAGTAACTGTTACTTTCTAATTGCTTATACCTCAAACGTATAGAAAATGCCTATTATATTCTCCACTGACTTTGCTTTTGTGACCAGAACAGTGATATTTTGAAATCTGCCTATTTTTCAGAGCCTTCTAGATAGATTCAGTGCTGAGTAAACTTGGAGTAACTTCTGGAACTTTCTAGGACTCTAGAGAACCTTCCAGAACCTTCTAGAACTTTCCAGTGATTAAATAATTTCATAAATACAATGGTCTGAAGCTCACCAGTTCAGTTTAGTTCCAGCTGCCTAAGGGGATACATATCCGCATTTTTCTGAAATGGCATCCAGACACTGCAAGCATCCAGCAGACGCCTTTTACCATGTCTGCGGACAGTTTGTCAAGACAAGAGCAAAAACGTACTCTGTGGAAGCATCTGCTAAGATGTATGAGGCTTACAAGGCCCATTTTGAAATGCCTATTAAGGACAGAGACACTCCCTGGACACACCATTTCATCTGCGAGCACTGCAAGAAAACTCTGTAAGGTAAGATGGACAACTGAAAAAAATCCATACTCCACCAACCAAAAAGACTTCCACGACTTCATCAGGTCTTACCAAGTCAAATGCCGATATTTTGACGTCCAGGATCAAACAGTGGAACTTGTTGGATAAAAGTGTTATAATGAATAGAATTCTCCGGCTGGACGTGTAGTGCAGGAAAGCTTACGTTAAGTCACGTTAGGGTTATTGAAAGGTTACTTGACGTAGCTAAAGTGTGCTTAATCTTCAAAGTGCTAGAGTTTGTTTAGGTAAGACACTCACGTGCAATAAATACCAAGAATATGGAATTATTCTTACTCAGCCGTTTCTGCCAGCTCCTGTCAGACGCAGGGAATTCCTGACTGACAGACTTCAGCCGTTCCTGACCGCTCCTGTCAGACGCAGGGAATTCCTGACAGACAGACTTCAGCCGTTCCTCACCGTTCCTGTCAGACGCAGGGAATTCCTGACCGACAGACTTCAGCCGTTCCTCACCGTTCCTGTCAGACGCAGGGAATTCCTGACCGACAGACTTCAGAATTTCTTGATCGACAGACTACAGATGTTCCAGATCCATTCAAGTCGCAAAAAAGATCGACGCCACCAGAATTTACCAGTCCGATTCGGCCTGGAAAAAGATATCGTACTAGGCTTTTTTATGCGTCCTCGAGATAAGTAAGTTCTCGTGGACAGGTTATTTTCTCATTATGTTGTTTTTCCTGCACGACCAGTTGGCGTGACAGAATTTTTTTTTTTCCGTGTTGGCCTACGCATTCTTTTTGCGTATATATGTAGTTTTTTTTATTTATATATATATATCTTCTATGTCCTTCTACTAATCCAAATTTTTTTTTATATATGTGTGTTAGGGGTAAAATAGTGAAAATTGTTACTGTTAGGCAGCTACAGGCAATCTTCGCTGCTGATACAGTTTGTTTGTAATCAACGATGAATATATATAGAGTTGACAATATAAGGAAGTAAAAATGAAATCAAAATGTGATTCCTGCTAGGCAGAATAAAGATAAGGTATGCCGATGCAGGTTTGTTCTATACACGTATAAAAAGTGTTTCCTGCTTCACAGACAATAGCTGCGGACACAGGTTTACTGAATTTGTTATGCCAAGCTTGTAGTTGTAAATACTGCTGCCGCAAAAAAAAAAAAAAAAAAAAAGTAGTGCGATAAACGTCAGTCAGCGAAATGTAAGACTACACACAAAATTTGATAGGTTTTTCGAAAAAAAAAAAAATTAAGGGGGAGATGATGTAACGTATACTCTAGATTCAGTTTCTTTTTTATTTTACTATCTCTTGTTATCTTATTTTCCTATGCAAATTATCTTCTCACTTAACGAGATATTGTTTCTCCCGCTGAATTATATGTGGCAACGAGTTAAGTCATGACGTGGTGGTATGCAGTATATATAGGCGCGCTCAAGTATACCAGCGACTGTTCGTTTTGTATATATGATAGGTTCTTCCTAATTATTGTTATGCGATTCTACGAAAGTTCGGTCTAACAGTAGTTGTGTTATTTTGGAGTGTGTATTGGAATAATACCAGGAGCTCCCCAATAAAAGGTTAAAAGTGAGTACGTTTACTTAGTTCATTTTATTGTCAGACCTCTGTCTGGCCGTTAAGTCTATTTCATTGAGTGTTTGCGTTAAGTTCAGGGGATATTGTGTTTACCGCTCTAATAAGGAGCCTTCAAGGTACTAATGTACTAAAACCGCAGTTATATTACTGATATTCAAGATGAGGAACGCTGAGTAAGAATAATTCCATATTCTTGGTATTTATTGCACGTGAGTGTCTTACCTAAACAAACTCTAGCACTTTGAAGATTAAGCACACTTTAGCTACGTCAAGTAACCTTTCAATAACCCTAACGTGACTTAACGTAAGCTTTCCTGCACTACACGTCCAGCCGGAGAATTCTATTCATTATAGTGTGTGAGTCGCAGATCAGAGGAAGCGTCTCCAAGCTTTTTCTACCTTCTTCACCTGATAAGTTGCGCTCCGCTTCTACCACAATGTGGCTAGTCTGTTTGTGCTAATTGGAATCGCTTGTAACCAGAACAAGTGTCACCTCTTCATTGACAGCTCATCCAGGAGTCTAAAAGCTGTGGTACTCCATAACGGGATCAACTATCCGCTGTTCACCTGGCTCACTCGGTTCACCTCAAAGAGGATAACAACAGCATCAAGAGCTTGCTAGATGCGTTGAAGTATATGATGATAACGGCTGGAAGGTCATCGGAGATTTCAAAATGGTGACATTCCTAATGGGTCTTCAAGGCGATATTACCAATCCTGCTATCTTAGTCTTTGGGACAGTAGGGTCACCAGGGCGCACTACCACAGGTGAGATTGGCCATCTCACCGAGTTCTCTGTGGGAAAGAACAACATCATGTGAATGCCACTGGTGGATCCCCTGGAGGTTCCACCCCTGTACATCAAATTGGGCCTTATGAAACAATGTGTCACAGCTCTAGATAAGGAGTCGGCAGCTTTCAAATACCTGCGAGGCTTCCTCCCTAAACTGTCTGAGGCAAAGGTCAAAGGCCGTGTCTTCGTCGGACCACAGATAAAGAAGAACCCGCAGTGCAAGAAAGTCTCCAGTATGATCACTAAGAAGGAGAAACGGCTTGGTACAGCTCTGTTGCAGTCGTTAAGGGCTTCCTGGACAATTACAAGGCCGAAAACTATGTGGAGCTGGTTGAGATTCTAGTGAAAAACTACAGCAAAATAGGCTGCAGAATGTCTCGCAAAGTCCATATCCTTGATGATTATCTCGATAAATTCAAGGAGAACAGGGGAGCGTTCTTGGTGGAGCAAGGCGAGCGTTTCCACCAGGATATACTGGACTTTGAATTCGCTACCAAGAACAGTATAAGGAGAACATGATAGGAGATAACATTTTGGGGCTGATTCGTGAAAGTGATTTACAGTATAGTCGTAAACCACGAAAAACTATTCACTTCTAAATCTTTTGCGATTCTTTTTGTGTAACTGCATTATAAATGCATATTAATTTTGATTCATATGTTGTTGTTTTACTTTATGTGAACGAAACGATGCAAATTTGCCGGTTTCCTCATTGGAAATAGGTAAATTACAAAATATCACTGTCCTGCTCACAGAAGCAAAGCTTGTGAAGAATAATGAGCATTTTCTGTACTTTGTAGGTATGAGCAATCAGGAAATAATAGTTACTACCCAGGAACAAAAATTGTGTTACACGGTGTTATCTTTTGCTTATGCAGTTATTTCTGAATCTGGTCCTCCTATGATTCCGTAGGCTTTCCCCTACTGTTCTCCGCTGCCATTTGGGCGGAATTCTCTAAGTTAGCAACTCGTCATTCATTCTTTCAACATAGCCAAACTACCTCGGAATGTTTGTTTTACTGTTTTACCCTACTAACAATAGTTTGCTTAAATCTTTGTTATGCAAATGATCAGAACAAGTCTCGCCATAAAATCTCCGTAAGTAACTCATCTCTCTTGCACAAAAATGAACCTTGTGTCTTTTCTGCAGTACCCAGCTTTTAGTTCCGTACATAAGAGTAGGGACAATTACACTTTTATGACAGTTAGTCTCAAGCTTTTTGATAATCCATCAGTCCTATGAAATCCTACAAGAGCAGTTATGACTTTCAAAGCTGAGGTCCTTCGGCTAAGAATTTCACCATGCTCTCTCTCTGTCAAATCTACTTGTTACATGTACAAAACCATTCCCCTAGTTTAACTTTGTACCACTTTGTCTGATCTTTAAGAGTTTGCTTCTAGGTTATGGACTCTGCTGGGCATTAACGCCACACATGAATGCAGTAGAAGCCTCCATGAACGCGAAAAGCTAATTCACTGCCCTACCATTAATATTCGGATACCTAGTACTCTACAAAATGACTTTATTTACAGAAAATATAATATTGCGTGTTGAAACCTTTGGCCTTTCTGACAGTCACTTGGAATAATCTCCACCAATTTTGTTCTTAAATTTCCCATATATGTTCCGCCATTCAAGCCTCAAAGCAGTGACCAATTCAGCTTTGTTTGGTATGAGATCTTTTCTTCCACGCACCCGAGGCTCCAATTCGTCCTAGAGTTTCTTTACAGGGTTCAGGTCAAAGCTCTGGGCTCGCCTGTCCAACTTTTCGATGCTCAAATCTTCAAATTAATCCGTAACAACTCAAGCAGCATGACATGGTGCATTTCCCTGCTGATAGATGTATGGGCATTCCCCAAAGTACTGCCACAACGTTGGTACCACATAATTACCAGGACATCTACGTAGAGCTCAGCATTCATGTTTTTGTCCTTATAGTGTAACATGGTGCGTTGTTCTGCTGATAGAGGTACGGGCCTTCCCCAAAGTACTGCCACAATGTTGGTAGTACATAACTGCTCAGGACTTCTAGGTAGAGCTCACCGTTCATGGTTTTGTCCTTATGCATAGTATGACATGGTGCGTTGTCCTGCTGATAGAGTTATGGGCCTTTCCTAGAGTACTGCCACAATATTGGTAGTGCATAATTGCCCAAAACGTATACGTAGAGCTCAGCATTCATAGTTTTATCCTTATAATATACATTGTGCGTTGTTATACTGATAGAGGTATGGGTCTTCTCCAAAGCATCGCCGCAACGTTATTTGTGCATAATTGCTCAGGCCGTCAAGGTACACTGTTAAAAATAAGCGGTTTGTGTTCACGGAACATTTCTGAGAATAACGTGCAGAAAATTTGCCGGTAGGTGTCCGTCTTTTAACGAAATTTCCGTTTTTTTAAAAGTTCCTTTTTTTTTTAACTTCCGTAATTTCACAGATTTTCGTAGTCAGGAATTCCGTTTATTTCAGAGAAGTCCATTTCAGGTTTTTCCGTATTTATCCAGACATTTCGCAAAATCGAAAACACTGAAATTTTCAGCCCTTACCACAGGGAATCCTTTCGCACTGTTGGGACTCGAACCGACGTCCTTTGGGTTATCTCAACAGAAACCGTGCCTCTTAACCACTGAGCCAGAAACATTTTTTTTTTTGGCAATTGTTTTTTGTCATTAATGCGAGTAATTTAGACATTTTATTTTCTGTTGGAGCTTATCATTTTTTTTCAATAGGTTTGTAATAATTTTATTTTCTCTGTACAAATTAAGTTTATTCTTCAACGTGAGCTTTCGAAGCAACAGAATGTTTTGGAACTTGAGATCTGTTTAAACTAACAATGGCTTTCAATTATCTTTAAGAAAAGGTGAAATGTGCTATCTTATAGTATTATTTCACAAGACTCCTAAATATAAAATTTACTCTTTGTAATTACACGGTCGAATCGCATTATTGTGACCACCAGTTAATATCCAGAGTAGTCGCCGTGTGCAGCTCGGACAGCAGCTAGACGGGCTGGGAGTGACTCAATAAGGTGCTGGAAGGTATTCACAGGTATGTGGAGCCACGCTGGCTGCAGTGCTTCTGACAGCTGATGAAGAGTGCGTGGTGAAGGATCTATAGATCGAACAACACGATCGAGGTGGTCCCCCAGTTGCTCAATTGGGTTTAAATCTGGAGAATTAGGGGCCCAGGGAAGTTCTTTGAAGTCTTCATCGTTCTCATCCAGCCACTTTTGGAAGTTTCTAGCTATGTGACACGTCGCATTGTTGTTCTGGAAGATCTCATCCTCCCTAAAGAAGGCAATCAGTATGTATGGGTGTACGTGGTCTGGAAGGATAGATTCATAACGAATTCGGTCCATAGTGCCTTCCACGGGTATGAGTGGCCCATAGAATGCCACGAAATTATTTCCCAGATCATACCGCTGCCCCCACCAGCTTGTGTTCTTCCAGCAATGGTTGAAGAGTGTTTGTTCTCCGATGATTCTCGCCTTATACGCCAACGTCCATCCTTTCAATGAAGCAGAAAACGTGACTCATCGGAGAAGCAAATCCTTTACCAATAAGCTGAGGTCCAATTCCGATACTGTCGTGCAAATGTAATATTTTTCTACAGATACACCTTCGTTAGCATATGTGCAGTGGACATCCGTCTGCACGGAGCCCCATACGCAGCAGGGTTCGCTGAACTGTCATTTTAGACACATTTCCGGCAGTCCCCTGGTACATTCGGCCAGTGAGTTGCTCCACTGTAGCTTGTCTATCGGCTCTCACGCACCTTCTTCGCAGCCGACGTTCACCTCTCGCGTCAATGGCACGTGGTACTCCGCAGTTTCCTCGTCTCTTATTCGCAATGGTGCCATTTTTCCAATTACGATACGCTTGAATCACAGCAGCACGCGAACAGTTAACAAACTGCGCTGTTTCAGAAATACTACCACCGAAAGCCGATAACCATCCTTTTTGCAAATCTGATAAATCGCTCCTTTTATCCATGACAGCAACGAGTGATATGTTTTCAGAATGCCTACAGCACACCGTATATACTCTCCAAGCCAGCTCACAACACATGATTTCTTTCATTGGCTACGCGCTGTTGACGTCAAAAGTAGGAGGTGGTCACAATAATGTTACTCCACTGTGTGTAATAGCTTTTATCCTAAGGATCCAAAGGCTGATGCATATACATCGTACAATCACCTGTACAATAATCTAAGTGCCCTGTTTCGTATGGTAAGGCAATATGTAATAGCTGGTGCACAAAATGGAGGACAGGAGAAGAAATATAAGGTGCTTCAATAACCAAAATCCATGCGGTATGCTATCCACAATACACGATCACGCCACAGAAATTCAGAATCAGATCTTTCGATGGACGATTGAAATTTAACAGTTAATCAAATCACAAGTATTCCCGCGGATAGTTCCTATTACCGTAATGGTTTTTTACCTACGGACACGGAAAAAATCAGAACGGAGATTTCCGTTAATATACGAAAGGAATTCCGGAAAAGCTTCTGAA
Organism: Macrothele yani; assembly: GCA_039090855.1. Taxonomy (NCBI): domain Eukaryota; kingdom Metazoa; phylum Arthropoda; class Arachnida; order Araneae; family Macrothelidae; genus Macrothele; species Macrothele yani. Next base: position 39,156,151 of record CM076989.1, read on the forward strand.
AATTCAGATTTCTTTCCTTAACACGTCTTCAGTAATTTGCCATCAATATTTGAGAGAGGAATTGCGGAAAGGTTTCTGAAAATTCTGAATTTTCCTGGAGTACAAAAAATCCGTGAAATTCAGGTTTCTTTCCATCATTTTATGAAAAATGTTGTGTCAGAAATATGCTTCGTAAATACACGAAAGAAATCACGGGAGGCGACTCGTGAATTTCAGAAAACATTTTACAGCGTCGAGCTCAGTGTCCATGATTTTGTCGGAAACGACTAATGGGCAGAAGCCAAACCACGCAAGACAGATCCATGTCATCACACTGCCTCCACCAAACTTCATTGCCGGGACGATGCAGTCCGGAAAGTTCAGTACTCCCGGCATCCACAGTACCTATGAACGACCATCAGACTGGCGGAAACCTTTATCTATGACCGCTCTGCCAGCCGGGCGGCCAGAATAGTTAAATACTCGTAGATAATATTGGAAGTGGAAATGATGCTACTGTACTATGCGAGATTAGATTCATAAGCAATTTTCATTATTTCTTATCATGCAGAAGCATTTAATCGGCAAATGAATTGTTAAGAACAAACTCTCAGATACTTAAATAGTATAACTGTACTGGTGATCCGAAATTTCTTGGTGTAGAGTAGAAATCAAAGTTTCCAAGCTTTCGCACATCAACCAGATGGCTTTTTCAAGGAAGGTAGACAGCAAACTGCTGTTTACCTTGAAAAGCCATCTGGTTGATGTGCGAAAGCTTGGACACTTTGATTTCTATTCTGCACCAAGTATTATACACCAAGAAATTTCGGATCACTAGTACTGTTATACTATTTAAGTACAGTTGGTGTATAGCTCCTTGTTATTTAATTGAACTCTCAGATGCTACGCTTTTCACATATTTAAACGGAGACTATATAGCTTGGGTTAAAAAGACTCACAAAACGCGCGAATCAGGTTGTATAAGAAGTTGGAAATCATTTCTTCTAATCTTCAAATATCTACCAGAAAACTCAATGTGCAAAGGTAAAAGAAAAAAACGACTAATGAACCGAAGCTATATTGTTGTTACTTCTTTGTTCCTCAAAGGAATGAGTTCAAAATTTAAAAGATTTCTTAAACGGACGTTGAATCTCTTCAGTCAGAATGGAACGTTTGGACTTATTATAAAAGTTCGTAGCCATATTTCATGAAAAGAACACTAATCCGGGTACATTTCGGAAGTTCGCTACGAGTGCACGAAGGCATAAAATTTGCTGATGTTCTTAAAAAGCAGAAATCCTGAAATCTATCGGAGATAAGAATTACAAGTGACCTCTTGAATTTTATTCTCCTTCCTTCGAGAAAAGAATTTTGCGAATTCGCTGAATAAAACTGGGGAACTTGGAGAAGTTTGTAAAAAGATTGCAGCTCAGAAATCATTGAGTGTCATTTTTCAACAATATTACTACAACTAACCTATTGATCTGTAAATATGTGGTTTGGATGAATTTACAAATAAAAAAAAAAGCACTTTTCCATTCGATGCGGGAATATTGCCGACAGAGGAAAAAATCTCATAACTTTTTCATTCTAAATAAACTGAGATGCATGAATATTAGCGACACCGGAATAAATCTCATAACGTTTACATTTTAAATGAACTGAGATGCCTAAACATTACCGACACGGGAATAAATCTCATAGCTTTTCCATTTTAAATAAAATAAGATTCGTAAATATTATGGACAGCGGAATAAATCATATAACTTTTCCATTTTAAATAAGCTGAGATTTGTAAATATTACCGACGGCGGAATAAATCTCATAAATTTTCCATTTTAAGTAATCCACAAATTCGTGCACTTTTTAAGCATCGTCACCTCGATGAAATATTGCAAAATGAAGAGATAGCAACACAGCAAAGTTTCAAGAATGTTTGTGTTAAATTTGTAGGAAACGAGAGGACAGAAAACTGTAGAGAGTTAGTGTGGGTGTGGATGTCTTGCTTTCAAATTACAGGGAACTTGGCTACAACATGTCTCTAAAAATTCATTTTCTGCACTCTCATTTTGATTTCTTCGCAGAAAACTGTGAAGATGTGAGCTTTCGCCAAGACATTTCAGCAATAGAGAAAAAAGAACAAGGGGAAGTGAAGTTCTTGAATGTTAGCAGACCACTGTTGGATTGTCTCCAGCGGTAGCCTACAAATGGAAAGTGAAGCAAAGCGTTTAACATAAATTTGAAGCAGCCTAGTCTAGACCACAAATGCAGAAATAATTATTTTGTACTTATAAATTTGTTTAAATATTTTTTTAAACACGTATTTGTGATTTTATTATACACTCCTTGTCATAAAAATTCGCGCACCAAGAAAGAGGCGTCGGATTGAAATGAGATTTTAGTAGTGAGATGGTACATACCAAGGACAGAAGTAATTACAATATCACAGCAGCAGGACGATTTCCCGTAGAAATACGGTACACATTCCGGTCAGTGTTAGTACCGCGTCAGACCACCACGTGCTCGGATACATGCGGTGATACCGTCGGCATGAGGTCAAAGAGACGCCATATGTTATCCTGGGACAAATTGGCCCACACTTCTTGTAACTAACACTCTAAATCGCGAACACTGGGACATGTAGAAAGCTGGCGTCACATTTAGTGCCACACGCGTTCGATGGGTGAGATATCAGGCGACTTAGCAGGCCATGGAAGTGTCGAAGCATGACGTAGGCATTCCTGGGAAACCCGAGCCGTGTGCGGACGGGCGTTAACTTGTTGAAAAATGTCTCCGGGCCGCCCCTCCAGGAAAGGCAGCACATGGGGCCGCAGGATCTCCTGTACGTAGTAGCACTAGGCTGTCAACGTATCTCGGATCACTGCGAGGGAAGTCCGGCTTTCATACGCGATGGCTCCCCACGCCATCACGCCTGCAGTTTGGGACGTGTGCCGCTGTGCAGTGCGGTTGGGATTGTAGCGCTCACCTGCGGCCCTCCACACTCTGACAAGGTGGTCGTCCGTTCCCATACAGAAGCGGGATTAGTCGCTGAACACCATATACATCGCCAGTCTTTGGCATTCCACGTTGCTCGCTGCTGAAACCACTGCAATCGACACCGACGATGGTCAGGTGTTAATGGCAGAAAACGTAAGGGCCGTCGAGAGTGCAGATTTGCTTCCGCCAGGCGTCTGGAAATGGTTCTGGCGAACACAGGAGTCCATCATATAGCCGCCACATGTCTCTGGATATTGGACAAGGACGTCGTTGCATCTGTGCGTGCCGCTCTTACGACGCCACGGTCCTCTCTGCTAGTGGTGTGTTTGGGTCATCCAGAGCCAGTCCGCCGCGTCTGAGTGCCTTCCCGTGTCCATTGCTACCAACACAATCGCACCGTATTATCCGACCGGCCGAAATGGCGGCCGATTCGGCGTGCCGGTTACCCTGTCCCTTTCATTACGATATACGATCTCATTCAAACTCCGTCAGTTGTCCGTACGCACATCAACAGCGGCTCGTCGGCATGTCTATCGCTCAGGGATCTCCCTTGACTCTTACCGTGCACTTCGGCACGAATGCAGAGTCTTCTGCACTGCACCTTATGAGCCCCAAGGATTGCGATTGCAGCACCGGCCTTGAACGCGCGGGCATGCGTAATCGCACGAAACTTTAACCATTTGCATGTCTGCTTTACCCGTAGCTATTCGCCGAGTTTCGCTTTAATCGCATTGTTTTTTTGTTTTTTTTTTTGTTTTTCTGTGCGCAGATTTTTATGACAATGAGTGTACATAAGCTCTACTTCATAAACTTGAGGCAAGTAAATTCTTTCATGGTCATATTTAATCTTCTTACATGTAAAAACATAAAAAAACTTCATAAATAAAGCGGGATAAATATTTTGGTGCAAAAATTGTTGGCCGGTGTAATTTCAGCAAATCGTTTACAAATACTTACATTTATCATTATTGTTATATGTATTTTCCACAAGACAAAGCAATTTTCTCAGTTGAACCCGTCTTTTTTATATGTAAGTCTGTGTTTTGTACGGTGTGTGACGCTTTCCGTAAAGTGGAAGACCAGACAGACGAAAGAATGAGGCCAAGATATGGATCACGACGAGAAATGCAAGCGCCCTGGGGGATCGGGCATACGTATTGAATCTTATGTATCCATGGTACAATACATATCGCCAATAAGTACATCAGGTTCCAAGTGACTGAGTTTTGAAGCTGGCTGAATCCCTTGAAGTTCGATTTACCGCATTTGTTCTTCACTTTTTTTCTATTTTTCTTTGTTTCAATTTTGTCTCCTTTCTTTCTTAGAAATATACTGACGACATGCAAGAAATCCATGACAAGATGTGATTTTGTTATGAAAAACGTGTTACCTTTCCCCTTTCTTCTCTTACGAGGAATATTCCATAAATATTCCTCACTGCAGGAATATTCCCATCTTGCATTCTCTTTCTTAGGGAATCGGATGAGAGTAGGTGTTTTAGGAAACCCCATTTGAGCAGTGAGACATGCTAAGATTTATGTCTCCTAATTTGAAATTTTTGCGTTAATAGTGCTAATGCAAACGGATGATTCAGCTCCTTTCTTTCATCCTTGGTGTGCTAAGTCGGCGCATTGTTATCCTGGCACCACCAGGAGAAGGGGCTCCTCCGTGACGTTCACGAAGGAGCCCCTTCTTCAAGAAGGCAACAACAGCATGTATCTTACCCTCTGGGCGCCAGTAAAAATATATAAAGTCATTTTGTTTTTATTTTTTTTTCTCTCTACGGGGATTTCCTACGAGATACGTAGAGTATACCAGTGCGAAAGTTGTCGTCTTCAAAACAGACGTTTTTCACCAAATTTTTCTGGAAAATTAGAGAACAGCTTTCTGTTTCTTCTTTCTAGAGTTGTATGTATAGATGATCTAGGGTCGTCTATAGACCATTTTCTTAGAATAATAACCAAATAGTTTTTCGTTTAAGTTAAAAAAAATAAACTTCTAAACCTTTACTAAGTCCGGAATATTATTATTATTTGCGCAGGTCATTTCATATGTAAAGCACATTTTTTTTTCACACATACCGGAAGTGTCTTGGACGATGTCTTTCTACAGTCCTTCTGTGTAGTCTCCCTGCTTCTAAATGACGGCGTCTTAGCGTTTTGAAAGGTCCACAATTCCATTCAGGTTCCCTTTTATGTTCAACTGTCGGGCGCGCTAGGTAACTGTTCCAGAAAGGTCCTCCAGTGAGGAAAATCGCTGTCCACGCATGGGATGTTTGAGCTTGGTGAACAAGCCAAAGTCTGATGAACTCATGTCTGAGCTATATGGTGCGTTAGGTAGTAACACTTTCCACCTGTACTTCTCTAGCAAAGCAGTCACTACATTCCCCATGTGTGGTCTTGCATTGTCGTGCGAAATGAGAGGCACATCTCTGAGTAAGTGCCCAGCAAAAACACAGCTGTTGGGAAACTGCTGGCTGAAATCTGCCGCTCACGGCTTGGTAGCGGTCCGTTGGTGGCAGCGCCAACAGTTGGCAGCCATTCATGGCCCTGCAGCATCGCCGTAAATTGCGGGCCACCAAGCAAGTGCCACTAGTGTCCCGTAGCTGGCAACCATGAAACCCCAACACCAGGTGGAAGCAACGGAACTGTGCATGCGCAGAAGCAATACGTGCTGTGTCTCTCGTGATACCAGTTAGCTGAAGACGACGCTATCACCATCGTGTTATTTTAGTGGATGTTAAATGAAAAAAAGCATTGTAGAGAGGCGACTTAATTTCCTAATGAAATGCCACGTCGACGAAGATATCAGATTAAGCCATGAAATACTAGATTACAGCTGTAAAATACACCCATTCCATTCCCATGAATAACCAGAAATAATTTATGTGTAATATTCCGTTTTAACATTCACTAAACTGCTTGAAACAAAAGTCCTGGAAAAATATTTCAAAAGCGTTATGTTGAAAAAAAAAAAAAGAAGAATTATACGCGTACAAAATTTATCAATTATTTAGAAGAAAAAAGAAAAGCAACGCTATGTGGATATAATGTACTCATCCATGGGTTGAATACACAGGACTGCAGGAATTCACTTCTAAAAGTAACGGGAAGTAAAATAAAATATCTTTCCTCTTTAAAACAATTGTAGCTTCGGACAGCGGAAAGGAAAGATACAACGTTAAAAATGTAACAGCTGTTACATGTGACATGAACGGGTAAATATATTAATTCAACAATAGCCTTTCAAGACGACAAGGCCTGCCTGCTCGAAACTTTGGAAAGCGCCTTTAAGTTGGTGCACTCGTTGAAAAAGTGAAGTTCCATTAAGGTAAAAAAAAAACAATCGTACGTTTAAAAACTAAATTTATTAATTATATGAAACTGACATTTATAAAAAATACCTCGCAATATTGTATACTGAAATATGGAACCATTCGTTGCACATTCCGCGAAAAAGAGGGTCAGCTTCAAGGCACGCTCGAGGGTGCGAAATTAGTCCAGTTGGAAGGACGCCTGCTTACCGCACAGACAGTACTTGGTTCGTTTCCAACTAGATTCAAAGAGGCGTTTTTCCGGACCTATTGAGGAAATTTCCCCGGCGCGGTGCTGCCATGAAGAAGTTTCGCAAGGAAAAAAAAGGGGGGTGTAGCTTTGGGAAACTGCGGTTATTATTACTTTTTTGGGGGGGGGGGGGAACTGCGGTTATTATTATTTTTTGTTTATGGCTACTACTGGGGCGGACAAGATTCGGCACGCCATCAGTTACATCATGTGATTGCCGGCTGCCACTAGCGGACCACATTAGGCTAGCCATCATTTATGGCACGTGTTTACAGGCCCGCTGAAGAGCTACTTGTGGCAGCTACTGCCTGTGATAGATAACTGATGACCCTGTTGTGGCATCTGACAGCTGCTGGGGTGCCAACTGTTGGTCAGCTACTGGCTTGAACTTCTGGCTCTTCTGTTGGCTGCCCGGACATTTTATTGACGTTTCGGCAGCAGCAACATAGTGCTGGCCCATTGCTGGCCCAGAAAGACTGTTTTTGCTGGGTGAGATCGGTTGTAGTGCCTTTTCTGCACAAGTTATGGTAATAGGTTGCTATCTGTCGGGGTTAGGCCAAGGTGGTCATACGCAAAGATCATCATTTACTTGACCTTCGATGGTGCCCGTTGGAGTTTTTTGGGAGCGTGGGGAACATGGACTTCTCCACTCACTCGACTGCAATTTCAACTCAGGTTCAAAGTCCCTAACCCTCGTTTCAACAATAGCAACAATTAGTAACAGGAAGGCGTCGCCTTCAGTAACAAATCTTTGCTTCAGCAATGTTTCATTGTCCACACCAGTCTGTTTCTGTGCAGTAGTCAAGCCACGAGGGACCCATCTGGCCGACATTTTTCTTTTCTGCAAATCTTTCGTCAAAATACTGAATACTGATGTTGCTGAAATTCCTAAAGCTCCTGAAGTTTCCTCGTATGTTGCTGGACGGTCTTGTTCCACACAATCCGCGACAAGTTTCACACTTTGCTCATCCGTTGCCGTTTTCGGCCTCCCTGAGTTCGAGTCGTTGTTTATGCTCAAACGTCCTTCAGGAAAACGAATAACCCAGCGAGAAACTGTACTCCGATCTTCTGTTTCATCAAATCACGCAAAGCACTGCGAATGTCTATTGGATTTTTGCCATGTAAAGTTTTAATGTTACGTACGTCCGTTGATCTTCACGCATCACAATACCTGAGGCGCTTGCATGGGCTATTTCTAATCCTTGTTAATCCACAACGGCACGCACTGCAGGAATAAAGAGGTCACCTGCAGTTTCCTCAAATCTACACGACAACTAACGCAAATATCATTGAGATTGCGTCATCAAGTCCGCGGCGTTGCCACATTGTGCATTTCATATGAAATTTCTCCCATGCTTTAAATTAATAATCACTCCTTAAAAAAGGAAGAAAGAAAGACAAAAAGTTAATGGCAAATTTACATTTGACTTTTATTGGCTGTCGAAAGATGCGTAAAGAACCACTTCTTGCTTAAGGATACGCCTCGAGGATCTTTCAGTGTGTAATGCAGTCCGTACTTTTTTAGCCATAGTTTCTTTTCAAGAGTTGGCAACACTGTATGCGCCTGGTGGGCGTGGACATCTGTTGGACGCTCAAAGATTTAGTGGTACGCTAAATTCGGTCTTAGAAAGCTAGTTGTCTTGCCCTTCGGTGGGTCTCTCTCTCTCTCTCTCTTTATTGCTCTTAATTGCCCTTAACTTATGATGATCTGTCTATCTCCGAAGCCAGACATCCTGTGGCGTCGCCATCCCAATAAACCAGATTACCCAGTTGGCATGAAAGAGGGAATGCATAGGATCCACTATTCACTCCGTCCCTTGTTTAAATTTCGGAGGTTATCTTATAGTTCTGCATTTAAATTGTCTGTATACGGAATCTGTTGCTCGTCCTAACAAAGGCTGCAAATAAAAAACTTCCTAAACAGAAGAAAGGCGAGGCCACTACTTCTCACTTGTTTTGCTGCAGGCGAGCCCACTACTCCATTTGCTTTGCTGCGGTGAGGAGTACTGCTCAATACTCCTCACCGAAGCAAAGCAAATGAAGGCCATCTCCATATACTCAAAAACTCACCATAGATGGGGGAAAAATGAGCGTTAATGTAATATTAATACTGCGTCAAAAGTATTATTCTCAAACCAGACCTCGGGGTTACACTAGTTGTAAGTGAAATTTTATTAATTAATTTAAACATTTTAAATTTAAAACGCAATTAAATAAAAAGTGACAGCTATCAATTTGAAAATTCCGTATTATTATTTGTTTTATTTGTCATTAGAAGTATGGGATGAGTAAAAGGCAGTGAGAAAAATTAAGCCATGTTCAGCCCCTCAATGTTCTTAGTCTAGCGACATCCCTGAAGTACCTAATTAACTTTGCGGAGCGCAGTAGTTTCTAAATCTATTGTATCTATGCCTTCTACTCGTATTATAATAATATTTTATCATTATTTTTTGGCACAGTCCCAGGTAACGTCTTTTCACTTAGAACATTTTTGTTCTTTCTGGATTGGTTGTCGGTGATGTAGTCTTATGTTCGTTCTGCCAAGTTTGCCTGTTTATTTCCATCGAACAGCGTCAGAATATTTATAGTGCGGTGGAGGATCTTTAGTGTCAGGAACCGTACCCTATTCCTTCTTTTATTAAAAATACAGTCACTTACGGTTTTACAGTTTTCGGTGCCATAACTGACGGACTTAACTAATCATCTTAGCAAAGTCCAGCAATTTGTACTCAATGGCTGTTTCTTCCCATTCTAGAAAAAGGTAATGAGCCGTTTTTTTCGTCGTATAAACCGCATACCGAGAAATTAAAAAAATAAATCACCATATAATCCGCACTTGCAATGTTGATCTTGACCCGTTATTTGCTACCAAACAGTCACGATTCACGGGATTGCCCAGCAGTCCAAAGAAATAGAGGGGAAGGATGGGGGGGGAGATCTTATTAAAAAAATAACTTTCATTTTTTAAGTTCTTTTTTAGCACGTTTTTTGTAAATAAAGATCGTTTTTATGTTATCGGTTTGTCCGTCCGTCAGTTTGTAGACACGATATTTCTGCAACTAATAGTCCGATTTGAAGAATTCTTTTTTTGCATTTGGGAGATTGAAATGTGCGAATGATGATCCTTTGTTTCGTTTTTTTTTTTTTTTTTTACGATGCAAAATTTCGCCGCTTGAGGGCGTAAATGCAGATGATATCGAATTCAAAACACATTCTAATCCATATATTTGCTTCTAAACATCCAATTGAAAAAAATTCTTTTACTTTTCGATTCCATTCAAGTCAAAGATTATTTTAGGCATAATCACTTTTTCAAGTTACCCATATATTCTCCGCTAAGGAGCGTAAAATAATATTACTTTTCCCCAAATATCGCAGCTTCTAATACTCCCATTTGAAAAATGTTTTCTTCAGTGGCTACAGCTCCAGATGGGAATTATTTTGCATATAATTTCTACTTTTTGGTAAAAATGGTTTGGCCACCAGGAGTCCTAAGTGTTGATTTCTGCTTCTAATGTATTTGCAGCAAAATCTGAGCTTGTAAAATCTCGATTGAAAAACTTCTCTCGTAGACCGAAAGTACTTACGTAGACGAACCTTCCCAGAATATTTTCTTCTTAAAAAAATGTAGGGTTTCTCCGCCAGGAGGCGTAGATGTATATCTTTTTTTTTTTTTGTCAATATCTCTGCTTCTAATGATCCGATTTGAAAAATTTCTTCTTTGTTCGGCAGACCTTCCGGTGCGACATGTTTCTAATATAATTTCAAAATTTTCAAATAATTCATTGACTTTCCGCTAGGGGGAGTAAAGGTAAATAGCGCTTTACCCGATATCTCTGCTTTTAAAACTCTGATTTAAAAAATTATTCCAGCATGGGATGCAGCTCCTGGTGGGAAATGTTTTCTTGTAATTTTTATTTTTTTATGAAATATGGTTTGGCCACCAGGGGACGTAAGCGTTAAATTTCTGCTTCGTAGGTATTTGCTGCAAAATCTCAGCTTCTAAAACCCCGTTTGAAGAAATTATTTCTTGGACCGATACCGCACCTGTCAATAAGCATTTGATAATATTTTCATCTTACAATAATGCATGGGTTCTCCACCAGAGGGCGCAGATATCCATCTGATTTCTGTCAATATCTCTGCCTCTAAAAGTCGGATTTGGAAAATTACTTCTTTGTTAGATAGCGTATCTGATGTAAAATGTTTCTCTTCTTCTTTGTTAGATAGCTATTCTTTGTCATAGCCTATCTACTTCTTTGCTAGATAGCGTATCTGGTGCAAATGTTCCGATAGGGGACGTAAATGTAAATTGCGTTTTCCTCAGTATCTCTGCTTCTAAAACTCCGATTTGAAAAATTCTTTGTGCACCGGATACAGCTCCTCATAGGAAATTCTCAGCATATAATTTCCAATATTTGATAAAGAATGGTTTGGCCACCAGAGGGCGTAAGATTTAAATTCTGCGTCTGATGTATTTGCAGTAAAATCTGAGCTCCTGAAAACTCGACTGAAAAAATTATTTCTTGGTGAATTTAATTCGCATCAGAACGGGTTTAAAAGACGTGCTCATTACACTCGAAAATTCGGTGTCATCATTCTTGTTATCTCTTTTAAGTGAAAAAAGAGCAAAATTCCGTAATTAGACCTAAGAGTTCCGTTGTTGGATTTCATGGTGTGTAGACCTACGGCACAATGAACGTGTGTGACGCTGATCTTTCCACGGCAGGCGAAGAGATGCACATAACACCATATTCATGAATGCAGCAAAGAGTAAATAATACCGTCTTCATTGCATTGCATTTTTTGTCAAAATGATCATAAGTTTAAAAAACCTTACATCCAATTTTTTGCTGACACCTTTATCTTCGTACAACGTTACGTTTTTCTTAAAGGATTTCTCAAATATACGACATCTCCTAACAATTATAACGCAGATTTTTTTAAAATCAAAATGATGCAAAAGCTTTTTTGTTTGTTTTTAAACTACGTATTGTCCTCAGAGCCTAAATTTGCGAGCACCTGAACGACTGTAATAAAAAAAAGTCGATTTATTATCGCAAAAGAGCAAAAAAAAAAAAAAATTAAAAACTTCGTTCCAAGAATCCAAAGAAAGTTTCAGTAAAGGATTCATGATTATTGCTGGTTTCTCGTACAATGGGAAATTAAAGTTAAGAAAAGTTGAGAAGAATGTTAAAATCAAATCTACATATTACCAAAATCCAAAGAAAGAAAGTAAAGAATCCAAAGAAAGAAAGTAAGGAATCCAAAGAAAGTTTCAGTAAAGGATTCATGATTATTGCTGGTTTCTCGTACAATGGGAAATTAAAGTTAAGAAAAGTTGAGAAGAATGTTAAAATCAAATCTACATATTACCAAAATCCAAAGAAAGAAAGTAAAGAATCCAAAGAAAGTTTCAGTAAAGGATTCATGATTATTGCTGGTTTCTCGTACAATGGGAAATTAAAGTTAAGAAAAGTTGAGAAGAATGTTAAAATCAAATCTACATATTACCAAAATCCAAAGAAAGAAAGTAAAGAATCCAAAGAAAGTTTCAGTAAAGGATTCATGATTATTGCTGGTTTCTCGTACAATGGGAAATTAAAGTTAAGAAAAGTTGAGAAGAATGTTAAAATCAAATCTACATATTACCAAAATCCAAAGAAAGAAAGTAAAGAATCCAAAGAAAGAAAGTAAGGAATCCAAAGAAAGTTTCAGTAAAGGATTCATGATTATTGCTGGTTTCTCGTACAATGGGAAATTAAAGTTAAGAAAAGTTGAGAAGAATGTTAAAATCAAATCTACATATTACCAAAATCCAAAGAAAGAAAGTAAAGAATCCAAAGAAAGTTTCAGTAAAGGATTCATGATTATTGCTGGTTTCTCGTACAATGGGAAATTAAAGTTAAGAAAAGTTGAGAAGAATGTTAAAATCAAATCTACATATTACCAAAATCCAAAGAAAGAAAGTAAAGAATCCAAAGAAAGTTTCAGTAAAGGATTCATGATTATTGCTGGTTTCTCGTACAATGGGAAATTAAAGTTAAGAAAAGTTGAGAAGAATGTTAAAATCAAATCTACATATTACCAAAATCCAAAGAAAGAAAGTAAAGAATCCAAAGAAAGTTTCAGTAAAGGATTCATGATTATTGCTGGTTTCTCGTACAATGGGAAATTAAAGTCAAGAAAAGTTGAGAAGAATGTTAAAATAAAATCTAAATATTACCAAAACCCAAAGAAAGAAAGTAAAGAATCCAAAGAAAGTTTCAGTAAAGGATTCATGATTATTGCTGGTTTCTCGTACAATGGGAAATTAAAGTTAAGAAAAGTTGAGAAGAATGTTAAAATCAATTCTACATATTACCAAAATAATGTTTTAATATCTATTTTTAAAAAGAAAATACCATTCCTTTATCAACAGAGCCTTCAAAGAGTAACTCCATGAGGATAAGGCTACCAGTCATACATCCAAATCTACCGCTCTATTTCTTGAAAAATGAAAAACGAGGCAGGTATCAAATCAAGTCTATACCTTTTGCTCGTATTTCTTCTATTTCTTCAAAGTCTACTAGTGTGTCACCAATGGACTATTGTGCCTTCGGACTGCTAAAGAGATGTCTTTCTAAACGCAGACCTAAATCAAGATTGGACCATGGAAAGCAGTGGAAGAGGAGTGGAATAAAATACCACTACCAATTTTAAGAAATGCCCTGTTATCTTGGAAATCTAGACGTAGGCTCATAGTTCAGAGGCTATCGGATAGAAGTTTCCTCAACAGCAAAACTAACATTTCAGAAAGAAATAATTTTATTTTCAACATGAATTATGTTGCTGGAAAATCGTTTAAGAACTGTGTGAGCATCTGTAATTTTTTCTTCGCTTGATATCTGTTGCCACGCACAGGAATCAGTTACTTGTAAATTTCCTCCCATCAACCTCTAAATCTTTAGTTCTTGTAAAAGTGTTATTCATCAGTTTTGTTTTCTGTAAGTTCATCTTCAATCCCACTTCTTAACTGTTGCCAGAAAGTTCCGGTATTTACTTCGGGGCACTTCCAATAATGACTATGTCGTCAGCAAAAGAATGGTGGGTTAAATGATCTCCATTAATCATTATCCTCCTTTCCTCCTAGTTCAGTGATTGAAATATACAGGGGTTGTCCAAAATAATAGAAACACCTTGAAACAATAGGTGTTACGCACCTAATATTGTGTGGGAGTGCCCTTGGCATTTAAAACTGCTTGAATCCTTCTTGGAATGGAAGCATACAAGTCCTGGATGGTGGTAAGTGGTTTGTTGTACCATTCTTCCTGCAGAAACTGCTCCAATTCCTTGAGAGACGCTGAAAGAGGATAACGGGATCACACTCTGTTTTCCAACACAGACCACAGGTGCTCAGTTATGTTTAATTCTTAATTCAGGTGATTGTGCAGGCCAGGGAAGGTGCGCAACTTCATCCTCATGTTCCTCAAACCATGATTGAACAGTTCGACTTCTGTGAATCGGGGCATTATCATCTTGAAAGGTGCACTACCCTGACGGAAACAATGTCTGCCCCATTGAATGCACATTGTCGGCCAAAAGAGTGACATAGTCACCGTTAGTGATCCGTCCGTGTAAGGTAATAATGGGACTGCTTCAAACCACGAGATCATGGCCCAAACCCTTTCAGAACCTCCCCCATGCTTCACTGTAAGAATGAAGCAGCCTGGATTGTAGGCTTCTGCGAGGGTTCTTCACACGTAAACCCGTCCAGTAGTGGGGAATAGTGAAAAACTTGATTCATCGGAAAACATGACAAGACATGTTACCATTGATCCTCAGTCCACGTTTTATGTTCCTGGCACCACTGTAGTCTCCGTTTTGTATTCACCTGTGATACGAGGGGTTTTTCAATCGCAGCTCTGCCGTAAATATTATACTTATGCAATTCCTTTCGCACGGTATGGGTTAACACTGGGTTTTGGAGATGTGCATTAACCCCTTAACCGGCTGGAACGAATTAACTCTGGGTTAGCAAAATTGGCTGATATCAGCTCGATTGAATGAATTCGTTGTCTAAGAAGTGGACCAAACGAGGATGAAATAAGTGATCTTACCCATCAGAGAGCGTTGCATGTTTGAATCACTTGTTTCTACCTAATGACATGATGTCCTCGGCGGAGAAACTAGCCGTTCCTCATAGGGACTTTAGTCATGAAGCAGGGAAAAAGTACTAGAACAGAGAGAGCGAGAGAGATGTGGAGAGAGAGAGAGAGAGACAGACAGACAGAGACAGAGAGTAAGAGAGAGAGAGAGAGAGAGAGAGAGGGAGAGAGAGACAGACCGAGACAGAGAGTAAGAGAGCGAGGAGAGAGAGAGAGGGGGGGAGAGAGACAGACAGAGACAGAGAGTAAGAGAGAGAGGAGAGAGAGAGAGGGAGAGAGAGACAGACCGAGACAGAGAGTAAGAGACCGAGGAGAGAGAGAGAGGGGGAGAGAGACAGAGAGATATAGTAGGGGACTGAGAGATAGAAGGAGACAGAGATAATGAGAGAGAAACAGAGAGAGACAGAGACAGAGATAAAAAGACGGAGTGACAGAGACAGAGAGATAGAACTTACGACCAGTGACAGGTTTGTGGTTGGTGCTTCTCATATGAAACAGTGAAAGGAAATGTTTTGCCACAGCGTTCGTAAATCCAGACCTCTATGAGAACGTATAGGTTTGTGAAGCACAGAACAGTGAGAGCAGCATTTGGTCCAGATACATCGGCCGCTTAAAGGGTTAAGCTCAGCAGTCGCTTTCCTCGCCGTGGTCTTCCTCCTTGCGGCTACAATCCTCTTTAATGTCCTTCTGTCTCTCGCAGTGAGTTTGGTTTTCCTTCCACAGTTGTGTCTCGCAGATGATGTTGTGCCGTGAACATTGTATGCTGTCATGACCTTCGACACGGTACCTCTTGATACCCCCAATACCTGTGCCACTGAGGTAACCGACGCACTAACCAAACGGGCTCCTACAATCTTCCCTCTTTAGAACTCCGACAGGTCACTCATTGTGCCTTGACCTGGAACGATGCAATCACACAGACCCTTGAGACTATAAGCAACACTTATTTTACAAAAACCAAATGTAGATACATGTTCGTTTTACTCAAAAAGCAGCGCATACCAAAGTCATTGTTTTCAGCTAGGTGTTTCCATTATTTTGGACAACCCCTGTGCATTGCAATATCGCATTCTTCGACGATCTTGGGAGAAAGCGTCTTGTCTTACTCCCTTTCCAATCTTTATACACGTTGTGTCCTCTAATGATAATTTTTTTATACGTGCAGTGTTCGCCAACAGAATTTGTTGTATTTTCCTCAACAGCAAGATTTACATGGTGACTTTGTATCCGAACACAGCTGCTAAGATCGGATTCTAAATTTTTTCAAATGGGACTATTTGAAGAAGAGACAAAATCTTAATGTTAAATATTTGTCCACATCCCCTAGCACGAAAATAGCGTGTTTGATAGCTCACATAATTTGCAGATTACTCTGTCATGGTTTAAGTTAGCCAACGTTAAAAATATTTCTAGTGGGACCTCTATAAGTCGCAATACCGACGAAATGAATACCTATATTTGGTCCAACTCTAGGAGTCACATTAAAACAAAAATCCTGAAAAATAAAGAATGAAGTTGCAATTACAGATATTTGGTGACAAAAGAACTTTCTAAATCAGCCTTATTAACAATCGAGAAAACTTTAATGTGTACAAAATACAAAATAAGAGCTCCGTCTTAACACGATTTATTTTATTTTAAAAAACGAACATATGTGTACAATGGGATGTAAGGTCAGGTGATGCGTAGCATCACAGCCTCTATTTGACAAATGTCAACCCAGCCTTCTCGTGGTGCATCTTGTTCCCACTAAACGGGCTCTGACGACCGCCAATAGCGGTATAACTATACCATCGGGATTAGAGGAAATGCTATCACACACTCACCAACCCGCTTGGCCAGCGTGGTGAGTTATGGCTAAACCCCTCCAAAATGACTCCACAACTTAAATCTTGGCCCTCAGTCTCCGGCGGCTGGAATGTACCTGGCCAAGGCAGCGGCCAGTACGACATGAAGGCAGAGGGTGCTAAGAATCCCCGGAGGACCGGACTAGGCTGCCATATGATGCTGATCTTGGCTACGTACAATGGACGCTCCCTATCTTCTGATTCAAGGCTTCTTGAATTGGAAGAGGAACTACAAAGGATCAAGTAGGATATCTTCGGGCTAAGTGAGGTAAGGAGAAAAGGAGAAGATCTCATTGAACTGAAAAGTGGACATCTCTTCTTCTATCGTGGGACAGATACTGGCAGAACTAGTGGTGTTGGATTTATAATAAACAAGAGACTGAAGTATAAAGTTGTAGAAGTTGAAAGTTCCTCTGACAGAGCTGCATGACTCGTTATCCAACTCTCGAGAAAATACCAGGCTCTGATTATTCAAACTTATGCACCCACCACAAGTCATCCTGAAGAAGAAATTGAAGAATTTTATGAGGAAATTCGCCATCTAAATAATAAAGGTAAGCAGCACTTGAAGATAATTATGGGAGATTTCAATGCAAAAATAGGGCAACGGGAACAGAATGAAACTTCAGTAGGTAAATTCGGTCACGGCAACAGAAACCAGCGTGGAAATACTCTCGTTGAGTTTGCAGAGGCACAAGGGTTTTTCATCTTGAACTCCTTTTTCAAGAAAAAGCCGCACAGGAAAAGTACATGGATACATCCAAATGGGACGACAAGTGAAATTGATTTTATTATGTGTAACAAAAAATTCGTCATAAAAGACTGCAGTGTGCTAAACAAGTTCAACACAGGTAGTGGCCATAGATTGGTGAGATGTAAGATGCACCTCAACACTAAACTCGAACGTGGCAAGCTCATAAGACTAACAAAATGTATTGACATAACCAACCTTAAAAAACACCATAATACCTTCAAGTTGGAACTGAAGAACAGATTTTCTGCTTTAGAAGGCCTAACATCGGAAGAAGTGGATGTTTCTGAAGTTAACAGAAAAGTAACCAAAGCTCTTATGGAAACAGCAACAAAATTAGCTGGATCTAAGAACAAGTTGCATGTGAACAAATTATCAGGAAAAACCAAAATGTTGATGCAAAAAAGAAGAGAGATGAGGATAACTAAAGGAGATGTGACTTCCAAAGTGGAATACATAGAGCTATGCAAGACAGTACGAAAAAATATCACTGAAGACGTAAGCAAATTCAACTGTGAACTAGTGAGGAACGCAATTGAAAACAACCAAAGCCTAAAGACAGCAAAAGGACATCTAGTAAGGGAAGAAAACAGATTATGGCACTGAGAAAAGAAGATGGTTCTGTAACAAGAAATAGAGGCAAAATTTTGACCAGAGTGAAAGATTTCTACTCCACGTTATATGAAAGGGATGATGCATGTACTCCAGACATCATGGAAGGTACCAGTACCAGAGTTCTTCCAGTCCTCCCAGCAGAAGTTGCACATGCAATCAAGAACATGAAGCGGGGAAAAACTCTAGAAGATGGAATTCTGCAGACATCATACAAGAAGCAAGTGGAGAAATCGAAACAGTACTCGCCCAAATTTTCACTCGATGCCTTAAGAAAGGGAAGATTCCTGAGGATTGGAACAACGCTACAATGATCTTGCTACATAAAAAAGGTGATATTGAGGATCTCGGGAACTACAGACCTATCAGCCTCCTATCAGTGGTTTATAAAATCTTCACTAAAGTTCTTTCACACCGCTTGAAGGTGACACTGGACATGGCTCAACCGAGAGAACAAGCTGGATTCAGGAGTGGCTACAGCACAATAGATCATATCCACGTACTGAGATAACTAATTGAAAGAGCGAGGGAATATGAACTACCATTGTGCATGGCTTTTATCGATTATGAAAAAGCCTTTGATTCGGTGAAACCATCAGCAGTTACAATGGCTCTGAAATCCTGCGCTATTGAAGATGCATACATTAATATTATTAATAACATCTATGAAAATGCAAGTGCAAAGATTCGGCTGTTTGAAAATACAACACACATAAAAATTGGAAAGGGAGTGAGACAAGGTGACACCATATCTCCCAAGCTCATTAATGCCATATTGGAAAATGTCTTTCAATCACTGAACTGGGAAAACAAAGGGATAAAGTTTAATGGAGATTATCTAACCCACCTTCGTTTTGCTGATGACGTAGTCATTTTTGCAACTACCCCATCAGATCTGCAGAGTATGATCCAAGAACTTGCTGACAAGAGTAAAGAAGTGGGATTAAAAATGAGCTTTCAGAAGACAAAAGTGATGCTCAATGCTTTTACACGAAATGAAGATTTATCAATTGATGGAGAAAAGCTGGAGATAACAGACACATACGTTTATCTTGAACAGCAGATATCAGCTGAGGGTCACATTGATGAAGAAATTAATCGGCGTACAAAACTTGCCTGAAGAGCTTTTGGAAGAAACAGCATAGTTTTCAAGAGCAATATGCCATTATGTCTTAAAAGAAAAGTGTTTGATCAATGCATCCTTCCAGTGCTTACGTATGGTGCAGAGACGTGGACCTTAACTAAAAGAGACATATAAAGGCTGCAGACAACTCAAAGTAGCGTGGAGAGGTGCATGCTTGGTGTAACCAGGAGAGATAAGAAGAGAAACTCGTGGATCCGAAAAATGACAAGACATCATGATCAGAATAAAATCCCTGAAATGGCAATGGGCTGGGCATACTGCCAGAAGGACAGACCATCGATGGACGGCCGAAATTTTAGATTGGATTCCAAGGGAAAGAAAAAGACCCAGAAGAAGACCACATGGGAGATTGGTGGATGAAATTCGAAAGTATGCAGGGGTGACATGGAGGAGACTGGCACAAGACAGACCGTTGTGGAAGTAACTTGGGGAGACCTTCGTCCAGCAGTGGATTGATAATGGTTGACAATGATGATGATGATGATATGTACAATTAAAACCATTAGCACTTTCGGAGTGCCGTTCACTCCATCTTCAGATGATCTATGTTGCTGTTTTGTACAGCTATATATATATATATATATATATATATACAGTCACGTGTAACATTACGTAGCTGAACTAGTTGTCATTCATGATTTACACGGTGTTATATCACATACATCTGTTGCCACAAAAATAGTGAAAAAAACTATACACATATGTTATAATTCAATTATTTCACTAAGTGTTTCCAAAATTCAGGTAAATTGATAGGGTAATAGTCATTGCAACATTTCGTATCTAATGCCGTGATAAAAACACTTTCTGCTATCGATAGAGCATGAACAGAGGAAGGAGTCTGGAGCATACTGACATTGCACCAATCAAGGATAAATATGCCATTATTTATATTACGTGCAAGTGCTGTATTATAAAGGAGCACTTTAATGCTATAATTGCGTTCATAGCATTAAAGTGCACCTTTATAATACAGCTCGTTGCACGTTGAACCTCGTTGTCTGTCGTGAACTGCTTCCCAGACAGGAAGTGATCCAGGCAACGAGACCGATGATAGTGACTCGGGCACAAGTCCGGACAATAGGCAGGATTAGGCAGTGCTTCATAGCCCAAGGCACTTAGTTTCAGCATCGTTCATTGTGCGACATGAGGGCGGGAGTTGTCCTGGAACAGAAAAACACCACGACTGCTGACAAAAGTCGGTTGTTTCTGCAGCAATTTCCGGTTCATCTGGTGTAATTCAGCACAATAAGGTTCTGCAGTGATGGTTTGGCCTCTGTCCAAGAAAGTTCGATTAATTATCCCGGCTATGGACCACCAGAAGAGGAGCATCATCTTCGTGGTGTGTAGAGGTGCTTAGGATGCCCTCCAGCAGGCTGTGCCTTGCTTAACTATTGTGCAGGTCGTTTCCGATTATCATAAAGGACCCACTTCCCGTCGCAGGTGACGATTCGATGCAATAGAGGTTCTTGTCTATTCCTGGCAAGCAGCGATTTGCAGACTTCCAAACGTCTGGTGTTGTTGGCAGTTGTCAACTCATGCGGCAGCCACATGTCCAGCTCTTTGACCTTACCCAGCGCAGCCAGACGCCGAACAACAGTCGTGTGGTGGACACCTACTTCTGCCGCTATCTCACGACACGTTTTTCGGGGGCCCCCTTCAACCACGCGTAACAGAACATCGTCAGAAACAGCGACAAGTCGGCGACCACGTAGTTCGTTTTGCAGGTCCGGATCTCAGGTTCGAAACTTCACAAACTCTCGCCGAATGGTTCGTTCGTTGACTGTATTCTCTCCAAACACTTTGCTAACGTTTGAAGTGGCAATTCCTGCAGAACAGCCCAGTTTTAATTTTACAGGATCTGCATGTTTCCTTTGCAAGCCACGTTACATCCGAACAAACCACGCCAGAACCTTGTTCTTCACACACGTGCTAGCTATTTATAGTAACTCTGTGACGTAATACCTGCAATACCTGTGGATGGTTCCATTCCGCTGTGGTGGGGGCCTATCTCCATTGCTCGTTCGTGCCGGACATCTCATTCTCACCAACGCAATAGAAATATTCACCTCGCCAAATTGAATGTTTACTCCACTTTCATTCCGGAAAGTAAAAAATGAGATGAACGCTTTATTTCATATTTCCCGCTATCTTGTGAAGGAAACGGCTTTTCCAATCTGACCATAAAAAGCTCCGATGTGCTGCCAAATATTTTAGCTTCACGCCACCTGGTGGGAAAACTGCGCATCTCAGCTATCGAAGCCCTCATCTCGATAATTAGCAGAGAAAGAAAAGCATTTCGAATCCGTTTTACACTGGCCACCCAAAATGCAACAACAAGAAGGAAGCATCCGATTGGCCTGATATTCGTAGAATGCATCGACCGCAAGAGGACATGCAAACGATTAGCGTTGCAGGGCATATGCAAATCATGTGCGCCCGGCACGCCACCGAGAAGCACTGTACGAATGGGGCACAGAAGGCGAGGTGTAAGTAGTGGAAGTGTGTTGTGCTGCCGGACCTGTGAGTGGGAAGCTTCCTGATGCCTCGTCGCTGAATACGGCAGTCATTCCAGCACGTTTCGGAGTTCGACAGAGGACGAATAGTGGCTTATCGCGACAGCGGTTTATCGTACCGAGACATCGGCGCCTGTGTGGGGCGACATCCAGACACAGTGAGGCGAGTATGGATTTGGTGGGTGCAGGAGGGAGGGACGGACCGACTTGAGTGATTTCCGCATCCGCAGGCACACCACCGAACGAGAGGACCGGCAAGTTTTGCGGCGGGCATTGACGGCTCGCACCGCCACATCACGAACGATAGCGCAGGAATTAGGGTGTGTTGCGCAACAACCTGTGTCAGCACGTACCGTTCGACGTCATCTGCAGGAGCGGGGACTTGTCTCAGGGCGCCCATTGCTCCGATTACCATTGACATTACACCACCGGCGAGTGCGGCGGCAGTGGGCCGTTGAACGCCGCACCTGGACTACGGAATGGCACTACATTGTCTTCTCCGACGAATCCCGCTTCTGCCTGCAACACCACTATGGTCGGATCCGCGTGCGGCGGCATTACTGCGAGAGACTGTATGACGCCTGCATTATTCATCGCCATACCGGTCTGTCGCCTGGTGTTATGGTTTGGGGCGCAACTGGATATGACACCTGCACCCCTCTGGTACGCATCGCCGATACACTCAACAGCCAAAGCTACATCTCCTACGTTTTGGAGCCTGTAGTCCTCCCTCACCTGCAGGACCTGCCAGCGGCCACGTTTCAAAAGGACAATGCGCGCCCGTACGTGGCACGCATCGTACAACAATTCTTCACGGCCCACCAGGTGTCACTGCTGCCGTGGCCCGCCTGTTCTCCCGATATATCGCCCATCGAACACGTCTGGTCGCTGATCCGCAACCGAGTGGCCTGGCAAGCACCACCCGCAGCTACGCCTGATGAACTGTGGCAAAGTGTCAAAGCAGCCTGGACCGACATACCCCAAGCCCACAACCAAAGCCTCTTTCGTTCGATGCCGCGGATGTAGCGGCCGTTATTGTCAGCCATGGAGGCCACACGAATGATTGATATCTGCGTGTTCCGTAAATCGCACAAGCCTGTAAGCTCATCGTTGGATCTTTGTATCTGTTGTTATGTGTCCAGTAAGCCTGGCTTTGCTATCTCGTGTTCTTCTTGGTGTTGCATTTTGGGTGGCCAGCAGTGTATATTATGGATGACTAGATATTGCATCGACAGACGGACGGGCAAATGAATATTTGTTTTCTTTTTTTCAAACAAGGATTAAAATTCCAAGCAAGAATTTCAGAAGCTGAAGCGTGCAAATTCCACAAGCTATCTTTAACATTTGGTGATAAGTGTTGTCCATTCCTTTTAACTCCTTCAATTGCAACTTTCTCGTTTATAGAACTAAATGAGAATATTATGAAAGCAAAATACTAATACAGTAAATTCCATATAAGTTTATTTTCCTCAGTGTATGTTCGACTGGCGTCTGTATTACGCTGCAAAAGGTGCTAAAATAAGTTTTATAAAAAGGAAAAACTTGTTTTTTCTTTCCACAAGTACAGTAAATAGAAATGATCCAAACAGAAGAAGTAAAAACGGAATGTAAAGTTGCGTGAAATGCTGAAATGCCTGTTTCTTCGGATGAGTGCGTTACGTGTGAAAAAATTCTCGTAACATCTCGTCCGTTTTCGATTTCTGAAAGATGTCGACAAAATCCAGCTGTAAATGGTGATTCTGCAAGCGAACTTCAAAACACAAATGGCTCGTGCGATAGCATTCTCAGAAGCAATAACTACACTTCAAAAACTTCGCAGATTTTCCAGTCTACAGATGTTTGTTGATGATTTTGCTGAACAGTTTGCAACGTCGAAAGAAAATGTTTCTTTCAGTTGATATTTCGAAAAGCAGTACATTTTCTGAAATATTTTTTTAAAAGGATAAGTGAGCATTTCGGTCACTGATGCGCTCTAACTGAATGAAGAATTTCATTAAATAAACATATGTATAAGCGCATTTTCAAAATGCTGTAAACTTAAATGTTCTACTTAAACTTCCCTTTTCGCTTATTGAATTTCGTCGTATATTTGCTTCTTATCTCATTTCAGACCCTGAAATGCTAAACTGTATGCCTTCTTTTCTTTTTTCTACTCCTTCCTGTTTGCAAAGTTTTGCTGGTTGATGGTTGTGCTACTCTTACAAATATTCCCCCACTGCTGGTTCTGGCATCGTAGTTAAATGTACTTAAAGAGAGGATTTCTTCGGAAAACTCTTTGAATTTTGTATGTGATATGCACCAAAAGTCAGTTTGTTGCCTTATCTTCCTAATATTGTGTTGGATAACGTTTTCAGACCAGAATTCCGGCAGGCTTTACGCATTTGGACACGAGTATTTAGAGCAGGGTTTACGTATTTGGACCTGAGTATTCAGAGCAGGGTTTATGCATTTGGACTTGAGTACATGTATTCACAGTAGGGTTTACGTATTTGTATTGAGGATTTGAAGCACGATTTACGTATTTGGATACGAGTATTTAGAGTATGTTTTTCGTATTTCGACCCGAGTAGTTAGAGCAGGGTTTACGTATTTGGAAGCGAGTATTTAAGCAGGGTTTACGTATTTGGACCGAGTATTTAGAGCAGGATTTACGTATTTGGACCCGAGTATTTAGAGCAGGATTTACGTATTTGGACCGAGTATTCATAGCTGGTTTTACGTATTTGGACCCGAATATTTAGAGCATGTTTAACGTATGTGGACATGTAACATATATTCTGTTTTAACTTTTCTTTTGAGTTTCTTGTTCTATGTGAATTTGAGTTCGCTCTCTTAGACATTTTCAAACCTTAACGTTATGTATTGTTCCTCAAACGAGAATGACGTTGACAACAATCTGAGGTCGGATCGAGAGTGACGTATGTGTGTCCTGATTAGAACGTTAGATAAAAATGCTCTACAGCGGTTCCTTTTAGGAGATTGATGTTATTGATGATAGACGTGCTGTTGATTGCTGTTACACTGTGATTGGATGTTGAATCGCTGCTATTATATGGAGTACGTTAATGAACCGGATATGAGTGTGGAACAAACAACATACAAGCAGAATAAACTTATTAGCAAGTACGAATATTGTCATCTTTCTTGAATGCCTATGTGTATCTTCTAATATTACATTGACTTTAGTACACATAACGTAATCACTGACGTTAAGGACTAAGTTCTACAGTTACAGCGGAAAGACAATACATTATAGTAACAAGTATTTAGAGCAGGGTTTATTTACTTATATCGAGTGTTTAGAGAAGGGCTTACGCATTTGGACACAAGTATTTAGAGCAGGGTTTACGTTTTTGGAATCGAGTATTTAGAGCAGGGTTTATGTATTTGGACATGAGTATTTAAAGCAGGGTTTACACATTTGTATCGAGAATTTGGAGCAAAGTTTTACGTATTTAGACACGAGTATTTAGAGTACGTTTTACGTATTTGGTTGGTTGGTTGGTTGGTGGATTTTATTGGCGCAAGGGCCAGGTTTGGCCAAAGAGCGCCAGACAAAGAACTATCAGCCACAGATTTTTAAAAACGTGGAAAATGATTAAGAGCAGACAGGCTTGGTAAAAGTTGAAAAAGAGTATGATGAAAGCTGTGAAGACAAGGTAGTTAATTAGGTTTATATAAAAATGTATTAATTTACTATTATAATTATATATACACACATATATATATATATACACACATATATATATATATATATTTTTTAACACAACTACACAAAGGATGAGTCACTCTCCTCCCCCCCACACTCCTCTGCAATGCTGGCAGAGGGCGGGGACGAACTGTCACTCTCCTCCCCCCATGTTCCTCTGCAATGTTGTTTGAGGCTGGGGACGAACTGTCACTCTCCTCCCCCTATGTTCCTCTATAATGTTGGTTGAGGGTGGGGACCTCGCTGAGGCCGAGACAGTTGGATGGACACTGCACACCTTTGCGGATTGAGGGCCGGGTCTTCCGCACGTGCAGGCTTTCTGCTGGAAACTGGAAGAGACGGTCGGCAGCAAAAGAGAAGGCCCAGAATCAGGTATTCGAAAAATTTCGAGCTCCGGGAAAAACACCTGTGTCGCTTGGTCAGCTGTAGATCGCTTGGCAAGGGCGGCGAGAGCTACAGGGCGCGGAACAAAGGGCTGCACGGGTTGTGGCAAAGACTGAACTACTGCGGCAAAAGTACGCTGTCGGGTGGTGGGTATACCCAACTTGGCCTTGGCAGCAGGGTACGAGAGGCCTTCCAGGGTCTTCAGGCGCTGGATCGCCATCTCGTCCTTCCATTTCATACAGTTGCGAGAGTAAGCTGCATGGGCCTCACCACAGTTAACACAGCACGCCGCAGAAGTGCAACCTTCCCCGTCATGTTCACTGGAGCCACAATTAGCGCAACGAGCGGAACTCTTACAGAAACGTTGTGAATGCCCGTACCTCTGGCATCTGAAACAGCGCAGAGGACTGGGAATGTACTGGCGAACTCCACAGACCAAGTAGCCAGCCTTGATTTCGGTTGGAACTTTCGGGGAGTTAAAAGTCAAGATCACATTTTTAGACTTATTCAAAGAACCATCGCGCCGAAACATCATACGGCGTGCAGCAATAACACCTTGATCTGCAAGTTCAGTCACCAATTCTTCTTCACTGCATGGCAAGAGATCAAACTCCGAAATAACACCCCGAGAGGTGTTAAGAAACGGGTGAGGTGTCACTTTGACAGGAATGCCTTGAAGACTAGTGAGGTGCAGAAAAGTGTTACTCTGAGAAACACTGCAAGTTTGGACAAGCAGGTCCCCAGAGCGAAGCTTCTTCACAGACCTCAAGGGGCCAACCGCAGCGTCCAAAGCTTTACAAATGAAAAAGGGAGATCTGGTAGACAGTCTCTCATTCGGATCGATGGATTCCACAACTAAGTGTGTAGCATGCGTAGTCACAGCAAACGAGGGGAGACGACGCTTCGGAGCGACTGGAACAGCTGCCGAAGAAGAGGTTCCACATTCTTGGTCCAGGTCAAGGTCTAAAGATCGTTTAAGGTTATGAGACTTGGTAGGTTGAGAAGACGAAGGAGAGTCATTGTCAATAATCATTTTCTCAGGCGACTTAAATTTGGAGTTTTTCTTTTTGTTTTTACCCATGGAAAAAAGGAAGAGGATTCGTCTGCAAACTACTCCACCCACCACCGAGCCCTACAAGGGAGAACTGGAGGTCCGCAAGCCGAGAAAATGACGCTGGACACAGTTCTGGAGCTTATACGTTGCAGATATAGTCCGTTGGCTGTGATCACACGCACTCGGCGGACACTTCGGCCTCCTGGTACCGTCATGCCAACGCCTTTGGCATGATCCCACAGCCCCCGGGCTCACCCTGCCGTGCCATACGACAAAAAAGCCGCTAAAGCCCGGTACACAACTTGGTACATGACTTCTGACTAGAGGTGGGTTAGTCTCTAGCCTCCCGTTTACAGCGAAGCCGGGGTCGAAGAGGAGTGTTGGTACACAGGAGGCACTTTATCCGGTCTCCTGCGACCTCAGCCGCCAGACATCCCATTTCCGCCTCACGGGTCTCCACACGCGGCAAACATGCAGGTAGGTCTAGTACCCAAACCAGCTAAAAGGAAAAAAAGAAATCCAAAGAAGACAAATCCTGGCAGGGAACCTAAACGGAATCTCAGCAACCTACAAACTGAGCGGTTAATATAAATCAGTTAGTGGTGGAGGGTAACAAAACCACAAGACCGGGGTGTTAGTACACAACGTGGTAGCGATTAGGTAGAATACAACACGGGCAACTAGCCAGTGGAGAAAATAAAGAAAAACAAAAAAGCGAGACACAAGACCAGCTCGGGATCGTGGGGCCGCGACTCCCCAACAGCTGGATGAACAGCCGTCCCTGCAAACACCAACAGCACCAAAATAAGAAAAAACAAGCTGTGGCATGACATTAGATGTTGACCAGTCACAAGGTCAGCTCGGGCCGTGGGGGCGCTGCTCCCCAAATAACTGGAAAACCAGTTATCCCCGTGCGGGGTTACGTATTTGGACCAGAGGACTTAGAGCAGGGTTTTCATATTTGGACCTGAGTATTTAGGGCAGGATTTACGTATTTGGACCCGAGCATTTAGAGTATTTGGATTGGAGTATTTAGAGCAGGTTTTTCGTACCCGAATATTTAGAGCAGGGTTTACGTATTTGGACACGAGCATTTAGAGCAGGGTTTACATATTTGGATCCGAGGATTTAGAACAGATTTTTCGTATTTGGACTCAAATATTTAGAGCAGGGTTTACGCATTTGGACCAGAGTATTCAGAGCAGGTTTTGCGTATTTCTATCGAGTTTTTAGAGCAGGGTTTATGTATTTGAACCCGATTTTTTAGAGCAGGGTTTTCGTAATTGGACCTAAGTATTTAGGGCAGGGTTTACGTATTTGGACCCGAGCATTTAGAGTATTTGGATTCGAGTATTTAGAGCAGGTTTCTCGTATTTGGACCCGAATATTTAGAGCAGGGTTTACGTATTTGGACCCGAGTATTCAGAGCAGGTTTTACGTATTTGTATCGAGTATTTAGAGCAAGTTTATGTAATTGAACACGAGTTTTTAGAGCAAGGTTTTCGTAATTGGACCCGAATATTTAGAGCAGGGTTTATGTATTTGGACCCGAGTATTTAGAGCAGGGTTTTCGTATTTCGATACGAATGTTTAGAGCAGATTTTACGTTCTCAGACCAGCGTGTCAAATTTTTACATCACAGCTTGAATTTTTTTACTTGGATATCTGCATTTTAGAGCACATTTTAGGTTTCCATAGCCGCGTGCCTACGTTCCAGCTCCGGTTTAATATTTTGATACCTGGGTATCCGATTTTCACACCAAACTTGTTTCATATTTGCGTTTCCGACTTTTACGCTAGATGTTACCTTTTTACGCTTTCTAACCGTAGGTTGAAGAAGCGTATACGCTCCAGCTTTGTCCGTCTGCCCGTCTGTCTCTCTGTTTATGGTTCAATTTTGATGAAATTTTAGTATGTGGTAGGGGGCCACCTGGGGACGAACCCTATCGAAAATGGGTGAAGTGGGGTCAAAGGTCACGACATAGCTGAGGGATCCATTCTATTGCCCTTATGCGTCATAACTTGCGTAAATATGGTTCGCTTTCGATGTAATTTTAGTATGTGACAGGGGACTACCTGGGGACGAACCCTATTCAAAATGGATGAAGTGGGGTAAAAGGTCAGGACATAGGAGCGGGATGCATTCCATTGCCTTTATGCGTCATAACTTCCGTAAATATGGTTTGATTTCAATGAAATTTTAGTATGTCGTAGGGGACCACCTGGGAATGAAACCTGTTGAAAATGGACGAAATGGGGTTAAAGGTCAGGACATAGGATTGGGATCCATTCCATGGCCCTTATTCCATACTATTAAAGGACCAATTCTTTTATGTATGTAAATTTTATTTTGAGAACGGCTCTAAGGATTTTGATGAAAGTCGTTAACCTACCGTTTTCTGGTACTAGAAATAGATTCAGCTTGATCTCGACTTCAGGAAAATTCGTTTAATGGGTTAAATAACCATCCCGAATTACCACGTTTTTACTGTCATATTGTCGTCCCATTAATGTTGCCCATGCTTAGAAATCTTATGACGTCACAATCTCGCGCTTGAGATGTTGGCGCGCGGTCACGCCATCTGTCTCCTTACGGCACGGGTTGTGTGTGGATCCTATGAAGGTTTTATGACGTCACATTCTTGCGAGCAGATGGTCGCGATTTCCATCTGCCTCATTACGTCACGCGTTGTGTGCGTATGACCGTCCGCACGATAATTCGCGTAGAAATCGTTCGATTTCGATGAAATACCAGTATGTGGTAGGGGAACATTTGAGAAGGAACCTTATTGAAAGTGAACGAAATGGGGTCAAAGGTCAGGACATAGGAGCGGGATCCATTCCACTGCTCTTGTGCATCATAACTAACGTAAAAAAGGTTCGACTTCGATTAAACTTTAGTATGTGGTAGGGGACCACCTGGGGACAAACCATATTGAAAATGAACGAAATAGGGTCACAGGTCAGGACATAGGATCGGGATCCATTCCAACGCCATTGTGCGTTATAACTTACGTAAAAATGTTTCGATTGAGAAAAAACTTTATCAAGTTGTTCCGGAAGTATACTTTACCGGTTCTGTTGAATATCATTGAAATGAGGTCAAAGGTCAGGTTATAGGAGCGAGATTTATTCTACGGCCATTATCCTCCTAACTTGAGTAATGATTTCTGGTATCTTGGAAAGCGTATCATAATCAATGCATTGCATGATTTCACTAACTTGTTAGATCATGATTTTACTTTCTTCCGGTCAAAGCCTTAGCTTTTTTAAACATTTTTTTATGCCAGTATGTCAAACAGGGACATTGGTGGACTTTGAATTAGGGTGGGCAACGCGTAGGCGAGTGTTAATTTTTGGGGGCAAGTTTAATAGCAATTTTTTTACGAAATACTGAATTAAATCATTGTTAATGTTTTTTACTACCGGCTACAAAGGAATTCGTGCAATTTCCTCTTGGATTCACACACACCTGATTCTGACTAGAAACACCACTGGTAAATGAACAAAATAACTTGACAATGTATCGTGCGTTAGTGATGTAAGACAGAAGGTTTGGCATAGTGTCGCCTTCAACCCTTTTCTTGCTGCGAATGCATTGCCTTAACCGTTTAAGCGCCCGATGCACTTGAACGAAAAGTTGTCCAAATTTTCCTGTGCTCCTCAAACAGAAGGGTTTTCATAATGACCGGTTTGTAACAAAAGTTACATCAAAACAATTCCTTTCCCTCTTTCATCTGAGGAGTACCGACTATAAATCTATCGGTGGTTCTAAGTGCTCCCTTACAGTCCTTAGTCTTAAAGTATGTAGTTCGATTCATTTACAGTCCTTTGTTCTCTCTTCCATTACCCCAGGAATGATTCGGAAGCAGTAGTCCCCCCGGACACGAACACCATGCCACTGGGTAGAGACAAGTTATTCAAACAACTTTTCTCTTCTTACTTAGGTTCGCCGCCCTTTTCTTAGCATTCTTAGGGGAAAAGGTAATCAGAGAGCAAGAATTAATGGCAATGATACCCCCCCCCGCCAAATCACCACTTACAATGATAAACGTAAGGCAAAAGCAACGCTTTCTGATACGCAGGTTAATAGTTCCTGTGCCGTTCAGCCATCTTTTCACGCAGCGAATATATTCGTTCCAGCTGATCTCAGCCTATTTTGTTAACCCCGAGTTAATTTGTCAAATTTTTGCGTTTCTGTTCGTGAAAATAGTACTGTACTTTAAGAATTTCCTTAAAGAAAAAGGGAAACAAATATGGAAGATTGTTATTCAATTCACAATTTTAATCACATACTAACAGCTAATTCGAATAATTTACTAAACGTTGTGCACGTAAATGCAGGATGACTAACTAACAAAATAACTATTGGAATTTTTATTACACCCAATTAAAACAGTGATAGATATTGTCTGTACAACTGAAACGGGGTTTCCAACAGGGAATTATAATGAACAATTAAGTAATTATAATATATTTAATTTAAACAGAAATTACTCAAAATGAGGGAGCGTTGCACTACATGTTAATAATATACATATGGCCTTTACAACTGTTAATACACTGGCGGAAAGTGAAAAAAGAACACCAATAAAGAGACATCTGACACCAACAACATTTATGCAGCATAATAACGGAATACAGAGAATAATGTGATCAAAACATTATGGCAAAATACAGCTGCATTTGCTGGTAAACTGAAAAATAACATTTCCATGTAACAGGGTTAGTACGAGGTTGAACCGCCATGAACTGCGTCACACTGTGCAATTCTGGCATGGAGTCTGTCCTACAGATGTTGGATGTAAGTTTGGGGTATTGAGTTTCAAGCATCCTCAACCTGGACGCGTAAATCGGGGATGGTCGTGGCTGGCCGTGGAGACCGGATAAGTCGTTGTCCCATAAAATCCCACACGTGCTCAATGAGGGAAAAATCCGGTGAACGTGCAGGCCATGGAATTTGTCTCACACCCTGAAGTGCATGTTGCGTTGCACGTGCCGTGTGTGGGCGTGCGTTATCTTGCTGGAAAACACCACGATGGACCGACCTTACAAATGTCACAACAACGGACTGAATGATGTTGTTGATGTAGGAGGTGCTGTTTAACGTACCCGGTACAAACACTATTTGTGTACGGGAGTGATAGCTGATCGCTCACCACACCAGGAGACCAGGTGTAGGCCCTGTGTGTCGATGGCGGATGCAAGAAGAGTGGAGACGCTCCCCTGTGCGTCTGCGAACAAACATACAGCCATCGGAAGCGCCCAAGTAGAATCTGCTTTCATCGCTGAACACGAAAGATCGCCATTGCGTTCTCCAGTGCAGACGTTGGCGACACCACTGCAGCCGTTCCTGACGGTGGGCTGGAGTCAGAGGTACACATGCCAGAGGCACACGTGCACGTAGTCCTGCATCCAGTAGACGGTTGCGGATTGTTCGCACAGTCACCTGAGGTGCAACGGCATGTCGGACTTGCGTCGCAGTGGATGTTCTGCTTGACAACGCCGCTCTTCTTATGCGTCGATCGGTCCGCTCATCAGTTCGTCTGCGACTTCCGGTTCCACGTCTTCTCGTGTGGGAATGTTCCTCGGACCATCCACGCCACCATCGTACCACCACCGATACTTCCCGTCCAATTCGCTCCGCAATACGACGATACGACGACCCGGTCTCGCGGAGTCCGACTAGACGACCTCGCTCAAAGTCCGATAACTGCTGAAATCGTACACGTCTTCCATGTCCAGGCATTGCAGCTTCTTCAGGGTCTTCGCCCGTATCCGTACTCCGACGACTGATTACATTCACTTCGCCGTACTCCTTAAATACCACCGACGATAATTTGCATGTTATGCCGTGCTGTGGCGTAAACGCTCACCGGTTGGTCCCGAAATTAACATCACACCTACGTAAACTCGACCCCAATAACATATGTAAATTTCATGATCGTCCGCCAATTCCTTCTTGGTGTTCTTTTTCACATTCCGCCAGTGTAATTTTACAATAACGAACCCTAACATAGAAATACTAACTATACGAAATCAATTTGATATAATTACAGTATGTCATAGACCACCTCATTTTGACTATAAGATATGCTTAAATATACTAAA
The DNA here is from genome assembly GCA_039090855.1 of Macrothele yani. Lineage (NCBI taxonomy): Eukaryota > Metazoa > Arthropoda > Arachnida > Araneae > Macrothelidae > Macrothele > Macrothele yani. The sequence continues at coordinate 39,188,965 of CM076989.1, forward strand.
CGATTTCTAAACTATGCTAACCTTACTAAAAAAAGCTTTTATCATGGGGGATTTAAACATTGACACTTTGCAAAATAATTACATAACTAATTAATTAACATATATTTTAAATTCGTCAGGATTTCTGAACACCATCATTTTGCCAACAAGAATTACCCCACATTCGAACACAATTTTAGATCTTTGTTTTACTAACATTCAACAAGACCCTATTACTTCAGGAATATTGGTATTCGGTTTTAGTGATCATTTACTTATATTTATAATACATAGACATATACAGCAGGCGAGCCAAATGCGCGGGGTTTACAAAACGAGATCTATCACTAACAAAAACTTAGAAATTTTAGGACAAAATTAAAATATACAAACTGGGGTGATATAAATACCAATCTTTTACCGAACATAATTTTTTTTACTAAACTAAAAGGTATATATGAGAACAGTTTCCGATTTCTGAACAAAGTACTAAGTCGGTAAAAAAATTTAGAAAACCATAGATTACTAACACATTGCTGAACAATATTAAACAAGAAAGATGACACCGAATTTTCGGGTGTAATAAGCACGTCTTTTGAATCCGTTCTGACGCAAATTAAATTTATCAAAGCTATTCAAAGTCAATGGAGCCGGTACGGAAAACAATAGCATCTGACGGAAGAAAGACGTTTTTCAATCGGGTCTTTAATCCCTCAGATATTGCTGTAAACGAAATCGTGAACTTACGAACTATTAGAAACAGAGTTATCGACAAAAATAAGATGTGACTTTACGTCCCCTGGTGGGAAAAGCATGCATTATTTTAGGAAGAAAGTATTCACAAAAGGTTTATCCATATGAGTGGTATCGGTCCAGGAAAAAATTTTATTCAAGTTTTCAGGAGCCCAGATTTTGCTACAAATACATCAGAAGTAAAAATTAACACTTATGACCCCTGGTGGCCAAACCATTCTTTAAAAAACATTAGAAATTACGTGAAAAATATTTTCCGTCAGGTCTTGTATGCGATACGGGAAGAATTTTTCAAATCGGAGTTTTAGGAGAAGAAAACGCAATTTACCATTGTGCGCCCTAGCGAAAAGTCTATGATTTACTTGAAAATTTTGAATTTATTGGAAAAACATTTCGCATCGGAAACACTATCCAACAAAGAAGGAATTTTTCAAATCGGAATTTTAGAAGTAGAGATATTGACCAAAATAAGATATACATCTACGCCCCTGGCGTAGAAACCATGCATTATTTCAAGAAGAAAATCTTCCTAAAATGTTTGTCGACATGAGTAGTATCGGTCCGCAAAAGACTTTTTTCGATCGAGATTTTAGAAGCTCATATTTTGCTGCAAATACATCAGAAGCGGAAATTAAGACTTACCCCAGCTGGAGCCAAACATTTTTTTTACAAAAATTTGAAATTACGTGCAAACGATTTCCGATCAGGAGCTGTATCGGCTGCAGAAAGAATTTTTCAGATCGGAGATTTAGAAGCAGAGATATATGGGAAAACGCAATTTACCTTTACGCCCCCAAGCGGAAATTCTATTAATTACTTGAAAATTTTGAATTTATAGGAAAAACATGTCACACTAGAAACACTCTCCAACAAAGAAGGAATTTTTTTACATCGGACTCTTGGAAGTCGAGATATTGAAAAAAATAAGATATATATCTACGCCCCTGGCGTAGAATTAAGAAGAAAATAATCCTAAAAGGTTTGTCGACATGAATAGTATCGGTCTACAAACGATGTTATTTTCATTCGAGAATTTAGAAGCTCATATTTTGCTGCAAATACATCAGAAGCGGAAATTAAGGTTTACGCCCCCTGGTGGCCAAACCATATTTTTATAAAAATTAGAAATAATGTGCAAACGATTTCCCATCAGGAGCTGTATCCAGTGCAGAAAGAATTTTTCAGATCGGAGATTTACAAGCAGGGATATTGGGGAAAACGCAATTTACCTTTACGCCCCCTAGCAGAAAGTCCATGAATTACGTGAAAATTTTGAAATTATATGAAAAACATGCGATACGGAAAACATTATCCAACAAAGAAGGAATTTTTCAAATCGGACTCCTAGAAGTCGAGATATTGACAAAAACAAGATATACATCTTTTTTTTTTTTTTTGGAGGTTTAACGACCACCATGAGCAACTCAATGGGCTATAAGCAGTCGCCAGTCCCTAATTTAGGGTCACTGGCTCCAGGGAAGGGAGAGAGCCAGTGCCGAAAGACAAACATAACATCCATGTCTCACCGGGATTCAAACCCGGACCCCTTCGGACGAGTGATCAGAGGCCAAGATATACATCTACGCCCCCTAGCGTAGAAACCGTGCACTATTATAAAAAGAAAATGTTTCTAAAAAGTTTGTCGGCATGAGTAGTATCGATCTACAAACGACGTTATTTTCAATGGAGAATTTAGAAGCTCATATTTTGCTGCAAATACATCAGAAGCGGAAATTAAGGTTTACGCCCCCTGGTGTCACAGACCATTTTTTTACAAAAATTAGAAATTATGTGCAAACGATTTCCCATCAGGAGCTGTATCCGGTGCAGAAAGAATTTTTCAGATCGGAGATTTAGAAGCAGAGTTGTAGGGGGAAACGCAATTTACCTTTACGCCCCCTAGTGGAAAGTCTATGAATTACTTGAAAATTTTGAAATTATATGAAAAACACGTCACATGGAAAACACTATCCAACAAAGAAGGAATTTTTCAAATCGGACTCCTAGAAGTAGAGATATTGACAAAAATAAGATATACATCTACGCCCCCTGCGAAAAACTGTGGGATATTTTAGGAAGAAAATATTCCGAAAAGGTTTATCGATGTGAGTGGCATCAGTCCACGAAAGAATTTTTCAATCGATATTTTAGAAGCTCAGATTTTATGGCAAATACATCAGAAGCGAAAATTAACACTTAACGCCCCTGGTGGCCAAACTATTCTTTACCAAAAATTCGAAATGATATGCAAAAGATTGTGCATCAGGAGATATATCAGCTGAAAAAAAAAATTAAATCGGAGTTTTAGAAGAAGAGTTATCGGGAAAAATGCAATTTACTTTTATGCCCCCTAGCGGAAAATCTATGCGTAATTTGAAAAAGAAACTATATCCAAAATAATCTTCGACATAAATGGAATCGAAAGATAAAAGATTTTTTAAATCGGATGTTTAGTAGCAAATATGTGGAATAAAACGTATTTTTGAATTCGACATCATCTGCATTTATGCCCTCTAGCGGCGAAATTGTACACCGTAAAAAAACGAAATGAAGGATCATCATTCGCATATTTTAAGCTTCCGAATGCAAAAAGAATTTTTCAAATCGGAGAATAGTTGCGGAAATACCGTCAGTACAGACGGACGGACATACCGATAACATAAGCACGATCCTTTTTTACAAAAGACGCGCTAAAAAAAGAAATAAGTTATTTTCCAAATTTCTTAAAACCAGACAACAACTAGATTTTAATAATTTTAAGCAATATAGAAATAAATTGAATTCTGAAACAAGATCAACTAAAAGAGATTATTACCCTAATATATTTTCACAAAATTCACCTAAACAAACATGGAAACACCTTAATCAATTACTAGGTAATACACCCAAAACTATCTAACCATCTTTCCTGACAAATACAAATAATATAACAAGTAAGATGACACCAAATTTTCGGGTGCATTAAGCACGTCTTTTGAATCCGTTCTGACGCAAATTAAGTTTACCAAATCCATTCAAAGTCAATGGAACCGGTATGGAAAACAATAGATTGACGAAAGTAAGATTTTAAATCGCGTTTTTCATCCCTCAGATATTGCTGTAAACGGAATCGTGAGCTTACGAACTCTTAGAAACAGAGATATCGACAAAAATAAGATGTGACTTTACGTCACCTGGTGGGAAAACCATGCATTATTTTAGGAAGAAAGTATTCTCAAAAGGTTTACCCATAGAAGCGGTATCGGTCCAAGAAAAAAAAATTAGTCGAGTTTTCAGGATCCCAGATTTTGCTACGAATGCATCAGAAGCAGAAATTAATACTTATGACCCCTGGTGGCCAAACCATTCTTCACCAAACATTAGAAATTATGTGAAAAATATTTTCCATCAGGTCTTGTATTCAATACGGGAAGAATTTTTCAAATCGGAGCTTTAGAAGCAGAAATAACGCAGAAAACGCAATTTACCTTTGTGCCCCCTAGCGGAAAGTCTATGATTTACTTGTAAATTTTGAATTTATAGGAAAAGCATTTCGCATTGGAAACACTGTACAACAAAGAAGGACTTTTTCAAATCGGACTCTTAGAAGTAGAGATATCGACAAAAATAAGATATACATCTACGCCCCCTGGCGTAGAAACCATGCATTATTTCAAGAAGAAAATGTTCCTAAAAGGTTTGTCGACATGAGTAGTATCGGCCAACAAACGACTTTTTTCAATCGAGATTTTAGAAGCTAATATTTTGCTGCAAACCGTCAGAAGCGGAAATTAAGACTTACGCCACCTGGTGGCCAAACCATATTTTTACAAAAATTAGAAATTATGTGCAAACGATTTCCCATCAGGAGCTGTATCCGGTGCAGAAAGAATTTTTCAAATCGGAGATTTAGACGCAGAGATACAGGAGGAAACGCAATTTACATTTACGCCTCCTAGCGGAAAGTCTATGAATAACTTGAAAATTTTGAAATTATATGAAACACATGTCGCACTGGAAACACTATCCAACAAAGAAGGATTTTTTCAAATCGGACACCTAGAAGTAGAGATATTGACAAAAATAAGATATACGTCTACGCCCCCTGGCGTAGAAACCATGCACTATTTTAGGAAGAAAATTTTTCTACAAGGTTTGTCGACATGAGTAGTATCGGTCAACGAACGACGTTTTTTTCAATCGAGAATTTAGAAGCTCATATTTTGCTGCAAGTACATCAGAAGCGGAAATTAAGATTTACGCCCCCTGGTGGACAAACCATTTGTTTTACCAAAATTAGAAGTTATGTGCAAACGATTTCCCATCAGGAGCTGTATCAGGTGCAGAAAGAATTTTTCAAATCGGAGATTTAGAAGCAGAGATATAAGGGGAAACGCAATTTACCGCTACGCCCCCTAGCGGAAACTCTATGATATACTTGAAAAATTTCATATTATATGAAAAACATGTCACACTGAAAACACTATCCAACAAGGAAGGAATTTTTCAAATCGGACACTTGGAAGTAGAGATATTCACAAAAATAAGATGTACATTTACGCCCCCTGGCGGAGAAACTGTGGAATATTTTAGAAAAAAAATATTCCAAAAAAATTTATCGATGTGAGTGGCATCAGTCCACGAAAGAATTTTTCAATCGATATTATAGAAGCTCAGATTTTATGTGAAATACCTCAGAAGCAAAAATTAATACTTACGCCCCCTGGTGGCTAAAGTATTCTTTATCAAAAATTTGAATTTATTTGCAAAAGATTTTCCATCAGGAAATGTACCCGCTGAAGATTTTTTTTTTCAAATCGGAGTTTTACATTGACGGAAAAAAAAAAATGCCAACACCACGAAAAAATAGTTGTAGAGGAATGAAATGGCGGCAATACATTTGTATAGGTAACATATTTAATCGATTAAGGTTTCAAGATCACAGCTTATTGTAAGCGCGAGAAGAGCCATTTTAAATGGGAAATGTTGGTACATTAATAACCGGTGTAACCGCCAGAATGTTGAATGCAAGCACGCAAACGTTCATGCATTGTGTCGTACAGGTGCTGGATGTCAGTTTGTGGGATGGAGTTCCATGCCTGTTGCACTTGGTCGGTCAATACAGGGACGGTTAATGCTGGTTAGGGATAACGCTGGAGTAGTCGTCCAATGATGTCCCATACGTGCTCGATTGGTGAAAGATCTGGTGATCTAGCAGGCCACGGCAACATGTCGACACTCTTGGGTTACAACAGCGGTATGCGGGCGAGCGTTATCCTGTTGGAAAACACCCCCTGGAATGCTGTTCATGAATGGCAGCACAACAGGTTGAATCACCAGACGGACGTACAACTCTGCCGTCAGGGTGCGTGGGATAACCACGAGAGTGCTCCTGCTGTCATAGGAAATTGCTCCCCAGAGCATTACTCCAGATGTAGGTCCAGTGTGTCTCGGCCGCAGACAGGTTGGTTACAGGCGCTCACCTGGCCTCCTTTTAACCAACACACGGCCATCACTGGCAACCAGGCAGAACCGGCTTTCATCAGAAAACACAACAGATCTCCACTCCGTCCTCCAATGAGCTCTAGCTTGACACCAATGACGCCGCAAACGGCAGTGGTTTAGAGTAAGTGGAATGAAAGCTACAGGGCGTCTGGCTCGGAGCTGTCCTTCAAGTAACCGATTTGTAACAGTTCGTTGTGTCACTGTGGTGGCAACTGCAGCTCGAATTGCTGCCGCAGACGCGGTACGATGCGCCACGGCCATACGCCGTACACGGAGGTTTTCCCTCTCAGTAGTGCCACGTGGCCGGCCGGAACCCGGGCTTCTTGAGGCAGTACCTTCCCTTGACCACCGCTGCCAACAATCATGCACAGTGGCTACATTCCTGCCAAGTCGTTCTGCAATATTGCGGAAAGAAAATCCACCTTCTCGTAGCCCTATTACACGACCTCGTTCAAACTCCGTGAGCTGTTGATAATGGCTTCTTCGTCTTCTTAAAGGCATTCTTGACTAACATCAACACACTACGTCGAATCTCAACGATAACTAACGCTCACGAACGTTACAGCGCGTATTTACAGCAAACCTGCTTTGCATGTTCCGAGGGGCGCTACTAACGCCACACGTATGCGCCGAGCGCAAAGTTTGCATAGACGTCATCTTACAGATGTACTCTCACCGCCTACCAACTGTCGTTAATCTAACACAACCCCTTCTTGGTGTTGGGATTTTTTTTTCCGTCAGTGTAGAAGTAGTGTTATCGGGGAAAGTGTAATTTACTTTTACGCCCCCTAGCGGAAAATCTATGCGTAATTTGAAAAAGTAACTATATCCAAAATACTCTTCGATATAAATGGAATCGAAAGATAAAAATTGTTTTTCAATCGGATGTTTAGAAGCAAATATGTGGAATAAAACGTATTTTTGAATTCGACATCATCTGCATTTACGCTCTCTAGCGGCGAAATTGTACATCGTAAAAAAAACGAAATAAAGGATCATCATTTGCATATTTCAAGCTTCCCAATGCAAAAGGAATTTTTCAAATCGGACTTAATAGTTGCAGAGATACCGTGGGTACAGACGGACGGGCGGGCAAACCGATAACAGAAGCACGATCTTTTTTTACAAAAGACATGCTAAAAATTGAAAAAAAAACAAAAACAGGATATTATAACACATATGAATCATCATTTTACAACAATACCACTGATAAAACAAAAATTAAAATCGGTTAATACTCACTACTCGAATTATTTGCAAAAATCATATCGCCATAATAATTTTCACTTTACAGATATTACAGAAGTTAAATTATTGGTGGAATTAAAAAATATAAAATTGACATCAGGTACAGGTTACGGTGATATTAATCCCCTAACAATTAAATATGCAGCAGATGATATGTGAACCTTTATTCCTAATATACAACTTTGTCTTTCATACAGGAATTTTTCCTGATGAATTAAAAATTACAAAATTACTCCAAAGCTTAAATCAGTATCACATAATGATGAAAATAACTATCGCCCAATATCTAAAATATCATTTTTTGCAAAATTACTTGAAAAAGTAATGTACAATAAATTATTACCCTACCTATAGAAATATCATATTGCAAATGAAAATCAATTTGAATTTCAACCAAACAAATAAACAGAGCTTGCTCCATATTCAGGATAGTATCCAAAACATTTTAAAGACAAAAAAAAAAAAAAAAAAAAACTCTTGCCCTCTTTTTAGATCGAACAAAAGCTTTTGATATATTAAGTCATAATATACTATTAAACAAATTAAAAAATATTGGTATTAGGGGTATGGCACGTACGCTATTCCAAATCTATTTACCAAATAAAAATAAATTTACTCAATTGGAGAATTGTTGTTCACCAATAAAAAAAGTGGAAATGGGGGTGCCACAGCGATCAATACTTGAACCACTGCTGATTAATATCTATATAAATGATATTTTTAATATAGATGCTAAATGTAATATTATTCTTTATGCAGATGGTACCACTTCCTTATTCAGTGGAACTGACCCAAATGGAATAATTTTATAAGGTAATATAAAATTACAGAAATATACGGAGTGGTTGGGAGCAAATGAACTGGTACTAAATACAAATAAGACTAAAGCGGTATTTTTTTCTAGACAGAAAACAAAACAATATGTAAATATACCATTATTATTGGATAACAAATCAATTGAAATAGTAAATAACTTTACTTACCTTAGAATTACACTCAATAATAATTTAAAATGAAATAAGCACGCTGAAAATCTCCTGAGTAAAATATCTAAAACTATAAGAATTGTAAGCAACGTTTTAATAAATCTTACTGCTAAAGCATTCAAATTATTAAATTTTAACTTAATTCATACTCATCTTAATTATTGCATATTAACATGGGGCCAAACAACTAAATCCAATATTAAAAAACTTTAAATACTACAAAATAAATTTATTAGACAGACTTAAAATACAGCTTTAACAGTAATAATTATATGCGGTTGCGTATTCACGTATTTACAAGAGTTTTCCCTAATAAATATAATGTAATTACTGTTAAGCAACTACACGATTTTAACTTAAGGAAAATTATGTATAAAAGAATAAAACATAACATAAAACATGATCTAATGAAAATAACAACTTATACACATCAATATGATACTAGAAATCAGCATATACTAATACCAGTTTTACCTAAAACTACACTGAAGAGCAATTGAATTAGAGATACCTGTCTAGTAACGTGTAGCACCACCTTTCGCCCTGATGACGGCGGCGATTCGTCTCGGCATGGGCTCGACAAGACACCGGAAGCGTTGGGAAGTCATACGGATCCACGACCCCTGAACAAACTCTCACAGTTCACGAAGATTTGATGGAGGGGGTCAGAGCCTCGAACATCTCTCTCGATGGCATCCCAGATGTGCTCTATGCGACTGAGATCAGGTGACCTAGCTGGCCAAGGAAGCGAGGTCACGTCGGTGGAGTGTTCATCCAACCATTCGTATGCAATTCCGGAGCAATGACACGGTGCATTGTCTTGTTGCAATATGAGGTCCCCAGTGGGATGTTAAAGATGCACAAAAGGGAGCAAATGGTCGTCCAGAATATCCCGGTAACGTTGACCTGTGAGTGGCGATGTCACACGTACCAGGAGGTCCCATTTCAGTCCAGGTAAACAGTCCCCAGACGAGAATGCCACCCCACCAGCTTGAAGAGTACCCTGCTGGCAAAAAGGATCCATTGCTTCATGTGGTTTGTGCCGTACTCGTATTCTGTCATCCGCATTTACCAACGTGAATCTCGACTTATCAGTCCAGGGAACATTTTTCCACATGTCTAGGGTCCAGTGGTGATGTTCCCGCGCCCATGCAAATCTTTGCACCCTGTGATGTGCGGTCAGCAGCGGTACCCTCATGGGACGAATGCTTCTGTACCCAACAGCGAGGAGATGGTTCTGGACGGTGTGGCTGCTTACACGTTTTTGTGCACCAGCGTTAAATTGCCGAGGGATTTCTTGCACTAGGGTCCGTCTATCCGCTGTTATAATGCGAGCTAGCAGACGATGACCCCACTCATCCACACGCTGCTGTCCACGGCAGTTGGCCCTTGCAGGGATGGTTTTACCGGATTCGATGTACTCACGGTGCACCCGTGACACAGTGGCTCGTGAAAATCCCAGTGCCTGCACGACTTCCGAGATGGAGTGACCCATTCGTCGGGCCCCGACGATTTGCCCACGATCAAATGCGCTCAGATCATTCGTCTTACCCATACTGCGTCCGACTCTTACTGATTCCCGTCGCATCACTCCTTATTTTATGGGATCGGATCGCTGCATACGTCGTGTCGTTTCCGTTTAGAGCGCCGCCCACAGCGCCACATTTGCATAACGCCAGCTGTCTCTAATTCAATTGCTCTTCAGTGTATAACCATAAAACAAAGTCTTCATTACTGTGGACCACGATTTTAGAATTCAATACCTACAGAACTAACAGAAATCAATAATTATATAAAAAAAAAAACTTAAAGCATGTATATTAAATTAACTACAAAAAAAAAAAAAAAAAAAAAAAAAAGATGGGAAGGGTAATCGGACAGTTGGAGGGTGAGTGATCTCTAATTCTGGCGAGCTGAGATTTCATGTTATACCAATAGTAAGCTAATTCCATTGATATCTTGGATTGTTGACTTTATTTAGAGAACTCGGGGCTAAGTCATGACTCTGTGAGGCCTTTTCCCGGAGCTTCCTTGCTGTTCTTATAAAAACAGATAAATAAATAATGTAACAATAAATCAGGAATCTGTAACAGCAGAAATAATAAATGAAATGAAATGGTTTTTATTTAACTAAGTCAAATTTAAACGTCGTAACACACAGACACAATCCCTCCCCCTGTTTAACTTCCTTTGTTGAAGCCAGAAACCTTACCTTGCACTCCTCTTCTCCATAGCAGTCGTCAGCCACGTTCTTCTCCCTGTCTCCCGAGCAGGCTTATGACATGTCCCTGAAATCTGTAGACACCTGATCACTGTCGCCAAATGTTGCTGCGGAATATCCACGCATTTTTTATGAGAAATTGAAATCAATTCAGGGTAGGGAGACAACACCTCCTTGAACAATTACTGTTTTTCTGAACCCAATACTTCCTCCCTAGGTTATGCTTTAGTGGTCGAGGTCACGAAAAAGTCATAGGAAATTATTCCTCTCTTAAAAAGAAATCTCTTCTTTTTCTTCTACTTTTCTCATGTTTTTTTTTCTTTGCGGCATTTTTTTCCCATTGTCAAAAGGTTTGGAAAAAGCGGAATTTCTTCTTTTGTTTTTTATAGCTTGAGTAGGTGTAATGACTTGAGCAACTGGTAGCTGTAATTAGTTTAGAAATATCAGTGCAATTTTCTTTTACTCATTCCCAGCAAGAGGATAAAAAGCGTGTAATATATAATATTTCATTTTAGTTCATTAAGGAAGCAGTATATATTTTTTATTTTAGCGTACGAATCTATTATTAGCATATTGTTTTTATTCACTATATAAAGAAGTGGTTTTTTTTTTTTTGTAATAAGTGTAGCAATTCATTAATGATGGATGTGAAGTACTCTCATATACAATTAATTTTGGAAATGTAGGCTTTCTTGCTGGCAGGATTTAAAAGGTTTCAGGGGTAAATATTAATGAGATATTACCTTTCTTTCTTCTTTTTTCTGTAATGTGTTCCATAATAAATTTTATTTCCTTGACCTTTTGGGTTAGGAAAAGTGGAATCTAGTGTACGCTCTTTTATGAAATTTTGTTTGAAAATAGTGTATAAGGTTTGGAAGGCTGTGATACACAGTGCGTCAAAGAATTTTTAAGACTGGGTCTGTAAAATGAAATAGAAACAAGAAATTATAATTTGTTTTGGTTTGTTATTCAAAATAAGTCCCTCCGGCTTCAATACACTTGTTACAGCGATTTAAAATTGATTCGAATACCTGTTCCAGTTCACTTTGCGGAATTGCCTCCAAAACACGCGTCGAAGCTGTTTGTGTGGTCGAAATAACATCAAAGAAACACCCTTTTAACGTCATTTTAAGTTTTGGGAACAAAGAAAAGTCGCAGGGTGCTAAATCTGGCGAATACGGTGGATGATTCAACACACGGACGTTATTTTTCGCCAAAAATCTACAAACAAGAAGTGAGGTGTGACTGGGTGCATTATCGTTCAACAAACACCAACTGTTTTCATCTCGATATTCTGGAAGAATGCGAAGAATTCTACCCATCAAACGCCTCAAATTATTTAAATAAAACTCACCAGTAACTGTTTGTCCACTTGGAACAAATTCTTTGTGGATAATACCCTTACTATCGAAGAGTGTAATGAGCATTGTTTTGATTTTCGATGGAACTTTTCTTGTTTTTTTGGCTTGTGGCGAGTTTTTTGATTTCCATTGCGCACTTTGTTGCTTTGTTTCAGGATCATATTGAAAACACCATGTTTCATCACCAATAACAATCGATTTTAAGAAGTTTGGATCATTTGCAGTGGCTGAAATGATGTCTCTGCAATGTGCACTTCTCCTTGATTTTTGTTCATTATTTAACGTGTGTGGAACATATTTAGCACAGACTTTTGTTTTGCCCAAATCTTCATGCAGGATGGTTCGAATCGTTTCTTTGTTGATGTTTAAAGACTCTTCCATCATTCTTAGTGACGCACATCGATTGTTTGCCACGAAATCACGCACCTTTTTCAATAATCTCAGGTGTCCTAGATGAACTTGGTCTTCCGGTATGCTTATCATCTTCTAGCGTCTCTCTTCCGTCCAAAAACGTTTGTGCCACAGGAAAACATTTGATCTACTTAAACAAAACTCACCGTAAACTTGTTTCATCATTTGTTACGTTTATGAGGCACTTTTACCAAGTATTGCGTTAAATGTAATAACAGCCCTTTGTTCCATCTTAATAATTTAACATGAAAGAAATTTTACTTCTCTAATGAACGCCCGTTTCGTTTGAGTTACTTTAACAACTGCGCAGTACTTTTGGCAGAATGCAAGCAGATGGTCACGGTTTAAAACGCATTCGCGATTACACTGGTGGCGCCACCGTATACTGAAATCTAGCGTCAGTCTTAAAAATTCTTTGACGCAATGTGCATGCTTTGGAGCTTAGATAGCATGCTATGTATTTTTTTCTTTCTCTTTTCTTTCTTTTCCTTCCTGTTCCCTCCAATTCGTCTTCTCGTTTAATGTGAGTGAAAAATTCACAGTGGCTGAAGCGAATGCTGTGGGGCCCATCACTAGTTGGTTTCTGGTCTTTATCACCCGCGTCGAGGAAATTACCGGGAGAGGAAATTTCACAGACGCCCCTGGTGGTGCAGTGGTCTAAGTGCTGACTTATGACCGTTCGTCCGAGCAGTGTCAAGGTTCGAATCACCGTGAGGCGTGGATGTTGTGTTTGTCTTACGGCACTGGTTCTCTCCTTTCCCTGGAACCAGTGGCCCTAAATTAGGGACGGGCGACTGCTTGTAGCCCATTGAGTTGCTCACGGTGGTCGTTAAACCTAAAACAAAATCATGAGCTTTGGCCTGTTGGTGGATAGGATGGCCCTTAGAAGGATCGAATTGTCCCGGTTGGGCTTAGGCGACCCGAAGCTGGGTGGAATCCGAGAAAATGCACGCCTGGTTTCAGCTCCACAGCGATTCCGAGGGACTTAGGAGATCAAAACAAGGCAGGTTATAATGAATTAGCTTTGCTTAATCTTTTTGCTAAGCTAATTATTATGAATGAATAATGCTCTAAGCTTCAAAATGATGAATTCCCAAAAGGGTGTTGTTACTCGTTAATTATGAACTTAAACAAAGTCTCAACGCTGGTTATTTATATTAAGTAATCAAAGTCATAAACCTAACAGCCAGACAGAGGTCTGATAAAACTAAGAATTGAAAAAGACTGAACTTACAGAACAACTTGTTTATTATGATGACTCCTGGTCAACTAAGGCACTCATATATCACTACTACACAACAACACACTGCAACGCAACACCAACCACCCTCAACTCCAACGCAACAACACAACAACAACGCAAGAACACAACCCTCAACTCCAACGCAACAACTACACAACACTCTACTTCTCGATGAACGCGCCTATATACGAGCTACCACCACGTCATGACTTACACTCATTGCCAGATCTCATTCAGCGGGTGAAATAATATTCCGTTCAGTAGGAAGATAATTTACATAGTAAAATAAAATAACCAGAGATAGTAAAATCAAAAGGAAAGTGAATATAGAGTATACGTTACATCATCTCCCCCTTAATTTTTCTTCTTTTTTTTTTTTTTTCCGAAAAACCTATCAATTTTGGAGTGTAAGTCTTACATTTCGATGATTGACGTTTCTCGATCTTTTTTTTGATTTGTTGTTTGGTGGTAGCCGTATTTACATTATCAACTTGGCATAACAATTTACGAATCTGTATTCGACTGTGAAATTTGTAGTGTAGAACAAACCAAACCTGCATCGGCATACTTTCCTTTTATTCTGCCTAGCAGGAATCACTTTTTTAATTTCAAATTACGTGCCTCATTCGTTGTAATACAGAACAACTGTATCAGCAGCGAAGATTGCCTGAAGCTGCCTAACAGTAACAATTTTATTATTTTCATTTCAAAGTACGTTTGCCTCATGCGTGGAAATACAGAACAACTGTATCAGCAGCGAAATTTACCTGGAGCTGCCTAACAGTAACAATTTTATTATTTTACCCCTAAGCACATAGATATATACAAAAAAAGTGGATTAGTAGATGGACATAGAAGAAATATAAAAAAAACACACATATATACACAAAAAGAATGCATAGGCCCACACGAAAAAAAGAAATTCTGACACGCCAAGCTGGTCGAGCAGGAAAAACAATAAACTGAGAAAAGAACCTGTCCACGAGAACTTACTTATCTCGAGGACGCATAAAAAATTCTAGTGCGAAAACGTTTTCCAGGCCTAATGGGACTGGGGAAATCAGGTGGCTTGGATCTCTTCCGGGACGGTAATGGAACATCGGTCTGTTGTCGGTCAGGAATCTGGCGGTCTGGAAATCCCTGCGGCTGAGAAGAACGGTCAGGAACGTCAGAAGTCTGGCGGTCCGGAAATCCCTGCTGCGGCTGATAGGAACGGTCAGGAGTCTGGCGGTCTGGAAATCCCTGCTGCGGCTGATAGGAACGGTCAGGAGTCTGGCGGTCTGGAAATCCCTGCGGCTGAGAAGAACGGTCAGGAACGTCAGAAGTCTGGCGGTCCGGAAATCCCTGCTGCGGCTGATAGGAACGGGCTCCCCCAGGCTTTGGATATGAAGTCCCTTGATGCTGGGGCCCGTTGTGTCCTTCCAGTATCTTTTTGGAGGGACGTGTCTCCGGCCACATCGCTTGTTTTCGTTTACGCCCACGGGGCATGATAGTAGTAGCAGGCATCGGCCCTGTTTGCCCTGAACGGAGGTTCCAGGGGCGAAACCCGGGCGGATGCAAAGATTTCTGCCTTCGTCGCTGTTGCGGCGAAGCAGATTGGGGAGACAAGTGACGTTTGCGCCCAGCTTTTGGTGGTGCTGGACGGTGTGGAATATTAAATGTTGGATTCATAACTGACAAATCCGAAATGTCCGACGCCTCTGAGTCGCTGCTGTAATTCAGCGGTCGTGCAGGGCGATGTTTGGATTTGCCTATAGGAATACTTTCCGATGAGGTATTCAAAGAAGAAGTATCCCGCGTTGGTGCAGAGTTAGCCGGAAACGGCGCAGCAATAGTCTTGGCAATGGTTGGAGGGAAAGGAACGATACTAGTATTCGACGAACGCGAATCGAGCCTTGGTCTCACGGGAGAATCAGGTTGCGGTTGTAGAAACTCGTCTGGAGGGGGAGGGTGAAGGAAAAATCACTGGTGATTCGTCAAAAATGTTCGGTGGGCCGTCCACAATTTCTGGCGGTTGAACATGAGATATAGATTCTTGAGTCTGTGGAACAGAAGGTTGAGTAGGATTGATAATGAACTCGATATCCCGTTCGTGATACTTGCGACATTGATCAACATGTACATAATGAAAATTGTTGTTCGGTTTCTCCAGAACAATATTATTTTCAAAGACATTTGCCACCCGATATGGACCTTCGTAGCTGGGTGCAAATTTCTTCACTAAAGTATGCGAAACAGAAGACTGGAAGTGCGTTTCCACGAGAGTGAGATCTCCAACGACAAGATCTGGTTCCCTACGCCTAGAATTATAATATCGTGCTTGAGCCGCTTGTGCTCCTAGCATTGCAACACGAGCTTTTTCTGCCATAATGTGTACTGATTGCGGAGTTGGTCGCTGATTTAGTTCGTCGATAATCCCCGTTAAATTTTCAAAAGGGGTTTTAATTTTGCGACCCAGAAAAAGTTCTGCAGGAGTAATTTTAGTAGACTCGTGGACAGACGAGCGGAGGGCGAACGCAAAAAGTTCTAAATGGTCATCCCATTTTTCATGGTGGTCCATTACGAAAGTCGCAATCATTTTCACTAGCGTTCGGTTAACGCGTTCTGCAGGATTACTCTGGGGATGATATGGGGAAATGAATTTGTGTTTAATGTGTAGTCTCGCACACATTCTTTCAAAAATGTCAGAAATAAATTGAGGACCATTATCCGAAACTACTTTATTAGGTGCACCATATCTAGAAAATACTTCATTAACTAAGACATTACAAATAACCTCAGCCGTAGCGGCTTTAATGGGAAAAACTTCAACCCATTTAGAAAAATTATCAGTTAATACTAAAACATAACGAGCTTTATTTTTAACAGATAATGGATAAGGTCCCAATAAATCTATGGAAATAATATCAAATACATGAGAACTTGAACTAGATTTCAAGTGACCGGCCGGTCTTACATTACGGTAATTATTAATCTGACACAAGTGACATGATTGAACGTATGCGAGCACACTTTGGTACATGCCAGGCCAATAGGCAACATCCCGCAATTTACAACGGGTCTTGCGAATACCTAAATGGCCTGCAAGAGGTTTGTCATGAAATTCATTTAAAAGAGCCATTCTAAGGGTTCGCGGAATACATGGGCGAAACTCTGCCCTAGTAGTCCGAGACTTTGTATAATAAAGAAGACCCTCTATTACTTCAAAATGTTGTGACCTTCCAGCCAGAGAAGGATCACTTGGTAGGGGCGAACCCGCAAGCAAAAAATTGTAAATATCCCCAAAATCTGGATCATTTATTAATTCTGCCATTATCTGCTCTCTGGATGTGATATCAGCTATCAGAAGTAAAGGCTGACATCCAGGAGTAGTTTCGGTGGGGACCCCACTAATCGGAACGCGAGATAATGCGTCCGGTAATTGATTCTTATTACCTGGCTGATACGAAATTTTGATATTGCTCTCTTGTAACTTCAGAGCCCACTTCATAAGTCTTTGAGATAGGTGCTTAGCAGAATTCAAATACTGAAGGGCAGAATGATCCGTAATTATGTTAACTGTCAATTCGTTAAGATAACATTGAAATTTATTCAGTGCATACACAACAGCAAGACATTCACGTTCCGTAGCTGAATAATTGCGTTCAGCTTTAGCTAAAGTACGAGACGCAAAAGCTATTGGATGCCCAGCTTGTGACAAAACGCAACCAAGACCAACTCCGGATGCATCAGTATAAATATCAAATTCTTTAGAATGATCCGGGAAAGCCAACACCGGAGGCTGAGTCAATGCAGACTTCAGTGTTTCGAATGCAGCGTTAGCTTCAGGTGTCCAAATAAACTTCTTGTATTTACGCTTTAAGGCATACAATGGCTCACATATTGTAGCATAAGCGGGGACGAACTGCTGATACCATCCGGTCATTCCCAGAAAGCGGGATAGTTCTTTTGCTGTTTTAGGCCGAGGAAAGTCAGCAATAGGCCTAATTTTTTCATTATCAGTGAATAAGCCGTGGGGAGTGATTTTCAACCCCAGATATACAATCTCGTCCCGCGCTATCTGGCATTTACTAGGTTTTAACGTCAAGCCAGCATTGTATATAAGTTGGAACACCTGTTTGAGCAGAGAAAGGTGCTCGTCAAAAGTCTCTGATGTGATAATAATATCATCCAAATAGACATGCACATGGGGACCCAGGACAGGTCTGAGAACCGTGTCCATAAGCTTTTGGAAAGTAGCAGGTGCAGAAGCTAAACCAAAAGGCATACGTAAATATTCATAGGCCCCAAAAGGAGTCACAAAGCCTGTTTTATCGACCGAGTCCGGATGTACTGCCACCTGCCAATATCCACTCGCCAAATCCAAAGTTGACATCCATTTGGTTGACGACAAGTCATTTAGAATATGTGACATGACAGGTAGGGGATAATTGATTGTTTTTGTGACTTGGTTGAGTTTGCGAAAATCTGTCACGAAACGAAATTCATTTGGTTGTTTCTTTGGAACCAAGAAGGCAGGAGCCGCCCAGGCGCTTGTTGATTCCCTGATTATGCCCTGCTTAATCATTTCCGCAATTTGACGTTGCATTTCCTGTTTTTTATGTGGAGCACAAGGGTAAGGTTTCGTCGCAATGGGTTTCGAACCATCAGTGTCAATAACATGATA
Organism: Macrothele yani; assembly: GCA_039090855.1. NCBI lineage: Eukaryota > Metazoa > Arthropoda > Arachnida > Araneae > Macrothelidae > Macrothele > Macrothele yani. The sequence goes on from CM076989.1 coordinate 39,207,317, forward strand.
AACCACCTGTGTGAAACCAGGTTGATCCGAAAACAAACCAGGGCTTTCCTGCAAAAGGAGAGAAAGCTGGTCTCGTTGCCCCTCATTCAATTGGTCACTCAACAATAAACTCTTAATATCTACAGGAACCGTCGGAATCATTTCGACAGGTTCCGGAAAGGAAATCACATGTTGTACAAAATTCAAAGTTATTTGAAACTTGTTAATAAAGTCCATACCCATGAGACATTTCACGGGTAGCTCGTCTATAAGCAGGAAAGAATGTGTAAAACGAGCTTTTCCCAGCCCTAAAGATAATGTGACAGTTCCTGCGATACTGAAGATTTCGTTATTTGCACCTCGCAAATACTGCGTTGCAGGCTGAACATGTATTGCAGAAAAAACATCATTGCAAAACTTTGTATTTAGGGCTGATATCTCAGACCCAGTGTTGAACTTTGTCTCGACAATAATGTCTTCAAGTGTCAAGAATACATCAGGCAACTGAGGAGTTTGAACAGTCACTAATACTGTTTTAGGGTCAGGATGTTTGGTATCAGGAAGCAGGACCGACCCTTCGTCTACTTCCTGTGGAAGTTTAAAGGAATTCTGGTGGTGTTATCATGTGGTCGGAAACCTCGACCCTGCCGGGTATCGGGAAAATTTTCACGATAAGGAAAATTGCGTGCACCCTGCGTCGGGAACTCCGCGTGTCTGTTGACATTTTCATATTCGTTACGTCTGCCCTCAGCACGGGCAGAAAAATTATTATTGCCCTGAGCATGATAACGTTCCGAATGCTGCTGAGTGGAACGGGGTCGAGCATACTGTGCATTATGACGATACCCCGTAGCTTGCTCCGAAACTCGTTGCTGGTTCGCCACTCTTCTGTGTGGTGGAACGTATGAAGCTTGGGTGGGCACGTGTGTATGCTCGCGCTGAAAGTTTTGTCTATTATGCCGCTGAGGGTTTTCGGAATAAGCCTCGCGGGGTGCCCGAGCATGGTGAGTTGAACCATGTTTGCCATGTCGCTCTTCATACGTGCGTATGAGGCGAAGGCATTCATGAATAGTGGTAGGGTGTCGAACCTCAAGAAAATCTTGCAAGAATGGGTCGAGCTGCTGTACGAGGGTATCCAACATGTCAACATGACTGGCATGTGGATCCCATAGATTATATAGGCGTGTAGTTTCCAACGCAAATGCAACAGGGCTATCATTGGGACCCTGCTGACGAGAAAACAGCTGTTGGGCAAGGCTAGCTCGACTGAGGCCGAAAGGAAAGACCTCCAAGAATTCTGCACGGAAATTCTCATAATGAGAATCCGGGTTCGACCCTCGCCACTGCCGATACCAGGTCTTGGCGGTATCTCTCAAGCAAGTTCCGGCAATTTGGACCTTGCAGTCTTCCGGAATATTATATAAATCAAAATGGTCTTCCAGATCTTCGAGGAACTTTAAAGACCCCTCCAAACCATTGAAATGAATTGTGCCAGCATGCGGCACGAAATGGGCAAGCATTCTGCTTCGCTGAGAGGATTGAATTCCCTCAGCTACGACCCGCGACTCAGAGTGATAAGAAGCTGGTGCATTACGAAATGGTGAAGAATGCTTGGGTATGTGTAGATTATTCATATCCAAGTCAGAGCCACAGGCTTCGTACAAATTGTCCAAACAAACACCATTACCCTCGAGACTTGCCGGAAGGTGGAAATTTGCAGTTGTCTCAGGTAAGGAAGCCATGGGTAATAATAGTCAGGATCTCGTGTTCGAGAAAAGTTCGGGCGCCAATTATAATGAATTAGCTTTGCTTATCTTTTTGCTAAGCTAATTATTATGAATGAATAATGCTCTAAGCTTCAAAATGATGAATTCCCAAAAGGGTGTTGTTACTCGTTAATTATGAACTTAAACAAAGTCTCAACGCTGGTTATTTATATTAAGTAATCAAAGTCATAAACCTAACAGCCAGACAGAGGTCTGACAAAACTAAGAATTGAAAAAGACTGAACTTACAGAACAACTTGTTTATTATGATGACTCCTGGTCAACTAAGGCACTCATATATCACTACTACACAACAACACACTGCAACGCAACACCAACCACCCTCAACTCCAACGCAACAACACAACAACAACGCAACAACACAACCCTCAACTCCAACGCAACAACTACACAACACTCTACTTCTCGATGAACGCGCCTATATACGAGCTACCACCACGTCATGACTTACACTCATTGCCAGATCTCATTCAGCGGGTGAAATAATATTCCGTTCAGTAGGAAGATAATTTACATAGTAAAATAAAATAACCAGAGATAGTAAAATCAAAAGGAAAGTGAATATAGAGTATACGTTACAAGGTGTAACTCGGTTAAGCAAAAAAAAAGATCCTAAATTTTGTTTAAGTTCTTTTTCTTCGCTTCAACACCTTAGCGCTATCATTTTCATAATGCTTCGTAGAAAGCGTAAAGTGTGACCTCCGGGACTTTCCCCACGTGTAAAATTAAAAATGAATTTGTAACGGCCAGAGGGACGACTGGAAATAAGAAACCTGATAAATTTTACTTCAATTAATTACCAAATTTGTGGAAACGTACAGAATGGCTATGAGTATCTTATGCCACACTTGAGTTAATACCCGTAGTGCAAATTTGATATTTTGTTTTTGCTTTTTTTAGGGGGGTACAAGTAGTATATGTATTTATGGCTTGAGTGAATCCTTACAGTAACAAAAGTTTTATGCTTCTAAAAGAATGCTGACAAAAATTAACAAAAACAAATGTTTGCATAATTTGTTGAGAGGTGTGCAGTCCTAGAAAGTTCCTGGCCTAAGCAGAAATTAAAATTAGTAAATGCAAAGGAAGTCATATATGCATATAAATTCTTTTTCCTAGTGATTTTGAAGAAGTGTCAATACAAAAATTTGTGCCATTTTGTATTTGATGGTCACATCTCCTGACACTCACTGAAATTAATTTACTTTACTATTAATGGTATCAAGGTTGAACAGTGTATTGTAAATGAGAGAACTCACCCTTAGTGGTGATAAGTTGAGCTGCAATGGAAGCCAATTTTTCTGTGACGGATCATGTAAAATTATAGTGAATTCCGTGCCCAACTTGGGCTAAGTCAAAATTTGACAATTTATCTTCATTTTGTTATTTTATTGTGTGCGTGCGTACGTGTGTGTGTGTGTGTGTGTCTGTTGTTACAGGCAATAGCCGTTCAAAAACCTACTTAAAGTGCTTTGACACTCAGTTAGGAGACGACATCTGGGTGTTTTTGTTTGGCCACAAATGTTTATGTCCATATGATAACCCATCACTAGACAGTCTTTATTTACACGTGCACAATAACCACCTAATTTCTTGCTAAATCGTGCTGTAACGCATACCCTATACATGTAACACAAAATACTATTTTTCATGTTTTCAGGGACCAACCTGTGCAGCATTCAACAAAGAAACAAAACCACAAACAAGCAACAAAGTTAATTACTTGTACACACACACATTAATTATACAGCCACAACACTTAAGAGCGTCGGTGAAGCTTTAGACCACACTTTCCGTGTTGGATTTCCCTTATCAGTCGCACAAACAAGTAACCCACTTTAACTCCTTTCCTTCAAGCCAGCGGCGTTGCCTCGCACTGAGGCACTCCCCTGCTCCAAAGCAGTCGTCAGCCACGCCCTGCCTTTTCACCCTCCCTGAGCAGGCTTAAAATCGCCTGTGCAGTGTAAGACTTTACTTTCCGCGTCAGAATCCACTACTTAGTAGCACAAACAGATCCCCCACCTTAACTCCCTTCCTTCAAGCCAACGACGTTGCCTCGCACTCACCTGCTCCAAAGTAGTGTTCAGCCACGTCCTACCTTCTCACACATCCTGGGTGTAGTGCAAGATTTTACTTTCCATTTCGGAATCCCCTACTTAGTAGCACAAACAGGTCGGCCTACTTAACTTCTTTCCTACAAGCCAGAAACACTGCCTTACAGTCCTATCCTCCAAGGCAGTCGTCAGCCGCGTCCTGCTCCCTTAATGCCCGAGGGCAGTCTCAAGAGTGGTAGTGTAGCTTTACACTCCACTTTCCCTGTTGGAATCCCCTGCTTGATAGTATAAACAAACAGGAGAGCAATTAGTTATGACCTTTCTTAGTGAATTCCTGCACTCCACTTCACCCCAGGCCACACCAACAAGAGAAGAATACTTACATTAAAAATGTGGAAGAGTGAACAACAACTGAATTTTCATGGCCATGCTGATGCCATTTTGATCTCCTTTTTACGGAAAAGTAAACAACGGACTTTTTAGGGTACTTAGGGCGACACGACAAAAAGCACGAGATTCGTTATTATTTGGAAAAGTTCAGAATTTATCGTTAAAGAACTGAAAACTGGCACTTCTTGAATTGGGTGGGCAAGAAATATTTCAGGGTGGGATACCCCTTAGGTGACGTCTGTGATGTCAATCTTTTAGAACACATTTCTTATGCTTCAAACTATCGTGTATTTTTTAGACAAAGTTTTGCCCTTTTATACCAGTGAATCTGCTTTTTCACACCCCATATTACGTACACGAGTATCAGCTTTCAGGTCGAGATGAACATATTTCAAGTTTTTATGCCTGCGTTAGCCCTTTTCAGATCATGTTTTACAGTTCACAGATGCTGAAAACTGTGTATAACGTAAATGTCTTTTCGTACTGATACGTTATTTTAAAAACATAACCATGTGATGAAATAGTTCCTAAATTAAACCTTAACGGCCAGACGAAACACTTACACAGAAGTCAAACTAATGGAAATGATGCTTTATTTCCCCAGCACAGATATAGCACCTCACGATAGTATAGAAATCACATGACACAAATCAACCACCAACATTCCACCACGCTCCACAAGCAACTGTTGCATCGTAGTATATATCTCTGGTTCTTATCTCATAACAGGCATACGTCACGTTCATTCCACCTCAATTATGTGGCCATCAGTATTCATTTGAGAGAAAAGATATCACGTTAAGTGTGAAGTATAACTGAGAACAAACTCAAGATTTACATAGGGAAAGAAACTAGAAAGGAAAGTTAATTTAGAATATACGTCACATCCTCTGCCTCGTATTTTTTTTTTTTTTTTTACCGAGATGATGCTTTATTTCTCCAGCACAGATATAGCACTTCACGATAGTATAAAAATCACATAACACAAATCAACCACCGACATTTCACCACGCTCCACAAGCAACTGTCGTATCGTAGTTTATTTATATCTCTGGTTTTTATCTCATAACAGGCATACGTCACGTTCATTCCACCTCAATTATGTTGCCAACAGTATTCATTTGAGAGAAAAGATATCACGTTAAGTGTGAAATATAACTGAGAACAAACTCAAGATTTAAATAGGGAAAGAAACTAAAAAGGAAAGTTAATTTAGAATATACGTCACATGTGCTATTTGTTTTTCCTCAGATATAGCAGCTGAAATTATATTGAGCTATAACCCACGAACGCCTAACAACTTTCTTTTCATGTAGATATTTTTTCTCGCTTGGCGGAACTCTGAATTGATTTTATAAAAATCTAGTTCCGCCGCGAAGAAAAAACTGACTCATCACGTAAATGCCAAAAATCGCATTTGTAATATGCTTTACCTCAGCAAAGGAAAAGCATTCTAGATTTTAGATTGAATTTTTAGGGTTCTTTTTTCCTTTCAGCCACAGTATACGGATGTCCTGGGTGGAAGAATATCTTGACAGTGTTCGTAGAGCGGGAGAAAAGTCCCTTGCTTTCTTTACTAAGGCAACATCTGGATATATTGATTTATGCCAACAAGGCGACAAGAGTTCTAGATTATCAAGGGAGTCAAGCCATAAAAGAAGACATTCATTCAATTTACAGATGAAAAGCGATAGCGAAAGAGTGAGAGAATGATGCAGTCAGGGATAAAATGGGGTGTAGGCAAAGGTAGCGTGGTTCGTTGGTAGTGGGGAGATTTGTTGAGTCACTTAGGCTATTTTGATTGGATCATTGCTCATTTGGTCGACAAAGAATCTTGCGCAACTGCATCCGGGAATGTGGATTTCATCTGCTAAAAATCTTCCGATACATAAACGCATTTATTGTTAAAGTGTAGGAGAGAGTTCTAATGGATCATAAAACAAATTTATTGCTTAGGGGTGATATAAACGAGAGAACTAATATTTTCTCTCCTTTTCGCAATAGGGTGCACATATTTGATAAGGCATAGGATTAGATAAATTTATAGGTGCATAGAAATTAGAATACATAAATTCATGCATCTATATCAGGGTGAAATTTGTTCAGAAAGTTTTTATGAGCACATCTGCTACGCAGTGTCAGTTTTTTAGCAATTTACTATTTTTGCGTAATAACTTTCCTTTTTTTCGAATTTGTGTAAAAACAAAAGGTGTAGAAGTACTGCCACTGAGATATCTAGAGTTCATTCTCAGTTATGAACAAATATTAGAAACAGTACCAAGAGATATTATACTTTGTATATTCTTTCTGCCATGATACCCAAATTTCCACATTGATTGTCCTCGATTCATGTTACCTCTCATAACTTGGGTTCTCTCCGGCCCATCCAAGCTCTTACTCTAGTAAATCCGAACAACCAACAAACCAGCCTCTCTGCAGAAGCACTTGTAAAATTTCTTAAAGTTTTTACACATCGGAAAAAAATAAAAATTGAAAAAGCAAATTAAAATGAAAAGCCACTCTTTGGAAATCAAAACACAGTAGATTCTGGTTAATTGGGCCATCCGTTAATCTGGGAGGCCCTTTATTTGGGAAAATTCTTGAAGAATATTCAAAATTAGTTTCTTGGGATAAAGCTTCGCATAATTGGGACAACCCCTTAATTGGGCCAAAGTGTTCCAGCTCCGATGTATCTCAATTAACCGGAATCTGCTATGTAATTTATCAGGGATTCATAGAAAATAAATAGTGCAGATTGACCCCCCACCACCACCACCGCCCGTGCCGCTGTGGTCTAAGCGATGGGTTTTGATCATTCGCCCTAGTTGGATCCGGGTTCGAATCCCGGTGAGGCATGAATGTTTGTGTTTGTTTTTCGGCACTGGCGTGTTACTTGATCAACACTGGCTATCTCTGTGTAAACTGATCATTTGGCATGCTGTAAATCATGTATGATATGTACTTGTTGATGTGAAATATCTGTATCCTGTTTATGTCTGCCTGTTTGTCATGTCTCTCTACCACCAGGTCCAATAAATCATTTTTTAAACATCCATCAAAAATTAAAAAAAACTTTCAAAGATAAGAAACAGTGCTCGGAGGAGAAAGCATTGGTGATGTGGGGATAAGTGGCAATATTCAGGATCACTCTTTGATTAGCGTCTGCGTTCGCTGCAAATGGCTTTATATGAGAACGTCATTGTTCTTTACTGCGAAAAAAAATTGCAAGCCGGTTGTGAGTTAAAGTTTTTGAGCTCAGGGCCTTCTATATCCGAATATAATCTAAGAGGTCAATTTTTCTGAAATCACTTTTAATGCATTTTATTTCTAAGAAAGTTCTTTCTGAAATCACTTTTGACACACTTCATTTCTGAGAAAGCTCTTCCCTTTTATGCAAATGTGTTCAGAAATATTCTAAGATTGTTGACAGTTTGGCTCAAATTGCGTGCTTGCTACGTTTCCTGTAGCAAACACTACGACTGACAGGACTTGTGGTGTTTGTGACATTCTACAATTGCGGCAGGGTCATACCGATTGCCACGATTGTAGACTGTTTTTGTGTCTAAGACGCAGAGTAGAGTTTTATCTTTTCCAGCGACGAATGATCATCCACCAGTACAGGATCATACTGAACTGGTGGTGTGACATTCTACGATCGTGGCAGGATCATGCCGTGACAAAGAACATTCGTCGCTGGAAGAGATAAAACTCTATTCTGCGTCTTAGACACTTCTTAAGACCAACACCTGTCTAGATGCAGTTGATGATTCCTGAAAATCCGTGAGAGACGACGCAAAGAACTACCTGCACGCAATCCTGCATGTGAGAAACGCAGGACGAAGGCTGAACGCGTCAAGCGACATGCCAAAAATAAAGCTGATGGTTTTCTGATGGTTGAATGGCTTCCTGTGTACGCTTATGGCAGAAAGAATTTGTCTCCTCGTGATGGTATCACTTTGTACGCACCTGACCCCTTCTTAATCGACTTTCCTATTATTGGCTAAAAGCAGCGTGTACTACCATCGCTGACAGCCCAGCCTAATGAAACGCAATGATCCCTCCTAGTTGAAATATATATTCATCTAGCGATGTGAACGACCAGTACATTGTACCAGCTTCCCGCTCTATCCGAAAGCAAAGCGTTCTTATGAAGCCTTTAGTAAGACGAAATGGCGTAAAGCGAAGAAGCAGTTAGCATTAATTTATATGGGGAATATTCTTGAGCGTTCCCAAACCCAAAACGTAACCACCCAAATAACACAAAAAACCTAAAATAACACTAACATATTATAAAAGCAGGAATGATGTAATAAATATACAGCTTATTTAAAGTAGAAATAATGTATGTAAGTGTAGTTTCACTTTCCAGAATCGGGAAGATAGAAAGCCCACTGGAAGGCTGAGAGATGGTAATGGTGTGTTAGGCTGAGTTGTCGAAGGTTGGGATGGTGGAAGGTACAAGAGACTGGGGTGCAGGAGAGAGAAGAAGTGAGTCACATCTGTTAACATCTCATCGTCGTCTGAATCCATAAGGGCAGGCAAGTCACTAGCGTCTGGAACTTCTTCTAAGTCTTCTTGCTTAGATGTCGAAAGTCGCGGTTCGTCGACTGCTGTGGATGATGTGGAAGGCTTGAAAAACGACAGTATGCTTGACTGTTTAGCTTCACGCGTTTTTGTACTGTACAGTTCTTTGTAGGCACTCAAAACATCCTGCAAACCTGCGTACCCTTTTAAAATTGAAGTCACATTTTTCTGCAATCGTTGCCGCACTATCAATTGTAGGAGAAATCTCTTTCAAGTAATTCACGTTCAGTTCTCGGACGACTTCACTTTCGGGCCGTTTGCTCTTGAGTTCCGTTTCGATGCGTATGTATGCGTATGTTATCCTCCTGCAATTGCATCAGCTTTTCATCTGTCAGTTCTTGGTCATAGGATTGTGCCGTTCTCAGTCCTGGATAGTGACGCCATTGCTGACGTCACAGCTGACAGGAGAGCTTTGAGGTCGACAACAGAAGCAAAGAGACGGATTGAAGAGCGTGGAGAGAGAGTTTGTTTGTTTTGATTTGTAGGGAGGACGACAGGACATAAAAATCGTATTGTTTTTGTTTTTTAAATTAAATGTTATGTGTTGTGAAATTTATGATAGTCATAAATGAGTATTCGTGATGATTACTAAGACGCGACAGCTTTAATGTGAATAAATGGTGCCCGCGTGCTGGGATTCAATAGTGTATTGTTTTCCTTCACAGAATTTTTTTTTCGGATGCCATCTTGGATAACTGCGAAATTTGTGGCCAGGGGATAAGTCAAGTTATGACCGGATATGTTGATCAGCTATATGTGCTTTCAAACTAAGGATGGAAGACGTCAGTGCCGTTGGTATGAAGTATAATTTTGTTTTTCACTTTCAAAATAGTTCCTTTTGAATTTAGAACACTCGTAACATACGAAAGTAAAAGTGTTCCTTAAGTGCGTCGGTACAAATAAAAGTGAATCTTGAAAATATATATATACGATAGTATAAAAGTTGCAGTAATTGGTATGGAAGAAATTTTGTACGCCAGTACTAATCGTTAGAATTATAAATTCTTGTAGGTTGATAAGTTCACTGAATCTAGGTTTACTGTTTATTGTCGCAAAATGGCATATTTAGCAAAGGCAAAAAAAGAAGACTTACGACTTTTGGCAGAAGAGTTAGGAGAGAAAGTATCTACCGACTATAAGATAGTGGATTTAAAAAAATTAATTTTAAGAAGTCAAGAGTACGAAGAAGAATTCGTGAAGGAATTATTAGCCAAAATTATAAGAGTGAGAATAGATAAAGAGGAACTCGAGGAACGGAAAAGGAAAGAAGAAGTGGAAGAACAGCAGAGAAAAGAGAAAAGAAAATATGAATTGGAATTACGACGAATTGAAGCTGCAAGTAGAACACAATGTAATGATTCAGAACAAACTGTAGGAGGAATGTTAGGAAGGCCTAAAATTGATTTACATAACCTGATACCAACTTTTGATCCTAAGGAAGGCGACATAAGTCTATATTTGATCTTGTTCGAAAGGCAAGTGCATAAAGCCCAAATAAAAATAGCAGATTGGGTTCCTCATTTGATGGGATTACTACTGTGTGAGATTACTCAGCTTAAAGCCAGAGAACCGGAAGAAGAGGCAGACAATTATGAATATGTAAAAACTGTTGCTAAAAAGATTTAAGCTAAGTCCAGAAAAATTTAGGCAAATGTTTATGAAACATCAGGAGAAAGCAGAGTTGTCGTGGCGTGATTTTAGCTATGAATTTCGAAATTATTGCAATGAATGGGTTACAGGTCTTGAAATTTGTAATTTGGAACAGCTACTGGATCTAGTAGTGACCGATCAGATGAAACGTCGAGTACCAATAGAAGTTCGTGAGCGTTTTATTGATGAACGGACTAAGATTTCGTCATCGTCCAAACTTGCTGAGATGTTGGATGACTATGACAATGTCCAGGGAAGTATGAAAAATGCTTCAGTAAACATTCAGCATAAAGAGAATAATGTGCCCAAATGGCGAACAAAATACTTGTATGATAATAGCAGTAGACACATATAAAAGAGCTCGAGCTCATGGAGAGTTTCATGTTTCTAGAACTAGGAATTTTGCAAATTTTGAACGCCGGAGGAGATTACAATGTTTTGAATGTGGATCGTATAACAATCTTAGACCTCAATGTCCAAATTTTAAAAAGTCATGAAGCAGTTTCTGCAACTGTAAATAGAATTTCAGAACTGACGGAGGATGAATTGTTGATACCGTTTACAACTACCGGCAAAGTAAATGGGTTTAAAATGCCTATTTTACGAGATTCTGGAGCTACTATTTATATTGTTTGTCAGAAGCATATCACATCTCAGATGTTAACAGGAGAATATGTTTGCGTTCAGCAGCCCCTTGATGTCGCGCCAACTTGTTTACCTGTAGATCAAGTGCAAATGATAGGAGATTTTGGTCACATCGTCACAGAAGCAGCTGTAATTAGAAATGAGCTTAACCAGGGCCGATATTTACTGGGAAATCATACTGCTGCTTTATTAGATGATATTAAGCACGATAAAGGATTAGTTCATCATGAATTAAATGCCGTGCAGACTAGGTCACAGAAGGTTTTGGAGGAAATGTCTAATGTTCCAGAAAGTAGTGGGAAAGAACTTGAAAAGAAAAAAAAATGAGAGCTCACCCAGTAATGTTAAAGTGTCGGGAATAGAGACTGAGCCGAACGAGAAAGATGGTGTATTATTGCCAGTTATACAAAATGATCTCGATTCAATAAGTTCGCTTCTAGAAATACATTCTGATATTTTTGCTGCTGCACTGCGTCGAAGTGAGGATGTGAAACCGTTATTTGATACTGTTGGGAATTCTTCCACTGATTTGTCGAAGGAATCGTATATTTTGAGGAACACATTATCAGTGAAACGGAGGGTAGACAATACCGGTGTTGAGAGAGAACTATTCGTAGTTCCTGAAGAATATAGGGAACGCATTAAAGCTTTGTGTCATGAAGGAACCTCAGCTCACCTAGGTGTGACGAAAACTAAGGATAGAATATTCCGATATTTTTTCTGGCCTAGATATTATAAAGAAGTAGAAAATTATGTGCGATCTTGTGAAAATTGTCAAAGAGCAGGAAAATCAGGTGATAAGAAAAAAGCTCCCTTAAAACTAGTACCAGTTATCGAGGGATTTTTTCAAAGATAAATGTAGATGCATGTGGTCCCTTACCACCTACTCCTACAGAAAAAAGATATATTATCACTGCAATGTGTTTGTCTTCAAAATATCCTGATGCCGTGGCTGTAACTGACATTGGGTCCGTATCAGAGATCGATGCGTTACTGCAGATTTTTAGTCGTATCGGGTTTCTTAAAGAACTACAGTGTGATCAAGGAACTTCTTTCATGAGTGCTTTAACAACAGAATTTTTGGAACGATCGTGGATAAAAGTAAAACATAGTTCGATTCATCGTCCACAGAGCAATCCTGTTGAAAGATTTCACAGTACGATTAAACGTATACTGCGAGTCTTGTGTTTGGAAGCAGCGCCCGACTGGGAACAGCACGTTCATTCAGCATTATTTGCGCTTCGAAGTGTGACGCATGAAAGTACTGGGTTTACTCCCGCAAAATGAGTCCATGGAAAAATTTTAAGGACACCAGTTACCTTGCTCTATGAGAAGTGGATGAAACCTGAAGGCATCGAAGAAAAAATTCAGTCGTGGAATATGTGTTTCAGTTGATAAATCGATTAAAAAATGCCAGACAGTGGCTGTACAAAATAATGAGAGAAATGCAGGTAAAGAGAAAAACCTGGTACGATAAGAATGCAGTAAAAAAAGAATTTAAAGAAGGTGATTTAGTGCTAGTATTGGCTACTTCTAGACCAAATAAGTTAGCTGTCCAATGGACTAGTCCAGGTACTGTTGAGAGTAGAATCTCTTATACTAACTATATTGTTAAGGTCCCTGGAAAGAAAATGCCATCGCAGATATATCATGTCAGTATGCTTAAACCGTTCTACAAAAGACCAGAGTTAATTAATTTCTTATCCAGTAGTGAAACACCGGATCAACCTGGGTTGGAAATAGAAATTCCTGGAATAGAAAATGATCCTAATGTTTTTAATTTCGCAGAAATTGTTCAGGAAAGTCGTTTGGAAGAAAGGCTAGAGGTAGAACAAATTCAACAATTGCAGGATTTGCTTTGTAAATACGCAACATCTTTTTCTAATAAACCTAGTATGACACATCTTGTCGAGCATGACATTGAATTAATTAGTGACGAGCCCATCACAGCTAAGCCATACCGTCTGTCTCCTAGACAATTGAAATTTTGCAGAATGGAGTAAGAAAAATGTTGCAATGCAAAGTAATTGAGATGGGAGAGTCAGATTATACATCTCTGACGATTTTGGTGGAATCTACAGGCAGAGACCCAACACCTTGTGTTGATTATCGTCGATTAAATGACGTTATTCGTACACACTATTACCCCTTACCAAACATTGAAAAAAGAGTACAGACAGTTGCTTCGGCCAGCTATATCACTGTACTAGAGTTGGCGAAGGGATATTAGCGAATACCTCTGAGTAAAAAAGCAGCGTTTGTAACCAGTTTTGGGACCTGTCGTCCGTTACGAATGCCTTTCGGTCTCAAGAACGCTCCATATTTTTTTAGCAAGATGATGGCTGAATGATTGCAGGGCCGCCCAGGTGGCGCAGTTGTCTAAGCGATGGCCTCTGATCATTCATCCAAACGGGGTCCGGGTTCGAATCCCGGTGAGGCATGGATGTTGTGTTTGTCTTACGGCACTGGCTCTCTCCCTTCCCTGGAACCAGTGACCTTAAATTAGGGACGGGCGACTGCTTATAGCCTATTGAGTTGCTCACGGTGGTCGTTAAACCTCCAATAAAAAAAATGATTGCAGGAATGTGAAAAACTTGCAGAACCGTATTTGGATGATGTAGCTGTATTCTCCTGTACTTGGGAAGAACACCTGAAGCATCTTGATCAAGTCCTTCGGCGCATTCAAAATGCCAGTCTTAAACATCAAGCCTTCGTAGTGTAAATTCGCTCAAGCTCAGGTGAAATATCTGGGACATCTAGTAGGACAAGGCACCAGAACCCATGGAAATCTGAAAGTGAAAACTGTTCGTGAATTCCCTACTCCTACTACAAAAACTGATGTAAGAGCATTTCTTGGACTGGCTGGATATTACCGCCAATATATTCCCATGTTTTCGACCACTTCCGCTCCGCTATCCGAAGTGTTAAAAGGCAAAACTAAGAAAGAAAAAAATTTGTGGACCCTTCAGTGTGAGAAAGCCTTTCAAGAGTTGAAAGATAAGCTTTGTAGTAACCATGTGCTGAACGCTCCCGACTTTAATAAAGCATTTCTTCTACAATGTGAAGCTTCATGTTTCGGAATGGGTATCGTACTCTCTCAGATCAGTGATCAAGGAGAAGAACACCCTGTGTTGTATCTCAGCAAGAAATTCCCGGAAGTTGAGAAACAGTATTTTACTACCGAAAAAGAATGTGCTGCCATTGTATATGCTGTAAAAAAATTGCATTGTTATCTTGACGGGCAAACTATGTTCAAGATACTGACAGATTACACCCCTTTAGTGTGGCTTCGTACACACGCCAGTACTAACCCTAGACTCATGAGATGGGCCCTGATTCTACAACCGTATAACTACGAAGTTGTACATCGTGGGACGCTACATAAAAATGCTGACAGTTTGAGTCGCATTCATTGGCTATAATCAGCTATTCAAGGGACAAGTTCCAGTTCTGTGTTGCTGTGTTGCAGTATTGTTTTAAAATGTTTATATTTTTATTTTAGGTAAATCTCATTGTAAATTGCATCTGATCCTAATAGACTTTTGACCGTACCTACTTTTCTCCATGAACATTCTTCGAACATATCATCGAGAAAAGCTCTGGAGGGGGAAGAAACTAGCTGTGCCGTTCCCAGTCCTGGTAGTGACGCCATTGCTGACGTCAGAGCTGACAGAAGAGCTTTGAGGTCGACAGCAGAAGCAAAAGACGGAGTGAAGTGCGTGGAGAGAGTTTGTTTGTTTTGATTTGTAGGGAGGACGACAGGGCATAAGAATCCTATTGTTTTTTGTTTTTTAAATTACATATTATGTGTTGTGAAATTTATGATAGTCATAAATGAGTATTCGTGATGGTTACTAAGACGCCACAGGATGTTAAAACCTTTTCAACATCATTTCGTAAAAGCAAAAATCCTCTTCGGATTTTCTTCGGTTAGCGGAAACAGGTACTAATGTAGGTCTTTCGTAAAAGCGAAGTGGCGTAAAACGAACTTTCAAAAATTGGGTGACCTCTGTATTTGTATTCCGCACACGATTTAGTTACTGTAAACTTTGTGATTTCGAAGACTTTGAAAGACAGTAAACTCTCCGAAAACTTTCAGAAACCACACAGGTTGTTTACAGTAGAAATATTTGGAATATCTTGGCATGCTGCGCTCACATTCTGATTTTAGTGCAATACTCTGCCATCATCCCGTTATGGCAAATTGGTGTGTTCATCGCCATTCTGCAGGATTCCATAAATAATCACTCTGATTATCATAGGTTATAACTTTTTAATGACGAGTCTTATATCAGTTTTCTTTTCACTGGTGATCTCGTGCAGCTTCGATTTTCTGTGCTGGTGTGCTATATGCAAAATAAATGTTAATGTGCAAGACTGACAAATTTCCAAACTGCTTTAACACGGCCATCATATAAATTGGTGAGACATGCTTCCAATTGATCTGCTGGAAAGGTGGGACTGACTGCTTATGATATCAGGAACATCGCTGAACAGCAGGGTAGGTGGGACTGACTGCTTATGATATCAGGAACATCGCTGAACAGCAGGGTAGGTCGGACTGACTGCTTATGATATCAGGAACCTCGCTGAACAGCAGGGTAGGTGGGACTGACTGCTTATGATATCAGGAACATCGCTGAACAGCAGAGTAGGTGGGACTGACTGCTTATGATATCAGGAACATCGCTGAACAGCAGGGTAGGTGGGACTGACTGCTTATGATATCAGGAACATCGTTGAACAGGACAGATGTACTAACTAATTTGAGGCTGGCCATTTTTTATTTCTGGCCGCTATGTACGAATCTCGCTTGCCCACTTTAGATACTTTAAGTAGCAGTCACACTGTAGCTTTCGGAACTACTCATTCTTGAATTGTATGCTAAGAGTCGAAGTCGGTTTCTACTTCTTGGTCGCTAATCTCCTTGTAAGTTTTAGGGTTGATAATTTTGGAATTGATGTCGCTGTGTAAGGTTCCTCATTGCTAATCCTTGGCCTGAATTTGCTGGGTAACATAGGTTGCGAATTCTTGAAGTGCATTCGCTGTGTAAGATTTTAGATTGCTGATCCTTGACATCCATTTGCTCTATAAGATTTTCGGTTGTTAATCCTTGACATACATTTGCTGTGTAAGAACTGAGGTGGCTGATCCTTGATCTTCATTAGCAGTGTAAGATTCCTGATTGCTAATTCCTGACCTGCCTTCGCTGTGTGAGATTCGGTACTGCAAATCCTTGACCAGCATTATCTGTGTAAGAATAGGGTACTCCAATTCTTCACCTGCATTCGATGTTTCAGATTCGGGGTTTGAAATTCTAAACCTGCGGTCGCAGTAAAAGATTTGTTTTCACTAAGCGTACATTCACTGGTAAGGTTTGGAGTTTCAAATCCTTTAATTGCATGTGGCTGTTCATAGTTTATGGTTTCTCCTTCTTGACTTAAAGTACATGTGCACGATTTGGGCGTGGACAGTTTTACTTGTAATTGAGAATTTGTGCTAGCCATTCTTGATTTCGCAGGGTGTGGAGGATATTGACATGACCCCCAAGATTTAAGATTGGTCTCTCTTAATCTGCAGTTGCTTCATAGGATTTGGATCTAATCACTTTTGACTTGAAGGTACTGGACGTGCTCGCTATTCCAGATCGATAAAGTGCGGAACAAAATTTTGGTTACAGCACTCATGTCTAAGACGCCTTGTGGGATTTCAGGCTGATTTTCATAACTCAAAAGGAACGTTTGCTTCTCCGAGAAACCTGAAACCTGCGCTAAATGTTTCAGCAGAATCTGTTTTCCTGACATTCAGGTGAGGTCAATCATTCTGAGATAGGGATTCCCTGCACTTTATAGTGCTTAAATCAATCTGAAGCTACCTTGTGACCATACCGTTCTTGAATTAATCTCTTTAAATTGGATTGTAAACCTCATTCCTGAATTAACCGTTTTAAATTGATTCATGACCATCCCTTTCTTAAATTAACCTCTTTAACCCTTTAAGGCTCTACGAGACCCGCCAACTTGTATTGCTGCCTTCTCTTGTTAACCAACGGGCAAGCGTATTTCACAAATTGCTCGGGAAATTTTGCACATTTTGGAGCACCGTTTGTGGCTAACGCAAGATATATGATAAATAAAGAGTTTTCTGGTTTCATATTTTCATTTTGGACTCTTTAAGTATTTTTTTATTAATTAATAAAATTATGGAAGACGCCTTGGAACGACTTTCGCTGCAGATAAAAAATGAAGGGAAAGGTCAATAACAATTCTGAAACCAGGGAACTCTTTATTTATCATATATCTTGCGTTAGCCACAAACGGTGTTCCAAAATGTGCAAAATTGCCCGAGCAATTTGTGAAATACGCTTGCCCGTTGGTTAACAAGAGAAGACAGCAATACAAGATGGCGGGTCTCGTAGAGCCTTAACGGCTGCATTTCAAAATTGTCTTTATTCTTCAAATAAAAATAGCATTTCTATGTACATGACAGTAGAATTCTGCCAATAAATACAGTGGTATATACAACAACTGGAAAGTTCCAGTGAAACGTAAAACAAAATATTGTTAAAATCATAAAATTATTTCGCCCCGAAGGGCGATGGAGAGGCAGACAATAAAGCACAAGCGATGCAAATGAAAATGTATACTACAGTATTGTAGACAAGAAAAGACATGATGCTATACTATTCACAAATTCCAATTAAGTATTACTACCATACTCAAGATGAAATATGCACAAGGTACTAATTCACATAAAAGACCATGGGTGAGAAGGAACTAACAGGTGCAACAGTATTTAGAAATATGACAGAAATGGTAGAAACAATTAAGCACAAATACTTATTATATGCACAGAATTATGCAGTGACAAGAGAGAAATACGCTAAACGGACCCAGGAGGGCAACTTTACAAAAAAACAGAAATCGAACAAGAATGCAATTCATAAGTGTCATATCATATGTACAGAACAATACAGTGAAAAAAAACTAATTAACTCGGGGTAAACAAACTGGGCTGAAATCAGCTCAAACGAACATTAATTACACTGGCCAACACGATTTTTGGCACATCAAGGTGTTTCTAACATAACTTTCCACGCTGAATTCAAATATGCAATCAGATTTTTTACATTGCCCACAGTTTTTCCGTGATGAAGTTTTTTATTAATAAATATATTGAAAGATTTGACCTATTTTTTCACAACTGGTAATGTAATTGTTCCCCAGATATTTTTTTATATATACAGGCGGGATGCAGACAGACGAGACGTGCAGTGTGTCGCGACATAAACACGTCACTAGTCTGAGCAACCTATGAGTAATGAGCTGGCATTCACTGTGTACGCACTGAGAAAGTTTGGCTTCTCTTTTGTCTAGTGAATAGATTACCGTGGAACTGTGTTGTGGTTGATACTGTGTCATTATCCCAAGGAAGTGGCTAAATCATCCAGATACCTTCTGTTATGTGTGTGGGGAACTAACATTTAAAACTCAACTGGAAATTACGCTCAACTCTTTAAAAAAATGTACAGGTAGGCTCAGTTCTGATTGGATCGCAAATTTGGAACGTGGAACTACGACTTGCAGATCGGAGAGTTGAAATGAGTTAGTAGAGTATGGTTTCAAAGCGTTTATTTAATTTGTTATAGCCAACACAGGTCTATGATATGAAAAGTTGCTTACAAAATTTTTACAAATAATGCTGGATACATTGCGAACGCAAAGCAGATCCATACACAAATTACCCAACGTGGTGCTCTGTCTCCTTGGGCTCCTTATATTCCTCATCACTTACTGTTGCCTCTCGTTTTGATTTCCTCCTCTTTTGCTTGCGCTCATTCTGGGAATTCCGCGATATTGTCTAAAATGTTAACCCGTTCACACGATAACAACGTTTAAAATTTTTAGTTCCAACCACTGCGATATGTTCTTCATATATTTGAATAGATCTCGTCGAGAGCTTTAAAACGACACCACTCACAGTCGTTCTGCACTCACAGTTGTCCAGATAAACAGCGATATTGTCAAAAGTGTTCACCGATTCACAAGAAAACAATTTTTAAAATGTTCAGTTCAAATCACTGCGAAATCTTCTTCGTATATATATATATATATTTGATTGGAGGTTTAACGATCACCGTGAACAACTCAGTGGGATATAAGCAGTCGCCCGTCCCTAATTTAGGGCCACTGACTCCAAGGAATGGAGAGAGCCAGAGTCGTATGAAAAACACAACATCCGTGCCTCACGGGATTCGAACCCGGACCCATCTCGGACGAATGATCAGAAGCCATCGATAAGACCACTGTACCACCGGGGCGGCCTGCTATATTTGAATAGATCTCGTCGAGAGCTTTAAAACGATACCACGCAGTCTTGTTGCGCTCACAGTTGGAAAGAAAGTCTGAAGTCCTTTGAAAGTGCACTCTAATGTGATTATGTAAGTATGTTTTTTCGATTATCTTTTTACAAATTAAAGCAGATTCAAGTAGAAAGTCCTAAAACTCGCCTTTTTTTAGTCTTAAAACTCACCTACTTACCTATTCTGTTAGTGTCATTTTTATGGTATTCGCAAAACAAAAAAAATCACGACAAAATGCTAATTTTAAAAAAAACGCAAACAAGAGGTGGCACACTAGACACTTGAAAACAGTATGGCATATTTAAGTAGCACACCAGTCGGAAAAGGTTCGCCATCTTTGTTTTAGGTAATATGAATAGTGCTATAAATGTACGTAAATATACAATATCATCGATTTAAACTGTGTGTCACTAAAAATCTCTGCGCGATACAAAAATAAACTACTAACATATTTGAATTCAGAATTAAAAGTACTATTAGGATCTGACAGCTTTTCGTGTGGGTCAAAAATTTCGATTTATTTTATAAATCAGTGTAATCGCTTGAAATTAAAATTCGTGCAAAATGGTAAGATTCCAAAAAAGCTAAGCTATCACTGCACGATGCAACAAACCTGCAAGGGAAACACTAACCCTCAAGTTGAAAAATATTTAATGCGTTCAAAATACATATATACAGGTTAAAAATCATACGATATCTTTCAGGAAGGCCGCCCTCGCCCATCTTCAGGTAATACATTTCCAACAGGAGCATGGAGGCAAAGCATTATATACAAGGATGGAAATTAGTGACGCATGAGAATGACACTGCGCAGTTTAATAGACTTGGATTATACAAATCTTAATGTGGTATACTTACCAATGGTTGACAAGAATGGCTGTTAGAATTAGCCAATAACCCGATGGTCCCTAGTTGGATGAGCGACCACCAGGCTGATGAAACAACACATGGCAAATCATCGTTACAGCATTGGTCACCGTAGCTACCGATATACAGCCTTTCAGTAAAATGAGTTAGTCATTTGGGTTTTAGAGTCAATAATACGTAGGCAACCTCCCATATGGGGAGCTGCGTGCCCGAACCTGTTTACCTAGCTAAACCCGTAGCAGAGGATTGACATCTGATATTGTATTTGTGTTCAGATAACCTAACACCCAAAGAACGAAGGCTTTCAATGGTAGGGTCATGTTTTTCCATAGGAATACAATAGACGCCACTCTTGTGGATCTCGGCCACCGGGTCCCGATCTTGACCAGCGAAAAGTGGTTGGTAGTTGTTTCGACGAAACCTAGGTTGTGATTCGCACAAGCGTTCCTTAAAATTGGATTCACTGAAGGAAGGTGTGTTATAGAACCAATAAATTTTTTTGGGTGGGTTTCACGTAGCAAGGTAGTGCATGCCAAACGTCGAAACTGCTTATTTAATTTACTACACTGTCACCGGAGAACCCAGGCGTTAAGGCAATGTCCGAAATTTTCTTCAGCTCAAGTTGACGGGATTGCACTGTAGATGAGTGTGAATATGCTCGACGGATCATAAATCGCAGCTCTACAAGTTTGTTCCTCATAGGATAATCGCAGCTCTCATAAATCGCAGCTCTACAAGTTTGTTCCTCATTGGTATAATAACCGGAGTGAACGATGGTTTTCGGAAAACAGAAAAAAACTAGTTCCTGGTTGAGAGGGTTGCGTTCAACGAGAAAGTCCAAGGAGGTTATGGTACAAGAGTCTTTGACTTCAATTGTGAATATGAGGCTGGGGAATTGAGAAAACATCAGATCTGCAAAGTGAGTTAACTGTTCAAGAGAATGTCGGACCTTCCCATATGGGAGGACATCTACGTATTATTGACTCCAAAAACCAAAAGACTAACTCATTTTACTGAAAGCCTGTATATCTGTAGCTACTATGACCAATGCTGTAACGATCATTTGCCATGTGTTGTTTCATCAGCCTGGAGGTCGCTCATCCAACCACGGTCCATCGGGTTATCGGCTAACCCTAACAGCCATTCTTCTAAACCATTGGTAAGCATACCACATTAAGATTTGTATAATCCAAGTCTATTAAACTGCGCATTGTCATTCTCATGCGTCACTACTTGCTATCCTTGTATATAACGCTTTGCCTCCATGCTCCTGCTGGGAATATATTACCTGAAGATGGGCAGACTGCCTGCTTGGAAGATCTCGTATGATGTTTAACGTGTATATACAGTATGTATATATTTTTAACGCGTTAAATATTTTTCTACTTGAAGGTTATTATTTCCCTGAGATGTTTTCTTTTTTGTTTTTTTTTTTTTTTGATCGTGCAGTGACAGCTTAGCTTTTTCGGAATCAGTGTAATCGCTGTCTTAGAAGTGTCCCGAACGCGACTGGCACGAGTGAGCCTACGGATCACAATGCGTTGCTTTCCCCTTAACTTTGTTATGAAAAGTGGTCATTTAATGGAACGATTAAATCTAATCTTTTCTGTCTGACTACTTGGTGAAAGGGTTATGACAATGAAGACAAACCTAAAAAAGGAGAGATTGGATGGTTAAACCACTTGTTTCTGCCCAGTGGCATTATGTCCATGTCAGGGGAACTAGCTTTTTCCCGTCATGCCTTTGGTCATTGAGCAGAGCATAAAGGACTAGATGGAAGCGTTTTTATTACCTGTGACAGGCTTATGCCAGTTACAGCTCAGATGAAAGGAATTGTTTTTCCGTAGCTTTTGCAAAACCCAACCGCCATGCAGACATTTATCTTTGGGGAGCGCAGAAAATTTTGGGCGCCATTTGGTTCAGGTACATCGGCCGCTTAGAGGATTAAATTGACTTATGGACATCCTATTCTGAAATTAACCTTTGGGAGGGGATAATAAAAGTTCTGCACACGTTAATCTACAACGGAAGCGGATGATCGGGAACACGTTCGCGTCATGTCAAGGTCAGATTCTCAGCAACGCAGTGGTGTCAGAACCACGCACTATCATTAGTTGTGTAAACGTGGGACGGTTTGGAAATGGAAGCGTGCAGCTCCTCAGGTTGAGTCACGGTGTTGGACCAGCGCTAGTAGTTGAAAATAGAATCTCTGCGGGTGGGAGGGGGGGAATCCGACACAGATCCACAACACCTTGCAAGAAGTTCTTGGGGAAAGAACTCTTGATCGAAGCACAATTTCTTTCTGAGGGCAAAGTTGAGACCTAAAATTCTTCAAAATCGGCCCAACGTGTTGGAAGCGGGAGCGATTTTGCTGCATGGTAAAGCATCGTGTTATGATGTAGCGTCGGTACGGGGCTTTTGTCGAAATATGGCTGGGAAACTTTATCCCATCCACTATACAGCCCTGATCTCAGTCCACCCGACTTTCATCTTTTCCCAAAGTTAAAAAAATTGGCTCCGGGGCATTCGCTACGAATCGCTGGACGAACTGTCATTGGGCGTGACCCGAGTAATACGACAGCTGAACAAAGATGGCGTACTACGGGGCATCCAGGACCTACATCGCCGCTGACAAGCTGTCATTAGCAGCGGATGGGAGTATATTGAACGGCAATAAGGTAAGTCCTCTCCGTTATTTCATACTTTTCTCAAAAATGGACAGTGTGCAGAACTTTTGCTATTACCCAAGGGCTTATGACTATCCCTTTCTTAAATTAACCTCTTTAAATTAGCTTATGGACATCCCTTTCTTAAACGGGTTTACGAACATCCTATTCTGAAATTAATCTTTACGATGGTCATACCAAACTTTCTGCACACATTAATCCAAGACGGAAGCTGCAATCGGGAAAATGATTGCGTCATGTCAAGATCAGACTCTCAGCAACTCAGTGGTGTCAGAACGACGTGCTATCATTTGCTGTGTGGACGTAGGAGGGTTTGGAAAAGGAAGCGTGCAGCTGCTCAGGTCGAGTCATAGCGTTAGACCAGCGCTCTTACGTGGAAATTGAAACTCCGCGGAGGAAAACTCTGACACAGATCCAGACTGCCTTGCAAGAAATTTGTGGGGAAAGAACTCTTGATCCAAGCACAATTTCTTTCTGAGGATAAAGTTGAGACCGAAAATTTGCCAAAATAGGCCCAACCTGTTGGAAGTGGGAGCGATCTTGCTGCATGATAACGTATCGTGTAGTAGTGTAGCGTCGATACGGGGCTTTTGTCGAAATATGGCTGGGAAACTTTATCCCATCCACCATACAGCCCTGATCTCACTCCACCCGACTTTTATCTTTTCCCAAAGTTACAAAATTGGCTCCGTGGCATCCGCATGAATCGCTGGACGAACTGTCATTGGACGTGACCCGAGTAATACGACAGCTGAACAAAGATGGCGTACTACGGGGCATCCAGGACCTACCTCACAGCTAGAGAGCTGTCATTAGTACCATAGGGGAGTACATTGAACTCAGTAAGGTAAGTTTTGTTCGTTACTTAACACTTTCTCAGAAATGTACAGTGTGCACAACTTTTATTATGACCCAAGGGCTAATGACTATCCTTTTCTTAAATTAACCTCTTTAAATTGGCTTACAACAATTCCCTTCTTAGAAACGTAGGAATCGTGTCAAAGTCTAATCAAAATATGCAAGGATTGAAGAATCGGTTAGTCCAACGCCAGGGCTACTGCTTTTTATGTTTGAACTGTAGCAAAATATTTTTTTGTATATCGGGACTACCGTTTAAAAGTTTGTTTTCCCAAAGCTGTTGTGCTTAAGCCAGTGTATTTTCTCAGATATTTACTTTGTTTTGTTTTTCTACATAAAGCATACATATAGCAGTTCAGCCTTACACTTTTTAGCACGTCTTTTGTAAAAAAAAAAAAAGTGCTTATGTTACCGGTTTGTCACTCCGTCCGTCTGTCCGTCTGCCTGTGGACACCATATCCCTACAACTATTAGTCTGATCGCTAGTAGAGGGCGTAAATGTAGATAATGTCGAATTCAAAACAAATTTTATTCCATTTTCCTAAATAGAGGATTGAAACATCCACCGCTACTAAACATCCGATTGAAAAAAATGTTTTTACCATCAGATTCCATTTATGTACAAGACTATCTTAGATATATTCACTTTTTCAAGTTACGCATAGATTTTCCGTTAGCGGGCGTAAAAATAAATTGCGTTTCCCCGATATCTCTGCTTGGTAAACTCCAATTTTAAAAATTATTTCTGATTTGGCCACCAGGGTGGGTAAGTCTTAATTTCCGCTTCTGAGTCATTTGCAGCAAAATCTCAGCTTCTAAAATCTCCACTGGAAAAATTCGTTCGCTGACCGATACCACTCGCGTTGAAAAACCTTTTCGGAATATCTTCTTATCAAAATAACGTGTGGTTTCTCCACCAGGGGCGTAAATGTATGTCTTATTTTTGTCAATATCTCTATTTTTAAGAGTCCGCTTTAAAAAATTCCTGCTTTGTTGGATAGCGTTTCCAGTGTGAAATGTTTTTCATATAACTATGAAATTTTCAACTAATTCTTAGACTTTCCGCTAGAGAGCGTTAAGGTAAATTGTGTTTTCCGCGATATCACTGCTTCTAAAATTCCGATTTGAAAACATTTTGCTGTATCGTATACAGCTCCTTATGGGAAATGTTTTGCATATAATTTCTAATATTTGGTAAGGAATTGTTTGACTACCAGCGGGCGTAAGTGTTAATTTCTGCTTTTGATGTATTTGCAGAAAAATCTGAGCTTCTAAAACCTCGACTGAAAAAATTCTTTCGTTGACCGATACCGCTCAAATAGAAAACTTATTTTGAAAATACTTTCTTCTTAAAAGAATGCATGGTTTCCCGCGAGGTGGCGTAGATGCATGTATTATGTATTGTCGATATCTCTGCTTCTAAGAGTCGGATTTGAAAAATTCTTTCTTTGTTGGAGAGGGCGTAAGTTCACGTTTCCGTTCATCGTATTATCTGCGGGATTAAAAACCCGATTGAAAAACTTCTTTCTTCGGTCAGGTACTATTGTTTTCCATACCGGTTCCACTGACTTTGAAAAGGTTTGATAAATTTAATTCGCGTCAGAACGGATTCAAGAGTGGTGCTCATTACAACTGGAAGTTCGGTGTCATCTTTCTTGTTGGTGTCTAACATTTCTATTTCAGGAATCGCATCGGCATAAGTGGGAGTTGTTGAGAGATGGGAGTCAGTATAGAAAAGGAGATATCGCTCAAGATTGCCTGCTTTGTGGTGTTGGTGATCTGTGAGAGCGAATAAAAAAAAAGAAAAAGAAAAAGAAACAGTCCCTGAGGTTAGATGTGAGTGGGCTCTATCGGGAGGGCAGACAAATGATGTTTGTTTGCATAAAATACTTTGTATAAACGACATTTCCAAATTTTGAGCTTTATTTTATTCTAATTTTCTTCGGGTTAGTGAATTCTCCTTTCATTTAGCCTAGGATTAAATGGGCAAAAACTAATTTTTGAACCCCTGATACACTGACGGAAAAAAACCCAACACCAAGAAGGGGTTGTGTTAGATAAACGACAGTTGGTAGGCGGGGAGAGTACTTCTGTTGGATGACGTCTATGCAAATTTCGTGCTCGGCGCATACGTGTGGCGCTGGTAGCGCCCCTCGGAACATGCAAAGCAGGTTTGCTGTAAATACGCGCTGTAACGTTCGTGAGCGTTAGTTATCGTTGAGATTCGACGTAGGGCGTTGATGTTCGTCAAGAATGCCTTTAAAAAGACGAAGAAGCCATTATCAACAGCTCACGGAGTTTGAACGAGGTCGTGTAATAGGGCTACGAGAAGGTGGATTTTCTTTCCGCAATATTGCTGAACGACTTGGCAGGAATGTAGCCACTGTGCATGATTGTTGGCAGCGGTGGTCAAGGGAAGGTACTGCCTCAAGAAGACCGGGTTCCGGCCGGCCACGTGGCACTACTGAGAGGGAAGACCGCCGTGTACGGCGTATGTCCGTGGCGCATCGTACCGCGTCTGCGGCAGCAATTCGAGCTACAGTTGCCACCTCAGTGACACAACGAACTGTTACAAATCGGTTACTTGAAGAACAGCTCCGAGCCAGACGTCCTGTAGCGTGCATTCCACTTACTCCAAACCACTGCCGTTTGCGACGTCAGTGGTGTCAATCTAGAGCTCATTGGAGGACGGAGTGGAAATCTTTTGTGTTTTCTGATGAAAGCCGGTTCTGCCTGGGTGCCAGTGATGGCCGTGTGTTGGTTAGAAGGAGGCCAGGTGAGCGTCTGCAACAAACCTGTCTGCGGCCGAGACACACTGGACCTACACCTGGAGTTATGGTCTGGGGAGCAATTTCCTGTGACAGCAGGAGCACTCTCGTGGTTATCCCACGCACCCTGACGGCACAGTTGTACGTCGGTCTGGTGATTCAACCTGTTGTGCTGCCATTCATGAACAGCATTCCAGGGGGTGTTTTCCAACAGGATAACGCTCGCCCGCATACCGCTGTTGTAACCCAACATGCTCTACAGAGTGTCGACATGTTGCCGTGGCCTGCTAGATCTCCAGATCTTTCACCAATCGAACACGTATGGGACATCATTGGACGACAACTCCAGCGTCACCCCCAACCAGCATTAACCTTCCCTGTATTGACCGACCAAGTGCAACAGGCATGGAACTCCATCCCACAAACTGACATCCAGCACCTGTACGACACAATGCATGAAAGTTTACGTGCTTGCATTCAACATTCTGGCGGTTACACCGGTTATTAATGTACCAGCATTTCACATTTAAAATGGCTCTTCTCGCGCTTACAATAAGCTGTGATCTTGAAACCTTAATCGATTAAATATGTTACCTATACAAATGTCTTGCCGCCATTTCATTCCTCTACAACTATTTTTTCGTGGTGTTGGGATTTTTTTTTTCGTCAGTGTATGATACTCTTTCGAACACCCCTTGTAATGCAACAGTTGTGAATGAGAACATTCCAAACCCGAAACGTTTGCATACTAAAATGCAAGGTATAAGGGTGAGTCGAAAGTTTCCAATATTGGCATAAACGCATGTGCTGCG
This sequence comes from Macrothele yani, assembly GCA_039090855.1. Lineage (NCBI taxonomy): Eukaryota > Metazoa > Arthropoda > Arachnida > Araneae > Macrothelidae > Macrothele > Macrothele yani. The sequence goes on from CM076989.1 coordinate 39,234,757, forward strand.
ATAGATATGTCACGTGTTTAAACTAGTTGAAGTCGTGCACTACAGTCAGTCGAAAGGGATATAAAGTGGTATTCGTTGCTGTGAACAGCATTGCATGTCGTCGTTCTGTCTGTTTTTGGGACGCCTAAAAGATGAACAGCCACAACCGGCTAATTAGGGAACTTTTGCTTTACGAGTTTGAACTCGACCATAACGCTGTTCAAGCAACACGAAACATTTGTCATGCGAAAGGGGAAGGTTCCGTGGACCACAGCACCGCAACCAGATGGTTCAAGAAATTTCCCTCAGGTGACAGAAACCTCGACGATCAGCCGAGGTCACGTAGGCCATCTGGTGGAATTTCCAGGGGATAACCCATTACGAATTTGTTCCAGACGATCGGACCATCAACATCAACCTCTACTCTGAACAGCTGGAGCGGATGTATGCCGTTTTGGAGGAGAAGTACCCGACACTCGTGAACAGAAAGCGCACTTTCCTACTGCAGGACAACGCTCGGCCTCATACCTCGCGAACGTAACGACCCTGGCAAAACTCCAGGAACTTGAAAGCATCGAACTGATGCCACACGCAGCATATAGTCCGAACCTTGCACCGTTGGATTATTGCTTGTTCCGGTCCATGGCCCACTTTCCTTCGCGGGCGGGACTTGAATAACCAGGAGGAGTTGGCAGCTGGTGTGAAGGAGTTCTTCGCCTCGAAGGACAAGAACTGGTACTTCCGCGGAATCGAAAAACTGGCAGACAGATGGCTAAAGACGAGGCAACACGATGGCCTTGTGACGTGCCTGCCCCGCAAGACGCTCACGACATAAAGGCAGATAGCAGCGAGGACGAACGTATGCGTAGATCAATTGGTAGAGCGACTTGTTCCGGAATAAGAAGACTCGGGTTCGATCCTCGGCCTGGACAAAAATGACGGAGAAATTTACTTCGTTATAGCCTATACTTTAAATTCTAGTCAGCTTTCGTCGTGAAGGTATATATGACGGCACAATGTGATCCAAACATTGTAAAGCTTTCTACTTACCCTAACACTTTAGAAGATCATTCAACCAGACAAAAAAGTATGGAGAGGTTAGTGCTAATAGGATCAGGGGTGTTTTTCAGTGTCAGTGAACCAATAAACACGAAAATTAAGTACGCGTAAGCAATTCGTTTTAATGATTTTTTTACTTACCTCCATTTTTAGCACGTCTTTTGTAAAAAAAAGATCGGTTTGTCCGTCCGTCCGTCAGTCCGTCCGCCTGTACATACGATATCTCTGCAACTATTGGTCCGATTTGAAAAATTCTTTTTGCATTGGGAAACGTGAAATATGCAAATGATGATCCTTTATTTCGTTTTTTTACTATGCACAATTTCGCCAGTAGAGGGCGTAAATGCAGATGATGTCGAATTCAAAAATACGTTTTACTAGTACCACATATTTGCTTCTAAACATCCGATTGAATTTTTATTTTATCTTTCGATTTCATTTATATCGAAGAGTATTTTATATATAGTTACTTTTTCAAATTACGCATAGATTTTCCGCTAGGGGGCGTAAAAATAAATTACATTTTTCCCGATAACTCTTCTTCTAAAGCTCCGATTTGAAAAATTTTTTCTTCTGCGGATACATCTCCTGGTGGAAAATCTTTTGCATATAATTGCAAATTTTTGGTAAAGAATACTTTGGCCACCAGGGGGCGTAAGGTTTAATTTTTGCTTCTGATGTATTTGCTATAAAATCGGAGCTTCTAAAATATCGATTAAAAAAATTATTTCGTGCACTGATGCCACACACATCGATAAACCTTTTCGGAATATTTTCTTCTTAAAATATTTCACAGTATCTCCGCCAGGCGGCGTAGATGTACATCTTATTTTTGCCAATATCACTACTTCTAGGAGTCCGATTCGAAAAATTCCGTCTTTGTTGGATAGTGTTTTCCGTGTGACATGTTTTTCATATAATTTCAAAATTTTCAAGTAATTCATAGACTTTCCACTAGGGGGCGTAGCGGTAAATTGCGTTTCCCCCTATATCTCTGCTTCTAAATCTCCGATTTGAAAAATTCTTTCTACAACGGATACAGCTCCTGGTGGGAAATCGTTTGCACATAGTTTCTAATTTTTGTAAAAAAATAATTTGGCCACCAGGGTGCGTAAATCTTAATTTCCGCTTCTGTTGTATTTGCAGCAAAATACGAGCTTCTAAATTCTCGATTGAAAATAACGTCGTTTGTTGATCAATACTACTTCTGTCGACAAACCTTTTAGAAACATTTTCTTCTTAAAATAGTGCATGGTTTCTACGCCAGGGGTGTAGATGTACATCTTATTTTTGTTAATATCTCTACTTCTAGGAGTCCGATTTGAAAAATTCCTTCTTTGTTGGATAGTGTTTCTGATGAGAAATTGTTTTCCTATAAATTCAAAATTTCCAAGTAAATCATAGACTTTCCGCTAGGGGGCGTAAATGTAAATTGCGTTTTCCCTATATCTCTGCTTCTAAATCTCCGACTTGAAAAATTCTTTCTGAACCGCATACAGCTCCTGATGGGAAATCGTTTGCACATAATTTCTAATTTTTGTAAGAAATGGTTTGGCCGCCAGGTGGCGTAAGTCTTAAATTCCGCTTCTGTTATATTTGCAGCAAAATATAAGCTTCTAAAATCTCGATTGAAAAAAGTCGTTTGTTGACCGATACTACTCATGTCGACAAACCTTTTAGGAAAATTTTCTTCTTCAAAAAATGCATGGTTTCTACGCCAGGGGGCGTAGATGTATATCTTATTTTTGTCAATATCTCTACTTCTAAGAGTACGATTTGAAAAATTCCTTCTTTGTTGGATAGTGTTTCTGATGACAAATTGTTTTCCTATAAATTCAAAATTTCCAAGTAAATCATAGACTTTCCGCTAGGGGGCACAAAGGTAAATTGCATTTTCTGCGTTATTTTTGCTCCTAAAGCTCCGATTTGAGAAATTTTTCCTGTATCGCATACAATACCTGATGGAAAATATTTTTCACATAATTTCTAATGTTTGGTAAAGAATGGTTTAGCCACCAGGGGTCATAAGTGTTAATTTCTGCTTCTGAAGTATTTGTTGTAAAATCTGGGCTCCTGAAAACTCGATAATTTTTTTTTTCTTGGACCGATACCGCTTATATGGATAAACCTTTTGAGAATACTTTCTTCCTAAAATAATGCGTAGATTTCCCACCAGGGGGCGTAAAGTCACATCTTATTTTTGTCGATATCTCTGTTTCTAAGAGTTCGTAAGCTCACGATTCCTTTTACAGCAATATCTGAGGAATTAAAAACCCGATTGAAAAACTTCTTTCTTCCGTCAGGTACTATTGTTTTCCATACCGGTTCCATTGACTTTGAATAGCTTTGATAAATTTAATTTGCGTCAGAACGGATTCAAAAGACGTGCTTTTACACCCGAAAATTCGGTGTCATTTTTCTTGTTTTTTCACCGTATTGATATTTTCCGAAAGGAAAGGATAAAACGATTTGAGGAAACTCGTTCTCTTTCTCTTCTTTGCATTCAATTGACTAGAGCCGTACAGACTAATTCAAGTCTATCCACCTCTTTAGCACAGGTGACAGAAAAATCATTTTATATCGGGGTTGCAGGACTCCGAGAATTGGATCAACTCCAACAATGCCGTTCGTGGAATGGAAATCATGAATGAACGGCTGAAGTTTGGTGTCTTTAACCGATTGAGTTCATTGGCGTTACCATCAAGGTTTATTGATTCCTTTGATAAATGGGTAAGTGAGAAGTGCCCTTTTTGAAACCAGGAAACAAAGAAAAAGAATTTTTTTCTGAATATAGCCATAAATGATACTAAGGAAAGAAAGAGCTGGTGATTAAGTCTCGATAATTCAATGAAGAGCTTTATTTCATTTGCTCTAGTACTTAAGTACAGTACGGTAACAAATAAAATTCATAAGTGACAGATCATATATTTTGCGAAAACTGAAAACAAAAAATTAGTTAATCCGGTCTCTATCCTATTACATTTTAAAAAATCAATGGTATGAATTCACGAAACATTCTTGAAAATAACGTGCAGCAAAGTTGCCGGTAGGTCTGACTTTCAACGAAATTTCCGCTTTGAAAATCTAAGTACGGAAACTTTAGTATTTGGAGAGATTCTCCGTTGTCACAATTCCAGTTGTTGTTGTTTTTTTGTTTTGTTTTTTTTTTGATTTTTTTTTATTGTTGTTGTTGTTTTTCAGAAAAGTCAATATCAGGTCTTTCCCGTTTTTCTAAAAAAAATTCCAAAACTTGGATATAAACTACGTATTTTAATCCCTTTTTCCCTGCCGTATGGGGACAAAGAATCCTTTCGCTTTCGACCCAGGTGGAGTTGAAACCCAGCACAACTTGGAAGCCAGCCAAGCGAGCTACTGACTGACGTAAAACGACCCTCAACCCTTGGTCACATTTAAGGTAAATATGAAGGACACGAATCATACAATAACGAAATGGTTTTCGCTACCAATACGGGTTAATTTGCCATTTTATTTTCTGTAGGAGCTTTTTTCTTGAAATAGGTTTATGACCATTTTTTTTCCTGTAGGATTTATAACAAATTATATTTATTTTTCATCATGAATTTTCAAAGCAACTGAATGTTTTGAACTCGAGATTTTTTTATACTGAAAATGACTCTCAATTATGTTTAACAAAAAGTGAGACGTACTATTTTAGAGCATTATTTCAGAAAACCCCTAAATATAAACTTTATAATCATTTTATTTTTTTCTATACAAGGACTTATTACAAATTACATTTTTTTCATGTTTTTTCGAAGTATTACACTGTCGTATCAGAATTATATGATCACCCCGGAATCACAGTGCACCCGCCAAGGCGCGTTACTGAGTGCACGTGACAAGGTCGACCACATGGAGATATAAGCGGCCGGCAAGGACAGATGAGGCATAGTGCGTAAAATGAGCACAATGGGCAGAGGTAGTGATTTGACGGACGTTCAAAAAGGAATGATCATTGGCTACCGCACCAGGGGTGGAAGCATCTCAGAAACAGCCGACTTCGTGGGCTGTTCGCGACGTGCTGTAGTAGTAAGGGTGTACCAAAAATGGACCGATGGGGCACCCAGGTACGTGTCCCCGATAACAGTAGGGCGGCTCCTATTACGCATGGATCCCCGGAGAGACGCTGCATCAAGGCGCCCATATAAGCCCAGGTCTATCGGCAACGACGCCTGCAGTTCTCATGGGACTACTATCATTGGACAGTGGAAGAGTGGACAAAGGTTGCCTTCTCCGAAGAATCGAGGTTTCTACACCACAGAAGTGACGGACGGTGGCGGATATGACGTCAGACACACGAGAACCAACACCCGGACAAACTTGTCGGTCAAGTACAGTCCGGCGGTGGCAGTTTGCGTGTCTGGGGGATGTTTTCGTGGTATGACCAGGGACTGCTGGTACCACTGGATGGGCCCCTGAACGCCAATGGCTACCTGTCCATCCTCGCTAAACACACGCATCTCTTCATGTTGGACCTTTACCCTGGTGGGTATGGTGTCTACCATTAGAACAATGCGCCCTGCCACGTCGCTAAAGGAATGCATGACTTGTTCCAGGAACACGACAGCGATGCCTCTGTTCTTTCTTGGCCGGCAAAATCGCTTTACCTCAATCCGATAGATCACTTGTGGGACTCTTTGGACCGACAGGTTCGACTTGCCGACCCACAACCACGTCATCTACGGGACCTCCGTGCTCTGCTGCAATCCGAATGAGCACGTGTGTCTTGGGCAACCTTTCAGAGCCTCACTAAGTCCATGCCACGCCGTCTCGCCACTATCATCCAGGCCATTCATTCCCCTTACTAGGTAGGTGGTCATATTATTCCCATACGACCGTGTATAATGTTTTTGGAACTCGGTATCTTTTTAATATGTTTAAGAAAATGTAAATCTTTTTGTTATGTTAAACAAAAGGTAAAATGTTCTGCTTTACAGTATTATTTCAGAAAATCATTCATCATATAGTTTACTCTAGATAACTATGACAGCTTCTGTGTTAAGGGAGATCCGCAGGATGACTGATGCATAGACATAATGCCATCGTCCGTACGATATTTTAAGTTCTTGGTTTCTTCCGGTATCACAATATACAATAGTTGGTGCACTAACTAGGTGGGGAGGGAGAGGATTATCTGGCCTCACAATAATCTAAATATCATGGGATATAGCATCTCGCTACAGAACTTCGAAAATCAGATTCCCCGACAATAGATTGAAATTCATTAGTTAATCAAACCTCAAGTATTCCAGCGAACAATTCTTGTTACCGGAAATTTCCGAAAGGTTTCTGAAAATTAAGAATTTTCCATTTACACACCCTAAAAAACGGCACATTTTCGTTGGTATACAAAACGAATTTCGGAAAATCCTGAAAATTCAGAATTTTCCATTTACACCTCTTAAAAACGACAATTTTTCGTTAATATAAGCTAAAGAAATTTCGGAAAGTTATCCGAAAATTCAGAATTTTCGGTTTACATAAAGTGGGCAATTTTTTGTTAATGCACGAAAGGAATTTCGGAAAGGTTTCTGAAAACCGTAATTTTCGATTTACACATCTTAAAAACAAGAATTTTCCGTTAATGTATGAAAGGAATTGTGGAAAGGTTTCTGAAAATTCAAAGTTTCCGTTTACACCTTCTAAAAATAAACCATTTCCGTTATTAACCGGAGGTGATGAACAGAAGTACTTCTGTCAATACATGTATGAAAACCCCTGAAATTCAGATCTTTTCCGTCTTTTCAAGGGAAAGGTTGAATCAGGAATATGCTTCATTAATTCACGAAGGAAATCATGGAAAATGTCTCGTGCATTTGAGGATTTCTTTTTTACAGTGCAGACAAACAACGAGTGGATGAGAATCTAAGGCAGCTAAACACTTAATCTTATACTACATATTTTTCAGAATGTTTGGCATAATATTATAATGGCTTCTTTTTTTTTTGATATCCATTATTTTTTTTTCGTAGCTGAACTGTACTGAGTGCTGCCTCTATTAGCGTTTAGCATGCAATCTGTATGTTCTGTTTTTTACTGCAGTGAATGATTGTATTGTGAAAACGACCTCCTGAACCCCCTAACCACGAAAATTACCCGGATTTTTATGCACTCTGTTTGTGTGCAAATCGTTTTAGAAGTGCATTACTATCTTTGTAGTATATGAATACGGATAAAAATCTCATGTGACGTAATACAGAGGTGTGAGGGGACACGTTTCGATGCCATCGCGGGCAAACTTATGTTCTCACACTCAATTATAAGTTCATAATACCTATTTGTAAACTATCCTGAGTCACCTTTTGGATCGGAATACCTACCTAATAACACGTTGGTCCACCTTTCTGTGCAATCACGGCTCGGAGACACCTGTGAACAGATTCGACAAGGTCAAAAACATCCTCCATGCGTAACTTAACCCATGTTCTCTACAGAAGCATCTCAGTCAGTTCATGGTCATTCTGTGGAGGAGGTTAGTTTGTTGAGTTTTATCTGTGGAGGAGGATCAGCAGTTCTTACCTCCTGTTCTACCATATCCCACAATTGTTCGGTTGGGTTAGAGTCAGAGGAGTTTGGGAGCCAAGGCAAATGTGGCGAGCTCGTTGTTCTTTCCCTCCAACAGCACAGTAGTTATATGGGCCGGATGACACTGTGCGTTGTCCTGTTGAAAGATGGCATTGTGGTCTTGGTAAACCTCCTGCAGATATGGATGGAGATGGACGGCTTGCAAGTTCCTGTAGCGTCTAGCATTCAATGTTTGTGGGGTGACAACCAACGGACCTAGGGCTTGCCAGAGAAAAAGCTCTCCAGACTAGAACACCACCGCCACCGGCCTGATGAATCCCACCTGTGCAACCAGGCGATAGGGCTTCATGTTGTTTAGACCATATGCGAACCCGGCCATCAGCATGGTGGAGCAGGAAACGGGACTCATGACTTCAGGCGACACTGTTAAAAAAATCTACTTAAAAATGAGAACCTGCAACCTACTCGTTTTTTAAGTACAATCGTATCGTAAACGAGTACATGACATGTTCAAATATAAGTAACCATACGTACTTACAAATAACTGCGTCAATAAATATAATCTCATGTTACTTCCTTTTAGATATTATAGATTTCAAGGGAAATTATACACTCACTTCCAAAAGTTAAGCACGCAGAGGTAGAAGTTAATTTCCGGAAGCCATTTGGAATTGGAGAGGCTGCAATTAATTCGCCGCAGCGGTAGATGGAAGTATGCAAATGTGGTAGGTAACAGCGAATCACGGTGTCTTGCCGAGAAATATGCAAAACAGGCAGTCGTATAAGAAGCCAGCACTCTGAAGCGGTACAGGAATTGCATGCAAGTGCTGCTACAAGGTGTTGAGAACTGTCGGAGGATTTGTTTTGAAGATAGACTTGATTTTATGGCTTCCAGAAGACGATTGGAAGATTCTGAGCGCAGGCGTGCCGTCGGACGCATTGAAGCAGAACAGTCAATCACAGATGTTGCTGGTTTCTTCGGCGTGAATCATTCCGTCATTTCACGTTTATGGAAACAATTTCTAACCAGCCAAACAGTTGTCCGCATACCTGTGGCCGGTCGCCCAAGGGTTACGACCCCCGCGGAAGACCGATATATTTCTGTTGTAGCCAAGTGGAATCGAAGAGCGACGTCCACACGTGTGACATCTATGGTTACGGCGGCCATTGGTAAGACGATATCTGCCACTACTGTGCGTCGAAGGCTACACATGAAGGGACTGTACGCCCGGGTACCACGGGTTTGTGTTCCTCTATCTGTCCAATCCAGAGGGGCACGATTAAAGTGGTTTCGCCAACATGTCAATTGGACTGTGTATGATTGGGGCAACGTTATGTTTACGGATGAGTCCAGATTTGCCCTGCAACCCGATGACAAGCGTGTACGGGTGTGGAGGGAAGAAGGCATACGCAATCGACCCCAGAACATCACCGAACATCATACATTCCGAGGTGGAAGCATCATGATCTGGGCAGGAATTTCGTTGGGATATCGCACCGACCTCCACATCTACAGACGGGGTTCTGTGACGGCTGTATGGTTTTGGGATGAAGTCCTAGACCCTACTGTGCGATTGTACGCTGCAGCAGTTGGTCCTGCCTTCGTTTTAATGGACGATAATGCGTGTCCCCATTGAGCTGCCATCGTCGACGACTACCTGGAGGGTGAGGGGATTGCGCGTATGGAGTGGACGGCGTACTCGCCCGACCTTAATCCCATTGAAAATATTTGGGATGCCCTTGGCAGTGCTGTATGTTCCCGTCTCCCTCCCCCAACCACTCTCACAGCTTTGGAAACTGCTCTACAAGAGGAATGGCGATTACTGGACTCTGCGGTGGTTGATCACCTCATAAAAAGCATGGTCAGACGTTGTAAACTTTGTATGCAGATGAGGGGTGCTCACATACCCTATTAATGTCGGGTTTTGTTGTTTGTTGTGACTTTATTACTCTCTTTGTAAATGACTCCAATTTGACGTCATCTTATAATTTCTGAAAATTCAATATTATTTTCATCTCTGCCTGTATTTCTTTTTTCTTTTTTTTTTTTTTTTTGATTCATTAATAAACATATTTCCTACGTTCCTGCCGTATTTCGTATCAATCCAATCAGTACTTCTCCATTTTTTCACATCTTACTGCTCCGTGCTTCACTTTTGGAAGTGAGTGTATAACAAATGTGTAAAGTGGCACACATAAATAATTAGTACAACAGAGTCACTGATCGCAAGTCATTTAATTGTGCGTAAAGTATCTTTGTGTACGTTTTTACATTAACTATATATGTGTCAATCACATAAAAAATATATTGTCGCTTCATCACTATATTTGTCATAAAATTGTGCGGTCCATTTGCCCAGCATGTGACAACGAGTATATCTATTATCCCAGATGTTCCATCGAATAATATACTTCCAGTTGATTCTATGAATAAATGAGTATGTATGGAGTAAACATATTCCAAATTTGCAATCGAGCCTCGGATGGCTTAGTGGTTAGAGATTCAGACTACTGATGGAGTGACCCCAGGTTCAAACCTACCCTGATAGGCTTGAACCTGGGGGCTCTCAGTGATGGTGTGAATTTCTAAAAATCGCTGAATACCCGCCATGCATCGGACGAGCACGTTAAGCAACGGGCCCCGGATAGAAATCTCCCGGCTACATAGAAATGCATCCATTCCTAATTTATCTCTGCCTTCCATGCTTAAAATCGCACACTTGTACGGTGGCGCCATCTAGTGTGTTCTCTCTCCCTTAAAAACTATCCTGTCAGAATCGTTAGATTCGCTTTAACTTCCTTCAGTTTCTGTGCCCTGCCCGAAAGGGCACAGAAACTGAATGAAGTTAGAGCACTTATATTTGAAATATATGGAATTTTTTGAGTATATATATTTCAAATTAGAAATACCAGATATACTCGAAATTGATTCCCTGTGTGTACTCAAAAATGAGTACGCGTCTTTTCCAAAAATGAGACAAAAGTACTCGGAGCTATTGTATTCCTAGAATGAACTCAAAAACGAATACATTTTGCTTATTTCTAAGTATCAATTTTTAAGAGTTATTCTCCTTCCATTTGTCGAGGGTCCATTGCCGCCGTTCCTTGGCCCATGCGAGGCGTTGTTCGCGATGCCTAGGCGCCATCATGGGTACCCTCGTTGGTCTCTTGGTCTCCTGCTGAGGAACCCCAGGCGATGCAAGGTGCATATGGACGTACGTCGAACTGCATCGCTGTTGTACTGGTAGGTGAGCTGTGTAACCGTTGCTCATCGTTGCTGTGATACCAGTTGTGACACCCGAAGCTATCTTCTAAGTTAAACCGCGCGTGACTAACCAATGTGAGCCCTTCTTCTGGATGTCTGAACATGGCTAATTCAGTCATGCCACCCCTTGATACAGTAGTTTTGGAAACAGCGACAGTTGTTGGCTGTATCCAAAATACTGGTACCTGCTCTCAAGGCCCCAACTATTTGGATGCCGACAAATCGGCTTACGACGCCACGTTTCCCCATTACTGGCAAACGTTTACAGATTACCTACAGAAGATAGATGTGCACAATTTGTAGTAGCGCACGTGACGTTGATATCACGTGGTAATTCGTTATCGCTCCCAATTTGTAAAACGGGAGGGTGTTCCTAATGCAAAGCTAACTCAGTGTATGTGAATCGTCTTTTCATGTGGTGCTAAAACGTTTCGCCTCTGCCATCTTGCTTCTTCTGTTTCCTCTTGTTGATCCATGAATTTCCCTTTTCAGAAGTAATGTAACGAAAATGAGACAGCCGAGCCTGTGGGCGAGTGGTCACAGGCGTAGGTTTCTGTATGGTCGTCTGAGCTGGACCCGCTTGAGGAATTGGTGGTGCGGTTGTCTACCTCATCTGGAACGAATGGCTCTAAATTAGGGGTTGCCCCTTCTAGTACATCTTGCCTGTAGAGCTTCGAGCCTCCCATTATGGTCGTTAAACCTCGAAACAAAAAAGAGACACATTGCGTAATCCTTTGTAAGCAGTATGTAAAACAATTGCCCAACTGTAAACCAATTGCCCAACTTCCTTTGTAAGCAGTACGTAAAACAATTTGCCCAACTCTCGAATGGGAGCGAAGCACTACACGGATCGGGTGAACGACATATATTCATCTCCAAGACAAATTCCAATCACCAGTAGAACAACAATACCCAAATAAGGCATGTTGTTTTACATCTCGTGATGCACATATAACAAGAATCTTTCCAATCGCCAACATGGACGTCGCTAAAGGGATGAAAAGGTGGGTTAGAGACTTCCTTGAAATTTTTCTTGCCCATCCTGCCGTCCACCCAGTTCAAGAATTCCATTTTTCAATTTTTTTAACTTTAAAATAGAATCTGGACTTCACCAAGTAATAATGAGTCTCATGTTTTTCGTCGTGTAGCCAGACGTATTTTCCCTCAGCAAGTACATTTTTTATCAAGATCGAAACACATGGAATGTTTAATACAGACATAAATCAAGATGCTCCTTCCATGTAACCTAAGCACAGAAATTTGAAAATTTAATCGTCCTGAAACGGTAATCGAACCAGCAACTCCCGATTTGCGCTCGATTATGCTAATCATTAAACCACCAAAGGCAATGAAATCCAAACAACTGAAGCATTAATCTGAAACGACAGACACTTTGATTTCACTGCACTAGTCGAAACAAACATGTCTCATCATAGTGCTGAGTTCGATCACCGGAAAATGAGTATACACTATATTGACAAAAGTCACCGGACACCTAGAAGAGAAACACAACATAGCATTTACTGACACACATTAGTACGGTGTCGGTCCGCCTTTAGTCTTAATGCATGCATTGATCCTTCCAGACATGCTTTTGACAAGGTTTTGGAACACAGCGAGAGGTGTGCGTCTCCATTCAGTACATAATGCTGCCGCTAACTGCTGTTTAGTAGTAGACCTTGGTTCCAAACTTCTTATGTGTAGCTCTAATTCATCCCATAGGTGTTCTACGGGATTAAAATCAGGGCTCTGTGCTGTCCAGTCCACACACGATACGGAGTCCTTGCTTTATGGTTTGGTGCATTATCCTTCTGGTACCAACAAGGCTCGGTTCCATAGTATTTTCATAGAGTTGGTAAGGCATAATTGTCCAGAATATCGAGTTAGACGTGCTGGTAAGCAGGTTTGTCCACGATAACCAATGGGGCCGGGAAAATACCACGAAAAACACCATCATACGAGTACACTGCCAGCTCCAAACTTGACCGTAGGCACAGTATACTCTGGTAAATAGCGTTCCCCCGGATGCCTCCATACGCACACACTGCCATTAGACAAATGGATCGTGTAACTGGATTCTAGGACCCGTTTCCATTGATCTAAGATCCACGATAAATGTTCTTTACACCATGCTAAACGACGAGTAGCATTTCGAGTGAAGATGAAAGGCTTATGAGCAGCCGCACGACCACGGTAACCCATGGAATGAAGTTCTATGCGAATGGTACGTGTAAATACCGGTTCCAGTTTTTTTACTCACTTGTACACTGAGGTCTTGTGCAGTACTCCGTCGATTAGCTGTAACGACTCTCCTGAGGCTTCGACGTCCTCTCTCACTGATTTTCTTTGGTCTGCCGGTACGTTTTGCTGCTTCAAGCACGCCATGTGTCTTCCATTTATTCAGAACATTCAATATAGTTGACTTGGGTATGTTTAAACGCCTCTGGGTTTCGCTTATGGACAACCCACTAATATAACGCCCAACAATATTTCCTTTCTCTAAGTCAGTTCTTTCTCGCCGAGACATTTTCACTCAACCTCAGAGTGCGATATGATCGCGGTCAGCTGCAGGCTTGTTTTTAAACTGTTTGCAGCTGTACCGCGCATCTTAACATCGCAGAGGATTCGTTCATGTACTTTTGAAGAGGTGTTTGGTGACTTTTGCCAATATAGTGTATCATCATCATCATCATTGTCAACCATTATCAATCCACTGCTGGACGAAGGTCTCCCCAAGTTTCCTCCACAACGGTCTGTCTTGTGCCAGTCTCCTCCATGTCACTCCCACATACTTTCGAATTTCATCCACCCATCTCCCATGTGGTCTTCTTCTGGGTCTTTTCCTGTCCCTTGGAATCCAATCTAAAATTTCGGCTGTCCATCGATGGTCTGTTCTTCTGGCAGTATGTCCAGCCCATTGCCATTTCAGGGATTTAACTCTGATCATGATGTCTTCCACTCTTGTCATTTTTCTGATCTATGAGTTCCTCTTCTTATCTCTCCTGGTTACACCAAGCATGCACCTCTCCATGCTACTTTGAGTTGTCTGCAGCCTTTGTATGTCTCTTTTAGCTAAGGTCCACGTCTCTGCACCATACGTAAGCACTGGAAGGATGCATTGATCAAACACTTTTCTTTTAAGACATAATGGCATATTGCTCTTGAAAATTATGCTGTTTCTTCCAAAAGCTCTCCAGGCAAGTTTTGTACGTCGATTAATTTCTTCACCAATGTGACCCTCACTTGATATCTGCTGTCCAAGATAAACGTACGTGTCTGTTATCTCCAGCTTTTCTCCATCAATCGATAAATCTTCATTTCTTGTAAAAGCATTGAACATCACTTTTGTCTTCTGAAAGTTCATTTTTAATCCCACTTCTTTACTCTTGTCAGCAAGTTCCTGGATCATACTCTGCAGCTCTGATGGGGTAGTTGCAAAAATGACTACGTCATTAGCAAAACGAAGGTGGGTTAGATAATCTCCATTAATCTTTATCCCTTTGTTTTCCCAGTTCAGTGATTGAAAGACATTTTCCAATGTGGCATTAAAGAGCTTCGGAGATATGGTGTCACCTTGTCTCACTCCCTTTCCAATTTTTATGTGTGTTGTATTCTCAAACAGCCGAATCTTTGCACTTGCATTTTCATAGATGTTATTAATAATATTAATGTATGCATCTTCAATACCGCAGGATTTCAGAGCCATTGCAACTGCTGATGGTTTCACCGAATCAAAGGCTTTTTCATAATCGATAAAAGCCATGCTCAATGGAAGTTCATATTCCCTCGCTCTCTCAATTAGTTCTCTCAGTACGTGGATATGATCTATTGTGCTGTAGCCACTCCTGAATCCAGCTTGTTCTCTCGGTTGAGCTATGTCCAGTGTTACCTTCAAGCGGTGTGAAAGAACTTTAGTGAAGATTTTATAAACCACTGATAGGAGGCTGATAGGTCTGTAGTTTCTGAGATCCTTAATGTCACCTTTTTTATGTAGCAAGATCATTGTAGCGTTGTACTGCACTGTTAACATCACCTGCGTAACCATTAGGTCTCCAGGTGCGCTCATTTCTCTAGACTAGTGGTGGTCATAATGCAATGGCTCATCGATGCAAGTACTTAAGTTTAAGTGACTTATTTCAAAACAAAATCTGCAAAAACACACAAAACCGGTAATTTTAAAACATTTTAAGCATTTGGAGTTGCTCATGTGGACGTGAACTCCCCTACTAAAAAATTTATTCCCAAGATTCATGCACCAGGAATTATTTCAATGCAACCAATAGATGAGGAGATAAGGCCGAAGCTATATCGCCAACACGTTATTTTTATACCACGTCTTTGCATACAAAGACATGAATCAAGAGCGAGAAAGAGAAAGAGAATGAGAGAGTACATATTCGATTTTTTGGTTTGCTTCATTTTTGTTAATACTATATATTTTGTCTTACACGCATATTGTAATACATGTGTGCGTGACAAATGCGATCGGCGGAATAATTATGGTAATACATACTGAGCAACGTGCTTAACGGCTATTTACTCTATCATGGTCAGCATTTTGTACATGTATTCTTTAAAGGTACGATATGTTTACCATTAACTGATATATTACTTCACAGGTAAATGTCATCATTTATTGCTTTGTTTCAGCTATGTTGAAATATTTGTCTTTAATTTTCTCGTTTTCATAACCTGAGTTTCCATGCGAGCGGAACTGAGGATGCATTAAAATACGTTGACGACTGAAATCGTCTCCGTTTCATCTCCTTTTCGATTTCTCGCTTACTGGATTCACTGGCTGTTCTACAAAACTTCCCAGTATAACACTGAGCACAGGATACTGCCACAGGGCAACAAGGTACGAGACTTTACCTTTATGAACATGACATGCTTGACACGCACCATTACTCTGATCCTCGGGATAATAATTTCCCGTCCAAACCTTTTCCGCGACACCCTCTTAAACTATGATAAACTACAGCGTAGTTTTGCGTGGATTCTCATCTAGTTTCTCTTAAGGAGTTACTTTCCCTTTGTGATGTGAACCAAAAGAGCTATACCTTTTCATCAGTCCAAATCTGCAGGATTTAATACAATACAAGCAATCGACATTCCGATAACATCTTTTCAAAATATGGCAGAAATAAAATGGAATTTTTAATTAATATGAACTTATTGCTGTAAAAGTTCTTATAAATAAGCTAGCGGAGGTTATACAAAAATTATATGAATAAGCTTCTTGGCCAGCGTTTGGGTTAAAAGCTGGCAAGAAGCTAAATCTTCTTATCGTTGTTCAGGTTTAAGAAAAATTATATGAATTAGCTTCTTGGCCAATTTTCCGAGTTTTCCTAAAATTATAAATAAAATATACAGGGTGTTCCAAAAGTCATTGACACATTTTAAAAAATTATTTAAAGAAAACAATTCGGGATAGGAACAAAACATTTTCAGACCTTGTAAACTTACTTCCAAAAGTTTTTTATTTTACGTAAGATTAATTATCTTCAATGTGCACCTTTTGTTGAGCGGAGTGCGTCAAGCCGTTATTCTATATCTTTCTATGTACGTGCTAAAGTGGATTCTGTAACAGATGCAATTGCAGCAACTGTGCGAGTTTTCAGTTCAACACTTTGCGTTTTGGACGGATAAACTTTGTCTTTCAGGTATCTCCACAAGGAGAAGCCTAGAGGCGTGACATCTGGATAGCGGAGAGGCCATGGGATGTGCCCATCTTGCCCAATCCACCTGGTTGGAAATTCCTTAAAAACAAATTCACAACCTTACCCCAATGTGGCGGTGCACCATCCTGTTGCCAAATGATTTTAGGATATAAATCCCAAATTTAGGGGGACAGCAAAAATTTGGGTAAAGGTGTAGTTTAACGACCTAAGTTATTTCGTCGGAAAAGTTGAAGGATTTCGAAAAAGTGAGACGTACAGATTTTGAAGTATGCAATTTAATGGCAAATGGTGAAAAAATGTCATCATTATGGTGCATTTCAAAGATTTTTACCGTAATATTTACGTGAAAGTGCGACGCTGTGAACAGAAGCTGTGGCAGCCCTAACACAACGCCACGGCGAAGACATCAGATCATATGTAGAGGATTTTAGGAATTAAGTGTCTGACCCCAAGTCTTAAACAACCCTTAGAAATAGGACAAGCCGCCAACAGTAAACGATAACTCGGGTAAAGTTGGCTAATTTTGAGCGGAGCAACTGCAAAATCTAAACTCATTAAGGCGTCTGTTATAACAAATTCTAAAAAAACAGCACGTAAAATTTATGACTTCCAGAACAAGAGTACGAAACATTCTAAAAAAGAAATGCCTAGAATTTATCATGAAATGTTTTCCTTCACGCCTTCACGTTGGTTGTGATCAGGTAGCATGCAAACAAAGCGGAAAGACACACTCAGATCGGGAACCACGTTTTCCATTTTGTATCGCGAAAGACAGACACACACACACACACACACACACACACACACACACAAATAGTCTCGAGGCTCGTATGAGAACTTTTATTAGTGAGCGAAGTTCTCATACGAGCCTCGAGACTATTTGTGTGTGTGTGTGTGTGTGTGTGTGTGTGTCCGGTCAGGTTTTGACGCCTTCCGATTCCCGAAATTCCGTGCCAGTGAGGAATAATCGTCCAAAAACATGCTTTTGGGGTTTTTTTTCACGGTTTTGAGAACTGGTCGTTTGTTACCTATCTCCTCCGAAGATCTTCAGCAGATCGCGGTGACACTTGCCACGGAGAAAGGGAAGGACATGGTGAGTGACATGGGGTTGGTATCATGGTGATTGGTCGTGCCGTATAAAAATAATGACCATTAGAAAACTACCAATTGTAATAAAAATTGAAAACATCCGCTATGTTGTGTGGGACGTCATTGTATTTTTAGCTCAAGTGAACTGAACTGTATATGTGAACTCAACTCAAGGAAACTGCATGGCAGAGAATCAGAAACATCGTAACTGTTTCCCGAATTATATAGCGTTTTGGTTCTGTTTGGATTGTGTGTGGCGAGCAATATGGCGTCAATGACGTCATTTGTTGGTTCGTTGAGTCCTGATCATTACATTTGTTTACATTCGATTGTCGCAATTTTTTCACGACGCAATTTTGCTCAAGTTTTTTAGTTCTTTTGCCGTCAATTTGAAATTATTTTGGTTCAAACTGATCAAAAAGGAAACCGAGCACATTGTCGAAACAAGAAAAACGTTAGAATTGGCACCGTTAAGTCTTTTTTTTTTTCTTTATGTTTTGCCTTTCTTTTTTTACGCTTTTCAACCGTAGGTTAAAGAAGCGTATATGCTCCAGCTTTTTCCGTCCGTCTGTCCGTCCGTCCGTCTGTCGGCACGATAACTCACGTAAAAATGGTTCGATCTTCATGAAATTTTAGTATGTGGTAGGGGACCACCAGGGGACGAATCCTATTGAAAATGGGTGAAGTGGGGTCAAAGGTCACGCCATAAGAGCGGGATCAATTCAATTGCCCTTATGCGTCATAACTTGCGTAAATATGGTTCGATTTCAATGAAATTTTAGTATGTGGTAGGGGACCACCTGGGGACGAATCCTATTGAAAATGAGTGAAGTGGAGTCAAAGGTCAGGACATAGGAGTGGGATGCATTCTGTTGCCCTTATGCGTCATAACGTGCGTAAATATGATTCGATTACAATGAAATTTTAGTATGTGGTAGGGGACCACCTGGGGACAAATCCTATTGAAAATGAGTGGAATGGGGTCAAAGGTCACGCCATAAGAGCGGGATCAATTCAATTGCCCTTATGCGTCATAACTTGCGTAAATATGGTTAGATTTCAATGAAATTTTAGTATGTGATAGGGGACCACCTGGGAACGAACCCTATTGAAAACGGGTGAAGTGGAGTCAAAGGTCAGGACATAGGATCGGGATCCATTCTATCGCCCTTAACCCACACTATTAAGGCGGGCGTCAAGTAAATTTGCTTCCTATATGTCCAATGGAAAATCTTTTGTACACATTTCCTTCACAATTAGTGTGTTCCCAAGGATAGAAATTTGAACATCGATTAAAATAACTTCATACTATAACTTGGAATACTTAATATTTTCTAAAACATAAGCATAATTATATTAAAAAACAATAACGTTTCCTTTTGTGGTGTTGAAACCAGAAAAAAGATGGCGCAACCTGTACTTTGATGACGACAGTGGATAAATAAACGTTGGATTGCATAATTACGGTTATGGTTTAGAAAATATTATTGCGGTTATGGTTTAGAAAATATTAAGTATTCCAAGTTATGAAATGAAGCTATTTTAATCGATGTTCAAATTTTCATTCTTGGGAGCGCATTAATTGTGAAGAAAATGTGTACAGAAGTTTTTCCATTGGAAGTATAGAAAGCAAAATTACTTGATGTCCACTTTAAAGTAGCAATTCTTGTATGTATGTATGTACATTTTATTTTGAAAATGGCTCTAAGAATTTTGATGAAAGTCGTTAACCTACCGTTTCCTGGTACTAGAAATCGATTTAGCGTGATCTCGACTTTAGGAGAATTCGTTTAGTGGGTTAAATAACCACCCCGAATTATAACGTTTTTAGTGTCATGGCGTCGTTCCATTAATGTTTCCAATGCTTAGAAATCTTATGACGTCACAATCTCGCGTTTGAGAATGTTGGCGCGCGGTCACGCCATCTGTCTCATTACGTCACGCGTTGTGTGTGGATCCTATTAAAGTTTTATGATGTCATACTCTTGCGAGCAGATGTTCGCGATTCCCATCTGCTTCACTACCTCACGCGTTGTGTGCGTATGTCCGCCCGTACGATAACTCACGTAACAATCGTTCGATTTTGATGAAATTTTAGTATCTGGTAGGGTATCACCTGGGAAAGAACCTTATTTAAAGTGAACGAAATGGGGTGAAAGGTCAGTACATAGGATCGGGATCCATTCCACTGCTTTTATGCGTCATAACTAACGTAAAAAAGGTTCGATTTCGATGAAATTTTAGTATGTAGTAGGGGACCACCTGGGAACGAACCCTATTGAAAATGAGTGAAGTGAAATCAAAGGTCAGGACATAGGAGCGGGATGCATTCCATTGCCACTGATATTTGACGGCATTCTCTCCCGCGAATTCCGTAAAATATCAGTGTTGAGCTTGTGCGTAAGTAAGGAGCTCAGGGTTACAAGGATTTCCGGGTACGTTGTCAAAAAGTACTAAAACCTTTAGAATGGCTTCGGCAACAAAATTATTTGTGCCGTGTAGTATGCATTGACAATGATGCGCTGCAGTCATTGCCGGAGGACGGGGACATTTCTGAATCGCTGTATCATGTTCACAGTGGCGG
Source organism: Macrothele yani (assembly GCA_039090855.1). NCBI lineage: Eukaryota > Metazoa > Arthropoda > Arachnida > Araneae > Macrothelidae > Macrothele > Macrothele yani. The sequence goes on from CM076989.1 coordinate 39,254,960, forward strand.
ATCGTTAACGAAGAGTTCGACAGTGACTGTGTAACTGAAACGCTTTTACCTTTGCATGAGCGCCAAAGACAGGAACAAATTGTTCGCAACATTGTTAGTTGGCCAACATCAGGCAACACCCCAGTCAGTGAATTTACGTTTTATGGATATATTCCGATGGCTTTTCCACACCTGTTTCCTGACGGCAAACCTGATCGCATCGATAGAACTCGAGCAGAATATACGCCAACATTTCGTCAGTAGGCTGATCATTTAATGCGTTACCGAGACCAGCGATTTGCTCAAGATCCTAGATTCAGATATCTTATTCTTAACACAATTCAACGCCATGAAGCGACTCAACGAGGATCTATTTTTGCGAAAAAATTGATTTCAGCGGAACTGTAGAGGAGCTCAGAAATGAAGTTGTAACTAATCCCAGATTAATAAAAAGCCTTTTGTTCTGGGGCTCTAAAATACGTGGATCAAATCCGTATTGGTACCAACGACATCAGGAACTTAAAGCAATGGTTAATCAACTTGGTGTTCCTACGCTCTTTATAACTCTTAGCGCGGCAGACCTTCATTGGAAATGTTTATAACGCCATTTCCAGATATCTGCTCAAGATATTGCGAACATGTGTGAATCGCAACGAAGTAATCTAATGCAAAAATATCTCACTTTAAATCCAATGGTTGCAGATGATTATTTTAGTTTTCGAGTTAAATCTTTTATGGAGATTATAAAAAGAATTTCAAAGTTAGAGACTTTTGGTATCGATTTGAATACCAACATAGAGGAAGTCCTCATGTTCACGGAGTATTCTGGCTTGAAGGCGCACCGGACGTCCGTAATTTTGATAACTATACAATCATTGAAATATACACTGCGAAACAATTCTACGACAGACTTATATCAGCAGTTAATCCAGTTCCATGTCGGTTAAACGCAACTGAAATAGATTTAGGCAATGCAGTGCAAGTTTCTGAGATTCTAAATATAGTTCAGCGCCATACAAACTGTCCATCAAAATACTGCGAAAGAGGCCCACGAAAAAAGTGCCGATTTGTGTTTCCTAAACCACTGCAGGAACAGTCTAAACTTTGTAAAAACGATGAACGTCAATGGACCTTCACACCGTCACGCAATGATCCAGTACTGAATAACTGCAACCCGTTTATTACTCAAATTTGGCGAGCAAACACCGATTGCCAAGTCATCACTTCAGAAAACACCATTCTGAACTACATTGCAAAATATGCCTCGAAAACTGAACCTATTTCAGACGACCTAAGGAATGTCTTCCAAGATATACTTTCCACAGCTGAAAATGATTCTCCAGGTGTTAAAGTTTTCACAAAGTTGCTCATGAAACTAGTTGGCCAACGAGACATATCAGCCTGCGAGGTAACTCATCTTCTCCGAAGTGATGCCTTATTTCATTGTTCTCGACAATTCATACCGCTTTACATAACACTTGAAGATTATGTGCGTATTACTCAAAGCAGCTTGAGTGAGGAACAAGTCGAATACAAGAGCCGTAGTGAAAATTTAGAGAACCTTACTTCGCACGAGTACGGCAGGCAATATACCATGAGAAGTGGACACTTGTGTAAGAACAGAAAGCAGCGTATTGTTCAACTTGTACCTCAGGTTGAATTCGCGAAAAGCGACATTGCTGATGAAATTTTTTACAAACAGCGGCTAATGCTCTTCACTTCTTGGCAGGATGAAGCGACGCTAAAAACACATTCCACACGGAAACTATCTTACGATCAAATGTGTTTAAATATGTGGGAATTACCCGAATACCCAGAGGTTGAGGACGACACATTTCTAATTTCACAAGAAGAATGAGAGCGCACCGATTGGCTAGCAGTATCGGAATGTCACCCAGTTAATTTACCTTTTGACGTAGAGCTCGGCTTCAGAGACTTAGATCTCAGGCACCCAAACATCATTGAAAATCTCAAGTTTATTCAGGAATCTAAAGAAAATTAAGAGAGTTCAAACCTAGCAATTCCCAGCCCTTTAAGTTTGAATGCTGATCAGCAAAGAGTATTAAGTCATCTAAATAGTCATTCAGCTATAACTGGAAAATCTTGCGTCATAAGAGAAATTGTACGACTAATGCACAACCGATATGGCACTAAGAGTATCATGCTACTAGCACCAACTGGAGTCGCGGCGAATAACATTGAAGGTCAAACTATTCAATCGGCACTCAGAATTAAAGCAAAGGGCGTGCAATAGGAACTAAGCGGAGAAACGGAACGTGATTTCCAGGAAGAGATGACTGAGATCAAAGTACTTGTAATAGACGAATTCAGTATGATGGGCCAGAAAATGTTAGGCAACATTGATCACCGTCTTCGGCAAGCAAACCCTGATAATCAAGACAAAATTCTTGGTGGATACATTGTGTACTTGTTCGGTGACTTACATCAGTCACCTCTTGTCCACGATGTTGTTTTGTATGGTACGCCAAAAATGCGACGTTTGTCAACGTGGGTCATTAGCGTACAAACAATTCGAAGTTGTTTTTGAATTAAAGCAAGTCATGAGACAGAGTGGCAAGGATCAAATACCTTTCAAACAAACACTTCAACCCACAGCTAAGTTTCCATAACCACTGCAGATTACGATTTACATCGTAGTCGTTTCACCATAGAGAATACCGATATTAGGTTGCTGTTTGAAGACGCTAGTCATCTTATGGCAAAAAAAAAGTTCAATTGAAGTACACAATGAAAATAGACTTCGCAATATTAATAGTCCTGTTACTCTACTTAGTGCTGTTAACAATAACCGTACAGCTCTTTCCTCAAAAGCTGATGAAGCAAACGCTCTACAGCAAAAACTGTACCTGGCTCCTGGATGTAAAGTTATTCTACGTCAAAATCTCTGGACTGCTCAAGGACTGTGCAATGGGTCGATTGATATAGTTCGTGACATTGTATACGTGAGACGAGATGGAACTTTAAATCCTCTTGATCACCTAGCTGACTGTATATTAGTACATTTTCCGGGTTACACAGGTCCGATATTGTACGATGATAGATTGGTGCCTATTACTCCCTACAAAATAAGTTTCAAAAAGTCTAATGTTACATGTGAGTGAACACAGTTTCCACTGCAAGTTGCATATACAGTATCAGCATCCATCGATCTCAAGGTATTACAGTGGATCAGGCAGTAGTTGATCTTGGTGAAAATGAATTCGCTGTCGGCTTGACATATGTTGGTTTGTCGAGAGTAAAAAAACTAAATGGTCTTTTACTTGAACCGTTTCACGAAAGACGGCTCTCTAACATTAATTTAAAAAAATCGTTTGAATTGAAAAACGAAGAAATGGAAAGACTCCGTCTGTTAGCTCAAAACTTGCTTGATCTATAATAATAAAAGGAGGTCTGTGTATGTGTGTGTGTGTCTGTCTTTCGCGTTACAAAATGAAAAACGTTCCCGAACTGAGTGTGTCATTCTGCTTTGTTTACATTCAACCTGATCACAACCAACGTGAAGGCGTGATGGAAAGTAGTTCATGATAAATTCTCAGCGTTTCTTTTAGAATGTTTCGTACTTTTGTTCTGGAAGTCATAAATTTTACGTGTTCGTTTTTTAGAATTTGTTATAATAAGCGCCTTAATGAGCTTACATTTTGCAATAGCTTCGCTCAAAATTTGCTAACTGTACCGAGTTATCGGTTACTGTTGGCGGCTTGTCCTAGTTGTAATACTTATTTTTACTATAAACCGCGGTAACAGTCGAAATATTAACCCGGAAATTTCCCCCACCCCGTCCAGCTACTTGTCAGACCGTTTTTCCCTATAAACCGTGATAAAAGTCGAAATGCCGACCCCGGAAATTTCCCCACCGCGTCATCCTGCTACTATAAACTACGGTAGAAGTGGAAAACAACTGCGGCTTGCATTAAAAAAAAGGAAATGCCGACCCCGGAAATTTCCCCCACATATTTGTACTCGTTTTATGGCTGCATCTTGTTTTAAATAGCATGAAAATGGAAATTGTGGCCCCGGAAATCTTCCCCACATTCGATATTTTGGTTAAAACGCAATTTGTGCACGGTCCCAGACTGAAAAAGGTGGGGCACTTTTCCTGTGGGGAAGTTTTCCATGGGGGCTTTTCCACCTGGGGGAGTTTTCCGAATGTGGTGGACTTTTCCTATTACCTAGAGTATCATATATGCCATTCTACAGCCAATAACAGTTGCTTCATCTTTTTCTAAATTAGAAATTTCAGAAGTGAACTTTTTCTGTAAATATGTATTTCATATTTCCCACTATTCACTGGTCAGTTAGCTACAGCTTCCTTGTGCTCTGGGAAGCGCGAGCAGTTGTCTTTTTTAAATCCATGTTGCGTAGTTGTGTGGGCAGTACAATTGCTTGCAATGAAAATTTTCAACTTTTTTCCGCTCATTTCATCGTCGATTACTTCATCCAGGAGATGTGCGTGTGAAATGGCAAGAGAGTGGGGAAGTAAACTAGTACCCAAACATACACCGAACAGCCAAAACGTTGTGACCACCTGCCTAATATGATGTTGGTCCTCCACGTGCCGCCAAAACAGTTCTTACCTGGATATACACCGAAGAGCCAAAACATTATGACCACCTGCCTAAGCCTAATATGATGTTGGTACTCCACGTGCCGCCAAAACAGCTGTTACCCGGATATACACCGAAGAGCCAAAACATTATGACCACCTGCCTAATACGATGTTGGTCCTCCACGTGCCATTAAAACTGCTTTTACCCGGATGCACACCGAAGAGCCAAAACATTATGACCACCTGCCTAAGCCTAATATGATGTTGGTCCTCCACGTGCCGCCAAAATAGCTCATACCCGGATACACACCGAAGATCCAAAACATTATGACCACTTGCCTAAGCCTAATATGATGTTGGTCCTCCACGTGCCGCCAAAACGGCTCTTACCCGGATATACACCGAAGAGACAAAACATTATGACCACCTGTCTAATATGATGTTGGTCCTCCACGTGCCGCCAAAACAGCTCTTATTCGGATATACACCGAACAGCCAAAACATTATGACCACCTGCCTAATATGATGTTTGTCCACCACGTGCTGTCAAAATAGCTCTTACCCGGATTACAACGAAGAGCCAAAACATTATGACCACCTGCCTAATATGATGTTGGTCCTCCACGTGCCGTCAAAATTGCTGTTACTCGGAGAAGCATAGACGGTACAAGATTTCTAAAGGTGTATTGTGGTATCTAGTACGAAAACGTTACCAGCAGACTCTCTTGATCTTGTAAGTTACGTCGTTGAGCCGCAGCAGATCGGATTTGCTGTTTCAACACAAACAACAGATGCTCGAGTAGATTGATGTCTCGGGAGTTTAGAGGCCAGGGCAACACCTGTAAGTCTTCACGTTCCACGAACCATTCTTGAAAAATCTGGGCAATGTGGCATGGCGCATTATCCTGGAGGAAAAGGCATGTTGGAAAAAATATGGGCAATGTGACATGGCGCATTATGCTGGAGAAGAAGGCATGTTGGAAAAATCTGGGCAATGTGGCATGACGCATTATTGCGGAGGAGAAGGCATGTTGGAAAAAATATCCCACGAAAAAGGAAACTGTTTTGTCTGATACAAATTTCCACTAATCTCAAAATTTCTTCTACTTCCGGTTGGCTGTAATAATAGAATCGACATCCATACAACTATACCTGCTTTCAATGATTCGAGAGCTGTATTCAGTGGGATACTTGTTAACACGGATTTCACATCTAAGGATAACATGAACTAATCTTCTTATTGATAAACTCAATGGAATTTTTTACAGTTGCTTTCGTTCGAAGAGGTCGTTAAGGTGGAAGATAGAAACTTGGTCAACTTATGTGTAGCTGAACCGATATTGTTAACTATAGGGCGGAAAGGAGCGCCAAACTTATGTATCTTCGGGAGTGCATAGAAACACAGACAGCGGGCATACGAGGGCTTTAGATGACTTTTTGAGCTTCGGTCAAGAGTAAGAACGTTTACGCTCCATTTGTCCTGATGAAGCCGAGCCAAACGCTCGGCGAAACTATAGCAGATGTTAAAATAAATATTTAATTGTAAATAAACGCTGCTATTTTATCTATGTTCTAACAAAGTCACTGACTGCGATTTTGGAGTATTTAGAATTCATAAATTTCAACAACTTGCCACTACTTTCTGAATACTGTAACAAACTATTATTTAGAATACATTATTATTGCGTAGGAACAATGTAAATCAACATATAAATATGTGAGCCACAACTTGCCCAAGTCAGAAGATGGTGAAACAGCTATGACAGAAGTACAGTACGCAGAGTATTGGACCCATCAGGACAAAGTTTCGCCTAGTTCGGATGCATTCATCGTGATGTACTCCGGGAAATGAGAAGTTCCACAACTCAAGAATTATAATGACTGGATGGAACATTCAAGGTAAGTGTCAATCAGTTTTCATTATTTTAATAAATGTTTATCTTATTGTGTAGTACTCGGTAAAACTTTTATCGAAGGGAGATGGAGTACTTTCTCCAATCGGTACTCTCCCTTAAATACAAAGTTATTCTTTTTTTATTTCTAAGAGCAAAGTAGAAAAAATGTACTAACATGGAAGGTGTTTGCTAATAGATTTACTGAACATTTTTTTTTCTAAAGCGTTTACTATTAACTAAACATTTTAGCTATTACTTTTGTTAAAAAAGGAACTCAGTCTATCGTGCGTTAGGAGTTTATGTAAACAGTTCACATTCATAATTAAATGTTGCTGCAACTGGCTCATGATCACGTAGATTATATCAGGTTGAAATTATAATACACTTTATGGGGGAAAGGGCACTGAGAATGTTAGATTAAACATATTTCAGGTAGAACAATTCTAGTTGCTTTTACATGTCAGAGCTGTTATTTACCTCCGGCTTTCAGAATTCCGAGAAAGATAGTAGTGAAATCTGGAAATTCACAAATTAAACATTAAAAACCATAAGCTTTGCGTAACAATATTGAGAGGGAGTATATAGTATATTAACATCTTTTAAGAATCCAATAGAATATCACACATCATTACCCAACAATAGACCAACATCGATTAGGCACTAATAGGAAACAATTGCCTTAGATCATGCATTCCACTGTAATAGGTGCTTCACAAATAGTCGAAAGTAGTGTACCACTATGCTTTGGTAAGATTTCGAAATCTGTCAATAATTGCCAATGATTAAGAACTCAACATCAATAAAGCCCATGGGAAAAGTACAGCAAACGAATTCACAATTTATAAAAAATTCAGATTAATGCTTCTCCGCGCAAAACAAAGAATAACTTTTTAAGAAAAAGTGTTCTGTATTTGGAATAAAGATTAATGGAGATTATCCACTACAGACCTATCAGCCTCCTATTAGTGGTTTATAAAATCTTCACTAAAGTTTTTTCACACCGCTTGAAGGTGACTCTGGACATCGCTCAACCCAGAGAACAAGTTGGATTCAGGAGTGGCTACAGCACTATAGATCATATCCATGTGCTGAGAGAACTAATTGAAAGAGTGAGGGAATATGAACTTCCATTATGCATGGCCTTTATCGATTATGAAAAGGCCTTTGATTCGGTGAAACCATCAGTAGTTACAATGGCTTTGAAATCCTGCGGTATTGAAGATGCATACATTAATATTATTAATAACATCTATGAAAATGCAAGTGCAAAGATTCGGCTATTTGAAAATACAGCACCCGTAAAAATTGGAAAGGGGGTGAGACAAGGTGACACTATATCTCCCAAACTCTTTAATGACAGATTGGAAAATATCTTTCATCCACTGAACTGTGAAAACAAAGAGATAAATATTAATGGAGATTATCTAACTCACCTTCGTTTTGCTGATGTAGTCATTTTTGCAACTACCCCATCAGAGCTGCAGAGTATGATGCAGGAACTTGCTGACAAGAGTAAAGAAGTGGGGTTAAAAATGAACTTTCAGAAGACAAAAGTGATGTTCAATGCTTTTACAAGAAATGAAGATTTATCGATTGATGGAGAAAACCTGGAGAAAGCAGACACGTAAGTTTATCTTGGACAGCAGATATCAAGTGAGGGTCACATTGATGAAGAAATTAATCGGAGTACAAAACTTGCCTAGAGAGCGTTTAGAAGAAACGGCATAATTTTCAAGATCAATATGCCATTATGTCTTGAAAGAAAAGTGTTTGATCAAAGCATACTTCCAGTGCTTACGTATGGTGCAGAGACGTGTACCTTAACTAAAAGAGACATACAAAGGCTGCAGACAACTCAAAGTAGCATGGAGAGGTGCATGCTTGGTGTAACCAGGAGAGCTAAGAAGAGGATATCGGGGATCCGAAAAATGACAAGAGTGGAAGACATCATGATCAGAGAGTTAAATCCCTGAAATGGCAATGGGCTGGACATACTGCCAGAAGAACAGACCATCGATGGACAGCCGAAATTTTAGATTGGATTCCAAGGGACAGGAAAAGGCCCAGAAAAGGACCACATGGGAGATGGGTGGATTAAATTCGAAAGTATGCGGGAGTGACTTGGAGGAGACTGGCACAAGACAGACCGTTGTGGAGGAAACTTGGAGAGACCTTCGTCCAGCAGTGGATTGATAATGGTTGACAATGATGATGATGATGATGATGATGATGATTTGGAAGCACTTTTCATTATGTAAAGCACTGATTCCTAACCTGTGGGGGAACATGCCCTATAGATTGAAGGCTGGCTAAGCTCTGCCTTCACGGATTCCGTAAGCCACGAAATCTTAGAAAGAATCAAGTTTGTATGATTTTGCTTTCTATTTCTTATCCTCGCACCAAATGGAACATCAACATGCTTTAGGAGAAGTCTCCTAATTCTACCAAATCAACCTTTTTTTCTGCATATCAGTGAGCCTGGAACTTAAAGAAAAGACGATGTGTGCAGACTTCACTCTGTCGCATTTACTAGTACGTGCTTATCTATGCCATACCTTTTATATTCTCATTACTACATTACCCATTTTCGGCACTTTTGACTCTATCACAGTGAGAGAGGGCAACTTATCACGCTCAAAGAGAACGGTAAACGTTTCTCCTGCACAAAGCGTGGATGCATTCTTTTATGCGAGTCTGTTACATTAAGAATAAAAAGTTCTGTGAAGCGATGAAACGATTTCATCACACAAAAGTATTGTCAACCGTCTAACACAAGCTGCGAAAAAAAATAATGCCTTTCGTCGTGTGGTGGCTCCCCCCCCCTCCTTCTGGAGAGTAAAAAAGGAAGGGTTCCTTTGTTAGAACGTTTTTCCAGGGGACAGAATATATTAGGTTGACGTCACCCATCTGATAAATCTTTCGCGCAGTCACTCAAAGAGAAACGGATTATTTAGGATTTTCTACGTCATGCCTCAAATCCGAAACTTTTCTGTGCTTCTAGGTTTAAACAGATGAAACTGGATAATTTTGCCATGGCCTTTCTGTCACGAAAGGTTTCTAGGAAAAGTGTCTTCGGAAAACTGTAATATTCTGTTGGTAACATTCATCCGGTAAGCGCTAACATGCAATTGCTTTACTTTAGAATACTTGATCTGCGCCTTTCCGTATTCGTCGGACAAGTATTAATGAAACCCGCTTTAATATTTGCTCTATAAAGGAATCGCGATTTTAATTAATACTAAAATATATAAACATTGTATTCTATAAAGGAATTCTGCCACATAAGATTTCAAAATACTACTAATGCTAAGTATAACGTGTACTGGAAAACTTTGCGTAGTTCAAATATGATTCCTTCATCCTTTTCATACTGTTCTTCTTACAAGGGGCACATTAATTCCTACTGCTAAATTTTCAAAAAATGGTGCAATTCTCCAACAAAAGGAACTGGAATTTAAGAAGTAGCACTTGTACATATTTTTATAAATGAGTGAGAAAGTATTTCTCCACATAAGGAGTGACTAATTCCATTACCTTCTGTGGCGGCGTACAGTACATTACCAATTAAGAAACTTCTCATTTACTATGAACACCGAATGATAATAAATTCAAAGGAAGAAGCAAAGGTGAAATATTAGGTACATTGAATTTTATAAATGAATGAACAAATTGAATAAATTAGTTCCAATTCCCCCATTCCATTCTCTTATTTACTAAGACGATTTTGTACACTATGAAGTGAGTATGAACATTCCATGTAAAATCGCAGCACCGCCAAATATCAAAAAGCGATTCGGTGAAATGTAAAGGGTTTTCACATGCAAATGGCAATTATTATAATGTGAATCTCACCCTCCTCGCGGAAGAGTGAAATAAAGGAAACGGTTTTTACTCATTCATACAACGTTTGTCAGGAAAGTAATGAGATCACTTTTACTTCGCCAATCAGAAGGGCCATAGGGCGGAGTCTCCGGATGTGACGAGTGGAGGGGTATGTTAGGTAAACGATCGAAATCTCGTCAGTTGGCTTTGAGCTTTTACAGAGTACGGATCACTTGCAAAGTGGACAGCAGTGTGAGCGTCGCGTAACGGTCAAAATGCAGAACAGTACCGAACAGCGATACGCGGTAGTGTTTTGTGTTAAACTTGAAACAATATAGAAAGCATACAGGAAGGATGCTTTATCGAAAGCACAAGTGTTTTGGTGGCACAAAATGTTCACAGAGGGAAAAGACAGCGTCTTCGTAAATTAGCTCTAACGACTCTCCTCTGGCTTAGACGTCTTGTGTCACAAATTGTCTTTGGTCTGCTGGTACGTTTTGCTGCTTCAGGCACGCCAAGTGTCTTCCACTTATTCAGTAAATCCAGAACAGTTGACTTGGGTGTGTCTAAACTCCTTCCGGTTTCTCTTATGGACAACCTACTAATAGAAACACCCAACAATCTTTCCTTTCTCAACGTCAGTTCTCTCCCGCCGCGATATTTTAACTCAACCTCACAGTGCGATGTAATCGCGGTGAGGCGAAGGCTTGTATTTATGCACTTTGCTACAGTACCGCACATCTTAACAACACAGCGGATCCGTTCATTTGATTTTGAAGGAGTGTACGGTGATTGTTTCCCATATAGTGTATATTCCGTGCAAATCGCAGCAGGGCCCTACCAGATGTACGGCCTTGACATGCAAAAGAAAATTATTCTCATGGCGAATCTCACTCTTCGCGGACGAATGAACTAAAGAAAGAAGTTTGCACTTATTCCTTTTGTTCATTTAATATGGTAGAGCAGAAGTGACTTCTAATTCGCTTCACTCTTTTAATATGATAGGGAAATTTAAACTCCCTTTTAATGTGATAGGATATATTAAACTGTCTTTTACTATAGTAGGAGTTCTAAATTATCGAGTGAGCATGCACACTATATTGCCAATAGTCATCCGAACACCTCGAAGGAAAATACAACATAGCATTTCTTGACATACGTTAAAAAGGTGGCAGTTCACCTTTGGTCTAAATGCATGCAAGGACCCTTTGAGACATCTTTTCTACAAAGTTTTGGAACACAGCGTTGGGTATGCGCTTCCATTCAATACATAATGCTGCCGCTAACTGTTCCTTAGTAGTAGGCCTTGGCTCCAAACTTCTTATGTGGCGCTCTAATTCTTCCCTTAGTTACTCTATTGGTTTACGATCAGGGCTCTTTGCATGCCATTCCAAACACGATAGGGAATTATCATCAAACCACGCCGTAACAGTCTTTGCCTTATGGCTCGGTGCATTATCCTGCTGAAGCCAACAGGGCTCGGTTACATAGTATTTTCACACAGTTGGAAGGGCATAATTGTCCAAAATATGGAGGTAGACGTGCGAGTTAACAGGATTGTCCACGATAACCAATTGGCCGGGTTTGTCCTGGATAACCGGGACCATACCACGAAAAGCACCCCCACACCAGTGATCTGCCAGGTCCAAACTTGACCGTAGAAACAGTACACTGTGGCAAATAGCGTTCTCCCAGCTACCGCCATACACACACATTGCCATCAGACTCATGGATCGTATATCTGGATTCATCAGTTCATCGGACACGTTTCCGTTGATCTTTGGTCCACGATAAATGTTCTTTACACAATGCTAAACGACGAGTAGCATTCTTAGTGGCGATAAAAGGCTTACGACCACGGTAGCAAATGGAATGAAGTTCTCTGCGAATGGTACGTGTACATATCGAGGTTCCAGCATTTTTACCCACATGTACACTGCGGTCTTTTGCAGCACTTCGTAAATTCGCTGTACCTACTCTCCTGTTTCTACGACGCCTTCTGGCACTAATTGTCTTTGGTCTGCCGGTACGTTTTGATTCTTCCGACACGTCAAGTGTCTTTCACTTTTTCAATAAATTCAGAACAGTTGACTTGGGTATGTCTAAACGCCTTTCGGTTTCTCTTATGGGCAACCTACTAATAGTAACACCCAACAATCTTTCCTTTCTCAAAGACAGTTCTCTAACGCCGCGACATTTCCACTCAACCTCACAGTGCCATGTAATCGTGGTGAGCTGCAGGCTTGTATTTATACCGTTTGCTACAGTACCGCACATCTTAGCAACGCAGCGGATCCGTTCATTTGATTTTGAAGGAGTGTCCTTTGTTTGTTTCCCATAGAGTGTATATTCCGTGCAAATAACGGCAGGGCCCTACCAGATGTACGCCCTTGACATGCAAAAGAAAATTATTCTCTTTAAGAATCTCACCCTTCGTGGACGAATGTACTGAACGAAGTAGTGAGGTATTATTCTTTTTGTTTATTCAATAAGTAGGACAGAAGTTACTTCTAATTCACTTCTCTTTTTTAATATTGTAGGAATTTTAAACCTGTCTTTCAGTAAGGTAGGAGTTTTTAAACTATCAAGTGAGACTATATGTCCCATGCGAATCGCAGCAGGGCCCTACAAAAAATTGGGCCTTGACATGCAAAAGAAAATTATTCTCATGGTGAATCTCACTTTTCGCGGACGAATGAACTAAAGGAAGAAGTGAGGACTTCTTCCTTTAGTTCATTCAATATGGTAGGGCAGAAGTGATTTCTAATTCGCTTCATTCTTTTAATGTGATAGGAACATTTAAACGGCCTTATAATATGATACGACATATTAAACTGTCTTTTACTATGGTAGGAGTATAAAATTATCGAGTGAGCATATATATCCCATGTGAATCGCAGCAGGGCCCTACCAGATGTACGGCCTTGACATGCAAAAGAAAATTATTCTCATGGCGAATCTCACTCTTCGCGGACGAATGAACTAAAGAAAGAAGTTTGTACTTATTCCTTTTGTTCATTTAATATTGTAGGGCAGAAGTGACTTCTAATTCGTTTCACTCTTGTAATATGATAGGGAAATTTAAACTCTCTGTTAATATGATAGGAGATATTAAACTCTCTTTTACTATGGTAGGAGTTCTAAATTATCGAGTGAGCATGCACACTATATTGTCAAAAGTCATCCGACACCTCGAAGGAAGATACAACATAGCATTTCCTGACATACGTTAGCAAGGTGGCAGTTCACCTTTGGTCTAAATGCATGCAAAGACCCTTCGAGACATCTTTTCTACAAAGTTTTGGAACACAGCGTTGGGTATGCGCTTCCATTCAGTACATAATGCTGCCGCTAACTGTTGTTTAGTAGTAGGTCTTGGCTCCAAACTTCTTATGTGGCGCTCTAATGCATCCCTTAGTTGTTCTATTGGTTTACGATCAGGGCTCTGTGCATGCCGGTCCAAACACGATAGGGAATTATCATCAAACCACGCCGTAACAGTCTTTGCTTTATGGCTCGGTGCATTATCCTGCTGAAGACAACAGGGCTCGGTTACATAGTATTTTCACAGAGTTGGTAGGGCATAATTGTCCAAAATATCGACGTAGACGTGCGAGTTAACAGGATTGTCCACGATAACCAATTGGCCGGGTTTGTCCTTGATAACCGGGACCATACCACGAAAAGCACCCCCACACCAGTGAACTGCCAGGTCCAAACTTGACCGTAGAAACAGTACACTGTGGCTAATAGCGTTCTCCCAGCTACCGCCATACACACACATGGCCATCAGACTGATGGATCGTATATCTGTATTCATCAGTTCATCGGACACGTTTCCGTTGATCTTTGGTCCACGATAAATGTTCTTTACACAATGCTAAACGACGAGTAGCATTCTTAGTGGAGATAAAAGGCTTACGACCACGGTAGCCCATGGAATGAAGTTCTCTGCGAATGGTACGTGTACATATCGAGGTTCCAGCATTTTTACCCACATGTACACTGCGGTCTTTTGCAGCACTTCGTAAATTCGCTGTACCTACTCTCCTGTTTCTACGACGCCTTCTGGCACTAATTGTCTTTGGTCTGCCGGTACGTTTTGATTCTTCCGACACGTCAAGTGTCTTTCACTTTTTCAATAAATTCAGAACAGTTGACTTGGGTATGTCTAAACGCCTTTCGGTTTCTCTTATGGGCAACCTACTAATAGTAACACCCAACAATCTTTCCTTTCTCAAAGACAGTTCTCTCCCGCCGCGACATTTCCACTCAACCTCACAGTGCCATGTAATCGTGGTGAGCTGCAGGCTTGTATTTATACCGTTTGCTACAGTACCGCACATCTTAGCAACGCAGAGGATCCGTTCATTTGATTTTGAAGCAGTGTCCTTTGTTTGTTTCTCATAGAGTGTATATTCCGTGCAAATCCCGGCAGGGCCCTACCAGATGTACGCCCTTGACATGCAAAAGAAAATTATTCTCATTGAGAATCGCACCCTTCGTGGACGAATGTACTGAACGAAGTAGTGAGGTATCATTCTTTACGTTTATTCAATAAGTAGGACAGAAGTTACTTCTAATTCACTTCTCTTTTTCAATATTGTAGGAATTTTTAAACCTGTCTTTCAGTAAGGTAGGAGTTTTTAAACTATCAAGTGAGACTATATGTCCAATGCGAATCGCAGCAGGGCCCCATACAAAATGGGGCCTTGACATGCAAAAGAAAATTATTCTCATGGTGAATCTCACTTTTCGCGGACGAATGAACTAAAGGAAGAAGTGAGGACTTCTTCCTTTAGTTCATTCAATATGGTAGGGCAGAAGTGATTTCTAATTCGCTTCATTCTTTTAATGTGATAGGAACATTTAAACTGCCTTATAATATGATACGACATATTAAACTGTCTTTTACTATGGTAGGAGTATAAAATTATCGAGTGAGCATATATATCCCATGCGAATCGCAGCAGGGCCCTACCAGATGTACGGCCTTGACATGCAAAAGAAAATTATTCTCATGGCGAATCTCACTCTTCGCGGACGAATGAACTAAAGAAAGAAGTTTGTACTTATTCCTTTTGTTCATTTAATATTGTAGGGCAGAAGTGACTTCTAATTCGCTTCACTCTTGTAATATGATAGGGAAATTTAAACTCTCTTTTAATATGATAGGAGATATTAAACTGTCTTTTACTGTGGTAGGAGTTCTACATTATCGAGTGAGCATGCACACTATATTGTCAAACGTCATCCGACACCTCGAAGGAAGATACAACATAGCATTTCTTGACATACGTTAGCAAGGTGGCAGTTCACCTTTGGTCTAAATGTATGCAAGGACCCTTTGAGACATCTTTTCTACAAAGTTTTGGAACACAGCGTTGGGTATGCGCTTCCATTCAGTACATAATGCTGCCGCTAACTGTTCCTTAGTAGTAGGCCTTGGCTCCAAACTTCTTATGTGGCGTTCTAATTCATCCCTTAGTTGCTCTATTGGTTTACGATCAGGGCTCTTTGCATGCCATTCCAAACACGATAGGGAATTATCATCAAACCACGCCGTAACAGTCTTTGCCTTATGGCTCGGTGCATTATCCTGCTGAAGCCAACAGGGCTCGGTTACATAGTATTTTCACACAGTTGGAAGGGCATAATTGTCCAAAATATCGAGGTAGACGTGCGAGTTAACAGGATTGTCCACGATAACCAATTGGCCGGGTTTGTCCTGGATAACCGGGACCATACCGCGAAAAGCACCCCCACACCAGTGATCTGCCAGGTCCAAACTTGACCGTAGAAACAGTACACTGTGGCAAATAGCGTTCTCCCAGCTACCGCCATACACACACATGGCCATCAGACTGATGGATCTTATATCTGGATTCATCAGTTCATCGGACACGTTTCCGTTGATCTTTGGTCCACGATAAATGTTCTTTACACAATGCTAAACGACGAGTAGCATTCTTAGTGGCGATAAAAGGCTTACGACCACGGTAGCAAATGGAATGAAGTTCTCTGCGAATGGTACGTGTACATATCGAGGTTCCAGCATTTTTACCCACATGTACACTGCGGTCTTTTGCAGCACTTCGTAAATTCGCTGTACCTACTCTCCTGTTTCTACGACGCCTTCTGGCACTAATTGTCTTTGGTCTGACGGTATGTTTTGATTCTTCCGACACGTCAAGTGTCTTTCACTTTTTCAATAAATTCAGAACAGTTGACTTGGGTATGTCTAAACGCCTTTCGGTTTCTCTTATGGGCAACCTACTAATAGTAACACCCAACAATCTTTCCTTTCTCAAAGACAGTTCTCTAACGCCGCGACATTTCCACTCAACCTCACAGTGCCATGTAATCGTGGTGAGCTGCAGGCTTGTATTTATACCGTTTGCTACAGTACCGCACATCTTAGCAACGCAGCGGATCCGTTCATTTGATTTTGAAGGAGTGTCCTTTGTTTGTTTCCCATAGAGTGTATATTCCGTGCAAATAACGGCAGGGCTCTACCAGATGTACGCCCTTGACATGCAAAAGAAAATTATTCTCATTGAGAATCGCACCCTTCGTGGACGAATGTACTGAACGAAGTAGTGAGGTATTATTCCTTTAGTTTATTCAATAAGTAGGACAGAAGTTACTTCTAATTCACTTCTCTGTTTTAATATTGTAGGAATTTTAAACCTGTCTTTCAGTAAGGTAGGAGTTTTTACACTATCAAGTGAGACTATATGTCCAATGCGAATCGCAGCAGGGCCCCATACAAAATGGGGCCTTGACATGCAAAAGAAAATTATTCTCATGGTGAATCTCACTTTTCGCGGACGAATGAACTAAAGGAAGAAGTGAGGACTTCTTCCTTTAGTTCATTCAATATGGTAGGGCAAAAGTGATTTCTAATTCGCTTCATTCTTTTAATGTGATAGGAACATTTAAACGGCCTTATAATATGATACGACATATTAAACTGTCTTTTACGATGGTAGGAGTATAAAATTATCGAGTGAGCATATATATCCCATGCGAATCGCAGCAGGGCCCTACCAGATGTACGGCCTTGACATGCAAAAGAAAATTATTCTCATGGCGAATCTCACTCTTCGCGGACGAATGAACTAAAGAAAGAAGTTTGTACTTATTCCTTTTGTTCATTTAATATTGTAGGGCAGAAGTGACTTCTAATTCGCTTCACTCTTGTAATATGATAGGGAAATTTAAACTCTCTTTTAATATGATAGGAGATATTAAACTGTCTTTTACTATGGTAGGAGTTCTAAATTATCGAGTGAGCATGCACACTATATTGACAAACGTCATCCGACACCTCGAAGGAAGATACAACATAGCATTTCCTGACATACGTTAGCAAGGTGGCAGTTCACCTTTGGTCTAAATGCATGCAAGGACCCTTTGAGACATCTTTTCTACAAAGTTTTGGAACACAGCGTTGGGTATGCGCTTCCATTCAGTACATAATGCTGCCGCTAACTGTTCCTTAGTAGTAGGTCTTGGCTCCAAACTTCTTATGTGGCGTTCTAATTCATCCCTTAGTTGTTCTATTGGTTTACGATCAGGGCTCTGTGCATGCCATTCCAAACACGATAGGGAATTATCATCAAACCACGCCGTAACAGTCTTTGCCTTATGGCTCGGTGCATTATCCTGCTGAAGCCAACAGGGCTCGGTTACATAGTATTTTCACACAGTTGGAAGGGCATAATTGTCCAAAATATGGAGGTAGACGTGCGAGTTAACAGGATTGTCCACGATAACCAATTGGCCGGGTTTGTCCTGGATAACCGGGACCATACCACGAAAAGCACCCCCACACCAGTAAACTGCCAGGTCCAAACTTGACCGTAGAAACAGTACACTGTGGCAAATAGCGTTCTCCCAGCTACCGCCATACACACACATGGCCATCAGACTGATGGATCGTATATCTGGATTCATCAGTTCATCGGACACGTTTCCGTTGATCTTTGGTCCACGATAAATGTTCTTTACACAATGCTAAACGACGAGTAGCATTCTTAGTGGAGATAAAAGGCTTACGACCACGGTAGCCCATGGAATGAAGTTCTCTGCGAATGGTACGTGTACATATCGAGGTTCCAGCATTTTTACTCACATGTACACTGCGGTCTTGTGCAGCACTTCGTAAATTCGCTGTACCTACTCTCCTGTGTCTACGACGCCTTCTGGCACTAATTGTCTTTGGTCTGCCGGTACGTTTTGATTCTTCCGACACGTCAAGTGTCTTTCACTTTTTCAGTAAATTCAGAACAGTTGACTTGGGTATGTCTAAACGCCTTTCGGTTTCTCTTATGGGCAACCTACTAATAGTAACACCCAACAATCTTTCCTTTCTCAAAGTCAGTTCTCTCCCGCCGCGACATTTCCACTCAACCTCACAGTGCCATGTAATCGTGGTGAGCTGCAGGCTTGTATTTATACCGTTTGCTACAGTACCGCACATCTTAGCAACGCAGCGGATCCGTTCATTTGATTTTGAAGGAGTGTCCTTTGTTTGTTTCCCATAGAGTGTATATTCCGTGCAAATCCCGGCAGGGCCCTACCAGATGTACGCCCTTGACATGCAAAAGAAAATTATTCTCATTAAGAATCTCACCCTTCGTGGACGAATGTACTGAACGAAGTAGTGAGGTATTATTCCTTAAGTTTATTCAATAAGGTAGGACAGAAGTTACTTCTAATTCACTTC